>CM035849.1:282107191-283307191 GCA_020510985.1 Pholidichthys leucotaenia
ATTTTGTCTTGCTTAAATTGAGCGTTAATTTGTTTGAATCAAACCACAGTTTCAGCTTTCCTAATTCCTTTCCGAGTGTATCCAGAAGTTGTTCCAAATTGTTTCCACTGCATAGCAGGTTAGTGTCATCAGCAAACAATATTAAGTCCATTTTTTCTGAAACTTTACATATATCATTTATATACATATTGAATAATAATGGTCCCAAAACTGAACCCTGTGGGACTCCACAGGTGACCTTCAGTAGCTCTGAGTTTTTGTTGTTAACACATACAAACTGATATCTATTCTTTAAGTAACTTCTTAACCAGGACAGTGCTACCCCTCTGATACCACAATTTTGTAGTTTCTTTAATAATAGATTGTGATCTACTGTATCAAATGCTTTTTTAAGATCCAGGAATACTCCAACTGAATACTCTTTATTTTCAATGGCTGTTGATATTTTTTCTGTAAATTCCATTAAGGCATATGCTGTTGTCCTTTTGTGTCTGAACCCATATTGCTGCTCACACAATAAATCATTCTTCAGTATGAAGTTGTCAATTCTCTCATAGAATATTTTTTCAAGTATCTTGGAAAATTGCGGTAATAGTGAAATTGGTCTGTAGTTGGAGAGTTCCCCTCTGTCGCCTGTCTTGTAAATCGGAATTACTTTAGCTATTTTCATTGCATTGGGAAATATACCTGATTGGAGAGACAGGTTACAGATATACGTCAGTGGTTTCACTATGCATTCGATAACAGTTTTGACTAGTAGCATATCAATACCATCGCAGTCAGTAGATGTTTTACTTTTGAACGATTTAACAATTTCAATGACCTCTCTTTCGTCTGTGTTCTTTATGAAGATGGTGTCTTTTACAGCAGTGTTATTGCATATTGAATCACCTGTTGGCACCGTAGTGGGTATTTCTCGGGCCAGTTTAGGTCCAATGTTAACAAAAAAATTATTAAATTCATCTGCAGGTGAAGCTATATTCACATTCGGAGTCGATTTATTATTTTTTGGAATGTTAGTTGGGTAGCTGGTATTTCTGCTTTTATTTCCAAGGATACTGTTGATTATTGTCCATGTATTTTTAATATTGTCTTTGTTTTTTTCCAGTTCTTTACTGTAATAGTCTCTTTTACTACATCTTATTATATATGTTAACTTATTTTTGTATGTTTTATACCGCTGCTCTGCTTCTTTTGTCCTTTTCTTTATGAAAGCTTTATATAATAAATTTTTCTTTTTACACGCCTTTTGTAGTCCTTTGGTTAGCCATGGTTTGTCAGTAAATTTGTGTTTAAGCTTTTTTTAACTAATGGGCAGTTTTTTTCATAAAGAGTGGTTACAATGTTTGTAAATGTGTCATAGGCTTCATTTACATCTGATACATAGACTTCTGTCCAGTCTTGTTTCAGCAAGTCCTCTTTAAAAGAACTGATTGCTTTTGGTGATTTGTGTCTGAACGATTTTGAGATTTTTTCTGGGTTGGGCCCCGTGTGGCCATGGATAAGTGCAAAGATTGGCAAGTGGTCGCTTATATCATTTATCAATAATCCACTTTCTATTTTCTTGTCGAGAACATTGACAAACAGGTTGTCAATAAGTGTAGCAGAGTGAGCTGTGATTCTACTGGGATGTGTTATTGTGGGATATAGACTCATGCTGTACATAGAGTTCATGAACTCTGTAACTACATTTTGTTGATGTGGATTAAGTAGATCAATATTGAAATCTCCACAAATTGCTACCATTTTCTTACTAGTAAGAAAATGGTAGCAAAATGGTAGCTGTATTATTGTACAGCTCGACTAATTTATCTCTGAATGTCTCAATGCAAGTTCCCGGCGTTCTGTATATGCAGCTTATGATTAGATTTTTTGTTTTGTCTAGGTCAATCTCAACAGTAACACATTCCAGAAGCCCTGGTAGTGCTGAGGACATTTCATTTACAAGCTTACATCTATATAGGTCATCAATATACAGTGCAACACCACCACCCTTTTTTTGAGATCTGTTAATGTTAAACATCTGATATCCCTCTATTGCCATCAGGGGAGCCTGGTCTGCATTAAGCCAGGTTTCAGAGACTGCTATAGCTGTGAATTTTCTGTTTAGCTGTTTTAAATAGTCCTGAATCTGTGAGAAGTTTTTGTTAAGACTTCTGCTATTGAAGTGTATTATTGACAGTTTACCATCTAATTGCACTTGACTTTTGAATTGCTTTTCAGTGTAATATTCACAGTGGTTATGAATATTATTGAAAAAGTGGTTATCAGGATCAATATCACTCTCCATCTCTTGTGGTTTATGTTCAGCATAGTGGCATATTTTTAGAGTTTGAGTTTCCTCACTCTGTGTTTCATAGTCAGTGTTCATCTGTATTTATCTAAGTCAGTAGCATCTCTGATCATTATACTTTTTGCTTGCTCAGGTGTTCCATTTAGTTTAATCCAAATTCTACAATTTCTTGTCCAGGTTGTCTGTATCTTATTATGTTTCTTTAGCATCCGTGCCTGCCGTGCTAATTCAGCGTTTTTTTTTGTCAGGTGTTCATTTAGGTAAACTTGAGTTTCCTTTAGTTTTTTGGCCTGCCTCAGTATGTCATTTTTCACCCTCCTGTTCACAAAGCGCATCACAATTGATTTCTTTGTTTTGTTATCTTTCTTCGGTAAAGCATAACAGGCTGAGATCGCATTGGCTTCTACCTTAATGTCTTTATCATTAAGGAACTGAAGCACTTGGTTTTCTAAGGACATTGATTCACTTATGGAAGCATGTTCACCACTCAGTCCTGTAGCGGCATGGGCGTACGACTGATATCTGATGTCTAGTCCACTTATAACTATGTCATCAATGCGAGAACCTTGTTCATGATCCTCGACGCGTTGCTCCAAAAGACGCCCGTGTTGCTCCAGGTCCATAATTTTTTTGTCTTTTTCTTTTATTATTGAATGTAGGGCTTGTACCTCCTGTATTAGGTCTAATATTTTGTCCTGCTGGCTAGTCACTTTGGCCAATTCTTCTAACACAAAGTTCAGAGTTTTTTTAATTTCTTCCATTTCCTCTTTTTTGGGTGGCATTTTACTGACCTGTGGATAGAAATAAGCAGAGAATCCGGCTAGGCCTCAACTAGCTCGGTCGCTACTGGACCCGCCGCTCCTGCGCAGCTTCTCCGCCGAGTGACGCTGCTCAGCTCCGCAGATCACTGCCGTCTATCGCCGGCGCCTGCCTCCGTCTACCTGGCCAGTTATGGCGCAGCCGGAATCCACCGATCACAGCCACTCGTCGCCGTCTGGCTAGGCGGCTCCTCCGCTGGGCCCCGTCCCCGTCAGTTATGTCGCACTCCGCCGGCGCAGCTCTAATCCACCGATCACCTCCGCCGATCGGTGGCCGATCACCGTCGCTCGCTGTCGTCCGGCTGGGTGGCTTCTCCTCTAGGCCCCCTCTAGGCCCCGTCACCGACCGCCGTCAGTCTGGTAGTTCCTCGGCTGGGCCTCGCAATTGGGCACCGGTTCAGGCCACTGTCCTGCTGGATCCAGGTGGCCCCCGTCTCTCACCAACGCCGCACCCGAGCTCCCAATCGCCGCCTCGGTTGGTTCGTCCTCCTTTTAAATCCTTCTCTCCTCGGCTCCAGATGGCCAGATGTAAAGAATACCTTCTCACTGCTGCAGTTACTCTGGGTTAGCATCTGGGTTAGCATCAGAGGCGAGCCTTTAGAGGTCGGAAACGGGGCGAAACGGAGCCAGATCTGCCAGAACCTTCACCAAGTCAGCACTGGGTCGTAAGGGTATTCCCCACGTTTGTTGGTAGCCAACAGAAGTCCTTATTTTGATGGTTTTGCTTAAAATTCTCGGCTCATATCAAGCATTACAAGTGCAGCACCGGAAGTGCAGCACCGGAAAGTCCGGAAATAGCCGCCGTTTAGCAATAATTCAATATCTTCGCTAGTACACATGACAAACAAAGTATCTAAACATAGGTTTTCTGACACAAGAAAACCAATGGAATCATCAAATTTAGGCTAAAGTTGTGATTTACATGCCTAATTTCAAGATGGCGTCCAAAATGGCTACAGTTTACACTAAATTCTACTTATTTCGACACTGTAGTCCATACAATGATATTGGAAATAAATGTTCAAAGACCTTATGTGTTTGATTAAAGTAATGTATTGGTCACGTGGTACACATTATATGAACAAGTCAATAAACGAATCTATATAACTATAGTGAAACCACATTAGTTATTGTTCAGTCATTTTATGAACGAAAAAAATGCAAAAAGTCACATGGTATATAGATGTAGTTTTAGCAGCGGACATCAAACGTCTTCACACTCTTCATTTATCCCTGGTTGGCTTGTTTTGTTGTTGCAAGTGAAAACCCAACATCCACAGAATTCTGTACATGGGATATTGTTTTTGGGACAACTGCACCTTCCTTCACATCCACTTTTGCATCCACACTTTATCAGGTGCAGTACTGCCTCAGGAGCTGGTGGATTCAAACATTGAACAGGAGAGAAGTGACTTGAACCTGCGTCAAATGTCCAACCAAATGCAGCAGGTGCTGGGAGGCGTGGGTGATTTTCATCAGCTTTCCTCCAAATCATGGCTATGTAGTGTGCACGCCGAATATGTAAGTCCAGTGAACCAGAAGTTGGTGGAAGGTTTTCTCCTTCGGCTGCACGATTTGAGTAGAGGAACCAGCGAAGCTCTTTTACTGTTGTATGGATTTTTGATCGATACAGCACGCAAACAAAACGTTCCAGCTGAGAGCATGCATCAGAGGGCAGATCGTTGTCATTTCCTAGCATTGCTAGTGCATCCAGGATCTCATCGTCACAAGACATGAATGCCTTGAAGCACCAGTCTTTGGTTCTGCCAGCAAATCTACCAGACATGTCGGAGCCTGTCAGAGCATGAAGACCCAACAGTGCAGAAGCGCGCTTTTGTCCTAAGTTAAGATAAGATAAGCCTTTATTAGTCCCACAATGGGGAAATTCCAGGATTGCAACAGCACAGGGATAGCAACACTCAGAGCAACAATCAGAAGGCAAGAAAAAACAACATCTAGTAAACATATGTCCATATTACTATAAATGTATATATATAGACACACAGTGCAGAGCATTATGGCTGGTGAATGTGCAGCAGAAAGTCTAAGCTCTCTCTCCGCGGATGCAGTGGGCCAGCTGGAAGTCTTTGGGCATGATGGTGACCCCCTTAGCGAAGAAGAGACCCACCAGGTGGGCCTCGCTGGTCTCCTGCAGAGCCATGACGGCGAAGCTCAGGAAACGCAGGACGGTCTTGAAGTCCTGAGCGATCTCCCTCACCAGGCGCTGGACGGGCAGCTTACGGATGAGCAGCTCCGTGGATTTCTGGTAGCGACGGATCTCTCTCAGAGCCACGGGCCTGTGACGGCGAGGCCTCTTCACTCTGCCGGTGGCCAGAGCGCCTCTCCGAGCAGCCCTGGTGGCTAGCTGTCTCCTGGGGGGCTTCTTCCTCCAGTAGATTTTACGGGCGGTCTGCTTGGTTCTTGCCATCGCTCTTTACTATTCTGTCTTATATTTCTTTCACGCCGCCTAAACTAAAGTTGTTGTATATGTTACAGACAGAAATGTTCCTCTTCAGCCTGCCCTTTCCAGTGAGGAAGACTGTAGAAACTGGCAAGTGTGGATACATGTGGACCAGTAGCAACAAGACATCTGTGTCTGGAGAACTGACCACAAGTTCTGCTTCATGGGGAACACTTACAGCATGCAGTATGAGCAACGTGTCTGCCTCTTCTTGGCTGTGAGTGAGAAGCGAGTCTGGAATATCAGCATTGCCCTTGGTTTGTGTTCCTGAGGTCACCATAAATTTCTTCAGTCTGTTGTTTGAGCTCCTGCTGTGGCGTACAACCTTGTCAGCAAAATACTCGGTGAGCTCTGCTTTGGTCCGGATATCCGAGAGAAAGTCCTTCAGGGAAATATTCTGGATTAAAGTGGTGTCCTTCACATGGTAATATGTTGACTTTCCCTTGGTCCTCTTTGTCCTCATCTGTTCCTTGAGTGATGTTTTCATGTACCTGTCGAACACCAATCTGACCTCATCATAGTTTGCAGCCATGTTGCAGATTATCACCAGAAAGGAGTCTGCAAAATCTTGACACGTCTTCATTTGGTCGTTCTTGGTAATCGAGTTTACCACAGCCATTCCATCGATGATGACTACTCGATATGCTGATGGTTGATTTCTCTCCACATCTGTATGTTCTACTGTTGTAGCTGCTACTTGTAGTGGTACATGCGCTGATTGATTGCCAGATGGCTCACTTTCAGTTGTCTCATTTCTGTCAGCTTCGGCCTGTTGTGCGTTACTACTGAGTTTCTCAAGATGATGCAGCATCGAAGCCTTATCATAGGCTAGCAGAAGAGACCCATCTGAAGCAAATAAGGATTGTGGTAACACACCAAACCCGTAAGTTCCAGTGTACTCCTTCAGGTCAAGTTCTGGTCGACTTCTGGAGATAACGATGAAGCGCTGCAAGGGTCCTCGCTCTTCTTTGATCTTGACCACATTGTCCCCTACTCTGATTTCTGTTGATGCATTAGCGCTTTTGTAAGTTCCAAGTTTCCTTTTGGTCATTTTCTCCCACACAGAAAGTTTTCCTTCTGTCAGGCGTTCAGTGATGAAATCTTCAAACATCTGTTGACCAATCTCGTCACGGTGAAGGATGTCATTGGTAACAGTTTCATTCATCACTGACTTGGTGAGCAGGTTGTATATCTCATCCTCATCAGCAGATTCAAATGGGTTTCCATGCTGATGAAATACTGCACTGAGTTTGACTGCATTTTGTGTGACACGAGAGAGCTTTCCTCCTGTGAATTCATGGTGTTGTGTTCTTTTCTCATTGTTGCCAGTGCAGTATGTTTTTTCAAATTTGCGTTGTAAATTTGACAGTTCAGGTGCAATGAGAAAGTACTTGTCCAGTGACTTTTCATTCTGCGTGATTCCTACTATCCCACCAACGACTTTGAGTTCACGATTCTCTTGTTCGATCCCATGGTCTGGACCTATTGATGTGAATCCAGCCACGCCTTTGGTGACACAGAAGTTGCGCTTCACAAACTAGGCCCATATTTCAGGATGATGTTTTTCCGTTTCTTGCATCGTAGATATGTACAGTGGCAGCAAGCGTGCATAATTGAAATGGTCGTGTGCAAAGAAGTACTTTATAAGTGCTTCCAGACTCTGCATATGTAGCAATATGTCTCGTTGTCTGGTTGCTCGAACAAATTGGAGAATGGTCTCAAACTGCTTCATGTAGTTGCTGATGAAATGCTGAATCTTGTTTGCAGTGCCTTCAGATTGTTTGATCTTTTTGAATATGTCCCTGGATTTAAACATTTCGATTGTTTTTGTAATGGCATCGCTCAGGTTATGTCAATATCAATATATCAATATATCAATCGTAATGTCTAATTTATGCCGTTTTTGTATCATGGCAGCCATCTTGGATTTCAGGGCATTAGAGCCCGAAAAAAAATGGCACCCTATTTTTTTCTTATGTTTATATCATATTCTAACAGAATCAGGCGAGTTTTTGCTTTTACCAAAAAAAATACACAAATTTTTATTTCATGACAAATGAGCCTACACTAATAATTCACAAAGCTCTCGCCAAAAGACTGGAAAGTATAATTCCATTTATTATACACCCAGATCAAACAGGTTTCATCAAGGGTAGGCACTCGGCTGATAATACACGTAGGCAATTTAATTTAATAGACTACTGCAAGATCAATAATGTAGAAACTACAATCTTGTCCCTGGATGCAGAGAAAGCCTTTGACTGTGTTAACTGGAAATTTCTTTTTATGGTGTTAAACAAGTTCGGGTTTGGTTCATCTTTCATAAACTGGATTAAAACACTATATACTGTAGTTGTCCAGCTGCATCTATCCGAACAAATGATCAGACTTCCCGAAGCTTTAATCTCCAGAGAGGTACTAGGCGGGGGTGTCTCCCTCACTTTTTACCATCTTTATTGAACCATTAGCAGCAGCCATATGACAAAATGTTGATATCAGAGGTATTCAAACTGGAGAAAAAAAAAAAAAACATAAGATAAGTCTTAATGCTGATGATGTATTGATTTTCCTTGAAAACTCACAAAGATCTCTTCTTCAGACAGTGGTGCTTATTGCTAAATTTTCATCATTATCAGACTACTTTATTAACCCCTTGCACTCCGGTCAATTTCCCTAAAAACGCCAAAAATTAACGTGCCCAAATTAAATCAAAAGCTGTTCTTCAACCCTTTGCAGCATCTTCATGGGGTTGGTCTCATTTAAAAGAAAACACTTTGAATTTTTTGGCAAAACAGTCATAATCTCTCTAAGTGTTCCGGCCACTGAGTTACAGTCATCTAAACATAGTGAACTTGAAGAAAATAAATTTGGCCTGGGTGTTTTTTTGGATACAAATGCTTGCAAATAACACACAGCTTCAGATCCGGGCTGGAAAATGCAACAGAAATGTAGAACCAAGTGTTATCCAGCTGAGGTCCAAATTTTGTAACAATACCACAAAAAATGAATATATTACACAGCTTTTTACTCAGGTAGTTCCCAGGCATTTTGGAACTGTGCCAAATTGTGCCAAATGGCACAGTTTGGAAAAACGTCTGTAACTTTTGAATGCTTCAATGTAGAAGCTTCATTTTGGGCTCTAATGAAAGGTCACACTCAGGACTATCTGTGTGTGGGGGGGGAGGGTTGTCCCCCCCCCGCTACAGAGGATGGGCATCGGCCATCGCTACACAACGGATTAGCCTCATGTGGCGATGTGAGACAGCAGCGCAGTCACCGCGCCCCCCCCCCCCTCACTACAGAAAAATAGCGGGGGTAGGGGGGGGGCATTCACAGTCTGGACACGGCGAACAACCCCTTGTACCGTGGCGCACGAACTTCAGACTTCGTGCGCCGCACAGTTGTAATTTACCGATCGGTCAAAAGTCATTTTGGATTACAATTTTGAGGGATAAATAATAATTTAGCTTATAACACCTTACCTCTTCACAGCAGCAGAGTCCTGGCGAACTTCTCTTCCTCACTGTCAGACAAACGCGACGCTGGTCCGCTCGTGGTTCTGGTCTCGCGACCCGATCAAAACATAATTCCATTATTGCGGTTTTGTGCTTCCATGATTGCAGTTTTTGGCAAACAATTTTTCAAAACAAATAACAGTAGTAATTAAAAAAAGACTGGCGAAGGCGTGTGTGTCACTCAGCCTTCGTCGTCAGCCTCCGTCGGTCTATGACCATGGAAGAAATCATAACGTCTACTCTGCTGGAACCAAAACAAAATAAGCACCGCCTGTGGCCGAACATGCCGATGCGCGAATGGCACTCCCTGTCACACAGGTTGCATTTGTGGATGGTCTCCGTGCTGCTGGGTCTGTGGGGTTCTTCCTGCGGGTCCTTTTTTGATCCGCTGCAGCAGCCAGTCTTCACCCAGCCTTAAAAAGAACAGCTCGCGAACTTCTCTGCTTCAATTGGCTCACTGCTTTCACAACGTTGGGAGGCGGGTCCTTCTGGCTAGGTTTTCAGTCATTGGTTCTTCAAGGTTTCAGAAACCCAATTCAAGGCTCTTATTAGTCGAATGAGAGGTCAATCAGATGAACTAATCTGTTTGCGGCTGTGTCTGCAGCTTTTTTTTTCAGTGCACGCTTGGACGCCGTACACCACCTACATCACAATCTCCATCATGCGTCCTAGAGCGCACGAGAGCGCCCTCGTGTGTTCTAGGACGCAGAGACTTGCCCGTCCGCGGTACAATGGAGCGCAAGAGGTTAACTGGGTAAAATCAATAGTTCTACCTATAAATTGCAATTTCTCAAATACATCTACTATTCCAATACAATCAGGTAATATTAAATATTTAGGAATAGATATTTCCCCCAGGCTCTCAGAGTTATTGCGACTAAATCACATTCCCCTTTTAAAAACAATACAAGACAACCTTATGCGCTGGAGAACACTACCTTTTTCAATAATGGGAAGAGTCGCAACCATTAAAATGATGGTCCTTCTTAAAATCAACTATTTGTTCTCAATGATTCCTACCCAGCCATCATTGGCCTGGTTTAAGTCTCTAGACTCAAATATAAGTAAATTTTTATGGAAGGATAAACCATCATGGATTAGTTTAAAAACCCTCCAAAAAGCGAAAGAATGTGGAGGCTTTGATCTACCAAATTTTTTTAAATTACTTTTTAGCCAATAGACTGCAGTTTGTTTCAAAATGGACAAAATCAACCCCACTAGGAAACCCATGGTTAGATGCTGAACAGGCTCTCTGTGGGTCGCTAAATATCTCTGACTTACCTTTTATAAGTCCCTGTATTAAATGCCATGACTGCTTTAAAAGTATTAATATCAGCTCCTCTCTGACGGCTTGGTGAAAATTTTAAAAATAACAGGGTCTTCACTTGTCCCCTGTAAACTCACACCCATTTGGAATAATCCTGATATCTTGCAGCAAAAGAGGACATTAAAATTTCCACTATGGCAAGAGAAGGGAATAAATAACTTAGAACATCTTATTCAAGGTGGAAATTTTATTCAATTTCAGGAACTAGTGTCACAGTACAACATCAGTGATAAAAAGTATTTTTAATATCAACAGCTTAAATCTATAATAAAAGCAAGATTTAATCTTAATAGGACAGATTTAGAGGTACCAGTTAAGGTGGCAGAGTTTCTAAATCTTCGTTTCCCTAAATTGATATTGAAAATACATGGACTATTATCAAAACTGGATGAGTCTGTATCTCTTCCAATATCAAAATGGGAGACAGACTGATCGATTAATAAGGAAAGAAGTTTCTGGACACAAATATGTTTAAACACTTTTAAGATGACTAAAAACTCTTAACTTACAACTTATACAGTATAAAGTTCTACATAGAATTCATTACATAGGACAAAGGATGTTCAAAATGGGCCTGAGTCACACAGCTATCTGCTCTCATCGCATCGCACCAGCAACGTCCCGGATAGCTATATGCATACTATGTGGTCCTGTGCACCGGTTCAAAAGTTCTGGCAGAAGACATGTGAGGACTTGTTGGCATGGCTTGGGTATAGTGTCCCACCCTCACCCACACTTTGCATATTAGGTGATTTAAGTGAAATAAATATAGATGCAAGGATGTCACACATGGTTCTCACTGCCTTATGCATCGCAAAGAAAACTATCCTCATGAATTGGAAATCAAGAAATAACTTATGCATGACTTATTATAATAACTTACTATTGACTTATATTAGCCTGGAGAGATTGTCAGCCTCCTCAAATAATCAACAGGTGGAATTTAATTCTCTCTGGTCCCCGCTTATTAATTCTATAATCTGAGGGGTGGCGGGCGGTGGCTCGCTCTCCTTGGCACCTCTGGTGGCTGGCTGCGCCCTGACCGCGGGTGTCCAGGGTGGTCATTTGTCTGACCCTGGGGGGGAGAGTTGGTTGGGGGGGCTGCGGGGTGGGCCGTGGGGGTTGGGCTGCGGCCCCCGGCCGGCTGGCCTCCCCTCTCATGGGGGGGTCTGGGTCTGGCCCTGGGCCCCTGGTGCTGAGGGGGGGGGCGTCCCCCCCCCTGGGCTGGGGTCGGATGTGCGCCGGTGGTGCAGGTTGGCCCCAGTGCATCCTTGCGCGGCGGGGTTGTGTTTTCCCTGGGGCCCTGGCGGCACCTTGGGGTAGGTGCCTGCATCCTGGGTCACCCTCCCTGTCCACTGGGGTCTACAGGTGTGTGTGTGTGTGTGTGTGTGTGTGTGTGTGTGTGTGTGTGTGAGTGGGTGTGAATGGGGGCTTCTGTATGAGATGATGCGCAAGTGGGTGTGTGTGTTGAGTGGGCAGGTGGGGCTATGTGTGGGTGTAGGTGGGCATGTGTGATGGTGGGTGGGGGTACGTATGTGTATGGGTGCGGTTACCTGTGGGTGGAAGTCTGGGGGTGGAGGATGTGTGTATGGGTAGGAGAACTTTGTTGGGTGGCAGGGGTTGGGCAGTCCATCTAGTGGCATGGGGGTTGGCATTTTGGGGCTTGTTTGTCCCAGCCACCCTGCTGTTGTGTTGCGGGGTGAGGCGCTTTGTCGCATCACCCCTGGTGTCATTGGCGGCGGGTGTGTGTTGGTGCTTGTGGGTGGTTGGGGGGGCCATTGGTGCGGGTTGATGGCCGTGTTTCCGTCGGGTTGCTCCGAGGTGGTTGTGGTTGCAGGGCGGCCTGCGGCTGTCGGTGTGCATCTGCGGTGGGTTATTGTGGGCCTGCATGGGTGCTCGAGGGTGTCGCTTGGCATGTTGGGCGCTGTGTGGGTCCGGCTCAATGTTCACTATTGTGACTATTGTTGTCCATGTTTGTGTGTGTAAGATGAGTGGAAATTGATATGGCTGCCCCATCATGTTAGTGGTGCTGGGAGCGCCGGGGCGTGATGCTGCTGGGTCCTGGGCTGCTTTCACTGGCGGCTCTCGCCCTGGGTTGGGATTTGGGGGCAGTGGGTGGCCTCATGAACCAGTTTGCAAGCTGGCTTCTGGGGGGGGGGGGCGCCCTCGCTTTTAGACCACCTACCTCCCAGTCTTATTTCCCGCCCTCCCCCTCCCACTGACTCTGGGTGGAATATACATCTTCTTTAGGGCTTTGATGTGGGGGGGTGCTGCACTATGTCGGTGAAGGTGATACCTTTGCTGCTCTGTGGGGCTGCACTCACCTCAATTTTAATTGCATTTTAGACATTGAGGTCTTGGGAGGATGGGGGCCCTGCTGCCCATCGCAGTGGCTAGCAGTGCTCCAATCACTGTCCCCCCAGTTTTAATTGCACTTTGGTAGTCCACACAATTACATCATATAACCGACACCCACCCACCATGTTTTGTGTATGGGGGAGGGGGGAGGGGTCTTCTCCCACCCCTGTGGCCCTGCTCCTGCTGGGGGCGTGGGGGCCTGGTGGGGAGCCTGGGACCTATCATGTTGTCAAAATCCCTGGGTGCTACCTAATGTATAGATACAACCAAGGGAGTGAGAGGGGGGCTGAAGATGAGCTTAAGTGAGAGTGAGGGGCTGATGAATGGAGGTAGTGATGGTGGGTCAGTTTTGTGCGGTGCTTTGCATGTCAGGTGGCATCTGGGGGTGCTTGTGGTAGTCTGCTGAGTGGTCGCTCAGGTGGACGCCAGGGATGGGGGTCTGCTTCTGTGGCCTGCGCTGGTGGTCTCCCTTGTCACTGCCAGGCACTGGTGTGTGTTCAGGCTTGCTGCATCTGTTTCGCAGCCGCCTTATGAAAAAAAGGTGAATGAGGGGTGAATTTGAATGAGTACAGGAGCGAGAGAGAATGGGTCAGTCTGGGTGAGTGAGAGGGAGTTAGTGCATATGGGTGCGCATGGGAGCATGTGGGTGTGAAGGTGTCCAGAGGGGTGTGTCTGTGCGTCGGGAGGTACTGGGTTAAGGGGGGACTTCTTTGGGCATGGGGGTCCCCAGGGTGTGCGACAGAGGCGCTGGGGTAGGCCCACTGTGGGGATGCCTTGGGGAGCTCGCGCCAGGGGGTGTGGGCTGGTCTCCGCCCCAGTGGGTGGGGTCACTGGCCTCCTGGTGCCTGGGGCATGGGAGTGGGCGTTGGCCCCGCTGGGGGGGGGGGGGGTCGGGCGAGTCCGGGGGTGTGGGCTCGCCACCCCGGCCACCGAGCAGCCTGGCCTCCCTTGATCGTCCCTCCGGGGACGAATGTCTGGCTTTCCTGGGTCTTGCTGACCTCGGATGTTTGTACGCTGTGGGGGTTGGTGGCACTGCCTTGCCTGCTTGGGGTTCCCGGGGGAAGAGCTGCTGCGACCGGCCCTCCGCTTCGTATGTTTCCTGACAAACCACTCACATGCACACACTTATTTTGCGTGCGTTCTCATATATATGCACGCAGACATACACGCACAAGTGTATCTCCTTTAACAGGTGCGGAAACCAAACTCATGTTGAGACATCTTTGGTGGAAGAAGCAATTTGTCTTTTGTTTGTTTTAGTCGTTGGTTTGTTTGTTTTTTGTCTGTTTCCCTCCCTTTTCTTTCCCCCCTCCACACACTTCCTTTCCCTCTTCCCCATCCTGTTGGGTCTTCCATGGGTAAAATAATTAAAATAAAGTATTAAAGTTATTACAGGAAGAGTTTACAACAATATACAATACACAATTAGGTACCGTATAAGCTCCTCTTGGCAAAGTAAATCTGTTCTAGCACAATAAGGGTGATAGATGCCTGTTCTGTTCACCTGGCTGCCTGACAGGACAAGAAGGAAAAAAAAAAGTTGAGTAGTTAGTAGATGTGATGATCCGAGCGCTGAACTCATCCGTGCTCGGGTTACTCAGTATTTTCCCTTTTTCTCCTGTAGTATTTCGGTTTGGTTATTATTGTTCTCCCAGGGCTTTTATTGTTTACAGCGTTGCGGCTGAACTTCCGGCTGTCAAAATCGAGCCGGCGCTGTCACAGCTGCTCTTGATTTCGGTAATTTCATTCCCCCTTTCCTGTTTGGTCCTTTTACTTTTCTTATTAGTATTTTAGGAAGCAGCTGAGGCTTACTCCTCGCTGCGTCCTACATCTGTGTACTAGGACTGGAGTCTATGTGCCACCAGGGCCACCTTAACTTGCCGTTAGACCCTGGGGCTGAGAGGTTTTGTAGCCCCCACCACCACCACCACCACCAACAACAACAACAACACTACCAACAACAACAGCAACAACTAAATTTCAATTTAAAAATGTGTAATAGCTATGTTTTAATAATGGATTGCATTTATATAGCACTTTTCATGACACCCAAAGACACTTTACAATGAGTCCATTATTCATTCACTCTGCAGACAATGATAGTGGTAAGCTACTGCTATAGCCACAGCTGCCCTGGGGCAGACTGACAGAAACATGGCAACCAATCCTCACCAACGGCCTCTCCAACCACCACCAAACATTTATTAACATTCATACATCAGTGTCATGAACCATGGACACACTGGAGGCAAAGTGGGTAAAGTATCTTGCCCAAGGACACAACAGCAAGGTGGTGGGAGTGGGATTCAAACTCCCAACCCTCCAGTTATTGGGCAACCTGCTCTACCTCATGAGCCACTATGGTTTCATTGTTGTTTCTCTTGCAGAAATAACGCAACGGTGCGCTAGAAAACACAACTACACTGCAACAAGTCCAATATAAGTAAAATGAAATAAATTAAGGCTGTTAATGCTTGTTTGTGGTCTGACAAGATATTTATTCTTGCTGTGCAGTTTATGTGTCAGAAAATTTTACATGCTTTCAGATAGTTTTAACTTGTTTAAGCAATTTGATAAGTCAAATTTTCTTGCCCTGTTGGCAGATAATTTTACTTAAAATAAGCAAACAAAATGTGGCAATAAATAATTTTAGTTTATCTCACTGAGAGTTCCATCTTATTCACAGTGTGAAAAATACTACTGCCTTCAGCAAAAACACAAGTTAGTCTAATCTCTCTCTCACACACACACACACACACACACACACGTGTGCGCGCGCACACACACACACACAGAGCACCACAGTCTAAACCAAGTATCAAGTATAGGAGGATGCCATAGTCTAATGATGACAGAACACAAAGTCATACAGTACCAGTGATTGTTCAGCATTGTTGGTCAAATGCTCCTTTATACCAAACCGGCGTGGTGGGCTAGAGGTAGAGCATCTGCTCCACAACCGGGAGGTCGGGGTTCAAGTTCCCGTTGGGTCATGCCAAAAGACCATAAAAAAATTGAACTTCCTGCCGTCCAGCTTGGTGCTGAGCAAAAATGGAGCAAAGGAGGGAAATGTGGACGGCAGTGGCTCAGGAGGTAAAGCGGGTTGTGTAACAATCAGAGGGTTGGCGGTTCGAACCCCGCTCTCCCCAGCCATCCTGCCATTGTGTCCCTTGGTGAAACACTTTACCCACCTTGCCTTCAGTGTCCATGACTCTGGGTATGATTGTGTATAAATGTTCGGTAGTGGTCGGAGAGGCCGTTGGCGTGGACTGGCAGCCATGTTTCCGTCAGTATTCCCCAGGGCAGCTGTGGCAGTTGCTTACCACTATCAATGTCTGTCTGGAGTGCATGAATAATGGATTCACTGTAAGCGCTTTGAGATGTCACTTGACATGTAAAGCGTCATATAAATCTAATCCATTACTATTATTATTGAAGTATTCCTGATTCAAACAAGGCAAAACAGCAGCAATCAAAAACTTGCACAGGTGACTGGAAATCACTGGAAACAGCATGTCTTACCTTTGAGAAGTCTTTTCTTCTGGCCTTCTTTCAAGAAAAATCCTTCATTACATCCTTTAAGTCCAGCTCACAGATAGCGTCACACTCTATGAATGCAGGCCTGATCAAGTCTACTTTTAACCAAGCTCCAAGTCTACTGTCCCATGCACAGCTGTCTAATGTAAACAATCATGGCCTTTCCCGGTGACCAGGCTTTTCTTGTGCTAGTCTCCATCTCTCAGCTTGTCTTCTTCCACTTTCCTGCTCTCTTTAAGCAGGATCTGGTGGTACCTGGTCTTCTCCAAGTGAATGCTTTAATGGCCCACTTGTCTCCACAGTGTAGTAATTAGCAGCCCAGCCTCCACTTGGTGCGCCAGCTTAGAAACATCCTTTATGCTTTGGGATTTTTGAGCAATTTGTTTTCCCTAAGCTCTTTTGCTCTCAGTAATTTTACAGTGAAACTCTCAAACTTTTTTTATGGACATTTTGACCTAGCTAATTACTTCTTCCCTCTCACTGGTGATTACATAGTAACATGTCAAAACACTTCCTCTTATAGGCTATTGCTACGTGGTACCCACGTGAGGCACTTGTAAATTAGACCAATCAGCAGCCACACACAAATATCAAGGATGGACATAGAATAAGACCAATTAGCAACAACATGATCTTGTTTTTTTGGCTTATGATAGACCCCTGATCTTCATAGGGCTTCAGCCCCTTGGTTTCAATGCAGCCTAGCCCGTGCATTAAAGCGGCCTTGCTTACCTCTCTTACTTTGTCTCCAAACTGCACAACCTGAGCTTTCCCTCTGATATATTAACTTCTAATCTTGTCTCTCCTAGTCACTCCAATGAGAATCTTAGCATCTTCAACTCTGCCACTTCCAGCTCCACCTCCTGTCTTTTTGTTAGTGACACCATCTCCAAACCATACATCATAACAGGTCTCACTACAGTCTTGTAAATCTTCCTCTCCACTCTAGCTGCAATCCTCCTGTCACAAATCACCCAACACTCATCTCCACCCACCCTACCCTGCCTTAATAAAAAAAAAATGGTTTTCAGCCAAATCTCTTTGGCTGAGCATGTGTAATTTATCATTATTGTGTTTATATCTGCATTGTTGGTCAAATGCTACTTTATACCAGACCGTGGGGAAATTGAGACATCTGCCTGTTTCATTGCAGTTTCTGTTCCCAGTTGGAAAAACTGAGTGGAATGATGATGTTTTAAATGCATTTACAGTGTAGTTGTATTTCCAAATTTCACAGCAGTCATTTTAAAACATAGGCAACATACCAATTTATTGACATTACTGGGCTGTCCTCACTCACTTGACTTCAATCAGAAATGCTCTCACACTGTCACGAGCTGGGTCAGACGTTCTGCCGGACTCAGCCTCGTGGCTCTTTTGTTTTATTTGTGCATATATATCGGTTGTATTTTTGGTGCCCTTTTTGAGTTATCACAGCTTTCTATTTTGTCTGTTTATGTTTCAGCTTGTTTTGGCCTTATCTTGCTTCATTTGTAGCTGTTTTCTAGTTTGTATTTGGTTTTGTTTATATTTTATTCTGTGGGTTGACAGCTGTCAGGTTGCGTTTCTGGGTTGTGTGGCGCCACCTGTCAAGCTGTCAGCCGCTTCTCCCTCATCTCCCTTTACTGCCAAGCTGATTCCAATTATTGTTCCCTTTTCGTGCTCCGGTGAACTCACACCTATTATCACTTATGTGGTTGGTTCATTCACTATTGAAGCTCAGTCTGTTCACTCTGTCTTTGCTGCTATGTTGAATGTATCTCCTGTATTCTACTCTGATTCAGCAAACCGTCTTCCTCTGTATGTGCTGCTCATCCCTCCAGAGCTTTCCCCACTCCGAGGCACATCTTGTAAGTTTCACCTTGTTTGGTATTTTTGTATTTTAGGCACTTTTTGGACTGTAATGTTTCTTTATTTAATAAACGCACAACACCATTCAGTGTTTGGGCTGTCTCTCTCCACCTCGCAGAGGCTTACATGACACACACTGCAGCTGTGGAATTCACCTTTGGAATCAATTAAGACACTACACGTCAGGCATTAGATGTATCAGTTGCTACAGTAGCTCACAAAAGTGAGCACACCCCTCACATTTATGTAAATATTTTATTATATCTTTTCATGGGACAACACTGAAGATATGACACTTTGATACAATGTAAAGTAATTAAGCAAACATGGCCTGCATGGCAGAGTTCCAAGATGAAAACCAATGCTGAGCAAAAACAACATAAAGGCGCGTCTCAGTTTTGCAAGAAAACATCTTGAGGATCCTCAAGACTTTTGGGAAAATAGTCTGTGGACTGACGAGACAAAAGTTGAACTTTTTGGAAGGTGTGTGTCCCATTACATCTGGCGTAAAAGTAACACAGCATTTCAGAAAAGGAACATCATGCCAAGAGTAAAATATGGTGGTGGTAGTGTAATGGTCTGCAGCTGTTTTGTTGCTTCAGGACCTGGAAGACTTGGTGTGGTAAATGGAAACATGAATTCTGCTGTCTACCAAAAAATCCTGAAGGAAACTGTCCGGCCATCTGTTCATGACCTCAAGCTGAAGCGCATTTTGGTTCTGCAGCAGGACAATGATCCAAAACACACCAGCAAGTCCACCTCTGAATGGCTTAAGAAAAACAAAATGAAGACTTTGGAGTGGCCTAGTCAAAGTCCTGACCTGAATCTGATAAAGATGCTGTGGCATGACCCTAAAACGGCGGTTCATGCTCGAACATCCTCCA
This sequence comes from Pholidichthys leucotaenia, assembly GCA_020510985.1. Lineage (NCBI taxonomy): Eukaryota > Metazoa > Chordata > Actinopteri > Cichliformes > Pholidichthyidae > Pholidichthys > Pholidichthys leucotaenia. The sequence continues at coordinate 282,126,236 of CM035849.1, forward strand.
ATGTGTCTGAATTACAACAATTCTGCAAAGATGAGTGGGCCAAAATTCCTCCACAGCGCTGTAAAAGACTCATTTCAAGTTATCGCAAATGCTTGATTGCAGTTGTTGCTGTTAAGGATGGCCCAACCAATTATTAGGTTTAGGGGACAATCACTTTTTCGCACAGAGCCATGTAGGTTTGGATTTTTTTCCCCCTTATTAATAAACACCTTCATTTAAAAACTGCATTTTGTGTTTACTTGTGTTATCTTTGTCTGATATTTAAATTTGTTTGATGATTTGAAACATTTAAGTGTGAAACATACAAAAAATGAGAAATCAGGAAGGGGGCAAACACTTTTTCGCATTGCTGTATTTGGTTCAGATGATGTCAAGCATATATGGCGGCAACCAGACAAAGACAAGTGCGTCTTACCTACAGTCAAGCATTGTGGTGGGAGTGTCATGGGTTGGGGCTGCATGAGTGCTGCTGGCACTGGGAAGCTACAGTTTATTGAGGTGAACCATGAATGCCAACATGTACTGTGACATACTGAAGCAGAGCATGATCCCCTCCCTTCGGAATCTGGGCCACAGGACAGTATTCCAACAAGATAACAGCCCCAAACACACCTCCAAGACGACCAATGGCTTGACAAAGAAACTGAGGGTAAAGGTGATAGACTGACAAAGCATGTCTCCAGACCTAAACCGTATTGAGCATCTGTGGGGCATCCTCAAACCGAAGGTGGAGGAGCGCAAGGTCTCTGACATCCACCAGCTCCGTGATGTTGTCATGGAGGAGTGGAAGAGGATTCCAGTGGCAACCTGTGAAGCTCTAGCGAACTCCATGCCCAAGAGAGTTAAGGGAGTGCTGGAAAATAATGGTGGACACACAAAATATTGACACTTTGGGCACAATTTGGACATTTTCACTTTGGGGGTGTACTCACTTTTGTTGCCAGTGATTTAGACATTAATGGCTGTGTGTTGAGTTATTTTGAGGGGACAGCAAATTTACACTGTTATACAAGCTGTACACTGACTACTTTATATTGCATCAAAGTGTCATATCTTCAGTGTTGTCCTATGAAAAGTTGTAATAAAATATTGACAAAAGTGTGAGGGGTGTACTCACTTTTGTCAGATAGTGTATATACATTGATACTGTACTCCTCATGTAATATTGCTTAACTGATAGAGCACTTGAGGCATCTTGGTCATCTTCTGCAACAAAAAAGTAAGTTGTAGAAAACAACGCGTCATTACTCAGTGCAAGTGAGGCTCAAATGCAGAGCTTCCAGAAGAAACACTAAGACTCGGATGTACCAGTTTGTTAGTTTATTGCAGAAAATTAAACCAAACACACAACTCTAAATAAAAGTGCAACACTAAGGAAAAGCGCAACACAAAAACGCACACTTAAATTCCACATAAATTGCCGCTGGAGCGCAAGCAGCCCACAGGGAGAGAACAGAAAGAGAAGATGAGGGACAGAATCTCCCGAAGGGGAGAATAATAATAGGAGTGTGGTGTTCCGAGCGCGGATCAGCTCCGCGCTCAAGTCAGTCAGTGTTTTTCCATTTTTCCTCTGTATTCTAGTTCTATTATGATTTGTCCCTTCGGTGCTTTTACTATGACAGCGCCGCAGCCAGACTTCCGGCTGTCAAGCCGAGCTGGCTCAGTCACAGCTGACTATGATTTGCTGATTACGTTTTCTCTTCACCTGTTGGCCCTTAGCTTTTGTGTTTTGTATTTAAGGGAGCAGCCGAGGCTCACTCCTCACTGCGACCTCGTCGTCCCAGACTGGGATCCCTATCCCCGGTTCCAGTCTTTGTACAGTTTTAGGTTTCGCCCTCGCTCTCTGTATGTAAGAGTTTAGTATCTCTTTATTTCTCTCTTTAGTTAACCCTCCGAGGTCACATGTAGCGCACGCGTTGTTGGGGGTTCCCGTCCGGGCCATCTCTGGGATGCTTGCCGTGTTGCTGGGACTTCCTGTCCGGGCCGACTCCGGGGTTCTTGCCTCGTGTTCCATAATTCGTCAAGGGGTCACCAGTGTGGAGAGTGCAAATAAAGGAGGCAGACTTATGCAACAGACAACTTTATTCACTCTCACATCAGTCATACACAGAAAAAGCATATCTCAATACACCAGGGTCTCTCCTTTTATATCAACCGCCCATCTCACATCTGCATGACATCTCGCATCACAATACATTCAACCCTTCTCCCCCAACTACTTCTTCCTGGTACCTCACCATGATCTCCCTCATCTCAATACCTGTTGTCCTTCTCTGTTTACCCTCTGCATCCAGTCTGAGATGATCAACCCAGCTTCTACACCAGATTAGAAAACAGGTGAATTGCCTTGGGTATTTTGGTACCCAAGGATTTCTTAGGATTAAAGCTAATGGTGATTTATTTGGTATCTATAAAATTTCTTATTTACAGAATAATCAATGTTTGCACCTTTGACTTTTTCCTCTTTTAAATCCTGGAGAAAAGTTTTATGCGAGTTGGTTAAATGTTTTGTTTTTCCTGTGAAGAAAACATGAACCAAGAAATAACACAAGGAGTTTAAATAACACCTAGAGCTTCTTTTAAGTGTTAATTGCTTAATGTGGTTTCCTAAATTTTGAAAAAAAAATGTTTTTTTTGATAAATATTCATTGAATGACTAAATCTTTGTTAAACTGCACAGGTTTAACAGTGTGTGAATGTGTGCATGAACGGGTGGATGGCAGGATCTGTAAAGCGCTTTGGTCATCAAGAGATGAGAATAAAAGCGCTATATAAGTGAACACCATTTACCATTTTACCATTTTTTAATCCTACTTTAAGATCACGCTTGAATAAACATTAGCATTTGTTAGAATCCTTAAGCTAAAAGGGGTATTCCACAGGAAGACCAGTAAAAATTCAGCAAAAAACGTTTGCAATTTTTGCTTAAAATATGTAAATATGTTATTATAATTATAATAATAGGTTATTCTGAATAATATGGGTTGCTATGCAGTTACCTTGAAGACTTAATTTGGTTATCGTGATGACACAGTGCTGCTGGGCTGGTGAGATGAAGTCCTTTTCAGAGGGTGAGAGTGTCTGCCCCGGCGCTGGGGACTTCATAGTTAATGAGTTGGTGAGTGCACTTACTTTGGGGGGAGCTGAGAGTCCAGTTCTGCCTAGAGAGAATATCCACTCTGCCAAGTAGGAGAGAGCGTCCTGGGTTGATGAGAGAAGAGGGTTAGAAGAGAATTGCAGCTTATGTGTAATCCCACATAGGAGTGCACAAGGAGGAGTGCACAAGAGTTCAGGTGTGCATGGGTTAACAGCTCAAGCAGACCTGAGGCCATGAAGGTCTGACACTCCCGTGAAGAGGAGTCCAGGAGCTTTATAAATAGGCAGTCCGAATCATCTGCCAGTGGAGCAATCAAGGCAAATGAAAACACTCAGAACAATCACAAAGAGAACCAAATGTGCACAAACCTGAAACACCACAGTTCCATCAATTATGGCAAGCCATCCTGGCCCATATGCAGAAAACCAAGCCCAAACCATGATATTACCACCACCATGCTTCACAGATGGGATAAGGTTCTAATGCTGGAAAGGTCCTGAGAAATCTCCCTTAGGGGCAGCTGTGGTGCACATGTAGTGTGGCCGACTACTGATCGGAGGGTGAGGGTTTGATTCCCGCTCTGTCTGAAGTCTACATGTCGAACTGTTCTTGAGCAAGACACTGAAGTCCCAGCTGCTCCTAGTGGGATAGGCCCGTGCCGGTGCATGGCAGCTCTGCCGCCATCAGTGTGTGAATGTGTGTGTAAATGGCTGCACGGTGGCGCAGTGGTTAGCACTGCGGCAGCACAGTTTACCCTTGGCCGGGGGATTGTGGGGATCGTGGGATCGTGGGTTCGATCCCAGCCCCCGACCAACAGTGATCTGTGTGGAGTTTGCATGTTCTCCCCGTGTTGCGTGGGTTTACTCCGGGATTTCTCCGGTTTCCTCCCACATGCCAAAAACATGCATGTTAGGTTAATTGGCTGTTCTAAATTGTCCCTAGATATTTGTTTCCTATAGGCCCTTAGAATAGAGGGTTAGTATTAATGAAAGCGCTTTGAGTGGTCTTTGTGACTAGAAAAGCGCTTTGAGTGGTCTTTGTGACTAGAAAAGCGCTATATAAGTGCAAGTTAGTTAGTTAGTTAGTAAATGGGTGGAGAGCAAGATCTGTAAAGCGCTTTGGTCATCTAGAAATGAGAAAAAGTGCTATATAAGTGAACGCCATTTACCATTTGCTCGTGACATGATACACTTCCACAAACATGTGTTGACACGGATAGATCTTTTAATAAAAGATTCTTTAAATAAAACAGTGTTATGATTCTCTGTGTGCTTTTACGCACAAACAAAACAACAAAATCCCAAAATACAAGCCCAGCTAATAGTCATGATAATAAACAAAGAGCTGGAATGGTTAGGATGGGGCCACCAGACATACAGAGACTCCACCTGGATGTTTCGCAGCCTAAGGGAGGGAATACCTAGTGTCGCAGGGTTGCTGCCAGCATGAGGAGAAAGGCAAACATGACTTATGGCTGGAACAATCTGGGGCAGTCCGTGTAGTCCGGTGGATGAGGGTAAGCAGGGACAGTCGCTGTGGCGCCAGAGAAGACAATAACATCAGGCTGAAAGTAAATGCAGGTAATGAAGACATACACGGACGAACATGCTGCCGTGAATGAAACTCAGTACTTAGACGGTCTCTTCCTACTAACCCAGCATTTAAGTACTAATAATACTAATGTGGGAAGAGACCGCTGGTGTGAGAATGCGTGGGGTGAACAGTGATTAACACCATGTGTGTATGAGTGAGTGTCTGAGCGTATGAATGGGAGTGAATGAAGTGCGTGCGTGTACGTGTGTGAAACATCCATAATACAGAACAGCTGGTGATACTGACAGGAGGAGGAGGGGTGCCCGAGCTGTTAGAGAGCAGAGGACCCAAAGGGACTCCCTGAAACGCCTGATGGAAAATAAGGCAAAACTAACCATGGGTCAGAACTGGGTTTGGAACCACCAAACCCAGGTTCATGACAAAACAGGGTGTCCACTCACATCTGATTTTCATCCCATTTATTGAAAACGCCTGACTCTAATTTCACCTTCAATTGACATGCTGATCCTAGAGGTTCACACACTTTTGTCACTCAGAGATCAACCAATCAATCAAACTTTATTTGTATAGCATTTTCCAAACATGGGATGCTGCCCAAAGTGCTTAACATAGATAAAAACAGTACACAAATTTAATTACATACATTTACACAATACATCCCAACCCTCCCATACACACACACACAAAACACACACACACACACACACACACACACACACACACACACACACACACACACACACACACACATAAGGAACATCCACCACTCCCTACTTCTCTCACGCACATATAAAATAAAAGAGACATAGCTTGGCACTGAGGCACCATGCCGGGAGACCACACAGCCCATAACCACAGGGCGTGCCACAGAGGCCACCCCGACCAGGACAGACCGGGGCCCACACCACAGCTGTAAGGCAATGGCATAGAGCCCCCACCCACCCAAGCCAGAGTGACCCATGAGACCAGCATCCATGCAGATGGGCCAAGCAGCATGCATCATGAAGGGCTCCACTGAGGAAACACTAGAGCTAAACACATAAAATACAGGATGAAACTAAGAACACATAAAACAAAGGGAATTAAAAACCCATACTTATAAAATGAGCTAAAAATACATCAAAATACAAAGAGATGAGGAAATCTAAAAACAAATGGAGCTAAGAAGAATGTAAAACAATGGAACATAAATGACAACTTCAATAATAGTTAATAGACATGTAATATTGGATCATTTTCCTCAATAAATAAATGAAAAAGTAAAATATTTTTTATGTCATGTATTTAACTGGGTTCTCTTATCTACTTTTAGGATTTGTGTGAAAATCTGATGATGTTTTAGATCATTTTTATGCAGAAATATAGAAAATTCTAAAGGGTTCACAAACGTTCAAGCACCACTGTAAATACTGGATGAATGTGTTCCCACCACAGACAGGTCTTGGAGAGTTTTTCTGGATTTTCTTATTGGGGGGAAAGAAGCCCTACATGCCATGAACTGCACTCAGAAACACGCAGTCTTCGTCTTGAAGACCATATGATGTCCTTCACCCAGGCTGTGGTTCCTGTTTGTAAGGAAAAGCCACTCAGAGGATTCTCTGTGCAGAAGGTCAGTGGAGCGTGTGATATCTCCCCGAGGTGCTTTGTCAGGGAGCTATTAATAGGTGCGACGGACATCCTCCATCCCCCAACCCCCAACACTCCCACCAATACACCCCCCCATCCCGTAACTGCCCACAGATGGGTTCACCTCTGTTAGCGTGCCTGGTAAAAAAACCATGTGCACTCAGCCATGATGCTGCGTTTAGATGAGGGAAGAAAACCAAACAAAGGTGGCACAAAGACTTTATTCCCTGCTTAGAATTTTAACAGACCTTTATGTGATGGGTAAATTGTAAAATATAGAAATTACTAGATCTTTGATTTTAGTTGTTAATAGTGTTTCTGGTGCTTAAAAATTGTACATTTGTACATCTATCATTGCGGTATGAAACATTTGGCAAACTACACTGCAGTTAAAATATTACTGGTGTGGTATTTATTGAAAAAGGATGTCTAGCTAGCTTGTAAATCACCCACATTTTACAAGTAAACCAAAAGAAGGAAGGAGTGTTGTATGTATTTGTGCTATGTTTATGTATTTATTTTAAATGCCAAAAGAAGTCTGTACCACATGCAGCATCATAACATTTTTAAGTCATCTGATGTGACCATATTATCAAGTCCAGCTCTTTCCCTTCTACCATATTTGGCAGAAAGTCAATATTTGTCCTTTTGTTCAAATTTCCTGACAACAGCAATTATGAAATCTATAATGACTTTTTAATCTCATATAACTTGATAACTAAGTGTGAAAAGTTTTTCTCTTTCTAATAGCTGAGGCCCCAGATGTTTTTCTGCATAATATTCCACCTATTAAAAGGTCAGTGTAACTGGTGTGTGACTATGACATGGTGTTAATGTGATACCACCCACCTAAATAGAGTGGACTTGATGAAGCTTGGCTATGATATTTTGATTCTGATGCCCAGATATTAACATCCTCTGATGCACATTCACGGGGCTTTTTGCCTTATTTTGCATGCCATCAGCATTATGGCTGTGTTGTGAGACATGTATATGTTGGACACTGCATATGTGATTTAACCACGATGAAGGAGAGCCAGCCCCCTGCGGTGCGGAGCCACAGAGCCTGGACCCCCTGCGGAGGACAGGGGACAGAAGACTTCCTGACCACTGAGGCTCGGGAAGAGAGAAGGGGGAGTTATGTAAATAAAAGGCTAATGAATGTGAATAAAGAGACTTTGATATAGATGTGTGATTTCCCCCGCGAGGGAAATGGTTTGATGTGAGAAGGTTTAAATGAGAGAACTTTGGTGTGTTCACTCTCTTTGTTCGCTGCTCAAGAATAAGAGCAGACAGTGGAATGATTTCTTGAATAAACTGAAATGAAAGACAATTCGGTTTCGTTATTCAAGTCTCCCCACAAGCATGACCTTTTTCTACATGTTGATGAAGTGTTGTTTAAAGGTTTGTGACATATATTGATGCCAAATTGAAAACACTACAGGGTTCAAATACTGTAGTAACATTTTATACCCAGTTGGAGTCTCTCACAACAAGCTATTTTTGTAGATTTTTCTTGAAATTTCACCCCACCCCCCATCCTTTGTCACTGCTGAGATCTGTAGCTGACAGTGTAGCAAATACAACTGGGAGAAACCTTATAGTCGTCTTTGATTGGAACCTGTCCTTTGGTCAGTGGTCCTTAACCATTGGGCCAGTTTGTGGACCACTTGGTACGGGGCCACAGAGAGCCACAAATAAAAAACAAATAATTTATTCTGTTCTTCTCTATTCACTATCAAAGTCTGTGGCTTATTTTGACAAAAAAAAAGTTACTGAATATTCTCTCTCTTCCTGTGTCTGACTTCCTGCCTGTTGTGTCTGCCTGTTGCGTCTTGACACACACCTATTTAATCAGACGCTCAAAAATTAAACCTGTAAGCAATCTTTGCTTTCAAAAGACTTTGAGTTATATCAGAAGGAGTGTCTGCCTGGGTGTGAGCCAGGGGTGTGCATGGCTCCAGGTAGGGACTGGAGGCTCACAGTCTCTGGTCATCCCAGACAGGCTGTCTGGATTGGTGGTGCCCTGACTACAGCCTGCCCCCCAACCATTCCCCACTGGAGCGTCTAGCCCCTGGGGCTATCAGCACACATGGTCAGTGCAGAGACATGGGGTGTCCCCCAACCTGATTTCTAATGTCATGAATACATATTGTGTGTGTTGCCCTCTTGTCTGTCTGACGTGTCCTACCTACCCTCGGCAAGGCAAGGCAAAGCAAGTTTGTTTGTATAGCACATTTTGTGTACAAGACAATTCAAAGTGCTTTACATAAAAACATTAAAGCATTACAGCAAGGTGCAAAACATATATTTTACAAAAACAAGAATTTAAAAGCAAACTAAAAGGTAAATTAAAGAAAAATAAAAACAGGCTAAAATAGAATACGACAGAAATCGGATTATTGATGCAATTTAGCAATTGCTCTAATTCCAGCATATTTGAATTAATGCTTACTGCTATGCTAATATGCATGCATGCATGCATGCATCCATCTTCTACCACTTATCCAGGGATCCCGGTCACGGGAGCAACAGTCCAGCCAGAGCAACCTAGACTTCTGCCCAGTTCACATAGCACCACGATCCCCATGATCCCTCCTGCAGGTGGTGAGCCCACTGGAGAGCAGACCCATATGTCTCCTTTGAGTACACTTGGTCCTTGACGTAACATTTTTCATGGAGATCCACTGGATCACTCTTAGTCTGGCCCTTCACCCAGAAGCAGTTTGCCTTGGAAGGCCCTACCAGGGGCAAGTTGGCACCGACAGCATAGCTCCTGGGATCATGACAAGGTGGTGATCCACGGAGGGGATGCTAATATGCACTGGCCTAAATTTGTAAATAAGTAAACATGACCACCAAACTTTAGATTTTACACCTTAATCTACAGGACACACAAAAATTGTATAAATGGCCTGTTTTGTGACAGCAGGACATCAAAAATAATTGCACATTCAAAGCTGTTTGTAGGTCAAACTATTTGAACTATCACATTATTTTGAACCTTGCTTCAATGCTGTAGTTGAGCAGAGGGTTTAAAGTAATTAATCTTTTTTTCACTGTGCAACCATCCTCTACAGATGATGTTTCTTAAGAAACACCACAAACTTAACCTGGTGTCATCCTCTCACAAAGTTAATTTATCGACCGTACCAGCTCTGCTCTGTAAATGCATGTTGTGCCTTGTAAGAAAATTCTTTCATTAGACAGAATTGATTGGGTGTCGCCTCTTTTACCACCTGGCCACTTATCTGTTAGTGGATATTAAACTGATAATCTATGAAGTGATATTCAGCCCTTGACTGAATCCATTTCACATCTATAGATGGCTTAAGAATGTATCTAGTTCTTCAGGAAAATACTGCCAAAACAGAATGTTATTAAGTTTAATGTTAAATGGTTTGTTTGTTGTTCAAGTTCCAAAATTGTCTTCTTTGCTGTCCATGTTTTCAGACTTCTTCACAATGAATAATCATCTCAAAAGTGTCCAAAGGCTCAAAAATATGGCATTTCTTTTAAAAATACAGTAATTTCACCCAAGTCTCATGTATTCATGTTCATGAGACTTTTTAATGAGGCTTATAACTATGATGTCCTAGTTTCTGATCGATCATATTTTTTCAGGAAGTACACATCCAGGAGATTATGGAAGTTTTCCACTGTGACCATCTAAGCAACTTACAAATGGTGCTACTACCAAGTTAGGTCAGCAGCCTGACCAGAGTTATTATGGTTCCTCTGTAAAATCTAATCCCCCTATTTGACACCCATGTTGCCCACATTAATTAAGAACAGTCAATAATATACTGTATAGTGGTGTGAAAAAGTGTTTTCCCCCTTCCTGATTTCTCATTTTTTTGTATGTTTGTCACACTTAAATGTTTCAGATCATCAAACAAATTTAATTATTAGACAAAGATAACACAAGTAAAGACAAAATGCAGTTTTTAAATGAAGGTGTTTATTATTAAGGGTAAAAAAAAAAAAAATCCAAACCTACATGTCCATGTGTGAAAAAGTGATTGCCCCGTAAACCTAATAAATGGTTGGGCCACGCTTAGCAGCAACAACTGCAATCAAGGGTGTGTGATAACTGGCAATGAGTCTTTTACAGTGCTGTGGAGGAGTTTTGGTCCACTCATCTTTGTTGAAATTCAGCCACATTGGAGGGGTTTTGAGCATGAATCACCTTTTAAAGGTCACGCCATACCATCTGAATCAGATTCAGGTCAGGACTTTGACCAGGCCACTCCAAAGTCTTCATTTATTTTTCCTTAAGCTATTCAGAGGTGGACTTGCTAGTGTGTTTTGGATCAGTGTCCTGCTGCAGAACCCAAGTGCTTCAGCTTGAGGTCATGAACAGATGACCGGACATTCTCCTTCAGAATTTTTTGGTACACAGCAGAATTCATGGTTCCATTTACCACAGCAAGTCTTCCAGGTCCTGAAGCAGCAAAACAGCCCCAGATCATCACACTACCACCACCATATTTTACTGTTGATATGATGTTCCTTTTCTGAAATGCTGCGTTACTTTTACGCCAGATGTAATGGGACACACACCTTCCAAAAAGTTCAACTTTTGTCTCGTCAGTCCACAGACTATTTTCCCAAAAGTCTTGAGGATCCTCAAGATGTTTTCTGGCAAAACTGAGATGAGCCTTTATGTTGTTTTTGCTCAGCATTGGTTTTTGTCTTGGAACTCTGCCATGCAGGCCATGTTTGCCCAGTCTCTTTCTTATGGTGGAGTCATGAACACTGACCTTAACTGAGGTAAGTGAGGCCTGCAGTTCTTTGGATGTTGTTGTAGGGTCTTTTGTGACCTCTTGGATGAGTCGTCGCTGCGCTCTTGGGGTAATTTTGGTCGGCTGGACACTCCTGGGAATGTTCACCGCTGTTCCATGTTTTCGCCATTTGTGGATAATGTCTCTCACTGTGGTTCGCTGGAGTATCAAAGCTTTAGAAATGGCTTTATAACCTTTTTTCCAGACTGATAGATCTCAATTACTTTGTTTCTCATCTGCTCCTGAATTTCTTTGGTTCACAGCATGATGTCTAGCTTTTGAGGATCTTTTGGTCTACTTCACTCTGTCAGGCAGGTCCTATTTAAGTGATTTTTTGATTGAGAACTGTTGTGGCAGTAATCAGGCCTGGGTGTGGCTAGAGAAACTGAACTCAGCTTTCCAAAGATGTGATAAACCACAGTTAATTTATGTTTTAACAGGGAGGTGCAATCACTTTTCACACATTGTGATGTAGGTTTGTTTTTTTTCACCCTTAATAATAAACACCTTCATTTAAAAACTGCACTTTGTGTTTATTTGTGTTATCTTTGTCTGATATTTAAATTTGTAATGTGAATCAGTGGAACTGCAGCACTTTCCTACCAGACTAAGGACCCTATTACCACCAGTCAACAGCAAATTTTGTTGCGCATGTCCCCCTTACTTCAACGGTTCTGTTAGTTTCTGTCAGCGCATTGTCGTTTTTTATACTTTGCATCACACCATGAGGTCAGCCAGAGGTCTTATCATTGCTATCTGGGTCGTCCAGGACAGTCTGGGCCAACCTTGGGGGCGATGCCAGCCCTGGGGGGGGGGGGGGGGGGGGGGGGGGGGGTGCGGACGAGCACTGGTGTAGAGGTCCTGCTTTAGCAGTGACTCATCTTCCAGCCTGGCCACGTGGCCGAGACGCTGCAGCCTCCCTTTTCTGATGAGGGTGGAGATGGGGATGGGGCGGCCATTTGTGTTAAATGATTAACACAAATAAACTTGTTGCAATGAAATAAAATACCACACACTTTTAAAGTCAAAATATGATTTTTTTTTTAATTTAAAATTAAATAAATGAAAATGAAAAAAAAAATGAAATAATATCCTTAACCTTTTCAATGGTTTCAATTCACAGTTTTTTGTTTTTTTTTTATTCCACTGAAAAGTCCTTTGGTATGTATTTTTAATGGTGAAATGCTTCTCTGGATATCACAGAATCAAACCGCACACTCACTCGTGCAGGCACACACTTCATATACTGTAGCTAATAAAGTCCTTTCAAAAAAAAAGCTGCAGGCCTTGTGTCGATGCTTGGAAGCGGTGTAGTAAAAATGGTAAATGGCCTTCACTTACAGCACTTTTTACTCCTCTCTAGATGACCAAAGCACTTTACAGATCCTGCTATCCACCCATTCACACACTGATGGCAGCAGAGTTGCCATGCACTGGCGCTGGCCTGACCCACCAGGAGCAGCTGTGGGTCCAGTGTCTTGCTCAAGGACACTTCTGCATGCAGACTGCAGACAACATGATCTAAAACTGGATGACCCTTTCACTTGCAACACAAGCAAAATGAAACACGGGGCAAAATAAAAGAAGACCACATGCATTAGTAACTCACAACCTTGAAGCAGAGGTGTGAACTTGAGTTGGGCAATGGTGTGGGATGAGATGAGAGGGAAGTAGAAAACAAGCAAAAACCAGGGGCTGGCAGGATGACAGGGCGTGTCAAAATAAAAAGTCCAAGGATTGACTCCTAACCCAGTCCTTTAGAGAGCATAGATAAATGTTCTTTAGTCCATTTCCTTGTCTAAAAGTCTCAAAATAAACTCTGAGCTCATTTTAGCGTCACATTAACTGACAACATCAACACATATTAGCAACAGTTAGCAACATTCACAGTCACACAATGCAATACATGCTAATACTATTACTGTTAGCAGCTAATATCCACATGTAATTACACTGCATCTTGTTAACACAGTTCACAATTAACAGAACAGGTCTTTACCTTCTGCACAAATAAGTTCTTTTACTCGTCAGCAGATTGCATCCACCATCAGAAAAGGTTCTAGTGTGGAAGGTGAAAGCAGACGAGACATCGAGCTGAACGACACACGGACTTTATTCACCTTCCAACATAAAACACAGAAAACGTTTTCAGGGTGTCTGATCACCTCCTTCTATACCTCTTTATTTCTGCCCCATGAGACCCTGGGAGCCAAAGACAATACCCACAGCACACAAAGCCTGTCCGGCACATTAACATTACAGAACATGAAACCCTGCTTCTCACTCCCTCTCACATTCTAGCGACTCCGGTGTCTCCTGACTCCCCAGGGTGCGGCTAGTCCTTTCTGTTACATCTAACACGCCCCAGTACCACTCCCTCCTTTGGTCCTCTATTCCATCTCTCCCCTCCCCCCCCGACTTCCGATTCTGGGTGGCGAACCCCCTACCAAGTGCCACCACACAGCCCCCAACCCCCGAACACCCAGAAAGCCGACTAACCCCCCGGTCCCTTGGGATTGAGCCGGCATCCATAGCGGCTGTAATGGGGGGCCGGTGGTCCCGGCGAAGCGCCCTCCTGGCGAGGTGTGCGGGAGGGAACGTTGGTTTGTGGAGGGGAAGAGGGTGTGTGGGGAGAAAGGTTAGCTTTGCGAGCACAGTTGTCTACCGGGGGAACACCAACTTGCGGCACCACCGTCAGTGGGCATCTGCACCAGGGAGCTTGGGCCAACACCACCTGTTCGTCTGCCAACACATAAGCCGGCTTCAGCTTGTCAATGCAGACGGTCTCCTTATGCCCCCCCCCCCCCCCAAGTTTAACACAAAATGCTTTGCCCCAGTTTCCAGCACTCTGAACAGTCCAACATAACTTGGGTGCAACGGGGTTTTGTGTGCATCGTGCTGTGACAAAAACGAACTTGGTGCTTTGTAAGCTCTTTGGGACGAAGGTGTGGGGGGAACAATGGTGGGCTGGGCCTTGTACGTTAGCAGCCTCTGTACTATAAAAAAAAATTGCGTGGATGGGTCGGTCCCGGGTGCGGGGTTTTCTGGTAAAAATTCCGCAGCTACTGAGAAAAAACAAGTTCTGCTGGGGAGGCTGCCAGATCCTCCTTGGGCATGGAGCGCAATCCTAATAGGACCCAGGGCAGGCAGTCAACCTAATTTGCATCTGTGAGTGAAGCTCTGAGCGCTGCTTTAAGCAACCTATGAAAACATTTGCATAACTCGTTAGTCTGGGGGTTGTATGCAGTGGTGCGGTGGATTTTGACCCACAGGCTCTGGGCCATCGTGGACAAGAGTTCTGAAATGATTTTTTTTTTTGTTTTAGATTTAGATTTAGTATACTTTATTGATCCCCAGAGGGGAAATTGAGGGTCATCCACCACCTGGATGGATGAAGCAGCCACGATACAGTGCTATCCCTTAACCATTCACACACACATTCACACCTAGGGCGACTTTAGAGTCTCCAATTAACCTAACCTGGATGTTTTTGGCATGTGGGAGGAAACCGGAGAAATCCCGGAGTAAACCCACGCATACACGGGGAGAACATGCAAACTCCACACAGATCACTGTTGGTCGGGGGCTGGGATCGAACCCACGATCCCAGGATCCCCCGGCCAAGGGTAAACTGTGCTGCCACAGTGCTAACCACTGCGCCACCGGGCAGCCCAATTTCAGACACCTGTCAGAAGTGATGTCCGACGGGGATCCAAACTGTGCAACCCAAGCCAACAAAAAGGCGCGAGCCACTTCCGCAGACGTGGTGGAAGCCAGTGGGACCACTTCAGGCCAATGCGTGGTGCAGTCCACAATGGTCAAAAGGTGCGTGAACCCTTGCAGCAGCGGGAGCGGGCCCACCAAATCCATGTGGACGTGGTCTGTCCTCCTGGTCAGAATTTGAAACGGCTCGAGGGGGACTTTGGTGTGCTTGTGCACTTTGGCCTGCTGGCACACAACTCACACTGCAGCCCAGTCTTTCATGTCCCTAAACAAGTGAGGCAAGACAATTTTTGGCCCCGCCAGTTTAACCGAGGTGTGCACGCCGGGATGTAAAAGGGAGTGGACTTGCTCAAAAATGTGGCAGCACCAAGAGCTCGGAGCCACCGGGCGTTGGTGACCGATGGAGATGTCGCAGAGCAAGGGGGAGCACCCTTCTTGTACCACCCAGCTCTCCAGTTTTAACCCAGTACACGCGGACTGGAGTGCATAAATGTCCGCGTCCGCGGTTTGCTCCTCAGCTATGGCAGGGAAATCTATTCCCATGTACACCGGGGAGACTAATGCGCGTTACAGGCAGTTGACAATGACATTAAGCTTACCGGCCATGTGTTGAATGTTGGTCGTGAGCTCCAAGATTGCGGCCAAATGTCGTTGCTGCCGGGCCGACCACGGTTCCGAGACTTTGGATATTACGTACCTTAGTGGCTTATGATCAATGAACGTGGTGAACTCACGCCCTTCAGCCAAAACTGGAAGTGGCACATCGCCAGGTGGGAGGCCAACAACTCTCTGTCAAACGTACTGTATGTGCATTCCTTGTCACGCAAAGTATGGCTGAAAAATGCGAGCGGCTGCCTTGAACTGGAGATGTACTGCTCCACCACTGCCCCTATGGCAACATCAGATGCGTCAGTGGTGAGTGCTATCCACTCTGATGGGGCAGGGTGGGCTAGCAAAGCAGCATTAGCGAGCGCAGTTTTGGCGTTTGCGAAAGCCTGGACTCGCTCAGTGGTCCAGTCAATGTTCTTCATGGGCCTCTTTTTATGAGTATGACGAACAGTTGCAGCAGCTGGGCTGCTCGGGGGAGGAAACGGTTGTAAAAATTGACCATGTCCAAAAATTCTTGTAGGGTCCTCACGGTCTGCGGACGTGGAAAATCCGGCACGGCCCGTACTTTATCAGGTAGCGGAATTGCGCCCTCCGGTGAAATGTGGTGACCCAAAAAATCAATCACTAGCAAACCGAACTGGAACACTGGCACTTTGCCAGGTTAACGATAAGTCCGTGTGGTTCCAACCTCTGGAAAACTAGTTTGAGATGGGCGAGGTGCTCCTCCTCGGATGTGCTAGCCATCAAAATGTCGTATAAGTAGACAAAAATGAAAGGCAGGTCACGGTGAACCGTGTCCATCATTCTTTGGAAGGTTTGCACCACGCCCTTTAACCAGAACGGCATGCGTAAAAACTCAAAAAGACCAAAAGGAGTTATTACCACTGTTTTGGGAATGTCCTCTGCATGCAAAGGGACCTGGTGGTAATCGCAGACCAGGTCCACACGCGTCCTGGCCAGATGCACGAAAAAATCCTGGATGTGCAGGATGGGATGCCGATCGTGTTCTTGTAGTGATCTGCTCTGCATGTCTGTTGCCATAATTTACTCCACAGCTGCGTGCACACCTGCTCTCCTCATTAAGTCTACCTATTTAAGCCGTGCTGCCCTCGGGTCTGCACGGAGACGTCAAGCTCCCTGGTCTGGCAAGACCTCTTCGCCTTCTCATCACCTCTATGATCCGGAGTTCCATCTCCACTGATTCTTCCCATCTCGTCATCTTCCAGGGAGTCCTAGCAGCACGGTGGTGCAGTGGTTAGCACTGTTGCTTTACAGCTTGAAGGTTCCTGGTTCGAATCCCCAGGCTGGCAGGGGTTGGAACCTTTCTGTGTGGAGTTTGCATGTTCTCCCTGTGCTGCGTGGGTTTACTCCGGGGGCTCCAGTTTCCTCCCACAATCCAAAGACATGCATGTTAGGTTAATTGGCTGTTCTAAATTGTCCCTAGATATCTGTTTCCTATAGGCCCTTAGAATAGAGGGTTAGTACTAGAGAAAAGCACTTTAAGTGGTCTTTGTGACTAGAAAAGCGCTATATAAGCGCAAGTTAGTTAGTTAGTACTTAGTTAGTTAGCTCCCCAACGACAAGTAGGCCCTCATCATTCCCTCATCTCCACGCTTCGCTCTACTCCCCTGTGCACAAGTGGAACCTGCTGGCAGCAGACCTCCTCCTCCTGGTGGCCAACTGAGCTCATCTGCTCTTCACCAGCTCTCTACACATCTCATCACCCTCTCACCTCCTCAGCAGCCGGAGCCGAATACGCTGTCTCACTGGCCGGAGCCTCTGGGAACTCTCCTGTGCTACACACCAACTAGCCAACTGTAAGACTGAACATTCTCTGAATCATTCCTCCAGATCCCAGTCTCTAATCCACCTGTCTTTGTTCTTCCCTAGGGTTGCCAGTCTGATAGGTGCTCTGCTCGCCCGGCTGATACATTCCTCTACTCACGCACACATTCACACCCACACTTCACAATAAAAGATAATTGAGTTTAATCTGGAGTCTGTGTCTGCCTTCTGGGTCATAAATCATGTCAGTTTTGTGGCGTTGTTCAAGGGCCGGAAATCGCTACTTGGTCACCACAACCCATCGGCCTTGGGCACCATGTGTAGCGGAGATGCCCACAGCCTATTGGAGCACCTAAAGATGCCCAGTTGCTCTAAGTTAGCGAACTCCTCACGAGCGCTGGCCAGCTTAACCATGTCCAGGTGCCGAGGACGTGCAAACCTTTGTTGTTATGAAATGCTCAACGCCATGTTTGGTTACCGTAGCAGAAAAAGTTGGAACTGTGAGTGCTGGGAACTGTGAAAGCAAATGCTGGTACTTACCCCCTGGAGCTATAACATTAGCATGTCTTGTTGGCCCAACTACCCGGGTTGTGCAGGGCAAGGAGGAAAAAGAACCATCATCCACTAAATGTCTGTTGGCAACATCAACTAACAATCCGTAAGTATATAAAAAGTCAGCGCCTAAAAGGGGGACTGAACATGCAGCTACCACAAAGTTCCACTGGTAATTGTGTCCATGTAAGCATACTGTCAACGTTTGTTCGCCAAACGTCCTGATGTTGGATCTATTGGCGGCCGTAAGCTCGGGGCCGCAGCCTTCTGCCGACCTGTCCATGCTGACCGGCAGAATGAGGCTCTTCTGGGAGCCGGAGTCCACCAAGAAATGTCTCCCCGAACATGTGTCTATGATGAAAAACAGCTTGTTTCTCTCACCAGCAGTTGCAGCTGCTACTGACTGCTGGCTGTGCCATTTCCCTGGCTTCTTGAATTGGCACGGTGGCAGACAGCATTGGGCATTTGAGCAAAACTGGCAGTGACAGAAACAGAGCGTCTCGTTCCTGCATCTCTTGGCATCCGTCCCAGCTACCCCCATGGCTCCTTGACCTTGCTGGAGTCCTTCATGGCTGCTGGTGTCGTTGCATGCATACTGAGAGCTCTGTTTGCTAGGATGATGCGGTTCACTTGTTGCACCAGGGCACGGTAGTTCTTGGACACCAGCAGTGGTGAGGTGGCCAGGATCGCCCTCGCTGTAGCTGGTAGGTTCCTGAGGAAGAGGTGGGGGAACAGGAAGGGCTCATCATCCTTCCCCCTCAGTGCTAACATGCTCTCCATCAGCTCCACAGATGATCTGTCACCCCAACTGTGAGCATGTGAGGAGTTTTTCTGCTCTCTCACTGTCCGACAGGGTATATCGTTGAAGCAGTATCTGCTTAAGCGCGTCGTATCACCCCAGGGCTGGCGGCTCCTGGAACAGGCTCATTACTTGCTGTGTGGCGCGCATATCAAGTGCAGCGACCACATGATAATATTTGATGTCATTCGTGGAGCTCCCTCGGAGTGTGAAGTGGGTTTCCACATGTAGAAACCAAGCGGTCAGATTGTGAAGCCAGAAGTCTGGGAGCTTTACTGTGACAGCGCATGCCGCACTGGTGTTCTCCCTCTGGGTTGTCTCCGGGGCAGTGCTCGGCTCGTTCTCTATTGCACATCTTAAGGTCACCAATGTGGAAGATGAAAGCAGACAAGACAGCGAGTTGGACCACACACAAACTTTATTCACCTTCCAACATAAAACACAGAAAACTTTTTTGGGGGTCTCTGGGTGCCTCCTTTCATACCTCTTTATTTCTGCCCCATTAGACCCAGGGAGCAAAAGACAATACACACAGTACACAACCTGTTTCTCACTCCCTCTCACACTCTAGCGACTCCAGTGTTTCCTGACTCCCCGGAGTGCGGCTAGTCCTTTCGGTTACATCTAAGACCCCCCGGTACCACTTCCTCCTTCGGTCTTTTTCCCCCCTTCCCACCCGACTTCCGACTCTGGGTGGAGAACCCCCTACCCATTTCCACCACACTAGTGGCTTTTGACAATGCTCACTGTGTACTGAATGTCAGCTTGTTGTCTATCATTTCTGCACTCAACTCATGGCTTTCACTCAGCGTAGGTGTACTGGTTGTCCTGCCCCAATGTTCTATGATTGGTTAGACATCTCATTAACAACCAATACAAATAAACAAAGGATAAAACAGATGCTTAATGCTCCAGAGACATTAGGTTGTAATTGAGCATGCTATATAGAGAGCTTAACCCACCACCCTCTACTTCCGCAAATGGGACCTGAAGAAAAATCCCCATTGAAATGAATGACAAGAACAAAATTGTCTTTTGATCCCTGTCAAATTTTGCCATGAGTTACACATATGATTTTTGTCAATTTTAAAAGATAATTTTCCATGTAATTGAAGTCAGTTGTATAATAACAGAGTAATATTTAGTTTTTGTGAGATGGCTCAGAGGACTACACCCATTGTCTTATAATAATAATAATGGATTAGATTTATATGGCACTTTACATGTCAAGTGACATCTCAAAGTGCTTAGAGTGAGTCCATTATTCATTCACTCCAGACAGACAATGGTAGTGGTAAGCTACTACTGTAGCCACAGCTGCCCTGGGGCAGACTGACGGAAATGTGGTTGCCAATCCACACCAACGGCCTCTCCAACCACTACCAAACATTTATACACATTCATATCCATTGTGATGGACACTGGAGGCAAGGTGGGTAAAGTGTCTTGACCAGGGACCCAATGGCAGGATGGCTAGACAGAGTGGGATTCAAACAGTGGTTTGACCGCTCTACCACCTGAGCCACTGTCATCCACATTTCCCTCTTCCATTCTGTTTTTGTTGAGCACCAGGCTGGATGTAGGAAGTTCCATTTTTATATAGTCTTTGGTATGACCTAGCCAGGACCTAGAATCCCGACCTCTTGGTTGTGAGACAGATGCTTTACCTCTAAGCCACCACTCTGGTCTTGGACTATACAAATCACCAAACATGATTATGGTGGTTTCCTTTTTAATGCTCACCTCCTGTTTTCTGAGCGATGAAAGAAGGATCCAAATAGGAGAACCCTGTAGCATGTGGACGGCAAGATGGATTCAATCAAGTATCAGGAAATCCTGGGAGAAAATGTCATGCCATCTGTGAGGAAGCTGAAGCTTGGGCATCATTGGACCTTCCAACAGAACAGTGATCCCAAGCATACCTCAAAGTCCACAAAGGCGTAGTTTCAGAAGAAATCATGGAAGTGTCATATTCCTGGGGCACGGGTTAGAGCCGTGCCAAGCTTCTCTGCCCGGTGAACATTGTATTGCTTATTTTCTGTTATTTCTTAGTTTACTATGATGTGTTGTATTTTTCTGTATTGTATTTTCTGTTTCCGGTCTGTTTATTTTGACAGCGCTGTGCAGCTTCCGGTTGCCTATTCCTTGGGGGTGTACAGCTGCTGCCAACTGACCACTTATGAGCTACACCTGTTTGTAATCATTGCATGGGTATTTCAGTGACGTGACAACTCCTGTCCGTCGCCGTGTCCTACTTTTCACTACCATACCTGCCAACTTTTAAAACCTGAAAAGCCTAGTAGCTAGCCGGGGTCCAGGGGCCGCAGGCCCCGGTAGGTCCAGGACAAAGTCCTGGTGGTGGGTTCAGGGGGGCAAAGCCCCCCGACAGCAAACAAATATTAGCATTAAATCAAGTTAAAATGTGGCTAACAACCTCATATTTCTTCAACAATCATGTTTCTATTTTCCTTAAATTGTCAATGCAGATATGCTGATGGAAAAGATCAGGACAAACTCTATGGTAACTCTCAAGCATTGTTGTTTTCCATGGTGCACCTCTTAGCTTTCTTCAGTTGGTCTTTTGAATGGAACACACTGTGGCACTTGTTACCCGAAGCTGTCATCATCATTTTCCTGGTCATGAGGTTGCCCAGAACTTTAGTTGACAGACTGGACCTGAACTCAGTTTTGTTCTTGTTCACATGGCTGAATATGCGCTCAAAGTCTGCAGTAATAATTCCTAGAAATGCTTTGGAGTATTCCTCACGAAAAGACTTGCCATGTGTGTGGATATGGATTATCATAGTCTCTTAATTTTCTTAATCAGTGTTCATCTATATTTATTTAAGTCGGTAAGATCTCTGATGATTATACTCTTTTACTTCCTCAGGTGTTCCATTTAGTTTGATCCAAACTCTACAATTTCTTGTCCATGTTGCCTGTATCTTATTTTGTCTTTTCAGCATCCGTGCTTGCCGTACTATTTCAGCATTAGTTTTTGTTAATGTTCATTTAGGTAAACTTCTGTTCCCTGTAACTTTCTGGCCTGCCTCAGTATGTCATTCTTTACCCAGGGATGTGATTTGGGGTTGGGGATATTATTTGAAAATTTAGCAGGAGGTCTGGGGGACTGTGTCCCCCAGTGGGGTCCGGGGCAGAGCCCTGGTGGGGGGGGGGGGGGGCAAGGGGGGCAAAGCCCCCCCGAAGCTCGTGGGTTTTTATGATTTTTAAGTACCAGAACTGTGCTTAAATGACATAAAACAAACAGCTGAATGCCACTTATTACTGTATAATATTGACTTATGTTCCAAGAAGATAAAATCTCTGAACTTAGTTCAGAGATTTTTTTGATCTCTTCCATTTACTCCTTCTTTGGTGGCATTTTTACTGACATGTTGATAGTAAAACTGCTGGTGACGCCGATATCTGAGCCGACCGACCTCGAATCCAGCTGGACCTCAGCTAGCCCCCTCCGCTGCTAGTCCCGCTGCTTACCGCCGCTGCAATTGAGCTCCTGTCCAGCCGGGGTACCGGCAGCTCCTCCACCGAGTCCCGCCTCCCACCGCCACTGTAGTTGAGCTCCGATCCTGCTTCTGTCCAGCTGGGGTCCCGGTAGATCCTCCGCTCAGCCCCGCCACCTACCGCCGTCTTCCTCAGTAGTTCCTCCGCCGAGCCCCGCCGCTGTAGCTGGGCTACAGCGGCGGGGCTGTAGCTGGGCTCCAGCTACAGTCGACTTATCCAGCTGGGGCCCCGGCTGCTCCTCCACTGGTCCCCGTCTCCTACCACCTCTGTACTTGAACTCCGATCTGGCTCCCATCCAACTGTTGCCTTGGTTGGTTCCTCGGGCGAGCACCAATCACTGGGGACGGAGTCACTGCTTTGTATTGGTGTTAGCTGCTACGACTAGCTATGGCGTTAGCTATAGCGATAGCGTTAGCTTAGCAAACGCTTCAGGTAAATTTAGATATGATTCCTAGCGATCTCATGTTTGGAATTGCTTTCGTGTTTTTTTTACGATTTAAAATTTTTGACTGAATTTTTAGTGAAAAACCGTAATTTTGATTAATAAAGCCGTAACCCGGAATGGGGTCTTGAAAACCGTAACCATTATGGCAAAACTGGAGTAGTTGGCAGGTATGCACTACTCTCTTTTGTTGTTCCCATTGTGACTGATCTTCATGGTTTGGGGTCCTGCTGGTGAGATAAGTTGGAGAGCTCCGTCTGGGTGCCGTTTTCTCACTATTTATCTCAGCCATCGAGCTCCATTGCTCTCGGGTCTCTGGCTGAGTTTTTTCCCTCTGATCTGGCATTCCAAGTGTTTTGGCACCACAGATGTTGAGCCCAACTTGCCTCCAGCATTTATGCTTTTTTCATTTCTTTTTTGGGTGTTTATATTATTCGTTATCTGTGTGTGTGTAGCTTCATATTCAAGGTCGGGCGTAGCCACTTTTTCCATTCACTCTTGGACTATTTCAATTCATTTCAATTCAATTTAACTTTATTTATATAGCGCCATTTCACAACAACAGTCATCTCATAGCACTTTCAACTGAAGGGGAAACCCCCACAATTGCAGAAAGACCCCAGCAATCAGGCGATCCCCTGTGAGCAAGCGCTTGGCGACGGTGAAGAGGAAAAACTCCCTTGTAACAGGAAGAAACCTCCAGCAGAACCAGGCTCAGGAAGGGGCAGTCATCTGCTGTGACGGCCTGGGGGTGAGGGGATAGAGAAGATGAAAAGAACAGACATGTAGAGAGCAAACAGCACGATGGGGACTCAATCTATGGGAGAGAACAAACAGATGTTAATGACCAGCAAAAGAAAAAATATTTCACTGAGAGTGAAGAAAGGAGTGAAGCCCAGGGCATTATTGGATGTCCCCCGGCTGTCTAAACCTATTAGCAGCATAACTAAGGGAGGGTTTAGAGACACATGATCCCTAATTGTAGGCTATATCAAAAAGGAAAATTTTAACCCTATTCTTAAAAACAGAGATTGGGTCTGACTTCCGAATCCAGATTGGCAGCTGGTTCCACAGGAGAGGAGCTTGATAACTGAAGGCTCTGCCTCCCATTGTACTTTTGGAGATTCTAGGTATTACAAGTAATCCAGCATTCTGGGAGAGTAGTTCTCTGTTAGGATAATAGGGTAGTATCATATGCTGTGCCACTAGGGGCATGAAATTTCTCACACCCAAAGGGTTAACGGTGGGAAGAATCTGACTGATTTTATCTCTGATAGATGAAATTTTATTATTGAAAAAGTTCATAAAGTCCTGACCAGTAAGCTCTAAGGGAACGCTAGGATTGACAGAGTCCTGACTCTTTGTCAGCCTGGCTACAGTGCTGAAAAGAAACCTGGGATTATTCTTGTTCCCTTCTATTAAGATAAGATAAGATAAGATAAGATAAGATAAGATAAGCCTTTATTAGTCCCACAATGGGGAAATTCCAGGATTGCAACAGCACAGAGATAGCAACACTCAGAGCAATAATTAAGAAGATACGGAAAATATAAATAAGAGCAGTGGATATACATACATACACATAAATATATAAATATATATACAAAGTGCGGAGCATTGTTGCAAGATGGAATAAACAGCATAACCGTCTACTTAGTTATCCTACATAGTATGAATATGTACCCATGCATATTGTCACCCTCCGTAGCGACTGATATTGTCCTAGTTGTATACTGGAGGGGAACATTTGTGTAAGTCTGTTGCGTCTTTTGCATTCAATACTATTAGGTTGTCACATTTTGTTTTGTTTTTTGTTTGTTTGTTTTTTTTTTGCTATTAATGCAGAATAATAACTTGTTCTAGATTTTCTAAGATATTTTTTTTATAAATTGGAAGAGGATTTCTCCAAGCTAAATAGATTTCATCTAAATTAGTAGGGCACCATTTTCTTTCTAATTGGCTGGTCTTGTAGCGGAGCTTGAAATAACGAGGCGATGTGATTCATAAACCAAAGTTTATTATCAGCTCCTCTAACAAGTCTCATCTAGGTGCAGCAGCAGAAGAAGTAAGAGAGCGAACACCTTCGGCTCTACGAACTTATACTCGCACATAACAAAAGACATGCATATCAAAAGCTGACATCCCTCATTACCTTAATCCCCCCATTGTCTTCGTACTCCTCCGCCTGGCCCTGGGGGGTCAGGGCAACCCATCAGGTCTCCACCGCAGTGCCTTGGATGCTCTTTAATCTTCACTGGCAGTTGAGACTCTTTGTCCTGTTCTGAGGTGTGAAGTCGCCTTACATATGTAATCACCAAACACTCTCACATGCTTAAACATATGTTGGTTATGGAATATATGATTAATATAGACCACAGGCCCCCCCCCCCCCCAAATGACTAAGAAAAGGACAATAGAAAAATTCACAGTTTAAGATAATTATTATGACATACTAACTGCTACACCTCTTGCCACAGAAGAAACTTTCCAGCAGCCATGCTCCTAAGAAAGTTCAGTGGTAATCATAACAGCATAGTAATATCACAAGTCAGTCCTAAACTGTTACAGCACAATTAGTGAACAACTGTTGAGTAGTTTGCTTCAGTCTCTGTGCCGTTTGGGTTTTAATCTTCTCCCGAATCTGCTGTGGGTCCGCTTGGGCGTCCTGCTGGGACCTTCCTGTAAGGAATCTGCAGCTTGGGGAGGAGAGTGATTATTTGTTCCCTGCAGGGGGGCTGAGTCTTTTCTCTTGGGGGGTCTACCCCGCCGAGGTGCTCTCGCCAACCGTGCAGGCTCGTCCCTCAACAAGAAGGCAGGTTTAAGTCTGTCAATGCTGACTGTTTCTTTTCTATCCCCAAAATCAAGCACAAAGTGTTTATCACCAGGTTCCAGCACTCTGAATGGCCCATCGTATGGTGGGCGGAAAGTTGGTTTTAAAGCTTCATGCCTAACAAAAACGAATTCAGCGTTTTTTAAAGCTTGGGGGACAAAAACCCGTGGAAAAGAGAGATGTGCTGGCCCGGGGAGAGAGTTCGGTCCGTTGCTGCCTGCAAACCTCCGGGCTGGAAAATGCCCTGGCTCTGGGTTCTCTGGTAAAAATTCACCTGGGAGCCTGAGAGGTTGTGCAAAAACTAATTCTGCTGGAGAGGCGTCTAGATCCTCTTTGGGCGCAGCACA
The DNA here is from genome assembly GCA_020510985.1 of Pholidichthys leucotaenia. NCBI lineage: Eukaryota > Metazoa > Chordata > Actinopteri > Cichliformes > Pholidichthyidae > Pholidichthys > Pholidichthys leucotaenia. The sequence continues at coordinate 282,151,906 of CM035849.1, forward strand.
CTACCCCAATAAAGCCCAGGGAAGTTTATTTACCCAATTTGTATCCGTTAGTGAGGCTCTGAGGGCGGCCTTTAAAGATCTGTGAAAACGCTCGCATAACCCATTAGCCTGAGGGTGATAAGCGGTGGTGCGGTGAATTGTTGCCTCTAAGCTGCTGGACATGGCTGACCAAAGCTCCGAGACAAATTGAGGCCCCCTATCGGACGTGATGTCCGATGGGACGCCGAAACGTGCCACCCAGTTTGTCAAAAAAACGCGAGCGACTTCCTCCGCTGTGGTTGACGCCAGAGGGACTGCCTCTGGCCAGCGCGTGGTGCGGTCTATCATTGTTAACAGGTGTGTGAAACCTTGGGAGGAAGGTAGTGGCCCCACGAGGTCGACATGAACGTGGTCGAACCTTCTAGCAGGGATTCAAAAAGGCTCCAGAGGGGCTTTTGTGTGTTTGTGCACTTTGGCGCGCTGAAAAGAAATGCAAGTCTTTGCCCATTCTTTTACGTTTTTGCGCAGGCCAGGCCACACAAACTTTTCGGCGACCATTTTAACTGAAGTGCGCACACCTGGGTGCGCGAGGGAGTGAATCGAGTCGAAAATACAGCGGCGCCATGCAGCTGGAACTAACGGGCGAGGTCGGCCGGTTGAGATGTCGCATATTAGGGGGGGGCACACCGTCGCGTAGACCCCTTTTCTCCAGCCTTAACCCTGTTGGTCCAGACAGGAGTGCGCGCACGTCTGCGTCACTACTTTGCTCCTCTGCCATGGCTGCATAATCTATCCCTGCATGGATTGGGGCCGCGTATGTGTCCGCGTTGGTGAAGAGTTCCGCGGCTAAGGTAGTATAATCTGTCTCCTCGCGTTCTGGCGATGTCACAGCGCGAAAGAGGCAGTCTGCTACCACGTTAAGTTTGCCTGCCACATGTCGAATGTCTGTGGTGAACTCTGAAATCGCAGCTAGCTGTCTTTGTTGCCTGCTTGACCACGGTTCGGAAATTTTAGCCATAGCAAAGGTGAGCGGTTTGTGGTCTACAAAAGCCGTAAAACGCCGCCCCTCTAACCAAAACTGGAAGTGGCGGATGGATAAATGGAGCGCTAGTAGCTCTCTGTCAAAAGTGCTGTATTTACGCTCAGTTTGGTTTAGCGATTTGCTGAAGAATGCCAAAGGTTGCCAGATTCCGCCGACGTGTTGTTCTACAACTGCCCCTATGGCCAGGTCTGAAGCGTCTGTGGTTAGCGCAATGCGGGCCGAGGGATCGGGGTGAACCAACAATGTGGCATTAGCTAGGGCGCTTTTTACTTCCGCGAAGGCGCGTTCGCGCTCCGGGGTCCATTCGACCGCGTTGGAAGGTTTTTGTTTTCTGAGCGCATCATATAGGGGCTGCATGAGCTGAGCTGCGTGGGGGAGGAAGCGGTTGTAAAAATTAACCATGCCCAAAAATTCCTGCAGCGATTTGACCGTTTGTGGCCGTGGGAAACTTTTTACTGCGTGAACTTTGTCTGGAAGTGGGACTGCCCCCTTCGGAGAAACTCTGTGTTCTAAAAAATCAATTTGTGACACGCCGAATTTACATTTGGCTGGATTGATTATTAACCCGTGCTCTTCTAGTCTCTTAAAAACCATAGTGAGATGCCGCTCGTGTTCTTCCTCAGACGAGCTGGCTATCAGCATATCGTCGAGGTAGACGAACACGAAAGGGAGGTCGCGTAATACTGCATCCATCAGCCGCTGAAAGGTTTGAGCAGCGCCTTTGAGGCCGAAAGGCATCCGCAAAAATTCAAAAAGACTGAAGGGGGTTATTACAGCTGTTTTAGGAATGTCCTCTGCTCGAACTGGGACTTGATGATAACCGCGGACCAGGTCTATTTTTGAAAAAATGCGCGCACCCGCCAGATGTAGTGAAAAGTCTTGAATGTGAGGAATTGGGTAGCGGTCATGCGCTGTCGCATTGTTTAATCTGCGGTAATCGCCGCACGGCCTCCAAGAACCGTCATATTTCGGGACCATGTGAAGTGGTCACGCCCAGGGGCTTTTTGAGCGTCTGATAATGCCTAATTTTTCAAGGGTGGTGAACTCGTCCCGAGCTATGGCGAGCTTGGTCGCGTCTAAGCGCCGAGCTTTGGCGAATACGGGTGGGCCCGTTGTGGGAATAAAGTGTTTGACCCCGTGTCTAGCCACTGTGGCTGAGAATTTGGGAATTGTGAGTGCTGAAAATTGGGTGAGGAGTTGATCAAACTTACCTCCTGCTGTGGTGACGCTAGCCTGCACGGGTGGTGGAGAAACTCGAGCTGAGCAGGGAATAGAAGCAAAGGACAGTGCATTAACCAAGCGCCTGTTCGCTAGATCAACTAATAACCCATGTGCACACAAAAAATCTGCGCCCACCAAGTTAAAACTCACCGCCGCTACAACAAATATCCATCTGTAGTTGCGGCCGTGGATGCAGAGGGGCAGGCTCTTTTCGCCAAAAGTGTCGATGATGGAGCAGTTGGCTGCCACCACTCCATTGCCCCGGGGGCCCATGGCCCGGTCTGCTTGGGAGGGCATGACAAAACTTAGTTGAGCTCCCGTGTCGATAAGGAACCGCTTGCCGGTGTGTCCGTCCGTCACATATAAAAGCTTGCTTTTTTCGCCGAGAACCGCCGCTGTTAACGGCTCTCGGCTTCGGCGTTTTCCCGAAATCATGAATTTGCAGGGGGGAACGCATTTGTAAGCCTTCTCGGCGAAGCGGTGGTGGTAATAACAAACGTCGCTCCGTCTGTTGCGTCCTGGCCGTGTCGCTGTCACCGCGGGCTGATTCTGCTCGGTGATTTGTGGCTCCGGACATCAGCATTGAGGTCTGCGGATGCTGCTGTGGGTGTCTGCTCCTTGCAGGCGTTGACGAGCCGTTGAGCTTCGTGAGCCAGCGTGCGGAAGTCTTGCTGGGTGCTGCATCGCATGTTGGCCAGCGTCCCTCTCATGTGTGGCGGCAGCGTACTGAGGAATATGAAATGGAAGAGGAAGTTGTCATTGTCCTCTTCTTTAAGTTGCAGCAAGTCCTCCATGAGGGCCTTGGGTCTGCATCCTCTGTGGCCATAGACCGCCAGGATCCTCTCGGCTCTCTCCTCGGCTGAGGGGACGTAATTTGCCACGATGGTCGCTTTCAGTTCTTTATATTTGTCCTGGGCCGGCGGCCGTTGGATTATGCTCCGCGCACATCTCGAAGTGGCGGCGTCGAGTTTGGCGACGATGTGATAAAACTTTGTATCATCAGCCGTGATGCCCGCAAGTGCAAACTGGGCTTCAGCTTGCTGAAACCACAAGGCAGGGTCTTCCTGCCAGAAGTCCGGCAGCTTGACAGTGATGACGTTTGTGTGGACCATCACTGATGTGACGCAGGGTGAGAGTGCCTTGCTTCGGCTCTCTTCGCGGTGCTGGTGCTCGGTTGAGCCCTCTCTATCACTTCTGCCGTGGGGGAACGTCGTCCATCTGTTCCCCTGTCTGCATGGGCGCCGGCGTCTGCCTGGGTCACCACAGATGAGTCGATCGCGAGGGAACGCCTCTGGTCCATTCTCGCGTCAGGGTCACCAGTGTAGAGGAGCTTGAAATAACGAGGCGATGTGATTCATAAACCAAAGTTTATTATCAGCTCCTCTAACAAGTCTCATCTAGGTGCAGCAGCAGAAGAAGTAAGAGAGCGAACACCTTCGGCTCTACGAACTTATACTCGCACATAACAAAAGACATGCATATCAAAAGCTGACATCCCTCATTATCTTAATCCCCCCATTGTCTTCGTACTCCTCCGCCTGACCCTGGGGGGTCAGGGCAACCCATCCGGTCTCCACCGCAGTGCCTTGGATGCTCTTTAATCTTCACTGGCAGTTGAGACTCTTTGTCCTGTTCTGAGGTGTGAAGTCGCCTTACATAGGTAATCACCAAACACTCTCACATGTTTAAACATATGCTGGTTATGGAATATATGATTAATATAGACCACAGGTCTTCTGTTTTAAGCTACGAGTTTCTGTGTTGAACCAAGGAGTTAGAAATCGCTGACTAGACTTTTTCAAGGGGCCACCATGTCTAGAGTCTGATGCAAAGAAGCTGTAACACTATCTACCATGCTATCAGTTACAGAAGGAGCAAGATGTCTATAGCTTAATTCCGTTGTGTTGCCACATGGCATAGAGGAAACAATCTGCATAAATTTGATTACAACACTATCTGAGAGGCATCTACTGTAGTAATATTTTTCTTTAGGAGCCAAATAGTCAGAAATAGTAAAATCAAAGGTTAACAGACAATGGTCAGATAGTACAGGGTTATGAGGAGACACTACCAGATTTTCTATTTCTATGCCATATGTCAGAACAAGGTCCAATGTATGGTGGAGATAATGGGTAGAATTTTCTACTGTAGTGTGACCTTGAGTTCCAATTTATAAATTATTCGTTGCTGAAATTTTATTTTTTTCAACTCAAAAGTCTGGCTTTTGAGACTGCTTCTCTCACCCAAGAACTAGAGCTGTAACCCTATCCATCGGCCATAAAGTGGAAGTTAATCCCTTTCTCCAAGACTCTTTGGAAAAGGAATGTTCTAACTGACAGTTTTATGATCGACATAGTCAAGACTTTCGAAGCCAGGACTCTCCAGTAAACAACCTGTTTCACTGTGCCATCTGGTGGACGAATCAGAAATATTTAACTTTTTCCTTTGCAGTGGAATTTATGCCTTATGGACTATGAACTAACTCATATTCTTTCTCTTAAGTGAATTCTGGGACTGACAATGGGTTTAAAATGCTTTTATTGATATGATTCAATTTAATATGATTGTGATATGTTCTGCTATTTTCAGGAAGAAATTAATGTTTGCATGCTTATTGTCACAAGTTAATTACAGTAGATGTAGCTGCATTTTATGCTCCTTTATTGAGTGGAATATCTTAGTCACTAAAGTTTAAGGAATTTATGCTTTTTTTTAGCAACATGTGTCTTAAAAGGGGGTCTCACTTGTCAGATCAAATGTCTCTTCCCCTCCTCATTCTTCAGGAGACCATAGCTGCACTTTAACTGACCAATAGAGCTCAAAGCTTCATTGCATTTCCCTTTTTAGGTTGAGTTTATGATCCTTGTTGGAAGAAACTCAAATATAATTGGGCCACCTCAGGTCTCATGAAGTTTTGGGACCACCCTGCAACACTAGAGAAAACTTAAGTTCTATTGCTCTTTGTTCAGAGTCTGCTCGGGTGTGGTTAGCAAAAGCTGTGAGCAGCTTTCTCTGCTCCTCCAATTTGTCCTATATTTTTAAAAAGGGCCCAGAGCCTGTCATGCTCTGTGTAAATCTTGTTTCTTTTCTTTAAAATTAATTGTTCTTATTTTATTCTTCTTTTTCTTTGAATCACCATACAAGAAGATTTTGTTTAATTTTTTTAAAGCTTAAACCAGCTCATTTCAACCACCAACATCAGAAGAAATGAGTTTGTGATGTAATTTGACTTTCTGATGAGACTTTGCACCGTAAACTAATTCCTTCTTCAGTGCATCAGAGAAGAACTCACCCAGCCTGCTGGAGACCAGCCTTTGTGATCCCGGGAGGAGCCCGCAACAGTGGTATGGAGTCTCCCCACAGACCCACGCTGGTCCAGTGAAACAGAATCCAGTGGACCCGCCTGCTACCCATTGGGACGCAAAGTTTCTGCGGCTGACGGTCTGTTACGTAATTTACACTTGTCTTCAGAATATTCTTGGTATAAATTCTTTGAACCTAATTTTATGCAAACACCCATCAGAATCTCAAAATGCATGTTGTCTTTCATTAATCTACGTTCTTTTTCAGAGTAAAACAAATTTTCTAATTTTTTTAATAAAGTTAATTATCATTTTCTTCATAAAATCACATCCACTTTTCTCAACCAACGCTATTTTATGGTTTTCCAATTTCCAGTATACTGACAAATTAAACTATGCTTCATGTGGTTCCACAAATGTTTGATTCGTAAGTAACTCAGTAACAGTCTGTGATGCCCATGATACATGTAAATTATCTGTTTTAAAGTTATGCAAATATGTTAACCTATTCTGACATTCCTTATTAAATCATTGAAAGATATATGGGAGTTATTGTTTGATTTCATGTCCATCTTCTTGATCATCAGAGACAAGAACTCACACAAGGGTTTATTATGAGACTGATCAAATATTTTCAGTAGGATTATTAACTAAGGCTTAACTTAACAATTGCTAAATTCTTAAGCTTAAGTCTTAGTGCATAAGAGTTTCCACCTCTATAAAACATGGATGGTGCCCTAACAAGGAACTGAGTGTGATGAAAGTAAATCTTCATTCCTACTCACATTCATATTTACACTAATACGTGTACTGTGGTGCACATATGTGGGTTTCATATGCTTCACATTGTGGGAATCATGCAATGATGAGACTGGATGATTTCTCAGTATTGGTTTATTTCATCTCACGTCCCACAGCTCCTTCTCTCAGTCAGGAAATCAGAGAGTGAGCTGCAGTAAACCACATACATTTATACCACCACATCAAACACAGAATCACATTTGTATTTAATCCCTCCATTGTCCTCTTGGCTCCTCTGTCTGACCCCAGGAGGTCAGACAGTCCTTTCAGGTCCTCTCTCCAGTTCTTCTCACTTCCTCCCAAGTTCTCAGGTGGTCCAGACTCATTGTCCATCTGAGGCGTGATGTCAATACACACCACGAGCTTAGAGTCCTTTTAAGTTTGAGTCTCTGCAGCGGAATATGTGGGCTACATAATGTTACGCCACATCACTCCCCCTGAAAAGCCAAAGAATGGACACATACCAACATCACCCTAACGGTCATAAACATATGTCACCCCCCCCCCCCCACTTGCAGGATCCACAGCACAATCTACACGGGTTGATCAAAAACACACATCACTCTGCCCGTAGTCTAGGCTTCAACCTCCTCCCGAATCTGCTGTACGCAGGTTTCGCAGCCTGTGTTGTGCCGTCCTGCGGCGCACCTGTGGAATGAGGGGGAGAAAGGTTAATTGCCCCCTGCGGGGGATCCAGGAGCCGTTCCCTGGGAGGTCTGCCGCGTCAAGGCGCCCCCGCCGGTCGTACAGGTTCGTCACGCAACACAAAAGCAGGCTTTAATCTGTCAACACTGATTGTTTCTTTCCTGCCCCCCAAATCTAGCACAAAATATTTCTCCCCAGTTTCCAGCACTCAAAATGGACCATCGTAAGGTGGGCGGAGGCTGTGACGCCGAGCGTCATGCCTGACAAAAACAAACTCTGCGTTTTGTAAAGCCTTGGAAACAAAAACCCGCAGAAAAGTGTGATGAGCGGGGCCTGGGAGCATCTCCACTCCTGTGCCACTTAGCGGTCCCCGCACCGGGGGGCGCTCTGGTGCCGCATGGGCTGGGAGGAACTCTCCGGGCAGCCTGAAAGGTTGAGTAAAAACTAATTCAGCGGGTGAGGCATCTAAATCCTCTTTGGGTGCCGAACGCAACCCCAATAAAACCCATGGTAGTTTGTTTACCCAAGCTGTATCCGTGAGCGACGCTCTGAGGGCTGCCTTCAACGACCTGTGAAAACCCTCGCATAAACCGTTGGCCTGGGGATGATAAGCGGTAGTTCGGTGGGCTGCCGCTCCTAAGCCGCTGGCCATTGCTGACCACAGCTCCGACACGAATTGTGGACCCCTATCAGACGTAATATCTGACGGGACTCCGAACCGCGCTACCCAGGCTGTTAAAAAAGCGCGAGCCACCTCTGCCGCTGTGGTCGATTGTAATGGGACCACTTCCAGCCAACGTGTGGTCCGGTCCACCATTGTCAAGAGATGTGTGAACCCTTGCGACAGCGGTAGGGGTCCCACTAGGTCTAGGTGCACATGATCGAATCTCTTAGCCGGAATGTGGAACGGTTCTAAAGGGGCTTTCGTGTGCCTGTGAACTTTGGCCCGCTGGCAAGACATGCAGGCTTTCGCCCACTCCTTCACGTGCTTGCGCAGGCTCGGCCAAACAAACTTCTCCGCTACCATTTTCACCGAAGCGCGTACTCCCGGGTGCGCTAGGGAGTGCACCGTGTCAAAAACGCGACGGTGCCACGCGGCCGGAACCACCGGGCGCGGTCACCCGGTGGATACGTTGCAGATAAGAGGGGGTGAACCGGTTTGTAAACTTATGCTCTCCAGTCTTATCCCTGCTGGTCCAGACAGGAGCGCGCGTACGTCCGTGTCTTCGCTTTGCTCCGCTGCCATGGCTGCGTAATCTATCCCCACGTGCACCGGAGCTGCGTGCGCGTCCGCGCTGTTACCTCGCTCCGCGTCTGCGGCATTACAGTCCGCATCCGCGCGGACAGGCGCTGTTACCGCTCGTGAGAGGCAGTCCGCTACTACATTAAGTTTACCGGCTACGTGCTGTATATCAGTGGTGAATTCTGAAATTGCGGCCAGCTGCCTCTGCTGTCGACCTGACCAAGGTTCTGAAATTTTGGACATTGCAAAAGTGAGCGGTTTGTGGTCGACAAACACGGTGAAACGCCGCCCTTCAACCAGAACTGAAAATGGCAAATGGCCAGGTGGAGCGCTAGCAGCTCCCTGTCAAACGCGCTGTATTTCCGCTCAGCATCGCGTAGGGACCTGCTGGAAAAAGCGAGTGGCTGCCAGACTCTGGTGACCTGCTGCTCTACAACGGCCCCTATGGCCACATCTGACACGTCTGTGGTTAGCGCTATTCGGGCCGATGGGTCTGGGTGAGCCAGCAGTGCTGCGTCTGCCAGTGCTTTTTTAACCTCTGTGAATGCGCGCTCCCGCTCTGGGGACCACTCGATCACATTGGAGGGCTTCTGTTTTCTGAGCACAGCGTACAACGGTTGCATGAGCTGCGCCACGTGGGGTATGAAACGGTTATAAAAATTTACCATTCCTAAAAACTCTTGCAACGCTTTTACTGTTTGTGGCCGGGGAAACTCCGCCACTGCGTGTACTTTGGTCGGCAGAGGGACTGCTCCCTCTGGAGAGACGCTGTGCCCTAAAAAATCGATTTGCGCTGCGCCAAAATGGCACTTGGCCGGGTTGATTATCAACCCATGCGCTCTCAACCTCTGAAATACTGTCGTGAGGTGTTTTTCGTGTTCTTCCTCGGAGGCGCTGGCTACCAACATGTCGTCTAAGTAGACAAAAACAAAAGGGAGGTCGCGCAACATGGCATCCATCATCCATTGGAAGGTTTGCGCGGCGCCTTTAAGGCCAAAAGGCATGCGTAAAAACTCAAAAAGCCCAAACGGGGTTATTACCGCTGTCTTGGGAATGTCCTCTGGTCGGAATGGGGCCTGATGATAACCGCGGACCAGGTCTATTTTAGAAAAAATGCGTGCCTTCGCCAAGTGCACCGAAAAATCCTGGATATGCGGAATTGGGTAGCGGTCCTGCGCTGTGGCATTGTTTAACCTGCGGTAATCGCCACAAGGTCTCCACGAGCCATCAGCCTTAGGCACCATATGCAAGGGGGGAAGCCCAGGCGCACTTAGAGCGGCGAATTATGCCTAACTTTTCCAGGTTGGCAAACTCCTCATGCGCAATGGAGAGCTTAGCTGCATCCAAGCGCCGAGCCTTCGCAAAAACTGGTGGGCCACTTGTGGTTATAAAGTGCTCCACCCCGTGCTTCGCCACCTTAGCTGAAAATGTGGGAACTGTGAGTGCTGGAAACTGGTTTAGAAGAGTGTGAAACTTACCGCCTGCTGTGGCGACGTTGGTCTGTACTGGCGGCGGGGACACACAAGCTGCACAAGGGATGGAGCAAAAGGAGAGTGCATTAACCAGGCGTCTATTAACCAGATCTACCAACAAGCCATGTGAGCACAAAAAGTCAGCGCCTAACATGTTGAAACTCACCGCCGCTACTATGAAGGACCATTCATAGGTGCGGCCGTGCAAGGACAGGCGCAGAGTCCTTTCGCCAAAAGTCTTAATAGACGAGCCGTTTGGGGCCCTTGCCCTGTCTCCACGGGGGCCAGCCACCCGATCTGCATAGGTCGCGGTGATGAAACTCCTCTGTGCTCCGGTGTCAACGAGGAATTGCCGTCTGGAGCTCGCGTCTGTCAGGTACAGCAGCTTGTTCAGCTCACCGAGAGTTGAAGCTGCTAACGACCCCCGGCTCGTGCGTTTCCCTGTTTCTTGAAGCTGCATGGTGGGATGCATCTGTGTGCCTTCTCCGCGAAGCATCGATGGTAAAAACAGAGGTCGTCCCCTCCTCTGCTTCGGGACCGCGCCACTGCCGTCGTCGCTGGGGTTGTTTCTGCTGCCACTGGCTCTCCACCACCCCCGGCCGCCGCGCCGAGGTCTGCTGCTGCCACTGAAGTCTCCTGCTCATTGCAGGCGTCGAGGAGCCCCTCCGCTTCCATGGCCAGCGTGGGGAAGTTCTGCTGGTTCACACACCTCATGCCGGACAGGAGACCCCTCATGTGTGCTGGGAGGGTCCTCAAGAAGATGTGTTTAAACAAAAACGCATCGTTGTCCGCCCCGATCATCTGCAGCATGTCCTCCATGAGGACAGTCGGCCTGCGTCCTCCTCTGTCGCGCAGGTCCAGAAGTCTCCTGGCCTTCACCTCGGCTGATGGCACAAAACTCCGAATGAGGGCGGCTTTCAGGGCGTCATACTTGCCAGCAGCGGGCAGCTGCTGCACCAGGCTCCGCACACACCGGGCTGTGCGACTGTCGAGTCTTGCGATGACATTATGGAACTTGATGTCATCTGCTGATACTCCGTTGAGCACGAACCGCGATTCCACGTGTTGGAACCATGAGTGCGGGTCATCTTGCCAGAACTCGGGGAGTTTAATTGAGCTTAAGCCCGTGCGGGCGGTCCCCGGTGAATCCGGGTCGGAGAAACGGTCTCTAAACCTTTCCATATCTGTCACGTGTGGGTCACCAATGTGGGAATCATGAAATGATGAGACTGGATGATTTCTCAGTATTGGTTTATTTCATCTCATGTCCCACAGCTCCTTCTCTCAGTCAGGAAATCAGAGAGTGAGCTGCAGTAAACCACATACATTTATACCACCACATCAAACACAGAATCACATTTGCATTTAATCCCTCCATTGTCCTCTTGGCTCCTCTGTCTGACCCCAGGAGGTCAGACAGTCCTTTCAGGTCCTCTCTCCAGTTCTTCTCACTTCCTCCCAAGTTCTCAGGTGGTCCAGACTCATTGTCCATCTGAGGCGTGATGTCAATACACACCGCGAGCTTAGAGTCCTTTTAAGTTTGAGTCTCTGCAGCGGAATATGTGGGCTACATAATGTTACGCCACAACATGTATACTACTGTATGCTTATTGTATGCTTCACGTCTCAGAGGAACAAAAGGACTGAACCTCCTAGGGGTAACAGGAGGATGTGAAATCTGGCCTTTTGTATGCAAAGAGATGGCCTTGAAGGATTTCCTGACCACCAGGAGTTTTGGTGGAGGTGAGAAGACCTGGAGGGGGATGCATTGTGATTTGGGATTAAAAGACAATGTGACTGTGTGCTTTGATGTCCAGGGGTATAAAAGGGACAGATGTTGGGGATTCACTCTCTTTCTGTTTTTGGATGTTGGAGAATGTGAATGTGAATAAAGCCGGACTTGAGAAATAAACTCAGCCTTGTCCTTCCACACTTCTCCACAGTACCAACATTAAATTACCTATAAAACCCTTTAATTTCACTGCATTTTATGGTGCTGCCCGTATGACGTTCTGATGAAATCTGAAATGGACATGATATTATGATTTCATAAGCTGTGTGGTATAGTTTGATCTCTTGCACGAAAGAAACTTTTTTTTCCTTCTCTGTATCCGGCTGCCCAGCCAGGTGCATGTGTTTGGCCCCCCTTGCTCTTATCAGCTCAGTGTGTGTGTGTGAGAGCACAAAGGGGAGGAGGTGAATTCACACCCCACTTGCCCCACTCAGCGGAGTGTCTGTGTGTAGAAGCGCAAGGAGGAGGGGTCGTAGACCCCCTGCTCGCTGCTCCACTAACCAGACTATTTTTTTGTTTTTTTTGAAAGCATGCTATAACTTCAGTAAAGCACTATTACATGCTGAAAAAATAGGCTTGGAAACAAATAGCGAAGCAATCCTATTTGTTTTCCCGTTGGTTCAAATCTACAGGAGACGGAATCCCTGTGAATTCAATTGAACTGACCACTGTGTAAACTAGGCTAAAGTTTTAAGGAGATTTAAGCTCTCCCGCTTTTGAAAAACAAGGCGTGCTTCGTTGTCACGAGAACGAACACGCCCACATCCGCCCGCCACTAAACGGCTTCACACTGCACATGTGCAGGATCAGCCAAGCAACGCCATCTTAAGTCCACTTAAAGTGAAGTGCCCTTAGCCACCGTCTTAGAGTAGGGACCTCAGACCCTTAGTGACGTCATTGGGTTTCCTCTTCCAGGAGTGCAGATGAAAACTGCCTCTATCTTGTGGTTAAGATAAGATAAGCCTTTATTAGTCCCACAATGGGGAAATTCCAGGACTGCAACAGCACAGGGATAGCAACACTCAGAGCAACAATCAGAAGGCAAGAAAAAACAAGAGCAGCGAGTATACATATGCACATATTACTATAAATATATATATATATATATATATATATATATATATATATATATATATATATATATATATATATATATATATACAGTATATATATATATATACAGTGGGGCAAAAAAGTATTTAGTCAGCCACCAATTGTGCAAGTTCTCCCACTTAAAAGATGAGAGAGGTCTCCAGTTTTCATCATAGGTATACCTCAACTATGAGAGACAAAATGAGAAAAAAAAATCCAGAAAATCACATCGAAGGATTTTTAATGAATTAATTGGTAAATTCCTCGGTAAAATAAGTATTTGGTCACCTACGAACAAGCAAGATTTCTGGCTTTCACAGACCTGTAACTTCTTTTTTAACAGGCTCCTCTGTCCTCCACTCGTTACCTGTATTAATGACACCTGTTTGAACTCGTTATCAGTATAAAAGACACCTGTCCACAACCTGAAACAGTCAGACTCCAAACTCCACTATGGCCAAGACCAAACAGCTGTCAAAGGACACCAGAAACAAAATTGTAGACCTGCACCAGGCTGGGAAGACTGAATCTGCAATAGGTAAGCAGCTTGGTGTGAAGAAATCAACTGTGGGAGCAATTATTAGAAAATGGAAGATGAACAAGACCGCTGATAATCTCCCTCGATCTGGGGCTCCACGAAAGAGCTCACCCTGTGGGGTCAAAATGATCACGAGAACGGTGAGCAAAAATCCCAGAACCACACGGGGGTACCTAGTGAATGACCTGCAGAGAGCTGGGACCAAAGTAACAAAGGCTACCATCAGTAACACACTACACCGCCAGGCACTCAAATCCTGCAGTGCCAGACGTGTCCCCCTGCTTAAGCCAGTACATGTCCAGGCCCGTCTGAAGTTTGCTAGACAGCATTTGGATGATCCAGAAGAGGATTGGGAGAATGTCATATGGTCAGATGAAACCAAAATAGAACTTTATTGTAAAAACTTAACTTGTCGTGTTTGGAGGAGAAAGAACACCATACCTACTGTGAAGGATGGGGGTGGAAACATCATGCTTTGGTGCTGTTTTTCTGCAAAGGGACCAGGACGACTGATCCGTGTAAAGGAAAGAATGAATGGGGCCATGTATCGTGAGATTTTGAGTGAAAACCTCCTTCCATCAGCAAGGGCATTGAAGATGAAACGTGGCTGGGTTTTTCAGCATGACAATGATCCCAAACACACCGCCCGGGCAACAAAGGAGTGGCTTCGTAAGAAGCATTTCAAGGTCCTGGAGTGGCCTAGCCAGTCTCCAGATCTCAACCCCACAGAAAATCTTTGGAGGGAGATGAAAGTCCATGTTGCCCCGTGACAGCCCCAAAACATCATTGTTCTAGAGGAGATCTGCATGGAGGAATGGGCCAAAATACCAGCAACAGTGTGTGAAAACCTTGTGAAGACTTACAGAAAACGTTTGACCTCTGTCATTGCCAACAAAGGGTATACAACAAAGTACTGAGATGAACTTTTGTTATTGAACAAATACTTATTTTACCGAGGAATTTACCAATTAATTCATTAAAAATCCTTCAATGTGATTTTCTGGATTTTTTTCTTCTCATTTTGTCTCTCATAGTTGAGGTATACCTATGATGAAAATTGGAGACCTCTCTCATCTTTTAAGTGGGAGAACTTGCACCATTGGTGGCTGACTAAATACTTTTTTGCCCCACTGTATATATATATATATATATATATATATATATAGACACACAGTGCGGAGCATTGTGGTTGGTGGATGTGCAGCAGAAAGTCTAAGCTCTCTCTCCGCGGATGCGGCGGGCCACTGGATGTCTTTGGGCATGATGGTGACCCTCTTGGCATGGATGGCGCACAGGTTGGTGTCCTCGAAGAGACCCTTAAACATAGGGACTGCATCTTTTATTTAAACTCTTAATCTATAAAGCCAATTTATAACGAAATTAAGTCTTCATAGTATGCGGAATAAACTAAATTTAACACCAATTTAAAATTTCTATGCAAAAAGAAGCGAAAAAGAAACTTGTTGGCTCATGAAAGTTTTCTCAGTGGTGGACTCCACTCACTGCATAGATATACATACAGCAGGAACATATTAAAGCATCCATATTGTATTTAATCACTTATTTAACCACATATTGTAATCTCTTAAATTAAAAGCAAACATATTTACACATTTTTAAGCAAAAATTGCAAGCTTTGAAGCTATATGTGTGTTTATTTTGCCGTCTTTAAATGTGACATGGTGTGATTCCCTTCCACAGGAAACTCATTGTAACTTAAGGATTCAAATGCTGATGTTTATTCAAGAGTGATCTTAAAGTAAGATTAAACCTGTGTATTTTTAACAAATAGATTTAGTGATTCACTGAATATTTATCTTTTTTTTTTTTCAAAGTTAGGAAACCACATTAAGCAATTAACACTTAAAAGAAGCTCTAGGTGTTATTTAAACTCATCGTCTCATCTCTTGGTTCATGTTTTCTCCACAGGAAAAGAAAAACATTTAACCAACTCGTATAATTTTTCCAGGTTTTAAAAGAGGAAAGTCAAAAGGTGCAAACATTGATTATTCTGTAAACAAGAAATTTTATAGATATCAATCAAACAAATCACTACTAGCATTAATTTTAAGAAATCCTTGGGTACCAAAATATTCAAACAATTCACCTGTTTCCTAATCTGTAAATATTTAAAACATTGAAAGCTTCAAATAAAAATAGGCTTTAACTAATAAAAACAAAAGGAAAGCCTTAATTTCAAAAGAAAGTGAAAAGTTATAACCTTAAATCTCTAAAGCATTTAACCTCTTTTGTTTTGTATTTCTTTTTGTAAATAAAATCCTCACTTTCAAAGTGACATTCAGCAAAATTACAAAGCTAGTTATTGATGACCATTCCAATACTAAGCTTTGAAAATCTAAGTAAAGAAGTCAATCCACACAATTTAAATTTTTGTTTTGTTTTGTGAAACCAAAATTCACCTCAATTTCAATTCAACTTTATTTATCAAGATACAGTTTCAACAAACAAATTAATTGAAGCATTTGTACATTTCCAGATAATTTCAAAATTCTACTACCCATCTTGCAAGCCTACAAGTTGGAACAAATTCTAAAAAGAGCTTTTAACTATCACAGTTGTAAAATAAAACACTCAAGGTTAACCCTTGGCTAACAAATTAACCACTTGCACTCCGTTGTTCCGCAGGCGGGCAAGTCTCTGCGTCTTAGGACGCATGAGGGCGCACTCTTGCGCCCTCGGACGCATAGTCCAGATTGTAGTGATGTAGGTGGTGTTGGCGTCCAAGCGCCACTGAAAAAAAACCCTGCAGACACAGCCGCGAACAGATTAGTTCATCTGATTGACCTCTCATTCGACTAATAAGAGCCTTGAATTGGGTTTCTGAAACCATGAAGAGCCAATGAATGAAAACCTAGGAAGGAGGACCCGCCTACTGTGAATGCAGGAGCCAATTGAAGCACAGAAATTCGCGCTGGGTGAAGAGATATTTACTGTTGCAGCAGATGAAAACAAAGGACGCTGGACGAACCTGCTACAGACCCAGGCTCACCCAGCAGCATGGAGAACACCCGCAAGTGGGACCTGCACTCATTCCAGCAGACTAGACGTTTAGGATTCCCTTCCGTCATCATAGACCGATGGAGGCCGACGACAAAGGTCATAAATCATTCACCAAAACCGCAATATTGGAATTATGTTTTGATCGGGATCCACGAGCGGACCAGCGTTGCGTTCGTCTGACAATGGGGAAGAGAAGTTCGCCAGGACTCTGCTGCTGTGAAGAGGTAAGGTGTTATAAACTAAATTATTATTCCTCCCTGAAAACTGTAATCCAAAAATGACTTTTGACCGATTGGTAAATTACAACCGTACAGCGCACGAAGTACAAAGTGCGTGCGCCGCGATAAACGGTTCATTTGCCATGTTCGGACCGTGAACGCCCCCCCCCCGCGCTGCAGAAGAGGAGCGGTGGGGGGCGTTCACGGTCCGAACGCCCCCCGGTCCGCGGGGGGAAGCATATGAGTCTATTCCGTCAAGTAGCGATGGCCGTCTTCTGTAGCGACCCCCCACACACACACACAGTAGCGAGGGGGGGGTAGCCGCTGTGAAAACATGCAAGGAGTGTAATCCGTCATGTAGCGAGGGCCGAACTCCGTCTTTTGTAGTGGGGGGGGGGGTGCACACACACACACACCCCACACACACACACACACACACAGACACAGCCCTGAATGTGACCTTTCATTAGAGCCCAAAATGAAGATTCTACATTGAATTATTCAAAAGTTACAGACGTTTTTCCAAACTGTGCCATTTGGCACAATTTGGCACAGTTCCAAAACGCCTGGGAACAGCCTGAGAACAAAGCTGTGTAAAATATTCAATTTTTGTGGTATTGTCACCAAATTTGGATCTCAGCTTGATAACACTTGGTTCCTTATTTCTGTTGCATTTTCCAGCCGGATCGGACAGCTGTGTGTTATTTGCAAGCATTTGTATCCAAAAAAACACCGTGTCCAAATTTATTTTCTTCAAGTTCAGTATGTTTAGATGACTGTAACTCAGTGGCCGGAGCACGTAGAGAGATTATGTTTTTTTTGCCAAAAAATTCAAAGTGTTTTCTTTTAAATGAGACCAACCCCATGAAGATGCTGCAAAGGGTTGAATAACAGCTTTCGATTTACTTTGGGCACGGTTTTTTGGGGCATTTTTAGGAAAATTGCCCGGAGTGCAAGGGGTTAACTATAATCAATGTTTTGTTTGTTTTTTTTTTTTTGCTAAATAACATCAACGGTCAAACATGACGAGTCAATGGACAACCAACCGATTTACCAAACTGGATGACCTTCAAGCAACACTGGAAGGATGGACTTCTGATTTCATTCCTAGCTTCACAACATGGGTCAAGGAAACACAGCCTGAAGATCGGAAGCAACTCACTGAAGAACTTTTGGATTACCACACTGAAAAGCCACCAGAAGACAAGGACCTCACCAGTGTGTTAGGTAAGCTCGTGCTAGCATTAGTCGCGAGATTAAAGGTAGCTGAGAATGAGCTAGCAAATCAACAAACAACAATCCTATCGCTCCAAGAAGAGAACTACTAACTAACTAACTAACCTGCACTTATATAGCGCTTTTCTAGTCACAAAGACCACTCAAAGTGCTTTCATTAATACTAACCCTCTATTCTAAGGGCCTATAGGAAACAGATATCTAGGGACAATTTAGAACAGCCAATTAACCTAACATGCATGTTTTTGGCATGTGGGAGGAAACCGGAGAAATCCCGGAGTAAACCCATGCAACACGGGGAGAACATGCAAACTCCACACAGATCACTGTTGGTCGGGGGCTGGGATCGAACCCACAATCCCACGATCCCCACAATCCCCCGGCCAAGGGTAAACTGTGCTGCCACAGTGCTAACCACTGCGCCACCGTGCAGAACGAAACACCGAAAGAAAATTTGGAACAATCTCAAGAGAAGAATGACAAAACTCAAGATCAACTTGATGAAGCGTTACAAGATTTGGACCATGCAGTCAGGAAATAAATCAGAATCAGAATCAGAATCAGAATCAGCTTTATTGGCCAAGTATGCACAACACATACAAGGAATTTGACTTTGGCTAAAAACTTGCTCTCGTTGTGGTTGATGCATGACAATGACGTGCTTCACCAAGACAACAATGAACTTGAAGATGCCCTTCAAGACACAAAGAAGGAACTCAGAAGAGTTGAAGGTCAACTTGAAAACGTGAAGAATGAGTACAACGTCAACTACTCCTAAAGGAAGTACATAAAGACTGGGACGTCCGCCGTGCTCCCTCGTCCGGTTCCTGTTTCGAGTACAGACGACCGCGAGGACAGCGTGTGTTTGCCCCTTCAGACCGCAACCTTGACAAGATCGCGCAAAACGTCACCAAATTTGATCCAGGTCCTATGGGTTCACCTGATGCCAAAGTCTATTTACAGGACATTGATTACTACCTGCATAAGTACCCTGATGCTACGGTTGACGATCGCATCTATTTGATTAAACTAACATCTAACAGGTCAGTATCAAAATTCATATAGAGACAGCCGGCAAACATCAAAGCAGACTACATGCTCAGAATCAGAATCAGAATCAGAATCAGCTTTATTGCCAAGTATATTTACAAGTAAACATACGAGGAATTTGACTTGACATTGGACGCGCACGTTAGGCGCATCCAATGACGCGGCGCCATGCAAGGCGCCTGTCATACAGTTGAGGTAAAGAGGGGAAGGGAGGGGGAGGAAAACACAATAGGAGAGAGAAAAAACATAATCAGAATAGCGCTCGTATAAGCTCATATAAAGCTCAAATGAGCCAAATTTTGACTACACAGAAAAAAACCCTCTATGCACAATTAGCAGACACTATAGATCACACAAACAAGAGTTGAGAGAGGCAGTGTATGTATGAGTCAGTATATACTGTATGTATCAGTTCGTGTAATGTTGTGTGCATTTGTGTAGTGTAGGTGTGACAGTTGCTAGTGAACAGCAGAGGGCGCCTCCAGGCAGTAGATAGATGTTATAGTCATGTGACTTATAAACAAGTCTGGAGTCTGTCTCTTCGCTTGCAGATAAAGGCACATGGACTGTCCTTGAGAAGTTCATCCACTGAAGACAGCAGCTGTCTGTCGATTGTTTGGGTTAGCAGCCACCACTACTGCTTATCTCATCAAGGAGGAATGTAAACAGGGCATCAAAACAAGGTCAAATCTACACAGCTCAGTGCCCACGGAGAATAGAAATTTCCTCTCTTCATGCGCTTGTGCTTCATAATTTTAATATTACAGGCTTAAACAGGCATTCCATTCCATGGAGAGCATGGGGCTCCAGATGTATTCCTTCAATGAATCACTGTCATTCAGTTCACCGTTTGCCGCTACACGTGCACTCCCCAACTGGTCAAATTTGATGAAGGAGCTTGCTGGGTCCGCTTTGATCAGCTCTCTCACCTTCCTTCAATTTCTGATACATCAGGGAACTTCACAGCCAAAAATAGAAGTCCTGAGATCATATCCAATAATGTTTCCTGCCAAATCTCCACAGACGCATGACTTCCAATGTCCATGAGTCTCCTCTTGGGTTCCTCCTGACCCGATCTTCTTTTAAAGTGGTGACAATCACAGTTAAGCTGCTTTCCAGATCCATAATTTTCATTTAGATTAAGATTCAGCAGAAGAGCGACTAAACACAGACAAAAACACAACATTGCAAGTTGGGATCAGAAGGGAAAGAGAGAGGATTAGAAAAGGCGTCTGCTCTCTCTCAGAAGCGGAAGTGAGATGCTGCTCTGCAAAGCCATCAAAAAGGAATTCTCCTATGACTGCCTACAGGCAGGGCTAACCGCAGCCCTAGCTGTGAAGCAAGGACGCTCAGAGCCAACACAGGCCTACTACCAGAGACACCTATTTGCATATTTTGGATCTCAAAATACACCAGGGATGGAAGAAGACTACAATTTCAAGACCCTCTTCATCCAAAACCTCCATCCCACTGTGAGTCATCACCTTGGAGTTACAGCTAGCCCAAGGTCAAACTCAATAAGTCAGCTGAGAGAGTTCACACACTATGCGTTCCAAAAACAGCAACAAAGCCGCAACAAGCACGCTGAGCCTGCTGCAGTGCTAGCTATTAGCGATGCATCTAACACCTTGGAGTTGGAAGGAGCCCCTCGCTCTACTCCACCTCCCACACCACGAGTACATAAACAGCCGAAACATTTTCCCAGCCAACCTCATCAAGGTCAAAACCAAACTAGGTCCTCTGGATCTCACATAGGACCAACTCTGCGAAAACCCGACTACCGTCATAGACCATATCCACTGGATTGGTCATGAAAACACGGTATGGACTACCATGATGACAGATACCGATATGAAGACACACGTAACTGCAACAAATGGTCTCCATCTCATCACAGAAGCTCAGAAGTAGAGACCTATCACACCTCAAGTTTTTGCGACGATGGACCCAACTTTTGCAAATGCTAGGCGCACATTTACTCAAGCTCGTGACCAAATGATCCATAAGACCGTCAAACACCGGTCGGATACAACTCTACACACACTCCCCGCACCTAAAACCTTTGACATACCGAAATTGAAACCACTTCCTGCGACCCAACTTTCTATGCAACTACATAATGGCAATCGTATTTCTGCTTCCGACGAGCCATCATCGCCACCACTCAAAGTTCCTCGAAACCAGAGAGGGGTGATGACTGCCAACGCCCATAACATTCCAGCTGCAGAACACAAAAGCATCAAAACGACATACAACGCTCCCAAGGCTGTATTTCAAAAACATTTGGACCGATTCGCCAAATGACACAAAGTGTACAACAACCAAAGACTCTCGCATGACAAACTGCAAAGGGGGGACAAGATCTTCCACCCCACATTTGTACCGCAAACACCACAAATCAATTTACAGGAAAGGAAAATCACTCCTAAATTCATACCTGAGTGGATGAATCCACACATTGTCAACATTGTCAACATTGTCATGGCTTGTACTCGAAGAGGAGCTCAGTCTCCACCACCAAAGCCAGCTGACGCTCCTCTAGCCTCTTTTGCTCTGGGACCGTCAGAGGGCAGGAAGGCTGCATACCGAATATGGCAGGCTGCTGGCCACTGTTCAGCGGGGGAAGGCAAGACTGCAGCTGAATGGTGGCGCCAGGTTCGAGGCTTCTGTCCCCGGAAACGCTTCCTCAGCGGCACAGGTTCGAATAGCAAAGAGGTCCCTACAGCCCGTGGAGTGGGTGTTGAGCATAGAAAACTGAGGTGAGGAGAACTGCCAGTTCTGGATAGCTCCACAGGCTGGGGAATGCCTGAATCAGCTGTGCCATGCTGTCCCACACCTGCAACGTCTCCTCAGGAGTGTGGGTTAGGCGAACGTCCAAGATAATACCCTCCACCTTTATAGCCGCTAAACACTTCTCCTCATCCAGCCCAAAAATACTGTAGTCCGTGCGGCCGGACATACCACAAAAGAACAGACTATATAAACACGGGAGGAAAACTATAATATGAGAGAAAAGAAAAAACAGCAAAAACCCACAGGGGCTTGTGTCCACACCCAGGCCGTGTCCTTCTGTCATAAATTGCCCTTTTAAAGAGCTAAGAAAGACACCAAGCGCACACTGTGAGTTTGCAGATTTATTAACATGAACACAAACACAACATAAAACACTACACTTACATATAATGAAGAGATAAAGGCTTCGGAGGACAGCAGGGCTTACGACCGGGAGGGAGGAGAACAGCCTGGGAGAAAAACTGGCTGAGGCGCTCGGACATGCCAGAGAAAAAGAAATTAGTTCAGCCGGAGTCACACCCGAAGGGAACTGGGGCTCGCGGCTGAGGGAGGTGGGAAAAGGGATAAGCGTACCTGGTCGGAGCACACCCGTTCACCTGAATAGCAGAACCAAAAACATTCAGTGTCTGACTGGGAACTGCTGAGGATCAAAAAATTAGGACACAGCAACCTGAGAAGCATCGCCGTATCCTTAAATAGATGAATGCATCATGGGCGTAGGTACATGAGTGAGACAGTAATCAAATGAGTGACAGCTTTGCAGCCCACAAAGCAGTTTGACAGGCGGAAGCTGCACAGGCGCAGTCAGAATAAAAGCATGGACCAAACAGAAAAGACTGAACTCAAACTGGAGACTGGGCATGGCCCCCACCTGTGCCCAGGATCATAACAGTGCCCCCACCTCAAGGGGTGGCCCCAGACACCCTAGTGTAACATCAAAAGGGAAAGACGACCCGCCCATAAAAGGACTCCCCCACCAAGAAAAACAACCCACCCCAAGCAGGAGGAAGGGAACCTAAACACGGAGGGACCAAACCCAACAAGAAAACAAAACACTCATGACCCACAACACTGTAAAACAAGTGGCAGTACAGGACTCTAGGACCAATACATAAGTAGATGAGACAGTTTGGGTGGCCTACCACAATCCCAAGACCACCAGCACATGTGGTGGAGCAAATCGGGTGGCCTCCCCCCATTTCAGGACCACCCAAGAAGAAGGGGCAGTCCATCGGGCGTTCTCCCAGCATCCCTGTGTCAGCGGGCTGTGGCGCACCATGTGCCCACCCCCCAACCCCTTGAGGGCTGCAGCCGGACCCAGCACCTTCCCTGGACGGCGGGAGCTGGGAGGCAGAACCCTAATGACAAGGGTGGCTGATAAGCCAGAAGACTGTCCATAGGAATGGCCGACCAGCGTAGCTGCCCAGATGTGAGGGCCAGTGGAGGAAAGTCGCTGACCAGCAAAAGAGCCAGGTGGCAAAGACAACCATCCAGTGGGGATCTCCAGCAACACCCGATGACCTTCAATGATCTCTGATGAAGGTGAGGGACCCATGGCGACCTCAGTCATTGGCGGAGGCGGAGAACCTGCAATGACCTCAGGCGAAGACAGAGGACCCTCAGTGGTTTTGGGCGGAGGCGAAGCACCCACAGAGGCCTCGGACTGAGGAGCAGCACCCGCGGAGGCTGTGAACTGAGGTGTAGCACTCGTTGCTTCCTCGGACAGAGGTGTAGCACCCACGGTTGCCTTTGACGGAGGCAGACCACCCACGGTGGCCTTGGACGGAGGCACAGCATCCGCGGAGGCCGTGGACCGAGGCGTAGCACCCGTGGATGCCTTAGACGGAGGTGTAGCACCCGCAGTGGCCTTGGACGGAGGCATACCACCCATGGTGGCCTTGGACAGAGACGTAGCAACCATGGAGACCTTGGGTGGAGATAGGGGACAAGCGGCGACCTCAGGCAAAGGTAGAGGACCTGTGATGACCTCAGGAAAAGATGGAGGGCCCACGGTGACCTTAGGTGAAGGCTCAGACAAAGAGGGGACAAGCACCAGGTCAGAGTCACCGGCAGCAGTGGAGCCTGGCGAGGAGGACTCAGGCACAACTGATGGCTGCACTTGGTCCTCCCTACCAAGAGCAAGGCAAGATCTCTCTAAGACAAATAAAGTGAAAATAAAAAAGAAAACCTGCCTGAGCTCAAGCTCCACCCCCGTTCAGGACTCCGGCAATCCAGGCTGGGGGGTCTCAACTTCGCTCGCTGGATGATCCATCTCCGACATGGCCACCTCGAACAGGGAAGACTAGAAAAACACTGGAGAATTACTGGCATCAGTGGAGCTCGGTGAGGAGAGCTCAGGAGCAGAGGATATCCGCAGCTGATTCTCCCCATCCTGAGCCTGACAAGCCAAAGTGGGCTGCTGATGCTGAGCCTCGCCACTGGGAATAAAACAAGGAATTTCATTATCATGTGTAAGAAAATGAAAGCACACTTGCCTTATTTCCCAGGGCGTGATGGTGACTGCTGCTGCTGAACCAGGCGGTGTTCTTCCAGGAACAGTGGCAATCATCAGGCAAGGAGGCAGAGACAGATGATGCTCCGGAGTCCGGGATTGCTGATTCAGCGGCGCCAACTCTGCTTAGCCCAATGAATCTCCCTCCAGCTGTGGCAAAAGCTCCGAAAGAAGCCATGGCTTGTACTCCAAGAGGAGCTCAGTCTCCGCCACCAAAACCCGGTGATGCTCCTCTAACTCCTCTGCGCTTAGACTGCAGGTTCGGATGGAGAAGAGGCTCCCCCCAAACCCGTGGAGTGGGTGCTGAGCGTGGAAAACTGAGGTGAGGAGAACTGCCAGTTATGGATAGCTCCACCGTCCCACACCTGCAGCACCTCCTCGGGAGTGTGGGTTAGGCGAATGTCCAAGATAATATCCTCCACCAGTCCAGCCACCCAACACTCTTCCTCATCCAGCCCAAAAATACTGTAGTCCGTGCGGCCAGACATACCGCAAAAGAATGGACTATAAAAATGGGAGGAAAACTATAATACAAGAGAAAAGAAAAAACAGCAAAAACCCACAGGGGCTGGTGTCCACACCCAGGCCGTGTCCTTCTGTCATAAATTGCCCTTTTCGAGGACTAAGAAGGACACCAAGTGCACACTATGACTTTGCACATTTATTAACATGAAGACAAACACAACATAAAACACTACACTTACATATAATGAAGAGATAAAGGCACCGGAGGACAGCAGGGCTTACGACCAGGAGGGAGGAGAACAGCCTGGGAGAAAAACTGGCTGAAGCACTCAGACACGCCAGAGAAAAAGAGATTAATTCAGCCACAATAATTCAGTCACACCCGAAGGGAACTGGGGCTCACAGCTGAGGGAGGTGGGAAAAAAGGATAAACGTACCTGGTCAGAGCACACCCGTTCACCTGAATAGCAGAACCAAAAATACTCAGCGTCTGACTGGGAACTGCTGAGGATTAAAAAATTAGGACACGGCAACCTGAGAAGCATTGCCGTATCCTTAAATAGATGAATGCCCAGATCACAAATGCATCATAGGTGTAGGTACATGAGTGAGACAATAATCAAACGAGTGACAGCTGTGCAGTCCGCAAAACAGTTTGACAGGCGGAAGCTGCACAGGCGCAGTCAAAATAAAAGCATGGACCAGAAACTAACTGATGACACAAGAACAGGATAACACAGCCCCCAAAAAGATGCAACTAATTCCATAAATACAAAATAACACACAATAAATAGACAAAACAATAAGGACAAAACCAAGAATATAAATATTCCAAAAATAAACAGATAAAATACAACAGACCATGATAAATAAAGAAATAAACAAACAGAAAAGACTGAACTCAAACTGGAGACTGGGCACGGCCCCCACCCATGCCCAGGACCATGAAAAGTTAAGGAAAATGGATGCAATTTTATGAAGAAAATGATGATGAAACTATTTTATAAAAAGGAAAATTTGTGTTATTCTGAAAAGGAACGGAGATAAATGAAAAGACAAATGCATTTGAATTTCTGAAAGGAGTTTGAAGATATTAGGTTCATAGAACTTACACCAGGAATATTCTGAAGAATTAAGTTTAAATTGGACAACAGTCCCTCAGCACAGCAGTGTCAGATTGTGTCTCTGGTAGCAGGCCTCCGGAACCAATCTTGATCCAGATGGATGTGGATTCTGTTGAGAGAAACTGGCAGACAGGTTCTGCCCCACGGCTCAGGCCTACTCCGGGGATCACCACCATAGAAGCTGGAGGTTCCTTCAACTGGCCAATGTCTTTTTATGCAACGAAAAAGGAATTTGGCCAGGTTGCCAAATTCCAGATATTTGTTTATCATTCAAAGTCCAATCAGAAAATCAAACTTAAAACCCCCCCCCAACAAATCAGTTTCTTCCGATGTGTTGTGGTTAGAACAAAGTTGATTTAAGCTAAGTAAAAATCAAATAAAATCTTCTTAACACGGCAATTTAAGAAAAAGGAGTAAATTGGGAAAAAGTGAATTTTAAAGGAAATGAAACAAGTTTACACAGAGCATCGCTCTGGGCCTGTCAAGGATGGCCCTCGCAGGACATCAATGAGACGCTATAGGCCAGCCGATGAGTTTGCATATTTATTAACTAACGATACAAATGACAAAGTGAACAGCCATGTGGGGCAAAAACACGAACATACATTTAGATACTTGATCACAGACTATGAGGAAACACTTACTGGGAAACGATGAATCAAAAAGGGAGACTGGAGTCGGGGTTAGGGACTCCAGCCAAACGTTGTGCGAGGCCGCAGTGAGGAGTAAACCTCAGCTGCTCCCTTAAATAATGCAATCTGACTAATCAGAAAGGTGGATGTAATCAAGGCACTGACAGCCGCAAGTCCCGCCGTGACGCTGTCACAGCAAAAGCCCTGAAAGGCCATAATAACACGGCCCGAAATGGGATGAAAGGGGGAAAATGCTGGACAACCCGAGCACGGACAGAATCAGCGCTCAGACCATGACAGTACTCCCCGTTCACAAAGCGCATTCCAGGCACAAATGTAACATCCAAGCCCCCTCCCCAATCAGAAGGCTACGAGGGCCAACCCAGGGAGGGCGGAGGGGGAATCAGGCCAGGAGGGCGAGAACCAAAAAGGGAAAAACACTATAACGAAAAAAAACACACAATGGAGGACAACAACGATAACCAAAATGATGAAGCATAAACACAAAGAACACAAGGCAGAACATGCTACAAATAATCCTAGAGCATAGTTGAATACAAAAAGAATATACATAACCTTCCGACTGGCAAGGAAACAAGAAAAGTAAAATACAGGTACACAACAAAAATACATAGTACCTCATAACACCTGGAAAAACAACTCAAAAACTACAGAGCAGAGCAGTAACATTACAAATATAGACCAATACTACAACCCAGTAGAGGCAAAAAAAACGAAAAAACAAAAGAGCATCCCTTTAAACCACAGAGGAGAAAAAAACAAAACAAAACATCACTACAGGGATGCCGGCAGGTAGCGCACAGAGAGGAAAAAAAAAACAAAAAAACAAAAAAACAGTTTGGGAGGTCTATCCACATCCAGATTCCAGATCGCTGGCAGGGAAAAAAGAGACAGTTAAGGCAGCAAACCCCAGTCCCAGGCCCGGAGAAACAGTACCTCTGGCGGCTGGACCAGGTTGCTGAACCAACAAGGCAGTCCTTCCGGTGGCCGACCCCGAACGCCGAACCGGCGAAGCAGTCCACCGGGCGGCCGACCCGCATCTTTTGGCCACCAGGACCGGAGGGGAGAACTCGGAGGCGGCCTCCCTACCGAGAGGATTAGCGAGGGAAAGCCAACCCGAATACGGGAAACCCCAGCGGCACCCGGTGGAGAAGGATTGGGGGAAAGACGGGGGACCAGTCCAGCATCAGACGGCGGAGAATCTGCAGCCCCTTCACCGACATCGAACCGAACCAGTGCTGCGTCCTTGCTGGACCCCGATCGGGACCGCGCTGCACCCACGACGGACCCCAATTGGGCCGGAACAGCAGCCACGATGGACCCCGATTGGGTCGGAGCAGCACCCACGACGGACCCCAACTGGGCTGGTGCAGTACCAGGGATGACCTCCGAGCACGCACCTGGAACCTCCATGACGACGATTGGAACCGATTTGTCACCGGCGACCCTGGGAGAAGGCTCAGAGAACAAAAAAGAACCGGGATCAGGATCACCGGCAGCGACAGAGCCCGGTGAGACAAGCTCGGATGCAGCAGATGGCTGCACCCGGCTCGTTTCCCCGAGAGACAGGCAATAATGCTCCAGAACTGAGAAGAGAAAGACAAGATAGGGCACTTGCCTGATCTCGGGCTCCACAGCTGTCCAGGACTCTGACGATCCGGGCTCA
The DNA here is from genome assembly GCA_020510985.1 of Pholidichthys leucotaenia. NCBI lineage: Eukaryota > Metazoa > Chordata > Actinopteri > Cichliformes > Pholidichthyidae > Pholidichthys > Pholidichthys leucotaenia. The sequence continues at coordinate 282,179,771 of CM035849.1, forward strand.
ATTATCTGGAGGTCCATTCCTGGTCTCGACTCGACTGCGGTGGGCTCCGCAGCCGGCATGATGGTCATCACAGTCTGGGAACTCCCTGGCGCTGAAGTCCACGCCGAAGGCCTGCATGATTTGGTGGCAGGGGATCCATGGCCTGCTGGGTCGGACTGCTCCTCCGCGGAGACCCGGGGACTCTTGATCGTCGGCACGGGCTCCAAACGGCAGTCCGCCCTCCTCCTCTGCCCTTGACGTGGCTGCAGGACTGGTACCAGGCTCTCCAGGGCTGCAGACTCCTACTTCCTCCGGCGGTATATTCCTGGCACCGGGGGATGCTCACTGAGAGGAAAAGGAGACACAGAGGATGCAGGTTCACTGTTAATAATGAATGAATCTTTATTTCGGATAGATTAAAAGTACAGGTTAAAAGAAACTGAATAATATAGCAAAGGGGGAAAGAAAATCCAACAAGGTCAAATTAGACAATAACTCCTCTGATTATACAGTTAAACATAAGTTATCCAAAATGGGTGATGGCTGAACCCGCAGCTTATATTCACTGTTAATAGCTGGTTCACTGTTCATTGTTCACTGGTTCACTGTTAATAGCTACAGCAGGTGGAGAGAGCTTGGGGGACTGTGAACCCCGAACTCCACCCCCAGGAGTCAGACAAGGCAATTCATAATATGGAGGAAGATAATGAAATAGCACTTGCCTGTTCACCTGAGGGCTGATAGAAACTGCTGCAGCAGGCTTGGCTCTCCCCTCTCCCTTATGGATGGTGATGGAGGGCCCCCCAGGAAGATGACGATGAGCCGCTCGCACAAGTTCAGTAACGGGCGCAGGACTCGGGGAGCTCACAGCAGCTGGAGAGAGCGTTGAGGAGGAGGGAGGAGCAGCCGAGGCAGTCTGGGGACGAGGAGCTGATGGAACAGCGGGAACAGAAGACCCAGAGGCAGAGGCTGCTGTCTTTCCCCTCCGTCGTGATGCAGGGGCAACAGCTGGCTGGGAGGCAGAGTTCTCTTGGCAGCCCGGAACTGGATCCGGACAGGGATCTCCCCGAGGCTGAGTATGAGCAGAGTGACGACGTTTACCGGCAGAAGGTGAGGCTAGAGTTAGGTTAGGGAAATGCCGCTGCTGTGCAGAGATGGAGGCCAGCAGCTCGGCTTACTCAGGGAAATCATCGAGTTCGGGATGGGCCTCCACCAGTCTGACTGCCGCCACCACATGCTTCAAGATTTGCGTTGGATGGAAGGAAGAACGAGCCTCAGCCACACGGCCCCGGATGAGCTCAGCTGCCCACTGCATCTCTTCTCGGGGAATCCCGGCTGACTTCCTCCTCCGCTGTGGATGGGAACGGCACTTGGGTGACATAGACTCCTGAGCTGGATGTGTGACAGGAACCGGATCCCGAGGCGAGGAGCGGGGATGCCTCACCTTCGGCTTCCTGCCAGAATTCCCCTCCGGTCCACAGGTCTTCTCCAGGAGTGCCGTGATTTCCATCATCCTCTTCCAGACTTTGGCGTGGTCGGCATGGCAAGGATTGAGGTTAATTCCCGCCTCTGCGAGGTCCAAGTACCAGCGTGAGCCGTTGGGAGTGACAGTGCTGAGAGCGCTGGAGAGCAGGCCATCTAGCTCTATAAGGAGCACGATCAGCTCATCGCCCAAGCTCAAAGAATAGCCCTTTCCTGGCAACGCCATCTCCTAGCACGCTAGTACACGGAAAAAAAAGGAAAAAACTGCAAGCCCAAAAAACAAACTCACGGTGACCGGCGTCTCGTTTTGGATGCGACCAATTGTCAAGGATGGCCCTCGCGGGACATCAATGAGACGCTATAGGCCAGCCGGTGAGTTTGCATATTTATTAACAAAAGGTACAAATGACAAAGCGAACAGCCATGTGGGGCAAAAACACAAACATACACTTAGATACTTGATCACAGACTATGAGGAAACACTTACTGGGAAACGATGAATCAAAAAGGGAGGCCGGAGTCAGGGTTAGGAACTCCAGCCAAACGTTGTGTGGGTCCAACGTTATGCGAGGTCGCAGCGAGGAGTAAACCTCAGCTGCTCCCTTAAATAATGCAATCTGACTAATCAGAAAGGAGGATGTAATCAAGGAATGTAATTCAGCTGTCACAGCGCGGCTCGGCAATGACAGCTGGAAGTCCCGCCATGACGCTGTCACAACAAAAGCCCTAGAAGGCCATAATAACATGGCTCGAAATGGGATGAAATGGGGAAAATGCTGGACAACCTGAGCGCAGACAGAATCAGCGCTTAGGGCCTGCTTAAGGAAGGAAAGGGGAAAAAAGGAAGAGCAGAAGCTACTCCTTCAAGAGTCACTCCCAACCTGCAAATCGACTGCAAATCTAGACAAAGGAAAGTTTTTGCCCAACTTCATTCAAAGATCAGGGTTGGATCTGCCCATTAGCGTAAACTTTTGACCAATTTCATTGAGTTTCTTTCTTTGAAACTGACCTATAGGATGAAGGACGTGTCAAATAAACTAGTTGGTGATTGTCTGATTCAAGTCAGATGGTTTACTTGAGCTTCATAAAAAAAAAAAAAAGATTAAACTGGAATGCACATTATATATAAGCTAAACTAAACTTCAGTGATTCATGACTATTTTTCATTATTACTACAGTAAGCATGCATTTCCATATTAACATGCATTGAATAAAGTTTTGTGTAACATACTTTCAAACATACAATACATTCAAATCAATGATTAATAAAACATTTCAAACCAGAATTGTATGTTGGAGTCCACCCCTAATCTCCCAGTGTGTCCTGAGAAGTATCTTCTGAAAAATGAGAGTCTTGAGGAGATGGATAAGTTATTTCATTGTTCACAATTCATAGTTTAACTTCAGAGAGAAATATTCCTGTGTTATCCATTGGAGGGCAATGTTGGACTTTTGAGTTTCAGTAAGGACTCTTACTGGTCATGGTCTGTGGAATGTCATCATAAACCTATCACTTTTGGCATTCCTTTGGCAAATGGATTTGAGGGGGATAACTCCAGGTCAGGGCAGCACGGTGGCGGTGCAGCACGGTGGCGGACTGGTTAGCACTGCGGCAGCACAGCAACTCACCCTTGGCCAGGGGATCCTGGGTTTGATCCCAGCCCCTGACCAACAGTGATCTGTGTGGAGACTGCATGTTCTCCCCGTGTCTGCGTGGGTTTACTCCGGGATTTCTCCAGTTTCCTCCCACATGCCAAAAACATGCATGCTGTGGTTTATATTAATCATATATTCCATACCTACATATGTATAGACATATTAGAATGTTTAGTGATTACATATGTGGAACGACCTCACGCCTCAGAATAGGACAAGAGGTCTCGACCGCCAGCGAAGATCAAAGAGCATACGGAGTCGCAGCGGTGGAGACCAGATCGATCTCCCTGACCACCCAGGGTCAGGTGGAGGAGACGGAGGACAATGGAGAGGGGATTAAGTTAATGCAGGATGTCAGCTTTGATATGCAATGTCTTTTGTTGTGTGTAAGTATAAGTATGAAGGTCTGACTGTGTTCGACCTCTTATTCTGCTTCTGCACTGAGATGAGACTTGTTAGAGGAGCGAAGCTGATATTAAACTTTGGTTTATAAATCACATCGCCTCGTTATTTCAAGCTCTTCTACACTGGTGACCCTGACGCGAGGATGGAACAGAGACGTTCTCCTGCGACTGACTCATCAGAGGCGACCCAGGCAAGCGCCGGCGCCCATGCAGACAGGGGAACAGATGGACGACGTTCCCCCACGGCAGAAGCTACAGAGAGGGCTCAACCGAGCACCAGCCCCGCCGTGAGAGCTGAAGAAAGGCGCTCTCACCCGGCGGACACATCAGCGACGGCCCACACAAGCGCCGTCACCATCAAGCTGCCAGACTTCTGGCAAGAAGACCCAAGCTCGTGGTTCCAGCAAGCTGAGGCTCAGTATGCACTGGCGGGCATAACGGCAGACGACACAAAATTTTATCACATCGTCGCCAAACTCGACGCTGCCACGTCGAGATGTGCGCGGAGTATAATCCAACGGCTGCCCGCCCATGACAAATATAGAGAACTCAAGGCGACCATCGTCGAGAACTTCGTCCCCTCAGCCGAGGAGAGAGCAGAGAAGATCCTGGCGATCTATGGCCACAGAGGATGCAGACCCAAGGCCCTCATGGAGGACATGCTGCAGCTCAAGGAAGAGGACAACGAAAACTTCCTCTTCCAACATATCTTCCTCAGCACTCTGCCGCCACACATGAGAGGGACGCTGGTCAACATGCGGTGCAGCACCCAGCAGGACTTCCGCGCGCTGGCCCGCGAAGCGCAGCGACTCATCAACGCCTGCGGCGAACAGATGACCACAGCAGCATCCGCAGATCTCAGCGCGGATGCCCAGAGCAGCGGAGAACCACAGACAACCAAGACGCAGCAGGCGGAACGACATCTGCTATTACCACCACCGTTTCGCCGAGAGGGCGTACAAATGCGTTCCCCCCTGCAAGTTCAAAAGTTCGGAAAACGCCAAAGCCGAGAACCGTTAACGGCTGCGGTTCTCGGCGAAAAAAATAAGCTTCTTTATGTGACTGACGGACACACCGGGAGACAGTTCCTGATCGACACCAGAGCTCAACTGAGTTTTATCACCCCTTCCCACGCAGACCGGGCCATGGGTCCCCGGGGAAATGGAGCGATGGCAGCCAACGGCTCGATCATCAACACTTACGGTGAAAGGAGCCTGCCTCTTTGCATTCACGGCCGCAACTATAGATGGACATTTATTGTAGCGGCGGTGAGTTTTAACTTGTTGGGCACTGATTTTTTGTGTGCACATGGGTTGTTAGTCGATCTAGCCATTTTCTTCTATCCCCTGCTCAGCTCGAGTTTCTCCACCACCCGTGCAGGCCAACGTCACAACAGCAGGAGGTAAGTTTTACCAACTACTCACCCAATTTCCAGCACTCACAGTTCCCAAATTTTCAGCAACAGTAGTGAAACAAGGGGTTGAACACTTCATTCCCACAATGGGCCGACCTGTGTTCGCCAAAGCTCGGCACTTAGACGCGACCAAGCTCGCCATAGCACGGGACAAGTTTACCACCCTGGAAAAATTAGGCATTATTAGACGCTCGAAAAGCCCCTGGGCATCGCCACTCCACATGGTCCCGAAAACCGACGGTTCTTGGAGACCGTGCGGCGATTACCGCAGATTAAACAATGCGACAGCGCATGACCACTACCCAATTCCTCACATCCAAGATTTTTCACTGCATCTGGCGGGTGCGCGCATTTTTTCTAAAATAGACCTGGTCCGCGGCTATCACCAAGTCCCCATTCGAGCGGAAGACATTCCTAAAACGGCTGTAATAACCCCTTTCGGTCTTTTTGAATTTTTGCGGATGCCGTTTGGTCTCAAAGGCACTGCTCAAACCTTTCAGCGGATGATGGACGCGGTATTACGCGACCTCCCCTTCGTGTTCGTCTACCTCGACGATATGCTGATAGCCAGCCCGTCAGAGGAAGAACACGAACAACACCTCACTACAGTTTTTCAGAGACTAGAAGAGCACGGGTTAATAATCAATCCAGCCAAATGCAAATTCGGCGTGTCACAAATTGATTTTTTGGGACACAGAGTTTCACCGAAAGGGGCAGTCCCATTGCCAGACAAAGTCCGCGCGGTAAAAAATTTCCCACGGCCACAAACGGTCAAATCGCTGCAAGAATTTTTAGGAATGGTTAATTTTTACAACCGTTTCCTCCCCCGCGCGGCTCAACTCATGCAGCCCCTGTATGCCGCACTCAGAGAACAAAAGCCTTCCAACGCGGTCGAATGGACCCCGGAACACGAACGCGCCTTCGCGGAAGTAAAAAGTGCTCTAGATAACGCCACATTGTTGGTTCACCCCGATCCCTCGGCCCGCATAGCGCTAACCACAGACGCTTCAGACCTGGCCATAGGGGCAGTTGTGGAACAACACGTTGGCGGAACCTGGCAACCTTTAGCGTTTTTTAGCAAATCTTTAAACCAAACCGAGCGTAAATACAGCACTTTTGACAGGGAGCTGCTAGCGCTTCATTTATCCATCCGCCACTTCCAGTTCTGGTTAGAAGGGCGGCGTTTCATGGCTTTTGTAGACCACAAACCGCTCACTTTTGCGATGGCTAAAATTTCAGAACCATGGTCAGGCAGGCAACAAAGACAGCTAGCTGCAATTTCAGAGTTCACCACAGACATTCAACATGTGGCAGGCAAACTTAACGTGGTAGCAGACTGCCTCTCTCGCGCTGTGACATCGCCAGAGCACGAGGAGACTGATTATACTACCTCAGCCGCAGAACTCTTCGCCAACGCGGACACGTACGCGGCCCCAATTCACGTAGGGATAGATTACGCAGCCATGGCAGAGGAACAAAGCGGTGACACGGATGTGCGCACGCTCCTATCTGGACCAACAGGGTTAAGACTGGAGGAAAGGGGTTTACGTGACGGTGTACCCCCCCTAATCTGCGACATCTCAACCGGCCGACCTCGCCCAGTAGTCCCAGCTGCATGGCACCGCCGTATTTTCGACTCAATTCACTCCCTCGCGCACCCAGGTGTGCGCGTCTCGGTTAAAATGGTCGCCAAAAAGTTTGTGTGGCCAGGCCTGCGCAAAAATGTAAAGGAATGGGCAAAAACTTACATGTCTTGTCAGCGCGCCAAAATACACAAACACACAAAAGCCCCTCTAGAGCCTTTTCGAATCCCAGCTAGAAGGTTTGACCACGTCCATGTCGACCTCGTGGGACCACTACCTTCGTCTCAAGGCTTCACATACCTGTTAACAATGATAGACCGTACTACGCACTGGCCTGAGGCGGTCCCTCTGGCGTCAACCAGAGCGGCGGAAGTCGCTCGCGTTTTTTTGACAAACTGGGTGGCACGTTTCAGCGTCCCATCGGACATCACGTCCGATAGGGGGCCTCAATTTGTCTCAGAGCTTTGGTCAGACATGGCCAGCAGCTTAGGGGCGACAATTCACCGCACCACCGCATATCACCCTCAGGCTAATGGGTTATGCGAGCGTTTTCACAGATCTTTAAAGGCCGCCCTCAGGGCCTCGCTAATGGATACAAATTGGGTAAATAAACTTCCCTGGGTTTTATTGGGGTTGCGTGCTGCGCCTAAAGAGGATCTAGACGCCTCCCCAGCAGAATTAGTTTTTGCACAACCTCTCAGACTCCCAGGTGAGTTTTTACCAGAGAACCCAGAGCCTGGGCATCTTCCAACCCTGAGGCCTTTAGGCAGCAACGGACTGGACACTCTCCCCGGACCGGCACATCACTCTTTTCCACGGGTTTTTGTCCCCCAAGCTTTAAAAAACGCCGAGTTTGTTTTTGTTAGGCATGAAGCTTTAAAATCAACCCTCCGTCCACCATACGATGGACCATTCAGAGTGCTGGAACCTGGTGATAAGCATTTTGTGCTTGATTTAGAGGACAGACAAGAAACAGTCAGCATTGACAGACTTAAGCCTGCTTTCTTGTTGAGAGACGAACCTGCACAGGTGGCGAGGGCACCTCGGCGGGGTAGACCCCCCAAGAAAAAAGACTCAACCCCCCTGCAGGGAACAAATAACCACTCTCCTCCCCAAGCTGCAGATTCCTTACAGGAGGGTCCTACCAGGACGCCAAAGCGGACCTACAGCAGATTCGGGAGAAGATTAAAACCCAGACGGCACAGGGACTGATGCAAATTAACCAAGAGTTGTTAACTATGTTATCAGATTGTGCCGTGACAGTTTTAAGGCTGATTTGTGATATTACTATACTGTTATGGTTACCACTGAATTCTCTATAGGAGCATGACTGCTGGAAAGACTCTTCCTTGTTTTCCCTGTCAAGAGGTTTAACAGTATAATATGTCATAGAGATTATCTTAAACTGTAAACTTACTTTGATTGTCCTTTTCTTAGTCGTTTGGGGGGGCTGTGGTTTATATTAATCATATATTCCATACCTACATATGTATAGACATATTAGAATGTTTAGTGATTACATATGTGGAACGACCTCACGCCTCAGAACAGGACAAGAGGTCTCGACCGCCAGCGAAGATCAAAGAGCATACGGAGTCGCAGCAGTGGAGACCAGATCGATCTCCCTGACCACCCAGGGTCAGGTGGAGGAGACAGAGGACAATGGAGGAGATCGATCTCCCTGACCACCCAGGGTCAGGTGGAGGAGACGGAGGACAATGGAGAGGGGATTAAGTTAATGCAGGATGTCAGCTTTGATATGCAATGTCTTTTGTTGTGTGTAAGTATAAGTATGAAGGTCTGACTGTGTTCAACCTCTTATTCTGCTTCTGCACTGAGATGAGACTTGTTAGAGGAGCGAAGCTGATATTAAACTTTGGTTTATAAATCACATCGCCTCATTATTTCAAGCTCTTCTACACATGTTAGGTTAATTGGCATCAACTGGGGATTCTAAATTGTCCTTAGGTATGAATGTGAGAGTGAATGGTTGTCTGTCTCTCTGTGTTGGCCCTGCGATGGACTGGCGATCTGTCCAGGGTGTACCCTGCCTCTCGCCCAAAGGTGCTGGGATAGACTCCAGCCCCCCCGCGACCCAAAAAGGATTAAGCGGAAGAAGATGGATGGATGGATGGATGGATGGACTCCAGGTCTTAAGCAGAGATTAACATATCCCCTTTATGGCTGATGGTATAGGGTTTCACAGCTCTGGTCTTGAGTGAAACGATTTCTTCTCAGCAAAGAATGATTTTATAAAGAGGAACCCAGCAGTTAACGCTACACTAGAGTAGCCGTCGCAGTTGCCTGACTTGAAACTTATTGAAAATCTCTGGTGAGATTTGGAAAAAGGTAGGGAGGATGCCATTCAGACTTTGTAGACCCAAATATATAGTGTGGGTGAGCTGGGGACGTCTGGCTGAGGGCTCTGTCCACGAGGTCTTCAACTCCCACCTCGGGAAGAACTTCAACCACATTCCGAGGGAGTCTGGAGACATGCTTTCCACTTCCATTGTTGAAGTGGCTGCCCGGAGCTGTGGCCGCAAGGTCGTCAATGCATCTCATGGTGGCAACCCCAAACCAAGTGGTAGACACCAGTGGTGAGGGGGGCCATTAGGCTGAAGAAGGAGTCCTATCAAGCTTGGTTGGCTTGTGGGACTCACAAAGCAGCTGAGGTATACCGGCAGGCTAAGTGGAGTGCAGCTCAGGTGCCTGCTGAAGCCAAAGGAGGAGTTCGGTGAAGCCATGGAACAAGACTTTTGGTTGGCCTTGAAGAGATTCTGGCAAACTGTCTGGTGGCTCAGGAGGGGGAAGCAGATCCCTGTCCACACTGTGTATGGTGCAGAAGGGGCGCTGCTGACTTTGACTGGGGATATTGCAACATTGTGTGGAGGTTGGGGACAGTGCCTTTGGCATAGCAAACTGGGGTGGTGGTTCCTCTCTTCAAGAAAAGGGATCGGGGAGTGTGCTCCAACTTTAGAGAGCTCACACTCCTCAGCCTCCCTGGGAAGGTCTATGCCAAGGTACTGGAGAGGAGAGTTTGGCTGTTGGTCGAACCTCAGATTCAGGAGGAGCAATGTGGTTTTCGTCCTGGCTGTGGCACATCGGACCAACTCTTAACCCTCTCAAAAATCCTCGAAGGTTCGTGGGAGTTTGCCCAACCAGTTTACATGTGTTTTGTGGACTTGGAGAAGGCATTCGACCGCGTCCCTTGTGTTTTTTTGTGGGGGTTTCTTCAGGAGTATGTGTTATTGGGCTTGTTGTTACAAGCTATCTAGTCTCTATATAACTGTGATGAGAGATTGGATTGTATTGCCAACACTCGGTCGGACTCATTGCCAGTGAGAGTTGGACTCCGCCAGAGCTACCCTTTGTCACCGATCATGTTCATTATTTTTATGGACAGGATTCCTAGGCACAGCCAGGGAATGGAGGGGGTGTCGTACTCCGTGACCACAGGATCTCATCTCTGTTTTTTGCAGATGATGTTGTCCTGTTGGCTTCATCCAGCAATGCCCTACAGGTCTTACAGGGACGGTTTGCCACTGAGTGTGAAGCGGCTGGGATGAGAATCAGCTGCTCCAAGTCTGAGTCTGTGGTCCTCACCCAGAAAAAAGGTGGATTGTCCTCTCTAGGTTGGGGACAAGCTCCTGCCCCAAGTGGAGGAGTTTAAGTATCTTGGGGTCTTATTCACAATTAATAATAATAATAATGCATCAGTTTTATATAGCGCTTTATCATATATACTCAAAGACACTTTACAAATAGGTACATTATTCATTCACTCCAGATGGACAATGGTAGTGGCAAGCTACTTCTGCAGCCACAGCTGCCCTGGGGCAGACTGACGGAAACGTGGCAGCCAATCTGCGCCAACGGCCTTTCCGGCCACCACCGAACATTTTTATACATTTATACACATTCATACCCAGTGTTATGGACACTGGAGGCAATGCGGGTGAAGTGTCTTGCCCAGGGACACAATGGCAGGATATCTGGGGAGACCAGGATTCGAACCGCCAACCATCGGGTTATTAGACGACCTGCTCTACCTCCTGAGCCACTGCCGCCCCAGTAAGGGGTTTGAGGGGAGAATGGAACAAGGGATTGACAGATGGATCGGAGCAGCATCTGCAGTGATGCGGACGTTGTACCGGTCCGTTGTGGTGAAGAGGAAGCTGAGCTCTTAGGCAAAGCTGTCAATTTACTGGTCAACCTACGTTCCTACCTTCACCTATGGTCACGAGCTTTGGGTAATGACCGAAAGAATGAGATCGCTGATTCAAGTGGCTGAAATGAGCTTTCTTCGTAGGATTGCTGGACTCACCCTTAGAGGCAGGGTGAGGAGCTCAGTCATCCGGGAGAGGCTGAGAGTAGAACCGCTTCTCTTCCACACTGAAAGGAGCCAGTTGAGGTGGTTTGGGCATCTGATCAGGCCTCTTTGATGCCTCCCACTTGAGGTGTTTCAGGCATGCCCCACTGGGAGGAGACCCCAGGGCAGACCCAGGACTCTGGAGAAACTACGTCTCCCAGTTGGTCTGGTCTGGTCTGATTCTGCACTTGGGGTGTGTGTGATTAACACAGTAGATAGGTAAAACACAATCTCGTTCTACTGTACATGATTGGTTGTACAGTTGAATGACAATAAGGGTGATTTAATGCCTTGGTATCCTCTCTGAAGAGCTGGAGCAGGTGGCTGGGGAGAGGGAAGCCTGGGCTTCTCTGCTTGAACTGCTGCCTTCGCGACTCGGACCTCCCAAAAAGCGGTTGAAGATGGATGGATGGATGGATGGATGGATGGATGGATGGATGAATGGATGGATGGATGGATGGATGGATGGATGGATGGACAGTTGGAGCATGCAAACCCAAGAATATGAGTGAACTGGACGTCTTTGCCCATGAGGAATGGGCTAAGATTCCTCAGAGCGCTGCCAGAAGCTGGTGTCTGACTAAGCATCACATTTGCAGCAGAACATAACAGCAAAAGGGTGCTCGACTAAGCTCTAAAGATGTTTGTCATGAAGGGATTGAATAACTTTGAAACTGTGTTAGTCATTAAAAGTGACACTTTGTGTTGAATTTGGAGAAACTACTTGTAATATTAGCTGTGTTGAGCTATTTAATTTGTTCTTGTTTCAATTGTTTATTGCAAGCAGCTGCTAGTTTGATTTTGATTCCAACTGTATCATATCTGATGAAAGAAAAGAGGAAATAACTTACCTATCAGTAATTGGCAGTGTGCCCAAGTCAGCAGGCTAAAACTGTCAGCTGCGCCATTAAACTGCAGGAAAAAAGGGGCTGTAGGGTGAGTCATCTGCTTAAATTTATTTATTCATTTATTTGCAGAACTCATGTGTAATACTGGAAATGCATGAACATATGTTGAGAAACTGTAATTTTTACTCGCCTGTAGGCTATGCTAAATCTGTACCAACTTTAGTTCTTGAACTTCCTTTGCCCGAATCCAAATTAAATTGAGTGAATTCTGCCCCCCTTTCTCCTGAGCTCATGCAGTCTCATCTCATCTCTAGGTACACATTTCTGTTTATGTCTGGGCCAAAAACAGTCTGTATTTCTTTTCAAACAGGATTTTCATCATAGACATTACACAATAAGATGTGATGCTGAGCCTAAAAAGATGAAAATATTAAGTTATTTTAATATATCTCAGTTGGTAAGCCACAAATGGGCACTGTTGGAATATTACAAGTACAGTGTGGTATTCCCAGGGGGCAAAAGGGTAACTAGCTTCTTGCCAAGGTCAGTCCAGCATGATGATGATGATGAAAACCTGTGACTCACTAATAAAGTGTACTACTTTTCGATAATGGTAGAAATATGATTAAAATAGCCTACTGGAATGTAACTGTCAGTGCATGAGGTAAAGTTAGGCTAATTTGTTAGTAAGAGTCTGTCGGTAATGGCAGTCGTCACCCTGATGTGCTCTTCTTGAAGTTCAATTAAGTCTGTGTGATTGCTTATCTTACTCCATTTAAACCAGCCAGTGCTTCTGCTCCCATTTTTCATACTGGGCTAGGCATGTAGTATACATAGTAATTACGATTACATTGTATTGCATTATACTGGGTTCAGAGGTGTGTAGTAACTATTTACAGTTACTCAAGCAAATGTACTCAGGTAACCTTTTGCAATTCATACTGACATGAGTAGTTTTACTGCAGGTTATTTTACTTTTAAATGAGTACATTTTTGAAGAAAAAACTATGCCATTTACTAAAGGAGATTTAGTTGTACTCTTTGCATATCTTTTGATATCCCTGATTTGAAATTAGTTTTTTGACCCCTCCCCCAATACACACACACACCAACAAATTTAAAACAAATAGTTTTTATGGCTCAGGAAGTACTTGGTTTATTACTGTTTCTATATACTGCATTATATTTTTAACAGCAAAGGCACATCCATCCATCCATCTTCTACAGTACCCCTTATCTGGAGATCCAGGTCGCGGGGCATCAGTCTCGACAAAGTAACTCAGACTTCTGCCTGGGTCACATACAACCATGATCCCCATAATCCCTTCTGCAGGTGGTGAGCCCACTGGAGGGTGGACTCATGTGTCTCCTATGTGTACACTTAGTCCTTAATGTAATGTTTTTCATGGAGATCCACTGCATCACTCTTAGTCTGGCCCTTCAGCCGGGACCAGTTTGCCAGGGGCGGCCATACCAGGGGCAACTTGCCCCCAACACCATAGCTCCTGGGATCATTAGGGCATCCAAATCCCTCCACCACGATAAGGTGGCGATCCACGGAGGGGTAAAAAGGGCACATGTGACTACTTAATACTTTTTAGTCACATCACATGAGAAAATCACATCACATCTGTGAGAGGTCTTAATGAAAGGTTTGTGACATATTTTGGTCAAATTGCCCTTAAATTTTTAATTATTGCAGAATCATTATGAATCATCTTTTGCAGCCTTACTCAGAACAACTAATTTGCATGTCTCTTTAAATTTCTATTCCTGGATTTACACTGACTCCGGATGCAGTCTGTTGCGGATGCTGTGCAAAGGGAAGCTTGCTTCCACCCCTACCAGCTCCGTTTGTATTTTAAGTGGCATGGATGAGAACAGAGTTTGAAATACAAGATCACATGAGAAGTATATAAAATAATACGAGATCTCGAGAAGACTGGAGAGGGACCGAGAAGAAGCGTGACGTATCATTCTCCACCTGGATGATTGAGCTCTAATAATATGTAAGTAGCCCATTGATTTTAATTCTATGAAGTGTTTGTATGTTATGTCAAAGTTTTCACCTTCTCTGACACAGGTGGAGGAGTGGACCCCAGGAAATAACGGACAATCCTATTGTGGCGGTTTGGTGTAAACCCCCACAAACAGACTGGACAGACACAGCGCTCGGCTAGAGCAGTTAACAGAACAGTGAAATGTGTATTAATGTCTACAGACAGACCCACTTCTTCTGGCTCACTTCTGTGATGTTGATGTTGCCTTTCATGCATTGTGTTCATGCGTCCTGTCCTTACTGTGACCTAGGGACTGAGATCAATATGTCTCTCAAATGCAAATGTCTCATGCCTGTTCTGTTATCTCTTTGATCAGACCAACTGCTGGGGAATGCTTTTTGATGTATTGTTGTAGTTGGGTATATATGCTGCAACTCTGTAACGCAAACCCCTCTCTCATTCTGATTCTGCAACTGCTGCTGCAGGACACAGACATTGTATCCTCCTTCTCTGGAGAGCTGGAGGAATGAAGCTGCAGCCTGCTCAAGCCATGGGCTGCAGCCGAGTTCTGATGAAGGTGGGTGATAATAAAGCTATTTAAAAATCCAACGCTGCCTTTATTCCATCATCCTCTTCACTGGTGACCCCGTGGATGCACACATTTTGTGCAAACGCAACCTTCTGATCTGAACAGCCACGCTGGCGACCCGAGACTGAAGAAAACGAGCGGCCAGCGAACGCAGCACCCGGGCATGAATGCTCCGTCGCAGCGGCCTGACTGGTCTGCCCTCCCTGCTGCCTCAGGGAGGCCTCGACGCAGAGCCCACGGCGGGCGAGCTGCTCTCAGGACATCAACCAAGACCGGGTAAGCGGCAGAGAACGTCATGGCGCGCCCTCGCCGAGATCGGCACATCCATGCGGGACCGGCCGCGCAGCTCCTCCACATGAGAGCACATGCGGGCGACTCCCATGGCCGACGGAGCACACGTGGACCTGAACGCACCATGACTAATCTGCAGCCACGGCTCGTCAGAGATGTTTTTCGGCGCAGACTGCGCCGATCTCCACCAAGTTTCCGACCCTGATTTCCTCTCCAGCGGGCCCACCCACGCACGGAACCCCCGCGCGCGCACCGGGGAGTTACGAGGACGGCACACCATGCACGGGACAATAACGGCTTCACTGACCGCCTTCCTTCTGCTGCACACTGGCCCTTCAGGCTTGCTTGTACACCTGAGGCCTGCAGCTTGCTCATTGGATTTTATGGTCTTAGCCACGGCACACAAGGGGAATTCAGCTGTCTGCGGTTCCCGAGGCTTTAGAGTTGCGCCTGCCCTAAAGTCAACACGCCAGTCCCTCTGCTTTTATTTTTTTTTCTTACAGCCGCTCCTGCTTTTCTTCATGGCCACGAGAGGAGTCAGAGACAAATTTTTCTTCTTGTGATCTCCGCACGCGCAACGGGACAGCCCCTCGACATCGCGGAGCAGCAAGCAATTTTTGCGCGGCTCGGACGATTTCACCGCCCCTGCCGGCACTTACTACCCCTTCCCTCCCTCCCCCTCCGCCTGCAGCGAGCTTCTCCCACAGCTCGCTCCCATAGATGGATTATCGAGGTCTCGGCCCCCTGCCGTGCCCTCTGGGGGGGGGGGCGTGTGGCGGTTTGGTGTAAACCCCCACAAACAGACTGGAAAGACACAGCGCTCGGCTAGAGCAATTAACAGAACAGTGAAATGTGTATTAATGTCTACAGACAGACCCACTTCTTCTGGCTCACTTCTGTGATGTTGATGTTGCCTTTCATGCATTGTGTTCATACGTCCTGTCCTTACTGTGACCTAGGGACTGAGATCAATATGTCTCTCAAATGCAAATGTCTCATGCCTGTTCTGTTATCTCTCTGATCATGCCAACTGCTAGGGAATGCTTTTTGATGTATTGTTGTAGTTGGGTATATATGCTGCAACTCTGTAACGCAAACCCCTCTCTCATTCTGATTCTGCAACTGCTGCTGCAGGACACAGACATTGTGTCCTCCTTCTCTGAGAGCCGTGGGCTCGCTCCCGGCGCGCATGCACGGCGCCGGGAGCGGAGCTCGTGACGGCGGTATGATATAATAAAACTCTGCTTAAAACCACAGCATCGCCGCTTATATTTTATCATCCGCTGCACTATAATCATTTTTAATGAACAAACAGCTCTTAAATACCATGCGATACCACAGCATTGCCTTGCAGATTGGATCTGGCAACCATCAAAAATCAAAAATAGACTCGACAAGCCGGATTCGCTCTGCAGTGGTCCAGACCAGGTGGGGATTAGAACAATAACAAGAATGGGAACTATATGCTGCAAAGTCCAGATCACTGTCATGATCAGGTGAGCATGCACTCCCCCTCCCTTCCTGCAAGACTTTCCCCGGCTCCGCAGACAATCACCGCACCTGCGTGATTAGATGCACCTGCTACCTCTTCCTTGCCAGCGCTGAAAAGGACCAGTCTGTGAACGCTCCAGTGCTGGCTCGTTGGGTAAACTGCCTAAAACAAGCAAGTAAGTGTATTATTCGCTCTCTGTGGAACTACGATTAATTCCTCTTTGCTTCTCTTACGCTCCCAGGTTGCTGCCATCTCTGTGGTGCATCTCCGTGGTTCGTTGTGTGCTCACCTGTCCCATCATCCTCATCACCACTTCAGCTGCCTAATTCCACCCAGTCCGACACCTCACCCAGCTCTACTCCTGTCTACCAGCATCCTCTCCTAGTTCGCCGTTTCCTGCTGGGTTTCACTGCCAGGGTCCCTGCTCATCCCATGTGAGTGCTGTCCTATTTTCCCTTTACGTCTCCCTCCTATTCTAATCCACTCTCTTCTTCCCTTACAGGCTGGGTCCTCCTCTGGCAAGTGGCGTCTTTCATTAACTGTGCATCTTTTTGAATCAATAAATTATGGTTACTTAGCTTCTCTGTGTTCTTCGTGTGTTTTCTCTGGTGTCGTTCCCTGCACATGAGCTGTTTATTCTTGCCAGTCATGACAGAACGAGCCAGCCAGAGTGTAAGCTCAGCGGGAGCAGCATCAGTGGAACACTCCACTTTAGACCATCTCGTTTCCACAGAGAAGCAGGTGGCCTTGCTTACGCAGCAGCTGCAAACAATTATGCAACAGCTGGGCACGGTTGCTGAGCATTTGGCCCACATGTCTCGTCCAGGTTATACCCCTCCACCTGTTGCCCTGTCTTCATTCACCGTGTGCCAAACCACCTCCATGTAAGGGGTTCCTCTGCCATGTTCGGCTTTTTGTGGGCCAGGTGGGTGGGGAATACCAGGACAATATTTCTAAAATTCATTTCATGACCTTCCTGCTGCGGGACCAGGCCCTTAGCTGGACCCAGTCCATTCTCAACACTCCGGAGGGTCCTAGCTATTCCTTTGACAGGTTTGTTAATTAATTTGTCTGCGCGTTTGACCGAACAGAGAGCGAGGGTAACATCACGAGCTGGGTGATGTCACTCCGCCAGGGGAGTCAGTCTGCCGTCGACTACTCTGAGGAGTTTCGGGTCGCCATAGCGGACTGAGGTTGGAATGACATTGCGTTACATAGCATCTTCCTCCAGGGTTTAAATGAAAACCTCTGTGACAACCTAGCGGTCCCTGCGGTTCCCTCCTCCCTGGACGGTCTTACTGATCAGGCCATCAGTTTAGACAACCGATACCACAAGTGCACGAGGGAGCGCAAGACCTCCTCCGGCCCGTCCAGTGCATGCATGCCAACCTTGGCTACTGACTCAGGTGGAACCAACTCTACGTCCGAACCAATGGTGCTTGGCCAAGCCCAGCCGGCTCCAGAGGAGCACCAGCAGCGTAGGAGAGTCGGCGCATGCATGTATTGTGGCTCCATGCAGCACACATTGCCTAAGTGCCACCTGAAGCCAAAAGACGCAGCCCGTCAGTAGCCTTGGGGGTCTGACGGGCGGGAATTCTTTTCATCCCCCCGGTAACTCCTCCATTTTGGCCCTCATCCAGTTTCCAGGGGTCGAGAGGAGAGTCATGGCTTTAATAGATTCAGGGGCAGAGCAAAATTTAGTTTCTTCACGGCTCGTGCGGAAAGTAGGCATCCCCACGATCAAATTGCCTACGCCCCTTAACGTCACCACCCTGTTGGGTGGTAATGTAGCTTCCATTACCAAAAGCCGGGATCCATGGCCATTACCGGGAGACACTTTCGTTCCTCAATCTCCATAAATCGTCACGTCATACCTGGTGGTTTTAGGGTTCCTGTGGCTCCAGAAGCATAACCCCATTATTAATTGGGCACATAATTCCATCTCTTCCTGGAGCCCATACTGTTTGGAATCCTGTCTCAGCTTGGCCAAGTGTTCCCCGTCACTACCCATCTCCTCCCTTCCGGACCTCAGTCTTGTATCCAAGGTCTATCATGACCTCGGAGAGGTCTTTAGCAAGTCGAGAGCACTTTCTTTGCCTCCTCATTGCTCTTACGACTGTGCCATAGACCTTCTCTCGGGTGCGCGGCTGCCATCCAGTTGACTCTACAGCGTTTCTGGGCTGGAGAGGAAGGCGATGGAGAGCTATGTTCTTTCAACGCCGGCCTCATTCGGCCCTCCTCAGCCCCTCTTGGGGCAGGAGTCTTTTTTGTCGGGAAGAAGGATGGATCCTTGCGTCCGTGCATAGATTACCGTGAATTAAATGCTATATCTGTCAAAGACAAATATCCTCTGTCCCAATCAACTCCATGTTTGAGCTCCTTCAGCATGCGTGAGTATTCACTAAATTGGATTTGTGTAACGCCTACCATCTGGTTCGCGTTTGCGATGAGGACGAATGGAAGACGGCCTTTAAAACACACTTGGGGCAATTTGAATATCTGGTAATGCCGTTCGGGCTCATCAATGCCCCCGCCTTCTTCCAGCGTATGATCAGTGATGTCCTCCGCGACATGGTAAATCAGTTTGTTTTTGTCTACCTTGATGACATTTTGATTTTTTCCCGCATGCCAGAGGAGCACACAGTCCGTGTCAGGGCCATTCTACAATGGCTCCTGGAGAATCAGCTCTACGTTAAAGCTGAGAAGTGTGAGTTTTCCATCCGCTCCACTTTGTTCCTCGGCTTTATAGCAGCTGAGGGGGAACTGAGGTCCGACCTGGCCAAGGTGAAGGCTGTGCTAGATTGATCTACACCCCACTCCCACAAGGAGCTCCAGCACTTCTTGGGGTTCGCAAATTTTTATTGGCATTTCATTAGAAACTATAGCGGGGTAGCACAGCCTCTTACCCAGCTGACTTTGGTTAAAGTGCTCTTCATTTGGGCCGAGGCCGCTGAACAGGCCTTTTCCAAACTAAAGGGCCTGTTCTCTAACACCCCCATCTTGGCCCAGGTCGACCCCCAGCTCCAGTTTATTCCTCCTCCTCCTATATCCTCCTCCACCCGCTACCCATCCCCAGCCGATCTTGGTCCCACATTGCCCTGGATTTCATTATTGGACTTCCCCCCTCACAAGACAATTCTGTCCTCCTCACCTTTATGGATCGCTTTTCTAAGGCGATCCATCTGGTGCCTCTCCCTAAATTACCTTTCGCCTCTGAAACCGCAAACCTCCGAACCACCCATGTCATCCATCTCCATGGCATCCCATTGGACACTGTGTCTGACCTTGGCCCACAATTCACCTCCCAGGTCTGGAGATCCTTTTGAAGCTCCTTACGCACCACCATCAGTCTTACATCCGGATACCACCCTCAAAGTAACGGGTAGGCTGAGCGCACCAACCAATCCCTGGAGGCCGCCCTTGGGTGTGTAGCAGCCTGCAACCCAAGTACTTGGAGCACCCATCTGATCTTGATGAAATATTCACACAATTCCGCAGTCTCAGCGGCTACTGGACTGACTCCATTCGAGGCTTCCATGGGGCAACCCCCCCGCCCCCCGTTGCCTATGGCAGAGAGGGAGGTTGCTGTACCATCAGTGGGGGCTCACGCACGTCACTACCGCCGGCTCTGAAAGGCAACTCGAGGTGCCCTCATCCGCTCTGCCGAATGTAACCGCCCGTACGCGGACCGCAGGTGGACCCCTGGGCCCAAATACTCTGTCGGGCAGAATCAGAATCAGAATCAGAATCAGAATCAGGTTTATTGCCATTGTTCATGTAGTACACAAACTAGGAATTTGTCTCGGTACAATGCTGCAACATTAAACATGATAAGATAAGAGAAATAAACTATACATGTAATAAAGTGTAGGATAAGATTAAGTGATACTGGTCAACAGTTAAAATATATATTAGCCAGCAGCAGATACTGTGGAGAACTATATAGTGCAGTCGGTAATGCAGGAAGAAAACAGTGATGATTGACATGAGTCTGGTTGAGCTGCTGTACATGGTGCACGAGAGTCACTTAGTGTTCAGCAGTCTAATGGCAGAGGGGAAGAAGCTGTTCATGTGACGGGAGGTTTTAGTCTGGATGGACCGAAGTCTTCTACCAGAGGGGAGGGGGGCAAACAGTACGTGACCAGGGTGTGAGGGATCGGCTATGATCCGGCCAGCACGCCTCCGGGTCCTGGAGATGTACAGATCCTGGAGAGATGGGAGCTTGCAGCCGATCACCTTCTCAGCAGTGCGCACGACGCGCTGCAGCCTTAGTCTGTCCCTGGCAGTGGCTCCTGCGTACCACACGGTTATGGAGGTGGTGAGGATGGACTCGATGATGGCTGTGTAGAACTGCACTAACATCTTGGTGGGTAGCTTGAGCTTCCTCAGCTGCCGCAGGAAGAACATCCTCTGCTGGGCTTTTTTGATGAGTGAGCTGATGGTCAGCTCCCATTTGAGGTCCCTGGTGATGGTAGTGCCTAGGAAGCGGAAGGAATCAGCAGTGGTGATGGGAGAGCCTGAGAGGGTGAGGGGGGGCAGAGGAGTAGTGACTTTCCTGAAGTCTACAATCATCTCCACTGTCTTCAGAGCGTTCAGCTGCAGGTTGTTATTGCTGCACCAGGACGCCAGCTGGGCCACCTCTCTCCTGTAGGCGGACTCGTCGCCGTTGGAGATGAGCCCGATGAGGGTGGTGTCGTCCGCAAACTTGATCAACTTGACAGACTGGTGGCTGGAGGTGCAGGAGTTGGTGTAAAGGTAGAAGAGTAGGGGGGAAAGTACACAGCCCTGGGGTGATCCGGTGCTGATGCTAGTATAGTCTGAGACAGTCTTTCCCAGCCGCACATGCTGCCTCCGGTCCGTCAGGAAGTCGATGATCCACCTGCAGAGGGAGTCAGGCACGTTGAGCAGGGACAGCTTGTCCCGGAGCAGAGCGGGGCGGATGGTGTTGAATGCGGAGCTGAAGTCCACAAACAGGATCCTGGCGTAGGTTCCCGGGGAGTCCAGGTGCTGCAGGATGGAGTGGAGGGCCAGGTTGATTGCATCGTCTACAGACCTGTTGGCTCGGTAGGCAAACTGCAGCGGGTCCAGGAGAGGGGTGGTGATGGACTTGAGGTGGGACAGGACCAGGCGCTCAAAGGACTTCATGACTACAGAGGTGAGCGCTACAGGTCTGTAGTCATTAAGTCCAGTGATCCGTGGCTTCTTGGGGACAGGGATGATGGTGGAGGATTTGAGGCAGGATGGCACGTGGCATAACTTAAGGGAGGTGTTAAAAATGTCTGTGAATACAGGAGCCAGCTGTTTCGCACAGAGTCTCAGGGTGGAGGGAGACACGCCGTCTGGGCCGGGGGCCTTGCGCGGGTTCAGTCTGGAGAACTGTTTGAGCACATCCTGCTCACTGATGATAAGGGGAGGGGGGGAGGAGGGGGGGGGGTGCCTTAAATGAAGTAGGGAATGTGGAGGCTGTGGAGCTGGAGGGAGGGGGGGAGTTGGACACAGATGACGAGGTGTCAAAACGGGCATAGTGTTGGGACAGTCTCTGACAAAGGGCTTTGTCATCCTGACCTTTAGGAGCCTTAGGTCGATAGTTGGTGATTTGCCTCAGTCCTCTCCACACGGAAGCCGAATCATTAGCAGTGAACTGCTGCTGGAGTCTCTCTGAGTACACAGATTTAGCCCTCTTCAGCTCTCTGTTAAACCGGTATTTAACCTCCCTGTAGCAGTCCCTGTCTCCACTTTTCAGCGCTGCTTCCTTCTCCTTCCTGATCTGTCTGAGCTTAGCTGTGAACCAGGGTTTGTCATTAGAGTAACTCACCCTGGTGCGTGATGGAAGAATGTTCTCTTCACAAAAGTGGATATATGAGTTCACAGTGTCCGTGTACTCATCCAGATCATGCGTGGTTCCTTTAAGCATGCCCCAGTCAGATATTTCCATGCACGTTTCCAGCTTCTCCTCAGCATCACTGGTCCGTATCTTCGTAGTGCTCACAACAGGTTTAGTGAGCTTCAATCTCTGTCTGTATGTGGGAATGAGGTGAACCATCACGTGATCAGATAATCCCAGCGCAGCTCGAGGGACAGCGCGATATGCGTCTTTCACTGTGGTGTATCAGTGATCCAGTGTGTTTAATCCTCTGGTGGGGCATTTAATAAACTGTTTGTAGCGGGGGAGATCGTGGCTCAGATTGCACTGATTAAAGTCACCAGCCACAATAATCAGCGAGTCTGGAAAACTCCGCTCTGTGTGTTGAATGTGATCCGCGAGCACGCGCTGAGCTTCGCGCGTGTCCGCGTCGGGAGGGGCGTACACAGCGATCATTATGAAAGAAGCAAACTCCCGCGGGGAATAGAAGGGCTTGCAATTGATAACAAGAAATTCCAAGGCAGGAGAACAGTGTTTGGAAATTACCGTTACATCAGAGCACCAGATGCAGTTGATGTAGAAGCAGACACCGCCTCCTGTGGTCTTGCCGGAAAGCTCTGTGTCACGATCAGCACGGAAGAGCTGGAAGCCGTCGAGGCGCAGCGCGCTGTCCGGTATATTTTCCCGGAGCCAGGTCTCAGTAAAGCAGAGGACAGCTGAGGAGGCGAGGTCCTTAAAACGCATCAGCAGTCTCAGTTCATCCACCTTGTTAGAGAGAGAGTTGGTATTGGACAGAAATATGCCAGGCAGCGCCGTTCGCGAGCCTCTCCTGCGAAGTCGCACGAGAGCGCCCGCTCGTCTTCCTCTCTTCCGCCGTCTCACTTTCCGAGCCAAACAATAAACCAGATCGGCGGCAGGGGCTAGAAAAACTGGGAGGAGGTCCGTGGGGGTGAAAGTCCTGATATTTAAAAGTTCTTCACGGGTATAAGTGCAAGCAGACACACAATTGACAAACAAAAACAAACAAAGAGCGCAGCGAAGCACCATGTCGACCGCTGTGGGCGCCATCTTGGATCGTGGATTGTGGGCACGTGGGCAGCACGTGTGGTTGACAGCAGACCAGGTGCCCCTGAAGACGGAGTCCCTGAAAGTTTCCCCTCAATTCCTGGGCCCGTTCCCCATCTCCCAGGTCATAAATTATGTCACGGTCCGCGTGAAGCTTCCGCCGATGCTTGGGATTCACCCCACCTTTCATATCTCCAAAGTGAAGCCCCTCTCTGCCAGCCCTCTCTGCCCCCCCCCCCCTGCTTTCTCGAAATCACCTCCTCCCCCTTGGGTCCTCGACGGCCAGACCACCTACACGGTTCAGAGGATTCTGGACATCCGCCGTTGGGGCCGGAGGCTACAGTATCTAATCCACTGGAAGGGCTACAGACCAGAAGCAGCACGGTGGTGCAGTGGTTAGCACTGTTGCCTTACAGCGGGAAGGTTCCTGGTTCGAATCCCCAGGCTGGCAGGGGTTGGAACCTTTCTGTGTGGAGTTTGCATGTTCTCCCTGTGCTGCGTGGGTTTACTCCGGAGGCTCTGGTTTCCTCCCACAAGCCAAAGACATGCATGTTAGGTTAATTGGCTGTTCTAAATTGTCCCTAGATATCTGTTTCCTATAGGCCCTTAGAATAGAGGGTTAGTACTAGTGAAAGCACTTTGAGTGGTTTTTGTGACTAGAAAAGCGCTATATAAGTGTAGGTTAGTTAGTTAGTCAGTTAGAAGAAAGGTCTTGGATCCCTGGTTCCAATTTCTCACGATAAGGGCATGGTCCGGGCCTTTCACAAGGCACACCCCAACAAGCCCAGTGGACTGCCAGGAGGCGCCCCTTGGGGGGGGGGGCACTATCATGATCAGGTGAGTGTGCACCCCCCCTCCCTTCCTGCAAGACTTTCCCCAGCTCCGCAGGCAATCACCACACCTGCATGATTAAATGCATCTTCTACCTCTTCCCTGCCAATGCTGAAAAGGACCAGTCTGTGAACGCTCCAGCGCTGGCTCGTTGGGTAAACTGCCTAAAACAAGCAAGTAAGTGTATTATTCGCTCTCTGAGGAACTACAATTAATTCCTCTTCTCTTCTCTTCCTCTCCCAGGTTGCTGCCATCTTTGTGGTGTGTCTCCGGGGTTTGTTGTGTGCTCACCTGCCCCATCATCCTCATCACCACTTCAGCTGCCTAATTCCACCCGGTCAGACACCTCACCCAGCTCTACTCCTACCTACCAGCATCCTCTCCTGGTTTGCCGTTTCCTGCTGGGTTCCACTGCCGGGCTCCCTGCTTATCCCACGTGAGTGCTGTCCTGTTTTCCCTTTACCAACCTCCCACCTATTCTAATCCGCTCTCGTCTCCCCTTACAGGCTGGGTCCTCCTCTGGCGAGTGGCGTCTTTCATTAACTGTGCATCTTTTTGAATCAATAAATTGTGGTTACTCAGCTTCTCTGTGTTCTTCGTGTTTTCTCTGGTGTCGTTCCCTTTACGTGAGCTGTTTATTCTTGCCAATCATGACACTCACAACCATAACTGAATGGATCTGGAGTCAGTGTAAATCCAAGGTTAGATCCATGTTTAACTAAAGCCTCCCGGTTATGTCACTATTGTTAATCTGAGCTTACTAGTTAATCAGACACACAAACAATATAAATTTTGTTTATTTTTTTATGAGAAGTAAGTACTTTAATGTTTTTCCATAATCATGTGGCAAACAGACACATTTCAGAGGGTTCAAACCAATAAAAATACATTGTTTTAATCAACAATCTTCATCATTATAAATTTAAGAAATCTGTGTGTCTGTCACGATCATATGACATCATAGGACAGCCTATGATGTCTTCCTGATGTCCTACGATGATCCTATGATCTCAGGCTATATAGGACTCGCGATGACATCATATAGGCAATGCCGTCATATAGACAATAGGACTGGCTACCTATGATGTTGTGTCCTATGATGCCTGCCTGGATGTCTTTATGATGTCATATAGACTATCACTCACGATGCATGCCTACCGATGATGTAGTGTCCTATGATGCCTGCCACAGGAGGAGACCCTTCACCAGCATAGGGTAAAACAGACAAGGGATGCACAGACAGACAGGAAATGTGTGGCAGTGCGCCATGCACGAGCTGACACACTTGAAGCCCGAAATGCCTGCAAAGCGAGCAACGCTGCACGGCAGACAAGGCACAGACAAGTTGAGACCCAGGAGATGCGGAATAGTCGGCTGGCCACCAACGTTGCGCGCCAGGCAAGGCACACAGACGCTGAGACCAAATAGGACACCCTACTTTAAACCACACCCATTTGAAGCAGTACCCATGAAGAATGGCAGTCTACAAATGTGTAAAATGCCAAGCAAAGCGCTGATTTTCTCCAGGTGCTCCGGTTTCTGGGTTTCGATGGGCATGCACGGGTCTTTCTGAACAGGGTCGAAAGCCACTTTTTGCTCAGATCTATTTGCGTGATCCTGTCCATGAACTGGAATTACAACGCACCTATCCCTCAACCAGTCATCTCAATGAAGAAGAAGAAGAACAAGAAGACACACCAGATTAAGAGAATAGAGTGAGAAGAACTGCTGCATGGCACAAAAGATGCCATGAAGATGAAACACCTCAGGTTCGAGCAGTACATTGCAGGCATGACTGTGAACAACACAGCCGTCTCTGACAGCCATGCAGAAATACTTGCTTATACTTGGTTTCTGCGGGCATGGATGGGTATGCATGGGTATGTACTAGTTTTATTGAATTTTCAAACAAACAAAATTACACGTAGAATAAGACGATTCAGTCAACATTGTGTACTGCATTTATCAAAATAAAAAAAGGGCTCATTGTGAAAAGTGTTCCTGGCAAAAATCAACATGTTTATGAGGTTCGACAAGTGACAAATCCTTAAAAAGGCAAGAGATACAAAATTTATAAAGCTGGAAGTCAATTCATAAGCAAAAAATAATGAGTGCAAGCAAACATACAAGGTCAGTGGGGATCAAGGAAGTGTCTTAAAAAGGGTCTCCAAACATTGCTAAATTTCGCCCCTTGGTTCTTAACAGAGTACCAGATCTTCTCCAAGCTCAGGCAAGACATGATGTCTGACAGCCATTGAGTGTGAGTCGGCACGGCAGCACCCTTCCATCTTATTAAGATAACCCGTCTGGCAGGAGGAGGGCAAAGGACAACATACGATGCACTTTAGAGGGAACATTAAGATTCCCTGAAAAACAACCAAATAGAGCTAGAAGAGGGTCAGGAGTGATTGTTATACCAGAAACCACAGACAGAGTGTGAAATACCTCGTGCCAGAATGTTCTAAGCCTGGGGCAGGTCCAGAATGAGAGAATCAGTGTTGCTTCATCAGTGCCATATTTGTCACACTGAGGGTTCAAGTCTGGATAAATAAGATAAGATAAGATAAGATAGGATAGGATAAGCCTTTATTAGTCCCGCGGTGGGGAAATTCCAGGATTGCAACAGCACAGGGATAGCAACACTCAGAGCAATAATTTAAAAGATAAGACAATAAGAGCAGTGAATATACATATGTACACGTAAATATATATACACAGTGTGGAGCATTGTAGCTAGATGGAATAAACAGCATAACTATCTATTTAGTTACCCCACATAGTATGAATATGTACCCATACATATTGTCACCCTCCATAGCGATTGATATTGTCTTAGTTGTATACTGGAGGGCGATTTTGTGTAAGTCTATTGCGTCTATTGCCTTCAATACTATTAGGTCGTCACGTTTTTTTGCTATCTCTGCACGCAGCCCTTCTTAGGTTATAAAGTCTGACAGCTGTAGGTAGGAAGGACCTGCGAAACCTCTTGGTCGTGCACCTAGGATGATGTAGCCTTCTGCTAAATGAGCTCCTCAGTGTGTTCAGCATGTCCTGCATAGTGTGGGACTTGGACTCCAGCAGAGATGACAGCTTAGCCACCATCCTTCTCTCTCCTATCTCCTCCACTGGGTCAAGGCGCTGCCCCAGGACAGAGCTAGCTTTCTTGATCAGTTTGTTCAGTCTCTTCCTATTGGCTGCTGTGATGTCACTGTCCCAGGAGACCACTCCAAAAGTGATGGCTGATGCCACCACCGAATCGTAGAATGTCTTCAGGAGCACTCCTTGTACACCAAAAGACCTCAGCCTCCTCAGTAGGAACAGCCTGCGCTGTCTCTTCTTGTAGAGTGCGTCAGTATTGTGTGACCAGTCTAGTTTATTATTCATATGAACACCCAGGTACTTGTAGGATGTCACCATCTCAATGTCTGTTCCCTGGATGTTTTCTGGTGCTGTGAGGGGTTGTCTTTGCCTGCGGCAGTCCACCACCAGCTCCTTAGTTTTTCTCACGTTGATCTGAAGGCAGTTCCGATGGCGCCAGTCCACGAAGTCCTGGATAAGTCTTCTGTACTCAGCTTCATCTCCGTTGGAAATGAGGCTGACGATCGCAGAGTTGTCAGAGAACTTCTGCAGATGGCAGTGTGTTGTGTTGTGTGAGAAGTCCGCAGTATAAAGGGTGAACAGGAAGGGAGCCAAAAAATGCGAGAGAGGCTGGCCTTAGACATGTGGACACGATGGACAACCTTAAACTGTAGTAAAGAGTGACGAGAGCAAAGCAAGGTAGAATGAACAAGCCCCAGGATTGAATCCCAGGTATCGTCTGACAGGTGCAGGTTCAGATCCTTTTCCCAGGCTACACTGATCTTAGCAGTGGAGGTTTCATTTAAAGAGGTCAGCTTATTATAAACTTTTGAAATGAGACCTCTGACAGACGGCTGAAGGATAAGGATGTTGTCTATTAGGGAACTCTGAGGAGATTCTGGAAAAACTGGTAACTGACTTTGAAGAAAATGCCAAATTTGTAAATATCTGAAAAAGTGAGTTCTTAGGAGTCCAAATTTATTTGAAAGTTGATCAAAAGAAGTGCAATTGCCATTGATGAATAAATCCTTAAAATATTTGATGCCCATAACCTGCCAGTCCTTAAAGGCTTGATCTGTAGATGGAGGAAGAAAGTGGTTGGAAAAAATAGGGCTCTGGAGGGAAAAATCACACAATTTAAAATGTTTCCTGAACTGAGCCCACACTCTGAGAGACTGTTGGACTACTGGGTTAGTTATGGACTGAGGTGTGGAGAGGGGATATGAGGCACCAAAGAAACTCCAAGAGAGGTATTTTAAGCTGAGCTGACTTTCATAGCCAACCATGATGTAGAGCTGGTCTGGCTACCATTTGCCCAATATAACAGAGGGCGGATATTAGCCGCCCAATAGTACAGACAGAAATTAAGTAATGCTAGCCCACCACCTGGCTTGGGCTTCTGTAAGTGTATTCTAGAGACCCGAGGGTGTTTACCTCTCCAAAGGTAAGAACTAATTATTGAATCTAAAGAATTAAAAAAAAAAGACTTTCAGATAAAGACTGGAATGGACTGGAAGAGGTAAAGGAATTTAGGGAGAATATTCATTTTAACAGAGTAAACCCATCCAGCTAAGGTGGTGGATAGGGGTGACCAATTTGACAAGCTCTGCTTGACCTGATTTAAAAGTTTGAAAAGGTTTTCTTTTAACATTAGTTTATGATTTCTTGTAACATTGACTCCAAGGTAAGAAATTGTTTTTTACTAACCTAAGGTTAGTAAAAAACATACTGACTAAACCTATTAGCAGCATAACTAAGGGAGGGTTCAGAAACACATGATCCCTCCCTAATTGTAGGCTATATCAAAAAGGTAGGTTTTAGCCCTATTCTTAAAAACAAAGATCGAGTCTGACTCCCGAATCCAGATTGGCAGCTGATTCCACAGGAGAGGAGCTTGATAACTGAAGGCTCTGCCTCCCATTGTACTTTTGGAGATTCTAGGTATTACAAGTAATCCTGCATTTTGGGAGCGTAGTGCTCTGTTAGGATGATACGGTAGTATCAGATCTTTTAAATAAAAAGGAGCCTGATTGTTTAGAGCTTTGTAAGTAAGAAGAAGGATTTTAAACTTAATTCTAAACTCTATGGGAAGCCAATGAAGGGAGGCCAGAACCGGAGAGATATGATCTCTCTTTCTAGTACCTGTTAAAACTCTTGCTGCAGCATTTTGGATCAGCTGAAGACTTTTTAAAGATGTTTTAGGACAGCCTGATAATAAAGAATTACAATAATCTAATCTCGAGCTAACAAAAGCGTGGATCAGCTTCTCAGCATCACTCTGAGACAAGATGCTCCTAATCTTGGCAATATTACGCAAATGATAGAAGGCAGTCTTAGAAACAAATTTAATATGTGAATTGAAGGACAAATCCTGATCAAAAATAACTCCAAGGTTCCTCACAGAGCTATTAAGAGAAAGAGTAACTGCATCCAAACTGAAAGTTTGATTTGGAAAGGAATTTCTAAGGTTTTTTGGACCAACAAGAATGACTTCAGTCTTATCTGAATTTAATAGCAGGAAATTACAAGTCATCCAAACTTTGATTTCCTTAAGACAGCTTCTAACTTGGCTAATTGATTAGTATCATCTGGCTTCATTGACAGGTATAATTGTGTGTCATCTGCATAACAGTGAAAATGTATACAGTGCTTTCTAATAATGTTGCCTAACGGAAGCATATATAAACTAAAAAGAGTAGGGCCAAGCACAGATCCCTGTGGAACTCCATGACTAAGCTTTGAGCTGAGAGAAAACTCATCATTTACATGAACAAACTGGAACCTATCGGATAAATAAGATCTAAACCACTGCAACGAAGTTCCATTAAGTCCAACATAGTGTTCTAATCTATCAAGTAGAATATTATGATCAATAGTATCAAAAGCTGCACTAAGATCTAAAAGGACAAGTACAGAAACTAGTCCATTATCAGATGCAATGAGGAGGTCGTTAGTGACCTTCGCTAAGGCTGTTTCAGTGCTATGATGGATTCTAAACCCAGATTGAAACTCCTCAAATAAACCATTTCCCTGCAGGTGGTCAAATAATTGCGTAGCAACAACTCTTTCTAAGATTTTTGAAATGAAAGGGAGATTAGAGATTGGTCTATAGTTAGCTAAAGCTCCTGGATCTAGCGTTGGCTTTTTGAGTAAGAGTTTAATTACTAACTAACTAACTAACTAACCTGCACTTATATAGCGCTTTTCTAGTCACAAAGACCACTCAAAGCGCTTTCATTAATACTAACCCTCTATTCTAAGGGCCTATAGGAAACCGATATCTAGGGACAATTTTTAGAACAGCCAATTAACCTAACATGCATGTTTTTGGCATGTGGGAGGAAACCGGAGAAATCCCGGAGTAAACCCACGCAACACGGGGAGAACATGCAAACTCCACACAGATCACTGTTGGTCGGGGGCTGGGATCGAACCCACGATCCCACGATCCCCACAATCCCCCGGCCAAGGGTAAACTGTGCTGCCGCAGTGCTAACCACTGCGCCACCAATTACAGCCGTTTTAAAAGCCTGCGGTACATGGCCTAAAGTTAATGAAGAATTGATTATATGAAGAATAAAGCTACCAATAAGTGGGAAGACTTCTTTAAATAACCTGGTAGGAATAGGGTCTAAAAGACAAGTTGAAGGTTTGGATGAGGAAACTATTTTGTCTCACTCACAAAGGTCGATTGGAGTAAACTCATCAAGACAGACATCAATAGAAGGAGTTGTAGTAGTTACAGTATTTAAGTTAACTGTGGGAAGAATCTGATTGATTTTATCTCTGATGGCTGAAATTTTATTATTGAAAAAGTTCATAAAGTCCTGACTAGCAAGCTCTAAGGCAGGGGTGTCCAACCATGTGCCATGGAGAGCCAAGACCCTGCAGGTTTTCTCTTCTACCCAGTCTCTTCAGCAGGTGTTTTCACTTATCAGCAATCAGTGGGAAGAAGTTCACAGAAATCTGCTGTTGAAGACACTGGTTGGAGGTAAAACCTGCAGGGTCTTGGCTCTCCATGGCACATGGTTGGACACCCCTGCTCTAAGGGAATGCTAGGATTGACAGAGTCCTGACTCTTTGTCAACCTGGCTACAGTACTGAAAAGAAACCTGGGATTATTCTTGTTCTCTTCTATTAATGCAGAGTAATAACTCGTTCTAGCTTTTCTAAGAGATTTTTTATAAATTAAAAGATGATTTCTCCAAGCTAAATAGATTTCATCTAAATTAGTAGAGCGCCATTTTCTTTCTAATTGACGAGTCTTCTGTTTTAAGCTACGAGTTTCTGTGTTGAACCAAGGAGTTAAAAATCTCTGATTAGACTTTTTCTTTTTTAAGGGGGCCACCAAGTCTAGAGCCTGATGCAGAGAAGCTGAAACACTATCCACCATGTTATCAATTACAGAAGGAGCAAGCTGTCTATAGCTTATTTCCGTTGTGTTGACACATGGCATAGAGGAAACAATCTGCATAAATTTGGAAACAGCATCATCTGAGAGGCATCTACTGTGATAATATTTTTCTTTAGGAGCCAAATAGTCAGAAATAGTAAAATCAAAGGTTAACAGACAATGGTCTGACAGTACAGGGTTATGAGGAGACACTACAAGATTTTCTATTTCTATGCCATATGTCAGAACAAGGTCCAATGTATGGTGGAGGTAATGAGTAGAATTTCCTACTTTCTGAGAAAACCCAATCGAGTCTAATATTGAATTAAAAGCCACATTAAGGCAGTCACTATCTACATCCACATGTATATTAAAGTCCCCTACTATAATTATTCTATCAGATTTCAGCACTAAATCAGCTAAGAAATCAGCAAATTCGGATAAAAATTCTGAATAGGTTGATGGGGGACGATAAACTATGGCAAATAAAATTGGGTTTAACCTGGAATTGCTAAAGTGCCCAATACTGAGGACCAGGCCCTCAAAGGAATTATAACATATTTTTTGCTTTACATTAACTAGTAATTTGGAATGGTAAATTGATGCTACTCCTCCTCCACGACCAGAACTTATGGGATTTTGACAGTTTAAATAACCAGAGGGAGTTGATTCATTTAAACCAACATAATCCTCTTGTCCTAACCAAGTCTCTGTAAGGGAAATTAAATCAATCTGATGATCAATTAACAGATCATGGATTAACAGAGACTTGGGAGTTAGAGACCTAATGTTTAATAAACCACATTTAATTTTTAAATTATGAGGAGGAACAGAGGCCAAATCATTCAATTTAGAGGCTTTATGTTTAACCTGACTAAACTAAGGTTTAGTCAGCCGGGGGACCTCCAGTAATGCACTGGGCCTCACTCCTTTCCTCACTCTCTATGAAATATTTTTTTTTTGCTGGTCATTAACATTTGTTTGTTCTCTCCCATAGATTGAGTCCCCATCGTGCTGTTTGCTCTCTACATGTCTGTTCTTTTCTTCTTCTCTGTCCCCTCACCCCCCAGCCAGTCGCAGCAGATGACTGCCCCTCCCTGAGCCTGGTTCTGCTGGAGGTTTCCTCCTGTTAAAAGGGAGTTTTTCCTCTCCACCGTCGCCAAGTGCTTGCTCACAGGGGATCGCCTGATTGCTGGGGTCTTTCTGCAACTGTGGGGGTCCTCCCTACAGTTGATAGTGCTATGAGATGACTGTTGTTGTGAAATGGCGCTATATAAATAAAGTTGAATTGAATTGAATTGAATTGAATTAACCTGAAGGGAAAAAGAGAAAAATTTAATTCAAGAGCTTTATTGTTTATAGGAAACAGTTCACTTTTGTACAAATTTAATTAACCTGAAAAAATGACCAAAATCACAGAGCAGGGATAATATGGAAGGAAGTGTGGAAGAAGGGTTTGAAATGAAAAGCAATAAATCATCAGTGTATAGTGCCAGCTTATGTTCGATATGGTACCTATGAATACTGGAAATAGAGGGGCTATTACGGAGTGATATTGCAAGTGGTTCAATGGCTATGTCGAATAGCATGGGACTTAGAGGGCATCCTTGGCGCGTGCCTGTCTGTAAGTAAATGGGTTTGGATTTTTGCTGATTAGTGAGAACACAAGCGGTGGGACAGAGATAAAGTAATTTTATCCATGATCTAAAATTGGAGCCAAAGCCAAAATTCTCTAAAGCTTTAAAGCTTTAACCCTCTAATTGCCCTAGGCACCGTGTGGCGCCTGGGGCAACGCAAGGCCCCTAGTGGTCAAGAGTGGCAAAAAATTTTTGTCATTAAAATAGCTCAGATTTCCAAGGCTATAACTTTAAAGTTACAAGAAATAATGGCTTACTGTCAATTAGAAAGATCTAGAATATGATCGAAAGTTTCAGATAGAAATAAATTTATGCATCTAATTTGCATAATGTTGTGGCAGCTATATAAATTACATAACTCAGTCAAAAGTGGACTTTGGACATATTTACACAAAGAATGGTCTGGGGTTTTTTTTACGTCAATTTGTCTACAGGGGTATGTTTTTATCTAATCTTCAAAGTATATGAACCAGTATATGAACTTCAAAGTATATGAACCAGAAAATCAATAAAATGTCAAAAAAAACATATATTTCTCTTACCTGTTGCCGGGTGGAGGGGCTCGCTCGCCCACGTGACCGGTCCATTTTAGTTCATCGTTGCCGATGTTTTGTATTTACTTAGTAATTTACACCCGCTTACACATCTACAAACCCTTATGATTATCCCACATGAATTTTGTTTGTATTATGTGGCTATTTTTTCTGTTTGGTGCATTTCCCTGTGGGAATCTAGCCGCTCGTGGATGCCGCCATCTTGGTAATGGGAGCTCAGTTTTTCGTCCATCGTGGCCAATGTTGCACTTTTACTTAGTAATTTACAACCGACCGCTTCCACATCTACAAACTCTTTTGATTATCCCACGTGAATTTCGTTTGTATCACGCAGCTATTTTCCCCGTTTCATGCAGTTTCAGTCATCATTGCTGCCGTGATGTCCAAACATGGCGACATCCACATTGCTGTGTGAACGCAAAGCGGAAAAAGGAAGAATAATAATAAGGATTTCTTCTTCTTTGCTGTATTCCATGTCAGCCATGATTCCTTCGGCACGTGTCTGCCACCTTCAAAACTGTCAGATCAATACAGATTACAGTGATCCCTCACTTATCGCGGTTAATGGGTTCCAGAACCGACCGCGAAAAGTGAAAAACCGTGAAGTAGCGTCACCCCTAATGATGTCATCCATAAATAATACGTACGTTCATTCTCTCACTCTCTCTCTCTCATATGATACATGTGTGTGTGTGTACGTGTACATACATACGTAGATGTAAATAAAGTGTACATAAATATGTTTTTAGAACTCTTTTATTCTTATAACAAGATACGTAACTCAAGATGAAGATGATTTACTTCACAGGTTAATGAGAGCTTTACTGCTCCTCAGGTGACGTCTCATCGTCAGGTGCTAGAAGCGCAGGATCATCGAAGGCAGCTTCCGATAGAGCTGGAGAAGCTGCAGGAGGCGGCGTAGTGGCTCGACGGGAAGACTATTTTGCACAAAATGGCACAAGAGAACAGCAAAAAGTTCCACGCTGCGAGACTACGTAACACGAGCGATAAAGAGCAATGAATGCGGTCTTCCTTCCCTTCATGGGCGCTCGGCAGGGAGAGGAGGTGGGTGAAACGTCTCGGCCAATCAGCTTGCGGGGTGAAACGTCTCGGCCAATCAGCTTGTGAGATTTCCGAGCCGAGCCAACACGAGAACAGCGAACAGAGAGGTGGATTTTTTGAGTTGTGCGGCTCTCCGTGTTGATACCTGATGGTCTAATGTAGTCTCCCTGCCTTCTGCTAGCGCCCGCCCATTATTTCTCAATTTTGAATTTTTGATGAATATTTTTGAAAAATCCGCGATGCACTGAGGGTGCGAAAGGTGAAGCACGAAGTAGCGAGGGATCACTGTATTACAAATTCTCAGTATAGCCAGGGTACGTCAATAAGTTGACACATGCAG
The DNA here is from genome assembly GCA_020510985.1 of Pholidichthys leucotaenia. Classification (NCBI taxonomy): domain Eukaryota; kingdom Metazoa; phylum Chordata; class Actinopteri; order Cichliformes; family Pholidichthyidae; genus Pholidichthys; species Pholidichthys leucotaenia. The sequence continues at coordinate 282,214,701 of CM035849.1, forward strand.
TTGCTGCGCTGTGCCACTGGGGGCACGTGACCTGTCCATAAAATGTGGACATTTAAATGGTTAAAAAAACAGGGCCACTCGACGCGGTCAAAGGCTTTTTCCATGCCAAGGGAAAGAATACATTCTGGTACAGTGTTTGGAGAAGTGTAAATAATGTTTAGTAAAGGGCGTATATGAAAAAAAGAATGGTGATTTTTTACAAAGCCTGTTTGAGCTTCACAAATTATTGAAGGTAAGTGCTTTTCCAATCTGCAGGCTAGAATTTTTGCTAAAATTTTAAGATCAATGTTTAATAAGGAAAATGGCCTGTTGGATGAACATTCTAATGGATCTTTATCCTTCTTTGGAATTAGAGTAATGGATGCCTCCTACCAAGAAGAAGGAAGTTTACCTTTACTGAGTGACTCCAATAAAACAGTATGTAAATACAGTATTAGCAGAGTGGATGTGATGAGTCGCTCTGCCTGCTTAATTATCCACAGCTGTGCGCACACCTGCTCTCCTTCATCACCGGAGCTATTTAGACCGCGCTGTCCACAGATCAGCACGGAGTCGTCTTTCTCCATGGTCTGATGAGACCAGCGCACGCCTTCTTCTTCCTCTTAGTTTTCCTCATCGCAGCCTACATTCTTCAAAGAACCTCGCTTCTCTTCATCGGTCGTCAGGAAGGATTCTCACCTCCACGACAAGTAAGCCATCTCTACTCTCATCATTTTCTACGCTCATCCCCTATGCACAGGCGGAGATCCGTGGTGGTGGACCTCTCCCTCCTGGCAGCAGACCGAGCTACACCCCATCTCCACAAACACTTCAATCCTCTCCAGCAGCAACCGGGACAGCGGGCGCTGTCTCCCTGGCCGGAGCCTTCGGGTTGAACCTGAGCGGTCCACCATCTCATTGAACAGTAAGCACTAGATATCACAGTACATTCCCTTCAGGGTCAGACAATAATCCTCCCTGTCTTTGTTAATCCATAGGGTTGCCAGGCTGCATGGTGCTCTGTTTGCCCCCAGCTGCTACATCTACACACACACACGCACGCACACACACACTCTGCACATAATAAAGATAACTGAATCTGCTTTTGAGTCTGTGTCTGCTCACTGGGTCACTAAAACCATGTCAGTACGACTCGGCCAAAATGACCCAGCAGAAAGCGCGCTAGCGCGCAAGGTAAGCATCTTAGAGGCTCGAGTGGATCAGTTATCACACCAGCAACAGGTTATACTCACTCAACTGGTTCAAATTAATGCCTGGTTGGATTGCCTGTCAGGTCTTCAGGCCTCCCCACTGTCTTCAGGTAGCGCCACTGCTCACGCTAGATCCCAACCTGTTCAGGCTACATCATCCTGGCTGACACTGATTCCCACGCCCACTCACTTTAGCGGCAAGCTAGGGGAGGCTAGGGGGTTCCTACTGCAGTGCGGAATAGTTTTCCAGTGGGTGCCCGGGGACTTCCCCACCAATCATAGCCGTATAGGTTATGTAGTTAATCTCCTGGAGGGCTGGGCATTAGTCTGGGCTTATGCAGTGATGGCTAGGGCTGATTATGCTAATATGACATATGACCAGTTCGTCAACGAGTTTAACGAGGTGTTTGACCACTCCGACCGTGACAGTGTGCTTACCCCCTGGCTGCTTAACTTAAGACAAGGAAGCAAGTACGTAGCTGACTATGCCGTCAATTTCCGGGTGGTGGCCACGGAGGTGGGGTGGGAGGACGCCTCATTCTATAGCATATTTGTCAGGAGCCTTAGCTCTAGCCTGCGGGATGAGCTAGCCCGCTTAGAAAAGCCCAGTAGGTTAACTGAGCTCATTTCTCTAGCCATTAGCCTAGATAATCGGCTAAAGGAGCGGGCCACCGAGCATAAGGCTTCTGGCCACTTGGGCGCCCAGTTTCGCCGCTCCCTGCAGCCCCCCCCCCCATTGGCCCTACCTCCCTCTGATTTTCTAGATGCCCCTGAGCCAATGGTAGTTGGGCAGTCTAAAGTGCCGTTAGCAGAGAAACGGAGTCGCCGTGAGCTTGGGCTATGCCTCTATCGTAGCAGTGAGGAGCATGAGGTAGCTACCTGTTCCATACGGCCAAAAGAGGGAGTCTGTACGTCGCAGTAGGGGGACTCACGGACTCACCTCAATCCAACCCCCTCACTACATTCCTATTACCCATCTGCTTTATCCATAACCAGACTAAGATAGCCACACACACTCTAGTTGATTCGGGGGCCGAGCAGAGCTTCATTTCTGGGGAACTGGCAACCCGGCTGATGCTTCCTTGCCACCCATTAAAAACCCCACTGAAACCTATTGCCCTGTCAAAAGCCCCACTGTCCGTAGTGTCAAAACAGACCACTCCAGTGTCAGTCATAGTGTCTGGGAATCATTGGGAGGAGCTCAGGTTGTTTGTGTTGCCAGTTTCCACCTCTCCAGTTATCCTCGGCTACCCCTGGCTCTGATTACACAATCCTTCTATAGACTGGCACTCGGGGAGCGTAGTTTCGTGGCGCTCATTCTGCCTCAGTGCCTGCCTTCAGTCCGCTGCTTGCTCGCCATCTGTGCCCCTCAGTGTCCCCGCCACCCCCCCCCGATCTGTCCAAAGTCTCCCCGGAATATCACAACGTGGGGGACGCTTTCAGTAAGACCCAAGCTCTAGCCCCCCCCCCCCCCACTGTCCATATGATTGTGCCATCAACCTCCGGGCTGGAGCCCTGCTGCCATCAAGTTGACTTTACAGCCTGCCAGCATCGGAGCGGGAGGCTATGGAGACTTATATTAAGGAGTCATTTAACTCGGGCATAATCCGGCCTTCGTCCTCGGTGGTGGGGGTGGGCTTCTTCTTCGTGGGCAAGAAAGACGGCTCGCTGAGGCCCTGCATCGACTTCCAGGAGCTTAATAATATCACAATCAAGGACAAATACATGCTCCCCTTGATCAATACGGTGTTCGATTCCCTCCGGGGGTGGGGGTGCTCCTGGTTCACCAAACTGGACCTCCGTAACGCATACCATCTGGTGCAGATGCTGGAGGGCGGCGAGTGGAAAACAGGGTTCCGGACCCCTAGCGGTCATTTCGAATATCTCGTTATGCCATTCGGGCTGACCAGTGAGGATAATTTGCTGATGATAAGCTAATTGATCTAGCCGAGCCTCCAGGTTGTTAACTTTGCGCACCAATGCGCTGTCAGCTGGGTTGTTCTGGCGGAGTCGTACTGACATGGTGAATAGACCCAGTGAACAGACTCTGACTCAAGGATAGATACAATTAAGTTTATTAACAACAATGAGTGTGTGTGAGTGCGTGGGTGTGTAGTCTGTAGCCACTGGGGGAGAGCAGAACACCGTTCAACCTGGCAACCCTAGTGATAAACAGAAGCAGGGACAGTTAGAGGTAATCACAGGTGGGAATGTGCAGTTTAGCCCAAGGCTTACTGTTTGTGGAGATGTAGAGTGGTTCAGGTCCAGCTCGGCGGCTACGGCCAGGAGGACAGTGTTCACCAATCCTGTTGCGGCTGAAGGAGGTGGATGTGTGAAGGGTGAGTAGTGCAGCTTAGTCCGCCGCCAGGAAGGAAGGAGGTCCGCCGCCAGGAAAGGGAGAGATCCGCCGCCACGGAGCTCCGCCTGTGCACAGGGGACTGAGAGAGGGATTAGAGGAATGAGCGAGGCTTACTTTAGCTGGAGGGAGACTCTTCCAGACGCCAGTGGGCAGGAGGCTGGAAACGAGGACTAAGGTAGGCTGAGGCTGGAACTCAGGAACAACGATGAAGGCGAGAGAAGGTATCATGGAGTATAGACAGACGACTCCGCACTGATCCCAGGACAGCGTGATTTATATAGCCCAGGCCGTGATTAGGAGCAGGTGTGTGCACAGCTGAAGGGAATAGGCACTGAAACAGACCAATACAGCAACGGAAAGTTGAAATAACTAGCAAAATTAGGCACAAAATTGGACACAGTTTTATGGAGAAAAATGACAAGCTGATTATCTAGAAAAAGGAAACTTCTCAATTAACCTACAAAATGAACGGTGGTTACCGAAAGAGAATATGAATTTTCCTTCAGTTTATAGCTTGTCCTACAGCTGATGGACTAATTATACCATGAAATATTGGCCGTGTTCAATTATAATTGGTATTTGGACATCACGTTTATCCCAGCTGATAGAATTAGAAGCCTCACTTACAAACACAGCCTGGTCAGTGGATTTCCAGCGGCGATCACAAACACCAGTAAGGTGGCAAACGGGGAAGTGACTGCCAGTCATCTCTCCAGTCGTTTACAGCTGTGAGAAGCGTAGACTCGGCTGTGGGCTTCCCGGAGCATGTGGCGCATAGCCGGCAGCAGGATGAACGGGGGCTCCAGGAGCAGACGTGACGTCTTTTGGCAACCAGTCCGACAATTTAGGATGTCCACAGCACACAGGAGAACCCCAAAGGCTGAAGGAAGATGTATTGAGGCAGTTTCACCCACGAGGTCTAAGTTCTTCTCTGTAGGGAAAACAGGAAAGTCCAAAATCTCTATCAGTTCCCTTTAAAGGCAGAAAAATTAAAAGCCCACTTTAACGGCTGGAAAAGTCAAGAAAGTCCAGGAAAAATGTTTAAATAGGATAAGCACGGCTTCTGAGGCGAAGAACAAAAGGCTTTTTGGAAGTCTGACTTCCACAGAGAAGGTGAGCTCACTTTGAAAAGGATGGCTTCTCCTCAGTTGCCAGAAAAAAACAGGCAAAAGCTTACAAAAGGTGATTTAAGAAAACTAGCACAGGACTTGACAAGGTCAAAATGCATGCACAAATGCATGCACAAAACTTTAACCAGAACTGAGAAACACACAAAAACAAAAGCAACTGACTGGTTAGGGTGTTTTTTCCTATTTTAAAGGGCCGTGCTTTGAGTATCATAAAGAAGTATGATTGGCATGAAATGAGACCAATTGTCTTCCATATCAAGAGGCTTGAATGAACTTTAGTCCAATGAGGAAGCAGTTCTTTGTCTGTGAACAACCAATAAATGAAAGGGAGGGTGTCATCTAACCGGTGCAGCCTGTGATTGGTTGTTACCCGTTAGAAGACGGACAACAGAGTTTCAGTATGCATACACATTTTTGACTGGAAAATTCATTATATACTCAATATAAAATCTAACTAACTTCAGTGATTCAAGACTAATATTCAGTGACTAGGTACTTTTTACCTCCACCAGGCCGCAGGCCGCAGGAGGTTATGTTTTTGCCAGCGTTTGTCTGTCTGTTTGTCTGTTTGTCTGTCTGTTGGTTAGCAAGATAACTCAAAAAGTTTTGGACGGATTTCGATGAAACTTTCAGGCGTTGTTGGAAATGGTACAAGGAAGAACTGATTAAATTTTGGCGATGATCCGGATCACCGTCTGGATACAGGAATTTTTTAAAGGATTCTTTAACATTGTGAGATACGGCCATTTTCAACATGTGTGCAGGCGCAATGGAGGGCGCTGGTCGTCGTGTCTGATGAACACGAACTCCGCGTTCTTCAAAGTTTTAGGCACAAAAGCACGCGGAAAACAGTGGTGGGCCGGGCCCGGTAGCGTGCCTGTGTTTGCGCTATGCTGCAAAAGCTGAGACGGGCAGCTGTCCGGCGCGGGATTATTTGGCAGAAATTCCCCGGCCAGGCATAGGGGCTGCGCAAAAACAAGCTCTCTGCCGGGGAAGCTTCCAAATCCTCTTTTGCCGCGGAGCGCAACCCCAATATAAATCCCACGGCAACCTGTCTACCCAATTTGCATCCGTCAGTGAAGCCCTGAGTGCTGCTTTCAGTGATCTATGAAAACGCTTGCAAACCCATTGGCCTGTGGGTTGTACGCGGTTGTGCCATGAATTGCAATGCCCACAGCCTGGGAGTTTGGAGATGGAGGAGATGGACACAACACCAACACTTCAGTTTATTACCTCCGCCAAGGAGGTAATGCTTTTACTACTGAACCACTAAGCCTATCATTGTGAATCCAATTGCTAGTCATATGTTTTCATGGTCAAGGAATCTGAAAACGTACACACAAATACTGTATGGGGGGGAACTGTGGCGCTTGGCGGAGGTCTGCGCTCTCCGAGTGCTTTTCTAGTTATAAATGTGTCCTTATATAACTGACACACATCAGAATAAGATTAATCAGCATTCCAACATGCAATCACAATTAAATTAAGAATTAATGAATTATTGCAAACCATTATTGTCCATCACAAAGGAAATCATCTTCACAGTGTCCTTAGAATTCCTGAGGAATGTAAACTTGAAAAAGTTAATGTTCAATTAGAGTAACAAAGTTCCAGATTGCAAAAGTAATGAAACATATTCCATAGATGTCCACTAGGAGGTACTGTTGAGCTGTAGATACTTTTTAGGTGACCTGAACATGACCCAGGACCTGGCATGCAAAAAGGGAAGCAGTTTCTGAGTTTTATGGATGTTCTGAAAAGAATCAAAGAGAGTTATCTCTGCCTAAACCTGACAGGTAGGACGAAGCTTTAAGGAGTTATAGGCCATAAAAGAGTCTGTTCCTGGTACGGAGTAGGATTCTTATCTGCTTGGGAGGAAGCTCGAGAGATTTTTATGATGTACTTTAATCCTTTAAAAGCAGTCCTTATCGGGTTTCTACTACAAAGGAAATTGTTTCCACTGGGGTCCTGATGATGAAAGAAAAACACAGTTCTGGTGCAGTCTTTTGGGATGAAATGATCTCTGAGAGGGGGAGAGTAATTTTATTGATGCCAAGGGCGCTGATGCTACAGGAACCAAAAAAGAAACTTAAAGACTAATGGCTTAAAAGAAGATAGATAGATAGATATATAGATAGATAGATAGATAGATAGATAGATAGATAGATAGATAGATAGATAGATAGATAGATAGATACTTTATTTCAAACAAAAAAGCAAACAAAAAACCCCCAAAACAAATGACAAGTGCAATTAAAGTGACAGTATACAGTGCTCGAAAGGGAGAAGGAAGAAGTTAACATTTATTTACTCCAACTCCTTTTTTTCCTAAATACAACTCGTGTGAAATATACAGTGCATCCGGAACGTATTCACAGGACTTCTCTTTTTCCACATTTTGTTATGTAACAGCTTTATTCCAAAAGGGAATAAATTCATTTTTTTCCCTCAAAATTCTACAAACATTACCCCATAATGACAATGTGAAAAAAAGTTTTTTGAAATGTTTGCAAATTTATTAAAAATAAAAAACAGAAATCACATGCACATAAGTATTCACAGCCTTTGCTCAATACTTTGTTGATCCACCTTTGGCAGCAATTACAGTCTCAAGTCTTTTTGAATATGATGCCACAAGCTTGGCACACCTATCTTTGGGCAGTTTCACCCATTTCTCTTTACAGCACCTCTCAAGCTCCATCAAGTTGGATAGGAAGCGTTGGTGCACAGCCATTTTCAGATCTCTCCAGAGATGTTCAATTGGATTCAAGTCTGGGCTCTGGCTGGGCCACTCAAGGACATTCACAGAGTTGTCCTGAAGCCACTCCTTTGATATCTTGGCTGTGTGCTTAGGGTCATTGTCCTGCTGACAGATGAACCGTCACCACAGTCTGAGGTCAAGAGCGCTCTGGAGCAGGTTTTCATCCAGGATGTCACTGTAAATTGCTGCATTCATCTTTCCCTCTATCCTGACTAGTCTCCCAGTTCCTGCCACTGAAAAACATCCCCACAGCATGATGCTGCTGCCAACATTGTCGTGGTTATAAACGGTGCCTGGTTTCCTCCAAACATGATCCCTGGCATTCATGCCAAAGAGTTCAATCTTTGTCTCATCAGACCAGAGAATTTTGTTTCTCATGGTCTGAGAGTCCTTCAGGTGCCTTTTGGCAAACTCCAGGTGGGCTGCCATGTGCCTTTTACAAAGGAGCGGCTTCCGTCTGGCCACTCTACCATACAAGCCTGATTGGTGGATTGCTGCAGAGTTGGTTGTCCTTCTGGAAGGTTCTCCTTTCTTCACAGAGAGGAAGCTCTGAACACATGCTGGAGCTCTGACAGAGTGACCATCGGGTTCTTGGTCACCTCGCTGACTAAGGCCCTTCTCCCCTGATCACTCAGTTTAGACGGCTGGCCAGCTCTAGTAGAAGTCCCGGTGGTTCTGAACTTCTTCCATTTACAGATGATGGAGGCCACTGTGCTCATTTGGACCTTCAAAACAGTAGAAATTTTTCTGTACCCTTCTACTGATATGTGCCTCGAGATAATCCTGTCTCGGAGGTCTACAGACAATTCCTTTGACTTCATGCTTGGTTTGTGCTCTGACATGCACTGTCAACTGTGGGACCTTATATAGACAGGTGCATGCCTTTCCAAATCATGTCCAATCAACTGAATTTACCACAGGTGGACTCCAATAAAGCTGTAGAAACATCTCAAGGATGGTCAATGGAAACAGGATGCACCTGAGCTCAATTTTGAGCTTCATGAAAAAGGCTGTGAATACTTACGTACGTACATGTGATTTCTTAGTTTTTTATTTTTAATAAATTTGCAGAAATCTCAAAAAAATCTTTTTTCACATTGATATTATGGGGTATTGTGTGTAGAATCCATCCATCCATCCATCCATCTTCTACCGCTTTTCCGGAGGTCCGGGTCGCGGAGGCAGCAGTTCAAGCAGAGAAGCCCAGACTTCCCTCTCCCCAGCCACCTGCTCCAGCTCTTCAGAGGGGATACCAAGGCGTTCCCAGACCAGCTGGGAGACATAGTCTCTCCACCGAGTCCTGGGTCTGCCCCGGGGTCTCCTCCCAGTGGGACGTGCCTGAAACACCTCAAGTGGGAGGCGTCCAGGAGGCATCCTAATCAGATGCCCATACCACCTCAACTGACTCCTTTCAATGTGGAGGAGCAGCGGTTCTACTCTGAGCCTCTCCCGGATGACTGAGCTCCTCACCCTATCTCTCAGGGTGAGTCCAGCAATCCTACGGAGAAAGCTCATTTCAGCCGCTTGTATCCGCGATCTCGTTCTTTCGGTCATTACCCAAAGCTCGTGACCATAGGTGAGAGTAGAAACGTAGATTGACTGGTAAATCGACAGCTTTGCCTTAGAACTAAGCTCCCTCTTCACCACAACAGACCGGTACAACGTCCGCATCACTGCAGATGCTGCTCCAATCTGTCTGTCGATTTCTCGCTCCATTTTCCCCTCACTCGTGAACAAGACCCCAAGATACTTTAACTCCTCCACTTGGGGCAGGAGCCTGTCCCCAACCCGGAGAGGGCAATCCACCTTTTTCCGGCTGAGGACCATGGACTCGGACTTGGAGGTGCTGATTCTCATTCCAGCCGCTTCACACTCAGTGGCAAACCGTCCCAGCAAGAGCTGTAGGTCATTGCTGGATGAAGCCAACAGGACAACATCATCTGCAAACAACAGAGATGAGATCCTGTGGTCACCAAGCATGACACCCTCCATTCCCTGGCTGCGCCTAGAAATCCTGTCCATAAAAATTATGAACAGGATCGGTGACAAAGGGCAGCCCTGGCGGAGTCCAACTCTCACTGGGAATGACTCCGACCGAGTGTTGGCAATACGAACCAAACTCTCACAACGGTCGTACAGAGACCGAATAGCTCGTAACAACAAGCCCGATACCCCATACTCCCGAAGCACCCCCCACAAAAATCCACGAGGGACGCGGTCAAATGCCTTCTCCAAGTCCACAAAACACATGTAAACTGGTTGGGCAAACTCCCACGAACCCTCAAGAATTCTCGAGAGGGTAAAGAGCTGGTCCGATGTGCCACAGCCAGGACGAAAACCACATTGCTCCTCCTGAATCCGAGGTTCGACCAACGGCCGGACTCTCCTCTCCAGTACCTTGGCATAGACCTTCCCAGGGAGGCTGAGGAGTGTGTAGAATTTTGAGGAAAAAAATGAATTTAATCCCTTTTGGAATAAGGCTGTAACATAACAAAATGTGGAAAAAGTGAAGCGCTGTGAATACTTTCCAGATGCACTGTATACCTATTACCTCAATTAAGACCCCAAGTAGACAATTAACTATATTTTATACAAATCAACAATGACACCCATCCATCCGTACAGACATACAGTCCATACATCTATACCCAGCCCCAAAAAACACAGATATACACAAATATGCACAGTACTGTCCCACCTACCATACCATAGTGTCCCAGAGTGAGCTTAATGCATCGTACATATTAATACTACCCCTCTAGCATATATCCTTTTAGCAAACAATGTTAATACCTATTTTTGAATTGATTTCTGCTTGTACATAGTTTTAGTTCCAGCTCCAGACTGTTCCACAAATCCACCCCACAGACAGATATGCACAGACTTTTCTTAGCTGTTCATACCTTAGGTTTTATGAAGTTTAAGTCTCCTCTCAAATTATAATCACTGTCTCTTTTTTTTGAATATTTTCTGTACATTAGTTGGGAGTAAGTAGAAGTAAGTTGTAACGTAGGTGAGCGGCCTAGGCATACCAGACCAGAAATGAAGGCTTTGAGGCAGTTTGCAATCAGCAAATTTTCCGTTTATTCCAAAACTTCACAGGCAATAACTCCAAAAAACATCCAACACCAGATACGATTTGACTCCACATGACTTGACCTTTCAAGAACATAAACCAAATAACCAACACCTGTTATATACTATGAGATAATTAGGGTTAATTAGCAACACCATAACCCCAGGTAAGACAATAACATTTTCCATTTTCCACACATACCCAATAACATCTAAAAAAAAGTCATAAATAATTCCCCACCTATTTACAGAATAAATATAAATAATACAGAATAAATAACACCATAAACACACCATAAATACTACAATAAATAATTTAAAACCCTATTTACATATTTAAATCACCCCTAAACTCACCATCACATGCTTCCTTCCTGCTGGTATCCTTTAAAAAGCATTCAACCCCTAAAGAGTCTTTTGCCCGGACACCATCAGGAAGCATGTTGGCAAAGGTATGTGGATTTAATAATCACCAACTGTTTTACCCAATTAATTAACCATAACAATTATCTCACAAAAGGCATTCCAATTAGTCAAAAACAGATCCTGAAATAATATGTGCACTTTAACAAACAATCATATTGACATTTACAAATACTACACATATAATATAGTCACAAATACAGGAAACCATAGCAGTGGCGACACTCCGTCGTCACATAAGTACATAAAGGAAAAGACGCAAACTCTCTGTTATGCAAAGTGTTCTGGAGAGGCTGTATAAGTTTTATAACCTGGCTAAGGAGGGTTTCATTGAAGTGGTTCACCTAGAGGAGAATGGTGGAACACGTTTACTCAGATGACTGGTCAGATCTCTGGTCAGCCTGTCATGAATCTGGGTTTGGCTTCCAAGCCCAGTTCTACTTATTGTTATGTTTTGCCCTAGTTTCCACCTGGCGCTTCAGGGAGCTATTGGGCCTCCGTTCCCTGACAGCTTGGGCACACCCCCTCCTCCTGTCAAGTGCCATCAGCTGTACTGTCACGGGTGTTTACACACATCCACACACACACACACACACACACACACACACATGCACATGCTCCATTCATTCCCATTCACACGCTCATACACGCTCTCTCACACACCAGGTTCCAATCAAGTTCAGCCCACGCTTTCTCGCACCGGCAGTCTCTTTCCTCGTTAGCTTCAGGAGTATTTGTTTGCTGCAATTCTGGAAAGAGATTGTTGGAGCATTCACCTCCATATGTGGCAGCTAGCTCTCCACATATGAGTTCTCATCTCCTGCTAAGTGTTCAGCCTGCACTTGAAGTTCGGTTAATCCCTTGGTGTAATCGGCTGACCCCGCTTCCCCTCTTCATCCTCCAGACTGCACGGATCGCCTCGGGATCGCTCCAGCTCTGTAAGTCTCATGATCACCTTTCCCTTTGTGCTGCAGCACTAGGCTCCTTTTTGACTGTGGCCACTTGATTGTGGCCACTTCGCTCTTTTCTCCTGAGGATGTGGGGGCCCTCTGCATGGGTGACTCGCTGCCTGGCACGGTGCTCCGTGTTCTGGATTATCTCATCTCCGAGTTGCCCAGGAAGAGGAGAGGGAGGAATCCCCGCTGCAAGAAGGGTCCAGCCCTGCTTACTACAGCTCCTCCTCCCCCCTCCGAGCCATGCTGCGCTCCGTCACGGGAGGAAATCCAGGCGGGCTCTTCTGGCAGAGATGGACCTCATCTTGGATTGGGTTTACTCCGGGGGCTCCGGTTTCCTCCCACAATCCAAAGACATGCATATTAGGTTAATTGGTTGTTCTAAATTGTCCCTAGATATCTGTTTCCTATAGGCCCTTAGAATAGAGGGTTAGTACTAGTGAAAGCGCTTTGAGTGGTCTTTGTGACTAGAAAAGCGCTATATAAGTGCAGGTTAGTTAGTTAGTTAGTTAGTTGGAGGTGAAGCCGTGGCTCCTCCCGGAGATGGCCAAAAGGCCAAAGGAACTTTCCCAGAGGGAGGAGGAGCTGCAACCTGATGAGGAATGCCAGGAGAGGAGAGAGGATGCTTCGGAGACCGCTGGGGACGTCCAGTGCCAGGAGAGCCGGCAAGTTTCTTCTCATTTAATTTTCACGATCAATGATTAACTTTGCCTGCCTCCTGGCAAGGAGACTCACGGTATGCAGTTCCCTGAGTGCTCCGTCCCAGCGGCATATAGAACTCTCATACCCAGTCTCACCAACTCCGTTCTATGTGCCCCTACGAGCCCATCAGTCCTGGATCCAGGTCGTTTGGGGGAGGAGGAGCCAGAGGGCCGGGAGGGTCCAGCTCATGGGCCAGCAGAAGAGTCGTCCATGACCGCCACACCAGAGGAACCGGAGGCATGGAGGACGGTGCACCAGAGTGCCACTCCTGCAACCACCATCACGCCTGTTGCGGGGGTCCGCCGCAGTGGAGTCACCTCCCGGACTAGACCTCCAGCCAATGGGACCTGGGACATCATCGTCGGAGTCCTGGACAGCGGTAGAGCTTAAGCACAGGCAAGTAATCTCTCCTGTAGTTCATTTATTGGTGGTGGAGGGATCTTGTCTGGCTTTTGGGGAGAGGAGTTGGGTGTGGCTCTCAGCCACATCTGGACCACCCTTGCCGGGTTCTGCTGCTGCCAGTGACCCTAACCATTCCTCCTGTCCTATCCCCTTCAAGCTCCATCCTAGGGTCACCAGAGAGTAGCTGCCACAACCGGTTGCCCACAGATGACAAGGCGGGCCCAGTTTTCTCGGAGGAGGCCGACGGGGATGAAGCACCTGACGGACTGGGGGAACCCGTGCACCCTAAATTGCCGGAGTCCTGGACGGACTGGCTGTGGAGCCAGAGTTCAGGCAAGTGTGCTCCATTATGTCAGTAATGTCAATGTTAATGTCACACTGCCTGACACATAGTGATGTGGACTGGGGGCAGCTCACAGTAGCCCTCGGGGCTGCCACACCGGGCTCTGCCACGGCCAGCGACCCTGACCCGGTTTCTCTTTTTCTCCCTTCAGGCTCGGAGCCCCCAGCTGGGGTCGCTGGACTGCTGCTGGTCTCGTTGGAGGCCGCCGAGGATCGGGGTCCAGCATCAGGTGACGTAAGGAGCATCACTTCCCTTGCTGGGAAGGCCACCATGGGAGCACTGAGGCCCCCAATGGGGGTCACCGTGGGTGCAATGGTGCTCCAGCTGGAGTCCACCACCGGTGCAGCCATGTCCCAGACCGGGACCACCGCCTGTGCAGCCACGTCCCAGACTGGGACCATCGCGGGTGCTATGGTTCCTCTGCCCCAAGCCTTGAATGGCAGGGGGGCTCCTGTTCCTTGGTTTAGCCGCCAATGTTCCTGAGTAAGGAAGCTGCCTCTCTGCCTTCCCCTATGGTTCTGGTGGCTCCACCACGCTGGGCGGCCACCCGAAGGACTTGGATTTTGGGTTGGGTGGTCCACCAGCCTGGGCAGGCCACCGGACACTATCCCGTGGGCCGCCTGCTGGACTTGGGACTTGGGCAGGCCACCCGATCTGTCACTCCTCACCATCATCCTCTAGACTGCCCGGTTCACCCCGGGATCGCTCCAGCCCTGTGAGTTTCATGATCGCCTTTCCCTTTGTGCTGCAGCACTAGGCTCCTTTATGACCAGGCTTTAGAGCATCCGGCAGGCACCCTGTATGTCTGGTGGCCTTAATTTCATCATTTGCATATTCCTGTATTTTTGTGGTCTGCTGGACTTGTTACCTTCAGGTTCAGGTTCAGGTTCAGGTTACTTTATTTGTACCCGTAGGTAGATTTGTTTTGCAGTCTGGTGACATCCATATTTACAAGCCACTAATTACATTCAACATAGACACAAACACAGGCACACATCTTACAAAATAGGTAAATATAAAATATGTTCAATATAATTTTTATAGCTTGTTCAACTCTTTGACAGCAGCAGGGACAAAGCTGTTTTTGTAGCACTGGGTTTTGCTTTTTGGGACAGCAAACCTCCGTCTGGAGGGAAGAAGCTGAAAGTTGCAGTGCAAAGGGTGGGAGTCATCATTTAAAATCGAGTCGGCCATCCTCTGTACTTGTCTGGTGTACAGGGATGTCAGGCTCAGCTGTGACTCACCAAGCAAACGACTGGACCATCTAACTATCTGATCCAAGGATTTCCTCTGTTTCAGTTTTATCTGACCAAACCATGACATTAAAGAAAAGGATAAAACAGATTCAATAAAAGCCCGATAAAACACAGTCATTATGGCTCGGTCAATTTGGAAGCGTGCAAGTTTCCTCAAACAATGCAAATTTTGCTGACCCTTTTTGCACACCCTTCCACAGTTCACTTCAAAGTTTAATTTACTATCAATAATCATCCCAAGATATTTGTACGATTGTACACATTCGGTGGTCTGGCCTTTTAGTATGGTGACTTTGTGCCTGGGAGTTTTCCTCCTAAAGTCAATAATCATATCTTTAGTTTTTGTTGTATTCAGCTGCAGGTAGGAATCCTCACACCAGTGAACAAAGTCATCAACTACTGGGCCGTGGCCACTCTCACCATCCTGGAGGAGACTGACAATGACTGAGTCATCAGCATACTTTATAATGTGTCTGTTGTCATGTCTGCTCCGACACATGTTTGTGTACAGGATGAAGAGTAGTGGTGACAACACACACCCCTGAGGAGAGCCAGTAGAAGAGCACTTTAGGTCAGACAATGTGCCATTGACCCTTACTCTCTGCGTCCTGTTGGTTAAGAAATCCAGAATCCAACCCACCAGATTATTGCTCAAATCAAATTGTTGCAGGAGCCTTTCAACTAAAATATGAGGTTGGATTGTATTAAAGGCAGAAGAAAAGTCCACAAATAAAAGCCTGGCGTGTGTCCCATTAAAATCCAGATGTTTAAAAAGCATGTTAAACAGAGTGACAGTGGCGTCCTCCACTCCTCTGTGAGGCCTATAGGCAAACTGCAGAGGATCCAATGCATGTTCAGTCTGCCTTAGGACCTCACATCTGACCAGTTTTTCAAAAATTTGTGGTGATATTTAATAAAATGGCACTTTGTACTTCCACGATTGGGTTTTCCATTCTCTCCCTCGTGCACCGTACAATGGCACACAGGGGTTTGTGACACAGTCCAGCAAATCAAGCTTTTGGTGTCAGAATTGTCCCTCAGGGGCGAAGAAGAGGACCCAAATGCGAGGCGGTTTGAAAGACCATGATTTATTAAATAACAAAATAGAAAGTAAAGCAGCACTTGGGCTGAACAAAGGCAAACTACTGACTGGCAGGATAATATACACAGACTGGATGGAAGTGTGGGGAACACGCCAACAGGAAAGAAGGACACCACAACTGACATTGACTGAACATTGGTATATATAGGGACAGGGGTGCAATCACCATAACACAAGACAGATGGGAGCAATCAGGGGAATCAGAGACAGCAGGGAGTGGCTACAGACATGGGAACATGAGTGCAGAGACAAAAGGCAAACCAAAACATGAACACATGACCAGGAAATACAGAACCATGACAAATGAAAATACTAAACAGAATCAAAAACATTAAACTCAAACCCCAGACCAGAATAAAGAACATAACATGACTGATAATGAATAAATACAGAAAAAAAAAAAAAAAACTGAACTGAGGCAGGGGAAAACACAGAATGGGTGAAAAAAAAAAAAAAACTTAAAGAGGGAGCATGGTCCCCAACCCATGCTCAGACCCTGACATTTGGCACATTAGTTATTCCTTTGTCCAGACAAGCTTGGTGTGGGTGATCTTAACCCCTTGCACTCCGGTCATTTTCACTAAAAATGCCAAAAATTAACATGCCCAAATTAAATCAACAGTTGCTCTTCAACCCTTTGCAGCATCTTCATGGGGTTGGTCTCATTTAAAAGAAAACACTTTGAATTTTTTGGGCAAAACAGTCATAATCTCTCTAAGTGCTCCGGCCACTGAGTTACAGTCATCTAAACATAGTGAACTTGAAGAAAATAAATTTGGCCTGGGTGTTTTTTTTGGATACAAATGCTTGCAAATAACACACAGCTTCAGATCCGGGCTGGAAAATGCAACAGAAATGTAGAACCAAGTGTTATCCAGCTGAGGTCCAAATTTTGTAACAATACCACAAAAAATGAATATTTTACATAGCTTTGCTCTCAGGCTGTTCCCAGGCGTTTTGGAACTGTGCCAAATTGTGCCAAATGCACAGTTTGGAAAAACGTTTGTAACTTTTGAATAATTCAATGTAGAAGCTTCGTTTTGGGCTCTAATGAAAGGTCACACTTAGGGCTGTCTGTGTGTGTGGGGGGGGTTGTCTTCCCCCCTCGCTACAGAGGACGGCCATCGGCCATCGCTACATGACAGAATAGACTCATATGGCTATGAAGCGACCGCTGCGCAGTCACCACGGCTCCCCCCCCCCGCTACAGAAGAGGAGCGGGGGGGGGGCGGCGTTCACGGTCCGGACACGGCGAATTAACCGTTTATCGCGGCGCACGCACTTCGTACTTGGTGCACCGCACAGCTGTAATTTACCAATCGGTCAAAATCATTTTAGATTACAATTTTCAGGAACAAATAATAATTTAGCTTATAACAGCTTACCTCTTCACAGCAGCAGAGTCCTGGCGAACTTCTCTTCCTCACTGTCAGACGAACCCGACGCTGGTCCGCTCGTGGATCCCGGTCAAAACATAATTCCATTATTGCAGTTTTGTGCTTCCATGATTGCGGTTTTTGGCGAATGATTTTTCAAAACAAATAACAGTAGTAATTAAAAAAAGACTGGCGATTGTGCATCTGAGACTTCCGGGAAGATGGCGGAGAGACATAACGCTTAAACAGAGAGCTCTCCCTAGCCGGATTAAAAATCATCGGTAAATGGCCAACTCGACATAAGCGGATCAATAAACTAAGGGATGAAAACACGAAGGAGCCGGGCACAAGGACAAAAGCAGAGTAAAATTAAAGAATTCCTCTTCAACAACGCAGGAGAAACCGCTGAACACGGGGCCCAAAAAAACGAGGTGACCGCAGCAGAGAAAATGGAGGACACAAAACTCGATACCATGAACACTGGCATCGCCAGTTTGGGTAAAGAGTTGAGAGACTTCAAACGGCAGCTACAACAGGATTTAGCGGCTCTTAAGGAGGAGCTGAAAAAAGAGATTAAGGAAGAAATTATGGGCCTCCGAAGAGAAATGGAGCGCAAGCTAGCAGAAAACATGGAGGAGCTGCGCTCCCAGCGGGCGTGTATGACAGAAGCGCAGGCCCGAATATCAGAGCTGGAAGATTGGAATAGCGAGGCAAGCGAACAGCTGCAGACCCTGACGGCACAAATGCAGAGGATGCAGGAGAAAGTAACCGACTTGGAGAGCAGGTCCAGACGGGGCAATATACGCATCTTCGGGATCCCGGAGGGCATTGAAGGCAACTCGATGACGAAATTCATGGATCAGTTCTTAAAAAAAGAGCTGGAACTGCCCAGCGAAGCGGATCTGCAGATTCAACGAGCGCACAGAGCTTCGGCACAGAACCCGAACCCACGCTCTCCACCCAGGTCAGTTGTGGTAAACTTTCTGAAATATGATGTAAAAGAAAGAATCCTGACACGAGCGTGGAAAAAAAAGATACGAATCGGCGACAAGCAGATATTCTTTGATCATGACTACCCGGCAGAAATTGTGCAGCAGCGGAAGAAATATGCCAACATTAAAAAAACGCTGAAAGAAAAAAAAATTAGATTCCAAACGCCGCTAACGAAGATGAGGATTCATTGGGAGAACGGCGTAAGAACCTACAACACAGCCAGAGAGGCAGCGCAGGACATGATGGAGCGGGGCCTTGAGGTGTACGTGCCGGAGGAAACGGTAGGAGCAGCGGAGGCCCTGAACGCATCACGACAGCCGGAGTGGAGGCGAGTGAACGGCAAAAGACGGGGGGAGACGTGGCGCAGCGGGCCCAGGAAAGACTACAAGGCTTTCAACTGAAAGCCTAGATTATAACAAAGATTAAGAAAGACACAGAAGAAATGAAGGCCAAGAAGACAAGGTAAAAGAGAAACAGACGGCTAGGAGAGGTTTAAGTGATATTTGTTGGACATTTCTAGACTAATGACTATTTCTTGGATAGTAAATACAGGTCTAGGGAGGGCCCTACACCCGGTGAGGACATACCCTCCACCCACCAACAGGGACCAGTGGGCAGAAGAAAGGCCCAAAGTACGGAGGTTGAGATTTTTTAATGTGTTTTTATATAAATATGTGTTATTTTTGTTGTTAAAGGGGCTAGGAGCACAAGTTAAAAAAATGGAAAAACATGATTATGGGTAAAAATCTTAAGATAATAACACTAAACGTGAATGGTCTGAACTCACCTGTTAAAAGGGAAAGAATAATAAGAAAATTCAAGAAAGAAAAAGCCGAAATTATATTTATGCAAGAGACACATTTGAGCAAGACAGAACATGTGAAACTAAAGAGATTTGGCTATAAGAACTCCTACTACAGTTCATTTAAGGGAGGAACTAAAAGGGGGGTTATGATACTAATCTCAAATAAAATACAATTTGAATGTGAACAGGAAATCCAGGATAAAGAAGGCAGGTATGTAATAATAAAGGGTAGCATAGATGGAATGCAGATCACATTAGTGAACATCTATGCCCCACCAGAAAGTGACAAGGGTTTTTTTCAACATCTGTTTGATCTCATAGCAACACACAGTGAAGGAGTCCTAATTTGTGGAGGAGACTTAAATGCTGTCATGGATCATGAAATTGATACAACAAGTGTTAAGAAGACAAAAAAACATGTAACAAAATTCATAAGAACCTCACTGGCAGAAATGGGTATGGTAGACATTTGGAGGGACCTGCACCCACTCGAAAAAGACTATACACATTATTCAGCAGTCCATAAAGTACACTCTAGAATAGATTACTTCCTTATGAATGAAGATGACAGACACAGGGTGAGAAATTGTTGGATTGGAGGGGCAGAAATATCAGATCATAATCCTATATACATGGAAATAAATTTAAACAATAGAAAACGACAAACAACATGGAAACTTAATGTAGGACTGTTAAATGATGATAAAATGAAAGAAAGAATAAAAGTAAACATAAATGAATATATCCAAGAGAATGACAATGAAAAAGTGGACCCAACAATACTATGGGATGCACTAAAAGCCGTGTTAAGAGGTAAATTAATTGTTGAAACAGGAAAAGCAAATAAGACTAAACTGGAAGCATATGAACAAAGATGTGAGAGACTGAGGGAATTAGAACATAAACATCAAAGCACAAATGACCCAAAAATATATCAAGAAATTAAAGAAGAAAAAATAAAGATAAAAGAAACACAAATGGATGAAATTGAAAGGAAAAATAGATATCTAAAGCAAAAATATTATGAAACGGGACCAAAAGCCACAAAACTGCTGGCAAAACGGTTAAGAAAACAACAATCAATGAATAATGTATATAAGATTAAAGACCCCACCACAAATAAAACCACAGTTAACCCAGAAAACATCGAAGAAATATTCCATAATTTCTACCAAGAACTATACTCGCAACCTGAAGAAACAAATACTAAAGATATTAAAAAATTTCTATGCACATTGGACTTGCCATCAATAGGAAATCAACAAAATGAAAAGCTAACAGCAGAAATAACAACACAAGAGATTAGAGATGTGATTAAGTCACTTAAAAACGGTAAATCACCAGGTAGTGATGGATACCCCTCTGAGTTTTATAAACTGTTTATAGAAGAACTCACGCCACAGCTTCTAAAGTCATTTAATTGGACGTTGAACAACAACAAAATACCTCCATCATGGAACGAAGCCATTATTTCAGTCATTTTAAAGCCAGGGAAAGATAGAGAACAATGCGGAAACTATAGGCCAATCTCTTTATTAAATGTGGATTATAAAATATATACAACAATTATATGTAAACGAATAAAGACATTCTTGACGGAATTGATAGAAGATGATCAAACTGGTTTCATAGAGGGACGCCAAACACATGACAATATCAGGAGAACAATACATATAATTAATCAAATACATAAAGAAAAGAAAAGCGCAGTAATAATGAGTTTAGACGCAGAAAAAGCATTTGACAGGGTTAACTGGAAATTCCTATATAGTGTGCTGGAACGCTTTGGATTTAACGAAAAATCAGTACAATGCATAAGGACGCTGTATCAAGAACCTGTGGCAAGAATCAAGATAAACGGTAGCTTAACAGACAAAGTAAATATACAAAGATCAACTAGGCAGGGATGCTGCTTATCGCCCACCTTGTTTGCTCTGTTCATAGAGCCACTGGCTCAAGCGATACGACAAAATAAGAAATTAAAAGGTGTAACAATAAAGGGGGCGGAACACAAGATTGGGCTATTTGCAGACGATATTATAGTTTACCTTGAACAACCAGATGAATCAATAATGGAAATGATGAACTTGATAGAAAATTTTGGAAAATTATCAGGATACAAGATAAACATAACAAAAACACAAATACTGACATTCCACTATAACCCTCTAAACCAGATAACTGATAAGATCAAACTAAACTGGAAACAAAAAGAAATAAAATACCTTGGAGTGAACATACCTAAAGATCTAAGCAAAATCTATAAAGCAAACTATGATAGGTTGGAACAAGAAATAAAAAAAAGATATTGATAGATGGTCAATCTTAAATATGGATCTGAATTCAAAAATTGAGACAGTCAAAATCAGCATACAACCTAGATTACTTTACCTCTTCCAGGCTATACCAACAGAGATTCCAGATGCCCGATTCTCAAAGTGGGACAGGATGATATCGAGATTTGTTTGGGGAGGTAAAAAACCAAGAGTGAAATATAAAACTCTCCAGTTACCAAAAGAGAAAGGAGGCATGGGCCTACCGAGTCTAAAGGAATATTACTACTCAGCACAAATAAGATATATCATATGTTGGTGCGACGAGGGATATGAGGCAAAATGGAAAGAAATGGAAAAGGAAATTGAGGGACTCCCAGTACAAAGCATAATAGGAGATAAAGATGCATATAAGCAAATCAAACAAATAGACCCAATCACTAAATTTACTTTAGAACTGTGGTATAAAATAGTACAAAAGTATAATATAAAGGAAGACATAAAACTATTGAAATGGGTAGCATTTGACAGTCAGTTTGAACCGGCAAAACAAGATAGGGGATACAAAAATCTGGTGAACAAGGGAATCACAGCATGGGGCAATATCGGAAAAAAAGATCTCGGGAGCTTTGTAAACATCAGGAGAAAATTTAAACTAGAAAGATCGGAATTCTTCAGATATCTGCAGATGAGAGACTATTATATGAAGAAGATTAGGCATAACCTCCAAACAGATGTGAGCGAGATTATACAATTCATTTTAAGCTCATATACAGGAAATAAAACAAGAATTATTTCAAAGCTATATCAGAAACTTATGGCAAACAATCATTCAAGTAACTATATAAAGGAGAAATGGGAGAAAGAGCTCAATTTAAACATAACAGAAGAAAGCTGGCAGGAAATATGGAAAACACAACACACGTCAACAAATTCAAGAACATGGAGGGAATTTGGATGGAAAAACCTGATTCGCTTTTTCATTACACCACAGATTCAAGGAAAGTATACAAATACCCAATCTACTGTATATGCTGGAGGGGATGTGGGGCTCAAAATGCAGACCACTCGCATATGTTTTGGAAATGCTGCAAAATCTCATCATTCTGGAAATCTATACATGTGACAATACAGAGGATATTAGGATATAATATACCAATGAACTGTAACTTGATGTACCTATGTGATCTTAAAAGAGACAATGTTATACAGGCTGAGGACAGATATCTAGTTAAAATCTTGTTGATTGCATGTAAAAAAACAATCACAAAAAAATGGCGATCAGAAGTTCTTCCTGACCAAGAGCAATGGACTGACATTATTGAGGACATACGTATGATGGAAAAACTAACATATCGACAAAGAATGCAAGAAGGACTATGGGAAAAAAAATGGCGGAAATGGACACACTACAAAGTGCAACAACGAGACAGATATTGAAAGAATAACCAAAGACGCTGGAAAAACCAGAAGAATTAAGAGATGGAAACTAAAAACTTGATGCTCCAACATTTGTCCCCCCCCCCTTTTTTTTTTTTTTTCCTTTTTCTTTTTTACTCTAGCCCCTTTGTTTTTTTTTTTTAAATGTAGACTGTGATCTGAATGCAATATATATAATGAAAAATGAATAAAAATCTTAAGTTACAAAAAAAAAAAAAAAAAGACTGGCGAAGGCGTGTGAGTCACTCAGCCTCCGTCGGTCTATGACCATGGAAGAAATCATAACGTCTACTCTGCTGGAACCAAAAAAAAAAAATCACCGCCTGTGGCCGAACATGCCGAACCGTGAATGGCACTCCCTGTCACACAGGTTGCATTTGTGGGTGATCTCCGTGCTGCTGGGTCTGTGGGGTTCTTCCTGCGGATTCTTTTTTGATCCGCTGCAGCAGCCAGTCTTCACCCAGCCTTAAAAAAAACAGCTCGCAAACTTCTCTGCTTCAATTGGCTCACTGCAGTCACAGCGTTGGGAGGCGGGTCCTTCTGGCTAGATTTTATTCATTGGTTCTTCAAGGTTTCAGAAAACCAATTCAAGGCTCTTATTAGTCGAATGAGAGGTCAGTCAGATGAACTAATCTGTTCGCGGCTGTGTCTGCAGCTTTTATTTTCAGTGCGCGCTTGGACGCCATCACCATCTACATCACCACCATCAGGATCTCCATCATGCGTCCGAGAGCGCACGCTCTCGTGCGCCCTCGTGCGCTCTAGGACGCAGAGACTTGCCCGTCCGCGGTACAACGGAGCGCAAGAGGTTAAAATATGGAGAAAAGTGTTTAATCAAAAAAGTTTCGGGATCCTCATCTTTACACTCATCTTTGCAGAATCGTTGTAATTCAGCCACATTCAAGGGTTTTCGAGCATGAACCCCCTTTCTAAGGTCGTGCCACAGCATCTCAGTGGGATTCAGGTCAGAACTTTGACTAGGCCACTCCAAAGTCTTCATTTTGTTTTTCTTAAGCCATTTAGAGGTGAACTTGCTGGTGTGTTTTGGATCATTGTCCTGCTGCAGGACCCAAGTGCACTTCAGTTTGAGGTCACGAACAGATGGCCGGACACTCTCCTTCAAGATATTTTGGTAGACAGCAGAATTCATGGTTCCATTTACCACAGCAAGTCTTCCAGGTCCTGAAACAGCAAAACAGCCTCAGACCATTACACTACCACCACCATATTTTACTGCTGGTATGATGTTCCTTTTCTGAAATGCTGTGTTACTTTACGCCGGATGTAATGGGACACACACCTTCCAAAAAGTTCAACTTTTGTCTCGTCAGTCCACAGAATATTTTCCCAAAAGTCTTGGAGATCATCAAGATGTTTTCTGGCAAAACTGAGACGAGCTTTTAATTTCTTTTTGCTCAGCAGTGGTTTTCGTGTTGGTACTTTGCCATGCAGGCCATTTTTGCCCAGTCTCTTTCTTGTGGTGGAGTCATGAACACTGACCTTAACTTAGACAAGTGAGGCCTGCAGTTCTTTGAATGTTGATGTGGGGTCTTTTGTGACCTCTTGGATGAGTTGTCACTGTGCTCTTGAGGTAATTTTGGTCAGCTGGCCACTCCTGGGAAGATTCACCACTGTTCCATGCTTTCGCCATTTGTGGATAATGGCGTTCACAGTGTTTCACTGGAGTCCCAAAGCTTTAGAAATGGCTTTATAACCTTTTCCAGACTGATAGATCTCAATTACTTTGTTTCTTATTTGTTCCTGAATTGAGGATCTTTTGGTCTACTTCGCTTTGTCAGACAGGTCCTATTTAAGTGATTTCTTCACTGAGAACATGTGAGGCAGTAATCAGGCCTGGGTGTGGCTAGAGAAACTGAACTCAGATTTCCAAAGATGTGATAAACCATAGTTAATTTATGTTTTAACACGGGGGGGGGGGGGGTCAGTTTTTCACACAGGGCCATAAAGGTTTCATTTTTTTTTACCCTTAATAATAAACACTTTCATTTAAAAGCTGCATTTTGTTTACTTGTGTAATCTTTGTCTAATATTTAAATTTGTCTCATGATTTGAAACATTCGAGTCTGACAAACATGCACAAAACTGAGAAATCAGGAAGGGGTAAACACTTTTTCACACCACTGTACATGTGACTCTGGGTATAAGATGAGAAACGCTGATGATGAAATAGAGCTGACAAGCCACACAAAATTGCAGACCTATGACAATCTCAACGAGTCTTCTTTGTAATCCAATGAAAGGGAAGCACTCTGTCAAGGGGGATACAAGTCAAAATGGCAAAATTATGGAAAGGGCCTCACAAATAACAGGGTTGACAAATGGGCATCTATTTGAGAATAGGCAGTTTTATTTTCATTAACGTCTAAAGAGGACAGATTTGTCAGGGCTGAACAGGGAAGACAGGGAGCTATTTTATGCATGTTTTCACTCTTTCATTCTCTCTGTCATGGTTGTTTGATGTCGCACAGAAGCTCAAACCCATCGGCACATTATGTTTTTGGAATTCAGCTGCCATTTGAGTCAAGGACATGGGAAATACTGATGAGAAAAAGGCCTGCTAACACCTATAAGATGCTGATGTTTCTCTACACCATGTCACCTTTCTTATTTTGATATTGATATATGTTTTATTCATAAAAAAGGCAAATATTTCTGATACAGCATATACATACATTACTAAAGAATGAGATAAAACTGCATGTGCAGCAATGAATTTTATTTTCAGTAATGCTAAACCTGAGATATAAAATTATCTTATTCAAAAAGTGGCTGCTTGATGCTTGAGGTATATTGGGCACGATGATATTACAGATCTGTGGGTGGGAAACACTCTTGCAGTTTCGCAGTGAGAGCAGGCACCTCTGTGCTGTTAGACATGTAAATGTAAATTGCAGGTAGGCGGTTATGGATTTCTGCCTCTCCAGCTGCATGCTTGCCAGATTAGAAGGGCAGTGCCACCAAGTGGTCCGTTTCAGAAAAGCCAAATCCTGTGCATCAGGCTTCTTAAAATGTGTCATTACCACCAGGGCTGTTTCTAGCTTTCTGGAGGCCCAATACAAGATTGTGTTCGGGGGCCCCAATTTTTGTAATGGAGAAGAGTTCAAACCCTGTAAAATGGAGAAAAAGAAATCTCTGCCCTCCCAACCAAAACATTAACAAATAAATGTGGGTCATTTCTAGATGAGCAGAATTTTTTTTTTTAGAAAAGTTCAACCAACTTCTCTGTGAATGTTGCAAATTGGCAAGAAGAATTCTGCAAATGTCCAAGGAAATAGGTGATGAATTTATGAGAAAATAATTGCAAATTTACAAGAAAAAAGTAAAATCTATAAGAAAAATGTAGCAAATTTATGAGGAAAACAGCAAAACTTACTTGAAAAAAGTTGTAAATTTACAAGGAAAATCCAGCCATCTTCTACTGCTTACCTAGGGCTATGGGTCACGGGGGCAGCAGTCCAAGCACAGCAGCCCAGACTGCCACCCGGCTCACATGGCACCATGATCCCTCCTGCAGGTGGTGAGCCCACTGGAAGGCAGACCTATGTGGGTCCTTTGGGTACTCTGTGTGGGCTATATTAATCATATATTCCATAACCTACATATGTTGAAGCATGTGGGAATGTTTGGTGATTACATATGTAAGGCGACTTCACACCTCAGAACAGGACAAAGACTCTCAACCACCAGTGAAGAACAAAGACTTTCCCAGACACTGTGGTGGAGACCGGAGGAGCTGCCCTCACCCCCCAGGGCCATGAGGAGGAGTACGAAGACAATGGGGGAGATTAAGATAATGAGGGATGTCAGCTTTTGATATGCATGTCTTTTGTTATGTGCAAGTATAAGTTCATAGAGCCGAAAGTGTTGGGTCTCTTTTTCCTTCTTCTGCTGCTGCACTAGGATGAGACTTGTTAGAGGAGCTGATAATAAACTTTGGTTTATATATCACATCGCCTCGTTCTTCCAAGCTCTTCTACACTGGTGACCCTTACGCGAGAATGGACCAGAGGCGTTCCCCCGCGATCGACTCATCTGTGGTGACCCAGGCAGACGCCGGCGCCCATGCAGACAGGGGAACAGATGGACGACGTTCCCCCACGGCAGAAGTGATAGAGAGGGCTCAACCGAGCACCAGCGCCGCTGAGAGAGCCGAAGCAAGGCACTCTCACCCTGCGGTCACATCAGTGACGGTCTACACAAACGCCGTCACTGTCAACCTGCTGGACTTCTGGCAGGAAGACCCCACCTCGTGGTTTCAGCAAGCTGAAGCCCAGTTTGCACTTGCGGGCATCACGGCTGACGATACAAAGTTCTATCACATCGTCGCCAAACTCAACGCCGCCACTTCGAGATGTGCGCGGAGCATAATCCAGCCGCCGCCGGCCCAGGACAAATATGAAGAACTGAAAGCGACCATCGTGGCAAATTACGTCCCCTCAGCCGAGGAGAGAGCCGAGAGGATCCTGCCGGTCTACGGCCACAGAGGATGCAGACCCAAGGCCCTCATGGAGGACTTGCTGCAACTTAAAGAAGAAGACAATGACAACTTCCTCTTCCATTTCATATTCCTCAGTACGCTGCCGCCACACATGAGAGGGACGCTGGCCAACATGCGATGCAGCACCCAGCAAGACTTCCGCAAGCTAGCTCACGAAGCTCAACGGCTCGTCAACGCCTGCAAGGAGCAGACACCCACAGCAGCATCCGCAGACCTCAACGCTGATGTCCGGAGCCACGAGGAGCCACAAATCACTGAGCAGAGCCAGCCCGCGGTGACAGCGACACGCCCAGGACGCAACAGACGGAGCGACGTTTGCTATTACCACCACCGCTTCGCCGAGAAGGCTTACAAATGCGTTCCCCCCTGCAAATTCACAATTTCCGGAAAACGCCGAAGCCGAGAGCCGTTAACAGCGGCGGTTCTCGGCTAAAAAAGCAAGCTTTTATATGTGATGGACGGACATACCGGCAAGCGGTTCCTTATCGACACGGGAGCTCAACTAAGTTTTGTCATGCCCTCCCAAGCAGACTGGGCCATGGGCCCCCGGGGCAATGGAGCGGTGGCAGCCAACGGCTCCATCATCGACACTTTTGGTGAAAAGAGCCTGCCCCTCTGCATCCACGGCCGCAACTACAGATGGACATTTGTTGTAGCGGCGGTGAGTTTTAACTTGTTGGGCGCAGATTTTTTGTGTGCACATGGGTTATTAGTTGATCTAGCGAACAGGCGCTTGGTTAATGCACTGTCCTTTGCTTCTATTCCCTGCTCAGCCCGGCTTTCTCCACCACCCGTGCAGGCCAGCGTCACCACAGCAGGAGGTAAGTTTGATCAACTCCTCACCCAATTTCCAGCACTCACAATTCCCAAATTCTCAGCCACAGTGGCTAAACACGGGGTTGAACATTTTATTCCCACAACGGGCCCACCCGTATTTGCCAAAGCTCGGCGCTTAGACGCGGCCAAGCTCGCCATAGCTCGGGACGAGTTTACCACCCTTGAAAAATTAGGCATTATTAGACGCTCGAAAAGCCCCTGGGCCTCATCACTTCACATGGTTCCGAAATCCGACGGTTCTTGGAGACCGTGCGGCGATTACCGCAGATTAAACAATGCGACAGCGCATGACCGCTACCCAACTCCTCACATTCAGGATTTTTCACTGCATCTGGCGGGTGTGCGCATTTTTTCAAAAATAGACCTGGTCCGCGGTTATCATCAAGTCCCAGTTCAAGCAGAGGACATTCCTAAAACAGCTGTAATAACCCCTTTCGGCCTTTTTGAATTTTTGCGAATGCCTTTCGGCCTCAAAGGCGCGGCTCAAACCTTTCAGCAAATGATGGACGCAGTATTACGCGACCTCCCTTTTGTTTTCGTCTACCTCGACGATATGCTGGTAGCCAGCCCGTCTGAGGAAGAACACGAGCGGCATCTCACTATGGTTTTCCAGAGGCTAGAAGAGCACGGGTTAATAATCAATCCAGCCAAATGCAAATTTGGTGTGTCACAAATTGATTTTTTAGGACACAGAGTTTCTCCGAAGGGGGCAGTCCCACTTCCAGACAAAGTTCACGCGATAAAAAGTTTCCCACGGCCACAAACGGTCAAATCGCTGCAAGAATTTTTAGGAATGGTTAATTTTTACAACCGTTTCCTCCCCCACGCAGCTCAGCTCATGCAGCCCCTATATGATGCGCTCAGAAAACAGAAAGCTTCCAACGCAGTCGAATGGACCCCGGAGCGCGAACGCGCCTTCGCGGAAGTAAAAAGCGCCCTAGCTAATGCCACATTGTTGGTTCACCCCGATCCCTCGGCCTGCATTGCGCTAACCACAGATGCTTCGGACCTAGCTATAGGGGCAGTTGTAGAACAACATGTCAGCGGAATCTGGCAACCTTTGGCATTCTTCAGCAAATCGCTAAACCAAACCGAGCGTAAATACAGCACTTTTGACAGGGAGCTGCTAGCGCTTCATTTATCCATCCGCCACTTCCAGTTCTGGTTAGAAGGGCGGAGTTTCACGGCTTTTGTAGACCACAAACCGCTCACCTTTGCTATGGCTAAAATTTCCAAACCGTGGTCAGGCAGGCAACAAAGACAGCTGGCTGTGATTTCAGAGTTCACCACAGACATTCGACATGTGGCAGGCAAACTTAACGTGGTAGCAGACTGCCTCTCTCGCGCTGTGACATCATCAGAGCGCGAGGAGACAGATTATACTACCTCAGCCGCGGAACTCTTCACCAACGCGGACACATACGCGGCCCCAATCCATGCAGGGATAGATTATGCAGCCATGGCAGAGGAACAAAGCAGTGACGCGGACGTGCGTGCACTCTTGTCTGGACCAACAGGGTTAAGGCTGGAGGAAAGGGGTCTACGCGACGGCTTGCCCCCCCCCAATATGCGATATCTAAACCGGCCGACCTCGCCCGTTAGTCCCAGCTACATGGCGCCACCGTATTTTCGACTCAATTCACTCCCTCGTGCACCAAGGTGTGCGCGCCTCGGTTAAAATGGTCGCCGAAAAGTTTGTGTGGCCTGGCCTGCGCAAAAACGTAAAAGAATGGGCAAAAACTTGCATTTCTTGTCAGCGCGCCAAAATACACAAACACACAAAAGCCCCTCTGGAGCCTTTTCCATTCCCTGCTAGAAGGTTCGACCACGTTCATGTCGACCTCGTGGGACCACTACCTTCCTCCCAAGGTTTCACACACCTGTTAACAATGATAGACCGCACCACGCGCTGGCCAGAGGCAGTCCCTCTGGCGGCAACCACAGTGGAGGAAGTCGCTCGCGTTTTTTTGACAAACTGGGTGGCACGTTTCGGCGTCCCATCGGACATCACGTCTGATAGGGAGCCTCAATTTGTCTCGGAGCTTTGGTCAGCCATGTCCAGCAGCTTAGGGGCGACAATTCACCGCACCACCGCTTATCACCCTCAGGCTAATGGGTTATGCGAGCGTTTTCACAGATCTTTAAAGGCCGCCCTCAGAGCCTCACTAACGGATACAAATTGGGTAAATAAACTTCCCTGGGTTTTATTGGGGTTGCGTGCTGCTCCCAAAGAGGATCTAGACGCCTCTCCAGCAGAATTAGTTTTTGCACAACCTCTCAGGCTCCCAGGTGAATTTTTACCAGAGAACCCAGAGCCAGGGCATTTTCCAGCCCCGAGGTTTTTAGGCAGCAACGGACCGGACTCTCTCCCCGGACCGGCACATCACTCTTTTCCATGGGTTTTTGTCCCCCAAGCTTTAAAAAACGCTGAATTTGTTTTTGTTAGGCATGAAGCTTTAAAACCAACTTTCCGCCCACCATACGATGGGCCATTCAGAGTGCTGGAACCTGGTGATAAACACTTTGTGCTTGATTTTGGGGATAGAAAAGAAACAGTCAGCATTGACAGACTTAAACCTGCCTTCTTGTTGAGAGACGAGCCTGCACGGTTGGCGAGAGCACCTCGGCGGGGTAGACCCCCCAAGAGAAAAGACTCAGCCCCCCTGCAGGGAACAATTAATCACTCTCCTCCCCAAGCTGCAGATTCCTTACAGGAAGGTCCCAGCAGGACGCCCAAGCGGACCCACAGCAGATTCGGGAGAAGATTAAAACCCAGACAGCACAGGGACTGATGCAAACTACTCAACAGTTGTTCACTAATTGTGCTGTAACAGTTTAGGACTGACTTGTGATTTTACTATGCTGTTATGATTACCACTGAACTTTCTTAGGAGCATGGCTGCTGGAAAGTTTCTTCTGTGGCAAGAGGTGTAGCAGTTAGTATGTCATAGTAATTATCTTAAACTGTGAATTTTTCTATTGTCCTTTTCTTAGTCGTTTGGGGGGGGGGCTGTGGGCTATATTAATCATATATTCCATAACCTACATATGTTGAAGCATGTGGGAATGTTTGGTGATTACATATGTAAGGCGACTTCACACCTCAGAACAGGACAAAGACTCTCAACCGCCAGTGAACTAACTAACTAACTAACCTGCACTTATATAGCGCTTTTCTAGTCACAAAGACCACTCAAAGCGCTTTCATTAATACTAACCCTCTATTCTAAGGGCCTATAGGAAACAGATATCTAGGGACAATTTAGAACAGCCAATTAACCTAACATGCATGTTTTTGGCATGTGGGAGGAAACCGGAGAAATCCCGGAGTAAACCCACGCAACATGGGGAGAACATGCAAACTCCACACAGATCACTGTTGGTCGGGGGCTGGGATTGAACCCACGATCCCACGATCCCAACAATCCCCCGGCCAAGGGTAAACTGTGCTGCCGCAGTGCTAACCACTGCGCCACCGTGCAGCCCGTGAAAAACAAAGACTTTCCCAGACACTGCGGTGGAGACCGGAGGAGCTGCCCTCACCCCCCAGGGCTATGAGGAGGAGTACGAGGACAATGGAGGAGATTAAGATAATGAGGGATGTCAGCTTTTGATATGCATGTCTTTTGTTATGTGCAAGTATAAGTTCATAGAGCCGAAAGTGTTGGGTCTCTTTTTCCTTCTTCTGCTGCTGCACTAGGATGAGACTTGTTAGAGGAGCTGATAATAAACTTTGGTTTATATATCACATCGCCTAGTTCTTCCAAGCTCTTCTACACTCTGGGTCTTTACTGTAACTTTTTTCATATAGAGATCCACTGGAGCATTCTTGGTCTGGCCCCTCAACCAGGACCAGTTTGTCTTGGGAGACCCTAACGGGGGTAAGTTGCCCCCAACAACATAGCTCCAGGAATCCTTAGGGTACGCAAACCCCTCCACCATGGTAAAATAGAGGAGTCCATGGGGGAGTTACAAGGAAAAGCTGAAGATATTTTAATTCTCCCACCAACAGTTGTTGAGAGTGAACTTGTAGCTTGAGGTCCCCCTAATGGCTCAGATGGCCTGTTGCATATGCTTTATAGCCAGAAACAGCTCTGATTACAGTTAAGATGTGTGAATGTCCATGAACACTTTATAGTCTAAAGATGTGCCAAACAACAATAGCTTTACATCTTTACATCTGCCTATTTCAGGTTGATATATCCACACAAACATCTTAGTGCTGTAGTAGTATAACACCAGACAGGACAGATTTTAGATGAGACATACCACAGTAACATTTAAGGTCAGTAGTTCAGGTCTCACGCCCTGTCTGTTTTTATGTTTAGTGTAATGAAATAAAAGGGCTTGCGTTCATGAGCCTCCAGATTTGAGATCTCAGAGAACCACTCATCTGTTCACTGTTCATCAAGGTAATTATATTTTGTTTTGCCCAAAGAAGTTACTCACAAAAGGACAGCTGCATATGTTGATGTGAATTTTAGGCACAAACAAAAATGGACACGTGCACATCTGCCCTCAGTTCAAAATATATTCGGTCACAGAAAGTGTAGAAGCATTAACAGGGCTAATGAAATTAAAATTTAAAGGCTCCTTGGAAGTATACAGTGGGGAAAATAAGTATTGAACATGTGACAGTTTTTTTCATTAAACATACTTCAGGTGGAGCCATTGATTTGAGATTTTCACCAGATATCAGTAAGTAATCCATGCAGACAAAGAAATCAAGGCAACTGTGTTCACAAAACAAGTTATATTTAATAAAGTGGAATGGCACAGGGAATAACTATTGAACACATGAAGAAAAAGAGGTACAAAAAGGCGTAGAAAGCCAAGAAACCAGGTGAAATCCATCAGAATTTAGGAAGCCTTCCCATCCCCCATCAGTGCAAATTAATTTCAGCTGGTTAAGTCCTGACTGATAGTCTTTAAAAAGGTCTGTGAATATCAGATTGTCACACAACAAATAACTCATGATGGGTAGAAGCAAAGAGCTATCTCTAGACCAGGGGTCTCCAAACTGGGCTCCTGGAACATTCAGGTTTCTGTGGGAAATTTTCTAATTTCACTTCTTAATTGATCCAAAGATTTGCAAATAATTTGTCATTGTTGTGCATGTGTTCTGTAGGCACCCTTGCACCACAGGCACCCTTGCAAAATTTCCCACAGAAACCTAAACGTTCCAGGAACCCCAGGTTGAAGACCCCTGCTCTAGACCTTTGCAACCTTATTGTTGCAAAGCATAATGATGGCATTGGTTACAGGTGCATTTCTAAACTGCTGAATGAGACTTAATGAGACTGAATGAGAATGTCTTCAGTGAGCACTGTTGGAGCCATCATTCAGAAGTGGAAAGACCATCATTTTACCATAAACTGCCCATGACCAGGAGCTCCTTGTAAGAGCCAAAGACCACTCGGGAGATCTCCAGAAAGATCTGGGGTTAGCCGGTTCTGCTGTTTCAAAGAAAACAATAAGTAATGCACTCAACCGACATGGGGCCTATGCCCACTCACCTCGCAAGACTCCATTGCTGAAGAAAAAGCATGTTGAAGTTTGTTTAAAGTTTGCTGCACAACATTTCTCCCAGTAAAATACTGGGAGAATATAGTCTCGTCAGATGAGACCAAACTTGAACTGTTTGGATGCCACAACACACAGCATGTTTGGAGGAGAAGTGGCACTGCACATCAGCCCCAAAACACCATACCAACAGTAAAGTTTGGAGGTGGGAGCATCATGGTGTGGGGGGTTTTCAGCACATGGTACAGACAAACATTGTATAATTGAAGGAAAGATTAATGGACAAATGTCCAGAAAGATCCTTGATAAGAACCTGTTACCACCTGCCAAGATGATGAAGATGAAACGAGGGTGGGCATTTCAGCAAGACAATGATCCCAAACACAAAGCGAGTCACCTGACCCGAATCCAGTTGAAAATCTATGGATCGAACTGAAGATCAGAGTTCATAGAAGACACCCATGAAACCTTCAAGATTTGAAGACAGTTTGTGTGGTAGAATGGGCTAAATTTACTCCCGAGCTATGCCTGTGACTAGTTTCTCCATACAAAAGGTGTCTGGAAACTGTTATTACCAACAAAGGCTTTTCTACTAAATATTAAAGTAGAACTGAACTGAACGGCATTGAACGGCACTGGGTGATAGTACATACAATTATAAAGATAATTTATCATTGGCACCCCCTCCACAAATCCCGGAATCTTGGAGAAAATCGCGATTTTGAATTTCCCGCCCTGAAAAATCAGACAAATTCGCCGAAGCGCAGCCGGAGTTCCGCGTGACGTCACGAGTGTGACCCAGTCCTCATTTTTACCATTGCGAGCATGTCGACACTGGTTGTTTTTGATGCATTTTGTCGTGATAGTCGACTACAAAACACTTCCAACACCTGGGAAGATCTGTTCAGTGGCCAAGGAAAGCTGTCATGGCGATGAAAGAAAAGAAAGGGGGAGGAAAAGCGACCGGGAAGCGATGCGTTTCTAGATATACAGTGATCACTCACTTATGGTGTTTAATGGGGACCAGAACCGACCGCGAAAAGTGAAAAACCGCGAAGTAGCGTCACCCCCCCCCCCAAGGGCGTCACAAGCACTATTTTGAACAAAAAGGCACAAGAGAACAGCGAAAAGTGCCACTAAGCAACACGAGCGATAAAGAACAATGAATGCGGTCTTCCTTCACTGGGTAAAACGTCTCGGCCAGTCAGCTTGCGAGGTAAAACGTCTCAGCCAATCAGCTTGCGAGATTCCCGAGCGGTGAAGAGGTGGGCGGAGAGGAGTGGAGCGGTGGTCAGAGAGGTAGATTTTGAGCTGTGCGGGCTCTCCGTGTTGATACCTGATGTTCTAATGAGAAGGCAGGGAGACTACATTAGAACATCAGGTATCAACACGGAGAGCCCGCTCTCCCCGGCTCCCCAGCCCACTCAGGAATCTCGCAAGCTGATTGGCCGAGACGTTTTACCTCGCAAGCTGATTGGCCGAGACGTTTTATCTCGCAAGCTGATTGGCGGAGACGTTTTACCCAGCTTCGCTCCCTGCCGAGCACCTATACCCAGTGAAGGAAGACCGCATTAAACGCGATAAGTGAGGGATAACTGTAATAAGTTGGAAAAATGATGATGTTTTTTTTCCCCTTTCTTTTTTATTGTTAATTTTCCTTATCCTGACACCCCAAACATGCCAAAGTAAAGACTCACCATTCTGTATTGAATAAGCGACTCTCCTCCCCATCACTGCTGCGGTCTGAGTCGGTTCTGGAATCCCCCCAAAATTCTGGCTCTAATCTGTACGGTTCGATGCCTCCCTCGCTCTCTTCCTGTTCACTTGACACTCCTGCATCCTCCTCTGTCTTGTCACCGATCCTGAATGCCTCTTCACTCTGAAAACTCTGGTGTTCTTGACTGCTGGAACTGCTATCATCTGCCATTGTTGTTTTGATAAGGGTCACACTCGTGACGTCACGCAGCGTCGTCTGCACTACTTCCGGTTTGTTTGGCACTGCCAGCCAGAGGCAAAAGTTTATCGGCTTATAGCTTGGGCTTGTGTTGAAAAATACAATAGGTAA
Organism: Pholidichthys leucotaenia; assembly: GCA_020510985.1. NCBI lineage: Eukaryota > Metazoa > Chordata > Actinopteri > Cichliformes > Pholidichthyidae > Pholidichthys > Pholidichthys leucotaenia. The sequence continues at coordinate 282,250,228 of CM035849.1, forward strand.
TAAGGAATTAATCTGCTATTCTACTTTTTTGGCAAAAAGGTGAGTTCAGTCCTACTTTAAATGAATTTCACCGTGTTCAATACTTATTCACCGTGCCATTCCACCTGTTTAAATATAATTTGTTTTGTGAACACAGTTTCATTGATTTCTTTGTATCTATAAATTACTTGGGTTGTTACTGATATCTGGTGAAAATCTCAGGTCAAAGGCTCCATCAGAAATATACTTAATGAGAAAAATGTTGATGTGTTCAATACTTATTTTCCCCATTGTATATGAAGAGTTTGTTTGCAAAAACCGATAAATGCCACTTCCAAGAAAATTTCCCTCTTTACATCAAATGGCTGTTAACATTACCTACTTATCCATCCATCCATCCATCTTCTACCGCTTTTCCGGAGGTCCGGGTCGCGGAGGCAGCAGTTCAAGCAGAGAAGCCCAGACTTCCCTCTCCCCAGCCACCTGCTCCAGCTCTTCAGAGGGGATACCAAGGCGTTCCCAGACTAGCTGGGAGACATAGTCTCTCCACCGAGTCCTGGGTCTGCCCCGGGGTCTCCTCCCAGTGGGACGTGCCTGAAACACCTCAAGTGGGAGACGTCCAGGAGGCATCCTAATCAGATGCCCATACCACCTCAACTGACTCCTTTCAATGTGGAGGAGCAGCGGTTCTACTCTGAGCCTCTCCCAGATGACTGAGCTCCTCACCCTATCTCTGAGGGTGAGTCCAGCAATCCTACGGAGAAAGCTCATTTCAGCCGCTTGTATCCGCGATCTCGTTCTTTCGGTCATTACCCAAAGCTCGTGACCATAGGTGAGAGTAGGAACGTAGATTGACTGGTAAATCGACAGCTTTGCCTTAGAACTAAGCTCCCTCTTCACCACAACAGACCGGTACAACGTCCGCATCACTGCAGATGCTGCTCCAATCCGTCTGTCGATCTCTCGCTCCATTTTCCCCTCACTCGTGAACAAGACCCCAAGATACTTAAACTCCTCCACTTGGGGCAGGAGCCTGTCCCCAACCCGGAGAGGACAATCCACCTTTTTCCGGCTGAGGACCATGGACTCGGACTTGGAGGTGCTGATTCTCATCCCAGCCGCTTCACACTCAGCGGCAAACCGTCCCAGCAAGAGCTGTAGGTCATTGCTGGATGAAGCCAACAGGACAACATCATCTGCAAACAACAGAGATGAGATCCTGAGGTCACCAAGTATGACACCCTCCATTCCCTGGCTGCGCCTAGAAATCCTGTCCATAAAAATTATGAACAGGACCGGTGACAAAGGGCAGCCCTGGCGGAGTCCAACTCTCACTGGGAATGACTCCGACCGAGTGTTGGCAATACGAACTAAACTCTCACAACGGTCGTACAGAGACCGAATAGCTCGTAACAACAAGCCCGATACCCCATACTCCCGAAGCACCCCCCACAAAAATCCACGAGGGACGCGGTCAAATGCCTTCTCCAAGTCCACAAAACACATGTAAACTGGTTGGGCAAACTCCCACGAACCCTCAAGAATTCTCGAGAGGGTAAAGAGCTGGTCCGATGTGCCACGGCCAGGACGAAAACCACATTGCTCCTCCTGAATCCGAGGTTCGACCAACGGCCGGACTCTCCTCTCCAGTACCTTGGCATAGACCTTCCCAGGGAGGCTGAGGAGTGTGATCCCTCTAAAGTTGGAGCACACCCTCCGGTCCCCTTTTTTGAAGAGAGGAACCACCACCCCGGTTTGCCATGCCAAAGGCACTGCCCCCGACCTCCACGCAATGTTGCAGAGGCGTGTCAACCATGACAGCCCAACAACATCCAGGGCCTTGAGGTACTCGGGGCGAATCTCGTCCACCCCCGGGGCCCGGCCACCAAGGAGATTTTTAACCACCTTGGCGACCTCAGCCCCTGTGATAGGCGAGTCATCCCCCTTGTCCCCAAACCCTGCTTCCTCTGTGGAAGGCGTATCAGTGGGATTGAGGAGATCCTCGAAGTATTCCTTCCACCGCCCGACGATATCCCCAGTTGAAGTCAACAGTGTCCCATCCGCACCATACACAGTGTGGACGGGGAGCTGCTTTCCCCTCCTGAGCCGCCGAACAGTTTGCCAGAATCTCTTTGAAGCCGACCGAAAGTCTTGTTCCATGGCCTCACCGAACTCCTCCCATACCCGGGTTTTTGCTTCAGCAACCACCCGAGCTGCACTCCGCTTGGCCTGCCGGTACACCTCAGCTGCTTCGGGAGTCCCACAAGCCAACCAAGCTTGATAGGACTCCTTCTTCAGCTTAATGGCCCCCCTCACCACTGGTGTCCACCACTTGGTTCGGGGGTTGCCACCACGAGATGCACCGACCACCTTGCGGCCGCAGCTCTGGGCCGCCGCTTCAACAACAGAGGTGGAGAACATGGCCCATTCAGACTCCATGTCTCCAGACTCCCTCGGAATGTGGTTGAAGTTCTTCCGGAGGTGGGAGTTGAAGACCTCCCGGACAGGGGCCTCAGCCAGACGCTCCCAGCACACCCTCACTATACGTTTGGGTCTACCAGGTCTGAATGGCTTCCTCCCCTGCCATCGGATCCAACTCACCACCAGGTGGTGATCAGTTGACAGCTCTGCACCTCTCTTTACTCGGGTGTCCAAGACATACGGTCGCAGGTCTGATGATACGATAACAAAATCGATCATCGACCTGCGGCCTAGGGTGTCCTGGTGCCAGGTGCACATATGGACACCCTTATGCTTGAACATGGTGTTCGTTATGGACAGACTGTGGTTAGCACAGAAGTCCAATAACTGAACACCACTCGGGTTCAGATCAGGCAGGCCGTTCCTCCCAATCACCCCCCTCCAGGTTTCACTGTCGTTGCCCACGTGCGCATTGAAGTCCCCCAGTAGGACAATGGAGTCTCCAGGAGGAGCACCCTCCAGCACCCCAGTCACAGACTCCAAAAAGGGTGGGTACTCTGAAACATCATTTGGTGCATAGGCACAAATGATGGTCAGGACCCGTTTCCCAACCCGAAGGCGCAGGGAAGCAACCCTTTCGTCCACCGGGGAAAACTCCAATATAGAGGCAGCAAGGTGGGGCGATACAAGAATACCTACCCCTGCTCGTCGCCTCTCGCCCGGGGCAACTCCAGAAAAGGCCAAGCTCCAGCCCCTCTCCAGGAGACTGGTTCCGAAACCGGAGCTGTGTGTTGAGGTGAGGCCGACTATATCTAGCCGGTATCGCTCAATCTCGTACACCAGCTCAGGCTCCTTCCCCACCAGAGAGGTGACATTCCACGTACCAAAAGCCAGTTTAGAAAGCTTGGGATCAGTCCGCCAAGGTCTCCGCCTTTGACTGCTACCTAATCCACATAGCACCGGACCTCCATGATCCCTCCTGCAGGTGGTGAACCTACTGGAGGGCGGACCCATGTAACTCCTTCGGGCTGAGCCCGGCCGGGTCCCATGGGTGGAAACCTGGCCACCAGACGCTAGCCTTCGAGCCCCTCCCCCAGGCCTGGCTCCGGGGTGGGGCCCCGGTAACCCCATACCGGGCGGGGTACACTGAATCCTTGATATACAATTTATCATGAGAGTCTGTTGGATCGTTCTTAGTCTGGCCCTTCACCCAGGACCAGTTTGTCTTGGGAGACCCTATCAGAGGCAAATTGCCCCGGACAACATAGCTCCTGGGATCACTGGGGCACGCAAACCCCCCCACCACGATAAGGTGACGATCCATGAGGGGGTTACCTACTTATAAAAGTTCAAATTGTTTTTTTCTCAAAATCCGATATGTGCTATGTTATAGACACTGCAAATTCATATTTGTTTGGGGGGGGGGGTTTGTTGTGTTTTTTTTTTTCAAAAAACGATTTACAATAGCAGATAACTCCACAGGACAAATCAGCGCTTGGTGTTTGGGTCACGTGACTCATCTTGGCTGCCTTCCCGGTCTGCTCGCTCTGACTGATTTCCCTGGCAGTGTTCGGAATGTTCACTCACTCACTCCCTCCCTACTCGCTATATAGTGAATTTAGATATAGGGGACTATACAGTAAACTCAATATAACAATAAAATTAAACACTTTCGGACACTACTGGGCTTGTTTTCTTGGCACGGTTTATGACGTCATCATGTGAGACAGTCAAATGTAACAGATTAACAGTGGTAAAAAATGAATACCTGCATGTAATTTGTAGTAAATATGTATTAAATCATTTTTTTTTGCTGAATTATTAAATATACAGTATATACCTTAAGGTAGTTTATGTTGTGATGTGAAGCTCTTCTCTCACTGCTCCGTTGGCTGCGCATTCACTATATAGTACACTATATGGTACTGCTTTTTAATGGTGAGTTTGATATCTTTAAATGATTTTAGTCTTGTGTTTTAACTTGTTTTAGTATATTTTAATTAACTTCCTGTTATTCCACTTTATGGTACAGCGCTTTGTGACTATATGTCTGTGAGAAGCGCATCATAAATAAATTTTGCTTATTTGGTGCTTGGAGAAAAAGCAAGCTCCATGCCAATGTCTGTTTAGCTTTGTTGTTGCTAATGCTGCTCTGAGATGTGTGTTGGGCTGCGTGTTCTGAGTGTTTGGTTTTTTTAATGCAGTGCTTCTTGCGGGTTGTATGTCATGTAAAGGTGTTTCTTTCCATCTTTGTTATAAAATCCAAAAAAAGGGCCGGGCACATACGTCTATATACAGTATATACATATGTGTATCCTGCAGAGCAAGCACTAGTTATGGGTACAGTTTTGGTTGCTTAAAAGCCAATTTTTACAATCAGTCTTAAAAGTGTTTATTGTGGTACCTTCTCTGATTACAGGTGGTATGTTTTTCCAGATCATGGTGCCTCTCACTGATAGCACAGAGTAAGCAAATGTAGTGCATCTGTGGGGGACCTCACAGTCTCCTCTAGTGATTGCTGTGGTGGTTGTACCGCAGACAGTTCTCAGTTTAACATATTCTCCAAGGGAAGGGGGAGTGGGGGTGCAAAGTCATTTAATATTTTATAATTTGAACAGGCAAATTTGAGAGTTTTATAATTTTCAGAATACAGGAAATTGTATTTCTTGTAACTGTAACAGCAATGATATGTGGGATCTTTATCAAAGATTTTTATGGCTTCTTTGTATAAAGATTCAATGGGTTTGATTATGGTTACACCAGTGAGTGACCAGTTGGTAAAACAGTAATTGATGTGTGAGAAGATCATTGCTTGCAGAAACATTTTGGACACACTCTCAGCGATGGTCTACTTTGTTTAAAATTTCTTAGATTTGACTATGTTTGAGATTTTTTGGATGTGTTTTTTAAAGATTAATGAGGAGTCTAAAATCATGCTGAGGTGCTTAAATTCCTTGACTAGTTGCAGCTCCTCCCCTTTTAAGAAAATGTTTGAGTTTGTAATATTTGATTTTTGTTTGGTAAACATCATGCAAACAGTTTTTTTAGTGTTTAGTAGGAGACATGAATTATTCAGCCAGTCATGGATTTGGGTCATCGCTGTTGTAAGAATACAGGCGGCTTCTTGTGTGTTTTTTGCAGGTGTGAATATTACCCTGTCATCTGCAAACATTTGTATATGAATGTTTCTGCATGCATTTGGTAAATCATTTGTGAATAGAGAGAATAATATTGTTCCAAGTATGGAGCCTTGTGGGGCACCCATTTGACATTTCAAATATGGCGATTTGACATTGTTGACCATTACACATTGCTGTCTATCGGTTAAATAGGATTTAATCTATTTGATAGCATGCTCTGAAAAATTAAACTAAGTCTGGTTAAAATGATGTTGTGGTCAACAGTGTAAAATGCCTTCTTCAGATCTAAGAACAGCACCTACAGAATTGCACTTATCTAAGAAAGATTTAGTTTTCTCTAGGAACAAGCTTATTGCAGACTCTGTTGAGTGGTAGGCACGGAACCCAAACTGTGCGTGATGCAGGGGGGTGTTCCCATAATTCAGATGTTGACAAAATAGTGTGGCCACTCATTTTTCTATTTTTTCGGAGATGACAGATAAGATGCTGATTGGTCTGTAGTTGTTTATATCAGTTTTACTCCCTGTTTTGAAAATTGGTCTGACTACTCCTACCTTCCAAGCAGTGGGCACTGCAACATGTTTGATTGACAGATTGATTAAATGAGTAACTGGACAAATGAGAGAGTCTTTATTTTCTTTTAAAAATTTGGTGTTAAGACCATGTTCATTGTCATGATTCAGGACAGATGACGCTCAAACGCAGAGCTGCCAGAACAAACACTCAGACTCGGATGTAAAAGTTCATCAGTCTATTGTAAAAATAAAACTAACACACAACTCTAAATAAAATTGCAACAACTGAGGAAACTCGCAACACAAAAACACACACTTAAATAGACACAAAAACCGGTGGCCACTGGAGAGCATATAGCCTATGGGAGAAGAGCAAAGAGATAATTAGGGAAAGTTTCTCCCAAAGAGAATAATGCAAGAAAGCACTCTTGCTCTATGAGCAGAGAAGCCCGGCAGGGAACTTCTGCGTGGACCAGGGAAACAGGGGGAAGACGGTGACCTGGGTTGACGTCCAGCGTCTTCTTGGTCAGGCGAGCGTGATCAGCCCCAGAGTACACACCGCAAAGGTGGCAGCAAACCTGAAGAGACAATAGGACTGAGGGAGTGAAAACACAGGTCAAACCGAGAGGAAATGAGATAAAAGGCTTAGATGTTTTTTGGTAGCAAACCTAACGATCCAGCGATGAACTCTCCACACGCTGACTCTTAAATATGCTGGTTAATTAGGGAGCAGCAGGTGTGTAATTATGCAGGTGTAGCTGATACTCCGGAGCCAGGAAGACAGGGGAGGGGGGAGCACACTCGCCTGGTCATCACATTCATCTATTGCTTTTGAGCTATTCAATGAGCTGATGGTATTTGCAACTTCATTTTCAGTTATTTCTGATATATTAAAAACTGGTTGTGAGGGGTTAATAGGACTAGAGTTATGATCAGGTGGATTAAATGCATTGGATATTTCTAGCACAGAGTTTATGAAAAAGTTCTTAAACTCTGTAGGAATTACTGTGGGATTCTGTACCAATTTGTTATTTATATTAAGTTCCATGTCTCCGTCATCTTTTTTGTTCTGTTTATTAGTCAGTTTGTTAATATTATTCTAAATTATTTTGCCATCTCCAGCTGCATTTTCAGTAATGGTTATAAAAATGTTTGCCTTAGCCTTCCTCAGAGTTTGTGCTACCTTATTTCTAGAGACGTAAATTTTTGTCTATCTGTTGTTAAACCTGTTTTTAGAGCTATTTCAAGAAGCTGATCTCTGGTCTTCATTAGTTGTAGACATTCGGAGTTGAGCCATGGAAAACTGATTCTTCATCTGTTATTTCCTTTTTTTGAAAATGCCACTATAACCTCTTTGATTTTTTATTATAAAAAAATTCATTGCTGTGATTTATGTCATTTGAAGAGGTGATTTCCTCCATTCAGTTTTATTGCCATTGTTATATTTTGTTGTTGGTTATTTGGGATTATATAATTTACTGTGTTACCTGGCTGGGTGTTGGCAATACAAACGAAACTCTTGCAATGGTCGTATAGGGACTGGATAGCTCGTAGCAACAAGCCCGATACCCCATACTCCCACAGCACCCCCCCCCCACAAAAAACCATGAGGGACATGGTCAAATGCTTTCTCCAAGTCCACAAAACACATGTAGACTGGTTTGGCAAACTCACACAAATCCTCGAGGATTCTCAAGAGGGTAAAGAGTTGGCCTGATGGGTCAGGGCCAGGACAAAAACCATATTGCTCCTCTTAAATCCAAGGTTCGACCAGCAGTCGGACTCTTCTCTGCAGTACCCTGGCATAGACCTTCCCAGGGAGGCTGAGAAGTGTGATCCCCCTAAAGTTGGAACACACCCTCTGGTCCCCTTTTTAAAAAAGAGGAACCACCAGTTTGCCATGCCAAAGGCTCTGTTCCTGACTTCCACGCAGTGTTGCAGAGACGTGTCAACCATGACAGGCCTACAACATGCAGGGCCTTGAAGTACTCAAGTACTCAGATCCAGCCACCGGAGAATTTTTTATACACTTTGGTGACCTCAGTCACTGTGATGGGTGAGTCATCCCACTCGTTCACAAGCTCTGGTTCCTCTGTGGAAGATGTGTCAGTGGGATTGAGGAGATCCTCAAAGTATTTCTTCCACCGCTCGACGATGTCCCCAGTCGAAGTTAGCAGCGCCCCATCCACACCATAGACAGTGTGGGCAGGGAGCTGCTTCCCCCTCCTGAGTCACCGGACAGTTTGCCAGAATCTCTTCAAGGCCAACTAAAAGTCTTGTTCCATGGCCTCACCAAACTCCTCCCACACCCCAGTTTTTGTTTCAGCAACCACCCAAGTTGCACTAGGCTTGGCCTGTTGGTACACCTCAGCTGCTTCGGGGGTCCCACAAGCCAACCAAGCTCAATAGCACTCCTTCTTCAGCTTGATGGCCCCCTCACCAATGGTGTCCACCACTTGGCTTGGGGGTTGCCATCGAAAAGATGCACCAACAAACTTGCAGTCATGTATATTCATATTGTATTGTGTCATCTTTTTACTTTGCACTTGGCTTATTGAAGCTATTTGCTTTCTCGAGTTATTTCATTACCTCCACTAAGGAGCTTAGGTTTTTGCCGACGTGTTTGTTTGTTTGTTTGTTTGTTTGTCTATTAGCAAGATTACGCAAAAACTACTGGACGGTTTGGATGAAATTTTTACCAAAGGTGGTCCTTGGCCTAAGGATTAATCCAATAGATTTTGGTGATGATCTGAGAGTGTATACCTCCACCAAGGCCCCTGTTTGTATTTCTGCAGCAGGATTATAAAAAATTACTTGATGAATTTTGATGAAGTTTTCAACAGAGATGGTCCTTGGGCTGAAGAAGAGCCCATTAGATTTTGTCGATCCGAGAGCACATACCTCTGCCAAGGCTTTATCGTCTCACAATATTTTAGCAAGATTACTAAAGGTGGGCTACGAGTAGCCCGCCTCAATAGATGGTGGGCTACTCGTGTGTAGCCCACCTCTTGGGCTATACACAAACCCATTATATTTTGGAGTTGACCCATGAGTGCATACCACCACCAAGGCTCAATCTTCTTGAAGTGGTTTAGCAGGATTACACAAAAATTAATGGATGGATTTTGATGAAATTTTCACCAGAGGAGATCCTTGGTTTACAGACAAACCCATTAGATTTTGGAGCTGATCTATGAGTGCATACCTCGACCAAGGCCCTATGTTGCAATGTATGGTTGGATGGAGGCAGGGAGGTACAGACGGATGGACAAAGGGAGGAAAGGAAGGAGCCTTGGCAGAGGTATGCACTCTCTGGGTGTTTTTTTAGTTATTTGTTTTTATTGTTCTGGTTTTGACTGTTCTTCTTTTTACTGCTCTTCAGAATTCTGTTTTTGAATTTCCATCCATCCATCCATCCATCTTCTACCGCTTTTCCGGAGGTCCGGGTCACAGAGGCAGCAGTTCAAGCAGAGAAGCCCAGACTTCCCTCTCCCCAGCCACCTGCTCCAGCTCTTCAGAGGGGATACCAAGGCGTTCCCAGACCAGCTGGGAGACATAGTCTCTCCACCGAGTCCTGGGTCTGCCCCGGGGTCTCCTCCCAGTGGGACGTGCCTGAAACACCTCAAGTGGGAGGCGTCCAGGAGGCATCCTAATCAGATGCCCATACCACCTCAACTGACTCCTTTCAATGTGGAGGAACAGCGGTTCTACTCTGAGCCTCTCCCAGATGACTGAGCTCCTCACCCTGTCTCTGAGGGTGAGTCCAGCAATCCTACGGAGAAAGCTCATTTCAGCCGCTTGTATCCGCGATCTCATTCTTTCGGTCATTACCCAAAGCTCGTGACCATAGGTGAGAGTAGGAACGTAGATTGACCGGTAAATCGACAGCTTTGCCTTAGAACTAAGCTCCCTCTTCACCACAACAGACCGGTACAACGTCCGCATCACTGCAGATGCTGCTCCAATCCGTCTGTCAATCTCCCGCTCCCTTTTCCCCTCACTCGTGAACAAGACCCCAAGATACTTAAACTCCTCCACTTGGGGCAGGAGCCTGTCCCCAACCCGGAGAGGACAATCCACCTTTTTCCGGCTGAGGACCATGGACTCGGACTTGGAGGTGCTGATTCTCATCCCAGCCGCTTCACACTCAGTGGCAAACCGTCCCAGCAAGAGCTGTAGGTCATTGCTGGATGAAGCCAACAGGACAACATCATCTGCAAACAACAGAGATGAGATCCTGAGGTCACCAAGCATGACACCCTCCATTCCCTGGCTGCGCCCAGAAATCCTGTCCATAAAAATTATAAACAGGATCGGTGACTAGTTTGGTACGTTTTTGAATTTAATGTTTATATTCTTAGTTTGAACAGATACTAATGTGCACTTTTAAAATAAAACAAGTTTACATTTTAAATTTTTTGTTAGTTTCACATTATTTATTACAGTGTATAAGGGTGATCAGCGCTGGTTGGAGGTGCCTATGTGAAGTTTTTCCTGGGACCCCAAGAGACTCTTGAATCACCTCTGGCTATCCAAGCCAAGTAGGCTCAGGTTCAGGTTCAGGTTCAGGTTACTTTATTTGTACCCGTAGGTAGATTTGGTTTGCAGTCAGGTGACATCCATATTTACAAACCACAATTACATTCAACATGAACACAAACACAGGCACACATGAAGCTGACTATAAACACGATAAAAGTACTAAAGGCTCCTCCAATCAGGACATAGGACAAAGAGATGAGAGAAAAAACAAAGAGATAAGAGAGAAGGGTCGTATTAAAAAGTTAAGGACTAGTCAAAGAGGTTAAAAACTCAAAAGTCTAAAACCCAATAAAAGATTTAGAACCCAAATAAAAAACCTACAAAAATAAGTAAATATAAAATCAAATTAATAAATAGGTTAACTGAATTATGTGCAATATATTGTTACATCTTGTTCAACTCTTTAACAACAGCAGGAGCAAAGCTGCTTTTGTAGCGCTGGGTTTTACTTTTTGGGACAGCAAACCTCTGTCTGGAGGGAAGAAGCTGAAAGTGGCAGTGCAAAGGGTGGGAGTCATCATTTAAAATGGAGGTAGCCATCCTCTGTACCTGTCTGGTGTACAGGGATGTCAGGCTCAGCTGTGACTCACCAAGCAAACGACTGGACCATCTAACTACCTGATCCAAGGATTTCCTCTGTTTCAGTTTTATCTGACCAAACCATGACACTAAAGAAAAGGATAAAACAGATTCAATAAAAGCCCGATAAAACATTGTCATTATGGTTTGGTCAATTTGGAAGCGTGCAAGTTTCCTTAAACAATGCAAATGTTGCTGACCCTTTTTGCACACCCTTTCACAGTTCTCTTCAAAGTTTAAATTACTATCAATAATCATCCCAAGATGTTTGTAGGACTGTACACATTCAGTGGTCTGGCCTTTTAGTACAGTGACTTCGTGCCTGGGAGTTTTCCTCCTAAAGTCAATAATCATATCTTTAGTTTTTGTCGTATTCAGCTGCAGGTAGGAATCCTCACACCAGTGAACAAAATCATCAACTACTGGGCCGTGGCCACTCTCACCATCTAACTAACTAACTAACCTGCACTTATATAGCGCTTTTCTAGTCACAAAGACCACTCAAAGCGCTTTCATTAATACTAACCCTCTATTCTAAGGGCCTATAGGAAACAAATATCTAGGGACAATTTAGAACAGCATTTTAGCATACTTTATAATGTGTCTGTTGTCATGTCTGCTCCGACACATGTTTGTGTACAGGATGAAGAGTAGTGGTGACAACACACACCCCTGGGGAGAGCCAGTAGAAGAACACTTTTGGTCAGACAATGTACCACTGACCCTTACTCTGTGTCCTGTTGGTTAAAAAATCCAGAATCCAACCCACCACATTATTACTCAAATCAAATTGTTGCAGGAGCCTTTCAACTAAAATATGAGGTTGGATTGTATTAAAGGCGGAAGAAAAGTCCACAAATAAAAGCCTGGCGTGTGTCCCATTAAAATCCAGATGCTCAAAAAGCATGTTAAGCAGAGTGACAGTGGCATCCTCCACTCCTTTGTGTTAAGAATGGCTCTCGCGAGCCATTAAGGAGACGCTATAGACAACCGATGAGTTTGCGTTTCTTTATTAACAAAAGACTTAAATACACAAATGACAAAGTAAAGAGCCACGGGGGGGGGCAAAAACACGCTCATAACTCAAAATAGAACTCCACCTCGGGTGAAAGGCTAAGGAATGCAGCGAGGACGGAACCCACGCTGAGCAGTAGCACTTACTGGAGAGTGAGGAGCAGAAACGCTGAGGGGACTGGAGTTGGGCGTAGGAACTCCAATCACATACACGGAGAAGCACGATGTATGGGTTTCTTCCTTTAGGTCGCAGCAAGGAGTCATTCTCAGCTGCTCCCTTAAATGGGGAACAGAAACCAATCAGAAGCAGGGAAGGTAATCGATGATAACAGACAGCTGTCCCAGAGCAGCTGGGCTTGACAGCCGGAAGACTGCTGAGACGCTGTCAAAACTACAAGCCTCGGAGGAGGCCATAAGACCAGGCCCGGAATGGGGTGGAGCTGGAGGAAAACTGGACAACCTGAGCGCGGATAACAATCAGCGCTCAGACCGTAACAGTACTCCCCCCCCCCCCACCGAGCAGCACCTCCCAGCGCTGGCTTACCCCCTCCCTCAAACAGAAGGCCACCAGGACCAGCCCAGGGAGGGTGGAGGGGGAAGCAGGCCAGAAGGGAGATAATCAAGGGGGGGGGGAGAAAAAAACCCATAGGGAGAACCCCAGGTACCATGGAATGAATAACAAAGATATATGAAACATACTGCCCCGGCAGGCCACAAGGAAAACAAAAAATACAGATATACCTGAAAATTTACCAGTACCATATAACACTGGGAAGGAGAAAAAACAAAACAAAACTCAAAGCTACAGAGCAGGCAAACAGACCCTACCAATCAGCAAAAAATAGAGAACCTGGAGGTCTAACTCCGAGCATGGTTAAGTAAGCCACACAGTTTCAAACAAAAACAACCATCACCCCCTCCTCTGCAATGACCATAAGGTTAATCCGAGCAACCACAGAAGGCAGGGCAACACGACAAAAACCAAGATGCAGAGTAAAAGTGACAGTCACGAAAGAAAAGGAAAAAAAAAAAAAGAAAAGAAACAAAAACAAGAACACAGAATGAACTTAGGGCGAGGACAAGGCAAACCTCATGTCCCGAAGGTCATAGAAAACAAATTAACTCTGTATCCTTGAGATTAAAACATATTTTCACATTCATGCAGACCTGGCCAAAACAGATTAATTACTCTGAGATAATAATCTGAAGGTAACTCCAAGAAATTGAGCCCCATACTACAAATTGACATGCAGATACCCATACCATCTTAACATAGAGCTTGCCCTGAAAATGTGAAGAAAAAAAAAAGATTTATTCCTCAACCACATCATTACCTGCACTGCAGATGTCATAGACCAGTCTGGAGGAGGGTATGAATGCAGATAAGGTAAATTATTCAGACGAGGCCAAGCAACATGAAGCCAAAATACTGTTTTAAGGCCCAACTTAAATTAAAATGAATACTTTCCATCTTACATGCATAATATGACATTAGAAAGCAGCTCTTACAAATGAAAATTTGACTGGATTTGATACCACAGCCAAAACTCTTGCAAGTGAATTCAATGTCTTGACTAATGATAATCACATAAAGGAGGACAATCCAAATCCAAACAACAAGAAGTCAATTTTCCAGGCAGGTGGAGAGGGGCAGAAGATGACAATTCAGGTGGCTTATTTGCATTTCGACTCCACCTGACTGCAGGAAAAGGGAAAAAACAGTTCGGGTAACCTACCTGAATCCCTGACTAGAAAAAAACTGAAGCTCAGGTGGCTGGACCAGCTCGCCGAACCCACACGGCAGTTCGTCAGGCGGACGACCCAAACCCGGATTCCACCTGGCCGGGAGAGACATTCACAGTTCGGGCGGCCTACCCAAGTCCCAGGCTCGAGAAAACATCTCAGGTGGCCGACCCAGATCGCTGAACCAACCAGATGGTTCAGCAGGCGGTCGTCCCATGTCCTCAGACCACCGAGAGCAGAGGAAGAAACTTAGACGCGACTTCCTTACCAGGGGGGCGAGCAGGAGGAAGCCGACCCGGATGATGGGAACCCCAATGGCACCCGGAGGGGAAAAAACAGAGGCAAGGGGCGGGATCAGCCCAACGTCGGGGGGAAATGAACCTCCAGTTACTTCACCGGCCTTTAACCGAACTGGCACCGCATTCTCGATGGACCCTGATTGGACCGGCGCCCCACCCACGATGGGCCCCAATTGGGCCGACGTAGCACCAGGGGTGAACTCCGTGCACAGACCCAGAACCCCCGTAGCGACAACTAGAGCAGATTCGTCTCCGGTGACCCTGGGGAAAGGCTCAGAGGAACAAAAGGAACTGGGATCAGGATCACCAGTAGCGACAGAGCCCGGCGAGACACGCTCGAGTGCAGTGGATGGATGCACCCGGCTCGTCCCTCCGAGAGACAGGTAATAATGCTCCAGAATTTAGAAGAGAAAAACAAAATAGAGCAATTGCCTGATCTCGGGTTCTACCACCGTCGAGGACTTCGATGCTCCAGGTTCAACGTGCAGGAGTTCATCTTCCGGCTCCCATTCAACTGCGACGGGCTCCACAGCCGGCATGATGGTTCTCACAGTCTGGAGATTCCCTGGTGCTGAAGTCCACGTCGAAGGCCCGCACAGCATGGTGGCAGGGGATTTGAGTTCTGCTGGGCTGAACTGTTCCTCCGTGGAGACCCTGGGACGTTTGATCATTGGCGCAGGTTCTAAACGACAGTCTGACCTCCTCCTCTGCCCATGATGTGGCTGCAGGGCTGGAACCAGGCTTTCCAGGGCCGCAGGCTCCCTCCTCGTCCGGCGGTGTAGTCCTAGCACCGGGGCACGCTCAGAGGGGAGAGACACAGAGGGTGCAGGTTCATACTTTATGACTGCAGCAGGTGGAGAGATCTCAGGGGACTGTGAACCCCGAACTCCACCTCCAGGAATCAAACAAGGCAATTCATCCAATACAGGAAGAGAATGAAAAGACACTTGCCTAATTCCTGGAGAACCGGTGGAACCCGCCACAGTGGGCTTGAGACTTCCTTTTCCCCGCTGGATGGAAGTGGAGGGTCCCCCAGGAAGACGAGGAGGAGCCTCTCGCACCAGATCAGGACCGGGAGCATCCGGAGACTGACTCATGCAACTCATAGCAGCTGGAGTGAACGTCGAAGAGGGGGGAGAAACAGCCGAGGCGAACCGGGAACTAAGAGCTGACGGGACAGCGGGGAGAGATGACCCGGAAGCAGGAGCGGCTGATTCACCTCTTCGGCTAGACACGGAGGCTACAGCTGGCTGGGAGACAGAGTTCATGTGGCTACCCGGAGCTGGATCCGGACAGGGTTCTCGCTGAGGTGTTCGAGTGGTTTGGGAGCGACGTCTTCTGGCCGCGGGCGAGGCGAATGTGATGTTAGGGAAACTCCGCCCCTGCGCTTAAACTGAGGCGAGCAGGTCAGCGTATTCCGGATAATTATTCAGCTCAGGGTTCTTCTCTACCAGCCTGACCGCTACCATCACGTGCTTCATGATTTCTGTGGGATGGACGGCGGAGCGAGCGGCAGCCACTCGGTCACGAATGGAAATTACTGTCACCTGTATTCTCTCCGGGGGAATACCGGCTGACGTCACTCTTCCTTGGGGATGACCCCTGGGTGGTGCGAACTCCTGGATTGGATCGGAGGCAGGAATGGGATCCCAAAGCGAGGAGCGATGGTGCCTTGTCTTCGGTTTCCTGCCGGAGTCTCCCTCCAGCCCACGGAGTCTTTCCCAGAGAGAAGAGATGTCTGCCCTCCCCGCCTTAAATTCAGGGTGGTTGGAGTAGCGAGGAAGGCGGTTAATTATGTCCTCAGTGAGGTCCAGGTGCCGGCGTACATTGCTGGGAGTGTCATAGAGGTCTGCGGTGAAAAGCGTTCCATCTACATAATCCAGGGCTTCCGCCAGTTCGTAGCCCAGGCGCCACACGTGGCTCCTGAAGGACGACATAATCCCAGCTCACCAGTACCCAGACAGTGGAAAAAACAAGTGCAAATCTGGCAAAACTCACGGTCACCGGCGTCTCAGTTTGTCTGTGACCTACTGTTAAGAATGGCTCTCGCGAGCCATTAAGGAGACGCTATAGACAACCGATGAGTTTGCGTTTCTTTATTAAAAAAACACTTAAATACACAAATGACAAAGTAAAGAGCCATGGGGGGCAAAAACACGCTCATAACTCAAAATAGAACTCCACCTTGGGTGAAAGGCTAAGGAATGCAGCAAGGACGGAACCCACGCTGAGCAGTAGCAATTACTGGAGGGTGAGGAGCAGAAACGCTGAGGGGACTGGAGTTGGGCGTAGGAACTCCAGTCACATACACGGAGAAGCACAATGTATGGGTTTCTTCCTTTAGGTCGCAGCGAGGAGTCATTCTTAGCTGCTCCCTTAAATGGGGAACAGAAACCAATCAGAAGCGGGGAAGGTAATCAATGATGATAACAGACAGCTGTCCCAGAGCAGCTGGGCTTGACAGCCGGAAGTCTGCTGAGATGCTGTCAAAACTACAAGCCTCGGAGGAGGCCGTAAGACCAGGCCCGGAATGGGGTGGAGCTGGAGGAAAACTGGACAACCTGAGCGCGGATAACAATCAGCGCTCAGACCATAACACTTTGTGAGGCCTATTGTCACGCCGCGCCATTCATCAGCGGCGCCACCTGCTCACGCACCTGCTACTCGTCAGCGGCGAAGGATAAAAGCCGCCTCGCCCTGAGCGTCGGCCTGAAGCCGTAGACTTCATTTCCGTTGTATGGACTTCTACCACATTCTCTTCAGCATCCTCATCTCCGGTAAGAAGTTCACTTACCTCATCTCTCCAGTCTGCTCCCCTGTGCACAGGTGGATTCCTCGGCGGCGGACAATCCCGTCCCTCGTCTCTCCTCGCTGCTGCACCGAGCCCTGCAGGTGGCTGTCTCCCGGGCTTCCATCCTTGAAGCGCCAGTCATCTGCCCAAACAAGTAAGCTTCTCTCCCTCGCCTATTCTCCTCCCGTGTTGGTGTGTGCTCATCACCCTGTGTCTGATTTCTCCCATAGGGTTGCCGGCTGAACGGTCTCCTGCCTCTGGGTCCGAAGCAGACGCCACCACCAACACATTAACATTCCGCAGACACGCACCCAAACATCCCTGTTGTTAATAAACAGTTTGAACTACTCTGAGCCTGTGTGTGTGCGTCTCCTGAGCCGAACGTTATGTCAGTACGGCTTCAGCAGAGCGGCTCGGCGGACGGCGGGCTCGCACACCGGTTTACCATCCTCGAGGCTCGGGTGGATCAGATTGCTTATCAGCAACAGGTGGTTCTTCATCAATTATTAGAACTGACTAACCGATTGAACCGCTTGGACCCCCAACAGCCGTTCCTCCCGACTCACCAGGGTGGCGTGGCTCCTGCTGTTCCAGCGGCCGTCCAGCCGGCTCCAGTGGCACCGGTTCGGCTCACGCCGATTCCGACCCCCGCCCGCTTTAGCGGTAAGCTCGGCGGAGCGCGGGGGTTTATTATGCAGTGTGAGTCCGTGTTCCACCGTGTGCCCGGAGATTTTCCCTCGGATCACAGCCGAATTGGTTACATAGGGAATCTTCTGGAGGGGCGTGCGTTAACCTGGACCTACGCCGTAATGGCGAGGCCCAGTTATGCCACCCTCACCTATGACCAATTCGTGAGGCGCTTTCTGGAGGTCTTTGACCACTCACAAACCGAAACGGTCCAGGTCGATCGGCTTCTCGCTCTCCAGCAGGGAAGCCGGTCGGCAGCGGACCACTCGGTCGACTTCTGGGTAGCGGCGGAGGAATTGGGCTGGGAGGAACGCTCCCTCTGTGGCCTGTTCCTCCGCAGCCTCAATAGTGATCTGAGGGATGAACTGGCTGGTCGGGATATCCCTGGGACGCTAGCGGAGCTGACATCCTTAGCGATAAGTTTGGATAACAGGCTGCGCGAGCGCTCCTCGGGGCGGAGGTCTTCTTCTTCTCGCCCTCGTGGAGCCTCGCCGCACCTGTTCCAAGCTCGCCCCCTGGCGGCGCCGCCAGCATCGCGCCCCGAGGAGTCGGAGCCGATGGTGACGGGCTGGACTAAACTTTCCCCTGTGGAGAAACAACGCCGCCGTGAGTTGGGCCTCTGCATGTATTGCGGAGGCGACCAACACACCGTGGAGCGTTGTCCACGGAAAGCCAGTCGGTGGGGTCCGCGAGTCACTGTTGGAAGCCTCGCGGATGTCAATCGGTTAGGATCACTTACTCAATTGAAGCTGCCCATCCGTTTCTGCCATAACTCTACTGGGCACCTCACCCACGCACTGGTGGATTCGGGCGCAGAAGGCAGCTTCATTTCACAAAGCCTGGCAACCCGATTGGGCATCCGCTGCCAGGCACTCAACACTCCCATCTCCCTGATCCACCTCTCCCGTGCCACCCTCGGGAGAGTGACACATCAAACTGTTCCCCTACCGGTCATCATCTCGGGAAACCACCGGGAGGAAATGACCTTTTACGTCCTTCCCAACTCTGTGTCGCCCGTCATCCTGGGGTATCCCTGGCTCCGCCTTCACAATCCGGTCCTGGATTGGAGATCAGCTGGGATCTCGGCATGGAGTACGTTCTGTATGGGCACCTGCCTTCAGTCCGCTGCCTGCTCTCCGTCCGCTCCTCCCCCTGCTACGGACGCTGCACCCCCGGACCTGTCTCTGGTGCCCCCAGAATTTCACGACCTGGGTATAGTGTTCAGCAAAGCGAAAGCTATGTCTCTTCCCCCTCATCGGCCCTATGACTGCGCCATCAACCTCCGCCAGGGGGCTCCCTTACCTTCTGGTCGCCTTTACAGCCTGTCTGCGCCGGAGAAGGAGACGATGAACGCCTACCTGAAGGAGTCATTAAGTGCTGGGATTATCCGCCCGTCATCGTCACCCGTGGGGGCAGGGTTCTTCTTCGTGGGGAAAAAGGATGGGTCCCTCCGCCCTTGTATCGACTACCGGGCCCTCAACAATATCACGGAGAGGGACCGTTACACCCTGCCTCTCATGGACACTGCTTTCCACTCCCTCCAGGGGGCGACCTGGTTCACCAAGCTGGACCTACGCAGCGCTTACCACCTCGTCCGGATCCGGGAGGGAGATGAGTGGAAAACGGCCTTCCGTACCCCGAACGGCCACTTTGAATATCTGGTGATGCCGTTCGGGTTGACCAACGCTCCTGCAGTCTTCCAGCGCCTCATTAATGACGTCCTCCGGGACTTCATTGGCCTTTTCGTGTTCGTCTACCTGGACGATATTCTCATCTTCTCCAAGTCCAGGGATGAGCACCAGGTCCACGTGAGGCGGGTCCTCCAAAGGCTGCTGGAGAATCGTCTGTACGTTAAGGCGGAAAAGTGTGAATTTTACGCCAGGAGTACATCCTTCCTGGGGTTCATCATCGCCCACGATAAGGTGCTCCCCGACCCAGAGAAGGTAAAGGCGGTGGTGGAATGGCCCACACCTGCATCTCGGAAACAGGTGCAGCAATTTGTTGGCTTCGCCAATTTCTACCGCCGCTTTGTCCCCAACTTCAGTGCCATCGTGGGACCACTGACCCGCCTCACGTCCCCGAAGGTCCCGTTCCGGTGGACCGAAGAGGTCGCTGCCGCCTTTGAGGCGCTGAAGGCGGAATTCTCCTCCTCCCGGGTCCTTCGCCAGGTCGACCCCGCGCTGCAGTGCATTGTAGAGGTAGACGCCTCGGACACGGGAGTGGGAGCAGTGCTGTCCCAGCGGTCACCGGACGATGGCGCCAAGCGACCGTGCGCCTTCTTCTCCCGGCGCTTGTCCCCGGCGGAGAGGAACTACGATGTGGGGGACAGAGAGCTCTTGGCCATCAAGCTCGCCCTGCAGGAGTGGCGCCACTGGTTGGAGGGGGCAAGCCTGCCGTTTGTGGTCCTCACGGACCACAAGAACCTGGAATACTTACGGTCTGCCAAGCGCCTGAACGCCCGCCAGGCGCGCTGGTCCCTGTTCTTCGCCAGGTTCCAATTTTCCATCACCTTCAGGCCTGGCTCTAAGAACGTCCTGCCTGACGCCCTCTCCAGGCAGTTCGCCCCCGTGGAGTCGGAGGAGGCGCCCCACTCCATCCTGCCCAGGTCGTGCGTCGTGGGAGCCATCTCGTGGGACATTGAGAGCAAGATCCGGAAGGCACAGGAGGTGGAACCTGACCCTGGCGGCGGACCGGAGGGGAGGCTGTTCGTGCCATCCGCGGTCCGAGGAGAGGTCATCCACTGGCTCCACACCTCCAAGCTCACCTGTCACCCTGGCACCTCCCGGATGATAGATCTCCTCCAACGGTCCTTTTGGTGGCCAGGCCTGCGGAGGGATGCAGCCCGCTACGCCCGGGCTTGCCCAATCTGTGCCACCTGCAAGTCGGGAAATGCCCCTCCAGCGGGTCTGCTCCAGCCCCTGCCCGTCCCTGGCAGGCCCTGGTCGCACATCGCTCTGGATTTCGTCACCGGACTCCCCATCTCCAACTCCTATGACACCATCCTGACCATCGTGGACCGCTTCTCCAAGGCCGTGCACTTCGTCCCCCTGCGAGGCCTCCCTACTGCCCTGGAGACGGCGGACCTCCTCGTCCAACACGTGGTCAGGCTGCATGGGATTCCGGTGGACGTGGTCTCGGACCGGGGCCCCCAGTTTTCATCTGAGGTTTGGAGGTCTTTCTGCAACGCCATCGGAGCCAAGGTGAGCCTCTCCTCTGGCCATCACCCCCAATCCAACGGGCAGTGTGAGAGGACCAACCAGGAGCTGGAGGCTGCGCTCCGCTGTGTGTCCAGATCCAAACCCGCGTCCTGGAGCAACCATCTTGCCTGGGTTGAATATGCCCACAACACCGCTCGCTCTTCTGCTACAGGGATGTCCCCCTTCAAAGCGTCCCTGGGTTACGACCCCCCGCTGTTTCCGGAGCAGGAGAGTGAGGTAACTGTCCCGTCAGTTAGGGCCCATCTCAGGCAGTTCCGCTCCACCTGGGCTGCCGCGCGCCATGCGCTATTGCGCACAGCGGAGCGCAACAGGACTGTGGCGGACCGGCGTAGGAGACCTGCCCCGGCGTACAGAGTTGGGCAGCTTGTTTACATTTCCACCCAGGACGTCACTCTAAAAGGCGAGAGGAGAAAGCTGGCACAGCGCTTCATGGGTCCCTACCCCATCACCCGGATCATCAACCCGGTGGCTGTGCGCGTGGCTATTCCCCCCTCCCTCCGCATTCATCCTACTTTCCACGTGTCGAAGGTGAAACTGGCGGTTACTGACCCCCTTTGCCCTCCTCCTGCAGCGCAACCCGCGCCCCGGATGATTGGTGGCCATCTGGCCTGGTCCGCCTCCTCCATCCTGGACTCCCGGCGCCGGGGTCGTGGGTTGCAATACTTGGTGGACTGGGAGGGCTATGGGCCCGAGCATCGACAGTGGGTGCCCCCGTCGTTTGTGTTGGACCCATTGCTCATCGCGGACTTCCACCGAGCGCACCCGGATAAGCCATCGCCAGGAGGCGCTGCTGGAGGGGGGAGTACTGTCACGCCGCGCCATTCATCAGCGGCGCCACCTGCTCACGCACCTGCTACTCGTCAGCGGCGAAGGATAAAAGCCGCCTCGCCCTGAGCGTCGGCCTGAAGCCGTAGACTTCATTTCCGTTGTATGGACTTCTACCACATTCTCTTCAGCATCCTCATCTCCGGTAAGAAGTTCACTTACCTCATCTCTCCAGTCTGCTCCCCTGTGCACAGGTGGATTCCTCGGCGGCGGACAATCCCGTCCCTCGTCTCTCCTCGCTGCTGCACCGAGCCCTGCAGGTGGCTGTCTCCCGGGCTTCCATCCTTGAAGCGCCAGTCATCTGCCCAAACAAGTAAGCTTCTCTCCCTCGCCTATTCTCCTCCCGTGTTGGTGTGTGCTCATCACCCTGTGTCTGATTTCTCCCATAGGGTTGCCGGCTGAACGGTCTCCTGCCTCTGGGTCCGAAGCAGACGCCACCACCAACACATTAACATTCCGCAGACACGCACCCAAACATCCCTGTTGTTAATAAACAGTTTGAACTACTCTGAGCCTGTGTGTGTGCGTCTCCTGAGCCGAACGTTATGTCACCTATAGGCAAACTGCAAAGGATCCAATGTATGCTTAGTCTGCTTTAGGACCTCAAATCTGACCAGTTTTTCAAAAATTTTCATTAAAATTGAAGTCAAAGCAACTGGTCTAAAATCATTTACCATTTTAGGACAGCTGGATTTTGGAACGGGGACAACCACAGCATCTTTCCAGATCTTAGGCACATGTTGTGTCTGTAAGGACTTATTGAAAATGTAGTGAAATACAGGACTCAATTCATGTGCACAGGACTTTACCAAGTGCCCACATATATTATCAGGGCCCTGACTTTTGTTCACTTTTACAGCACAGAACACCTTTTTAACATCCTGCACCTCAATATTAAAGTGCTGATTGTCTTTGAGTTTCTGTTTCAAACCTTGGGTTTCTGTGGTAAAATCAAAGGAGTCAAAACGACCATAAAAACAATTAAGAGCATTAGCCAGCTCTGTGTCTGAATTAAAACCATCTAAAAACACACAATTACTGTGCTCTGTGCTCTGAAGGCCTGCAATAGTTTTCATACTGGCCCAGGCTGAACCAAATCTCTTTGTTGCCATCTTACTTTCCAACTCTGATTTATAATTCTGTTTTGCTCTTAAAATTTCGGCCTTCAGCGCTTTTGTGGCACCCTGCAGCTCCGAAACAACCCCCTGCTTAAACTACTAACTAACTAACTAACCTGCACTTATATAGCGCTTTTCTAGTCACAAAGACCACTCAAAGCGCTTTCATTAGTACTAACCCTCTATTCTAAGGGCCTATAGGAAACAGATATCTAGGGACAATTTAGAACAGCCAATTAACCTAACATGCATGTTTTTGGCATGTGGGAGGAAACCGGAGAAATCCCGGAGTAAACCCACGCAACACGGGGAGAACATGCAAACTCCACACAGATCACTGTTGGTCGGGGGCTGGGATCGAACCCACGATCCCACGATCCCCACAATCCCCCGGCCAAGGGTAAACTGTGCTGCCACAGTGCTAACCACTGCGCCACCGTGCAGCATGGTTAAAGGCAAGTACTTTCCTCTGTAAGCAGGATTTAACTGATTTTGTAACCCATGGCTTGTTGTTGGGATATATTTTGACATGTTTATGTGGAACGATCATGTCTCTACAGAAAGCCATGTATGAGCATGTCACGTCCACTAAAGAGTCCAAATTTTCTCTGCAGTCTAGCATGAACACCTCCCAGTCCGTACAATTAAAGCATTCCTGGAGGCAGTGCACTGAATCCTCTGTCCACATGTTTATGTCTCTGGTCTTCGCCTTGTCTCTTCTGAGAGCAGTTTTATATGTGGGCAGCAAATGTACACAGTTGTGATCTGAGGATCCTAAAGGGGGCAGGGGAATAGATTTATAGGCCCTTTCAGTGGATCCATAGCACAGGTCCAATGTGTTTTTTCACCTGGTTGGGCAGGAGACATACTGATAAAAGTTTTTAAGTGTCTTCTTTAAAGAAACATGGATAAAATCCCCAAGAATAACATTTGGAGCTTCTGGGGAAAATCGACTGCCACCGCTGTACCACATCAAAGACTGTGCTGGAGGCGGAGGCAGCATCTGCCCTCAGGTGAATGTACACAGTTGTTATGAAAAGTTGGGGGAACTCACAGGGCAGATAAAAGGGGCGTAGTGATACAGACAGAATCTCCACATCTGGTGTACAGATGCGCTCTCTGACCGTGACAGATGTACAGTACTGTTTGTTAATATATAAACATAGGCCGCCCCCCCTGACATTTCCCCGTTACCTCTTCCTGCCAATCTGAGCAAAGTGGGGCTCCAAAGCCGTCAATCCACAGGTCCGCATCCCATGTAAGCCATGACACAGCAGTTCTTGAAATCCTTCTGATATCGTACATTCCCTTGAATTTCATCCACTTTATTTCTCAGGGATTGTACATTCCCCATAATAATGGAAGGAAGAGGAATGCGGTTAAGCTGACGCCTCCTCAGGCTTAATCTTACGCCTCCACGCTTTCCGCGTTTCCTCCTCTTGTCTCTCTTTTCATCGCTGTGTCCATGAAAATCTCTTAAAATAAAGTCCGGCAGTTGCGGCACGGACTCAAACACAGATGCTGCATTATCCATGTTTAAATGCAGTAACATTTCTCTGGAATACTGCGTTCTTCCCGGCGTGACCACAATCGCGCTTACCTCCAAGACAAAGAGCTGGTAGGAAAGAAACCACAGTGCGAAAACAAGAAGGAAATCCATACTGATGGAACCAGGGAGCTCTTTGTTATATAGTCCACAAACATTCAAGGACAAAAAAGACACAGAGAATTACGTTGAAACACAATGAAGTGCATAAAAACAAAGACACAGACGTAAAACTTTTTTCACCCGCTGCCGGTCGCTGCATGCGCATGCGCTGTTGATCCTACTTGTTGCTCAGGACATTAGCTGTGAACATTTAGGAGAAGATGCAGCTGAAAAGAAGTACCACATGTTCCTCTTTCAGCCTCCACTGTCGTAAAGAGCAAGCCAGGATTTTCAATTCAATTCAATTCAACTTTATTTATATAGCGCCATTTCACAACAACAGTCATCTCATAGCACTTTCAAACTGTAGGGGAAAACCCCACAATTGCAGAAAGACCACAGCAATCAGGGAATTCCCTGTGAGCAGCACTTGGCTACGGTGGAGAGGAAAAACTCGCTTTAAGCAGGAAGAAACCTCCAGCAGAACCAGGCTCAGGGAGGAGCATTCATCTGCTGCGACTGGCTGGGGGGTGAGGGGATAGAGAAGAAGAAGAAAAGAACAGACATGTAGAGAACAAACAGCCCGACGGGGAGATATATGGGAGAGAACAAAGAGATGTTAATGACCAGCAAAAATATTTCATTGAGAGTGAAGAAAGGAGTGAAGTCCAGTGCATCATTGGAGGTTCCCCAGCTGTCTAAACCTATTAGCAGCATGACCAAAGGAGGGTTCAGGGTCACCTCATCTCACCCTAACTACAGACGTGGACAAAATTTTTGGTACCTCTCTGTTAATGAAAGAAAAACCCACAATGGTCACAGAAATAACTTGAATCTGACAAAAGTGGTAATAAATAAAAATTCTATGAAAATTAACCAATGAATATCAGACAATGCTTTTGGATTGTGATTCAACAGAATTATTTTAAAAAACAAACTCATGAAACAGGCCTGGACAAAAATTAAGTTAAATACCCTTAACTTAATATTTTGTTGCACAACCTTTTGAGACAATCACTGCAATCAAACGATTTCTGTAACTGTCAATGAAACTTCTGCACCTCTCAGCAGGTATTTTGGCCCACTCGTCATGAACAAACTGCTCCAGTTGTCTCAGGTTTGAAGGGTGCCTTCTCCAGACGGCATGTTTCAGCTCCTTCCACAGATGGTCAATAGGATTTAGATCAGGGCTCATAGAAGGCCACTTTAGAATAGTCCAGTGTTTGGCTCTTAGCCATTCTTGGGTCTTTTTAGCTGTGTGTTTTGGGTCATTATCCTGTTGCAAGACCCATGACCTGCGACTGAGACCAAGCTGTCTGACACTGGGCAGCACATTTCTCTCTAGAATACCTTGATAGTCTTGAGATTTCATTGTACCCTGCACAGATTCAAGACACCCTGTGCCAGATAAAGCAATGCAGCCCCAGAGCAAAACAGAACCTCCTCCATGTTTCACAGTAGGGACAGTGCTCTTTTCTTGGTATGCTTCATTTTTGCGTCTGTGAACATAGCGCTGATGTGCCTTGCCAAAAAGTTCCAGTTTTGTCTCGTCTGTCCATAGGACATTCTCCCAGGAGCTTTGTGGTTTGTCAACATGCAGTTTGGCAAATTCCAGTCTGGCTTTTTTTATGATTTGTTTTCAACAGTGGTGTCCTCTTTGGTCGTCTCCCATGAAGTCCACTTTGGCTCAAACAACGACGGATGGTGCGATCTGACACTGATGTACCTTGACCTTGGAGTTCACCATGAATGTGTTTAGAGGTTGTTCTGGGCTCTTTTGTTACCATTCTTAATCAAGTTTCCTCGTGCGGCCATGTCCAGAGGTTGGCTACAGTCCCGTGGATCTTAAATTTCTGAATAATGTGTGCAACTGTAGTCACAGGAACATCAAGCTGCTTGGAGATGGTCTTATAGCCTTTACCTTTACCATGCTTGTCTATAATTTTCTTTCTAATCTCCTCAGACAACTCTCTCCTTTGCTTCCTCTGGTCCATGTTTAGTGTGGTACACATCATGTCACCAAACAGTACAGTGACTACTTGTCACCCTTTAAATAGGCCGACTGACTGATTACAAGTTTGTAGACACCTGTGATGTTAATTAGAGGACACATCTTGGTTTTCAATCTTTTCTAGGGGTACCATCATTTTTGTGCAGGCCTGTTTCATGAGTTTGTCTTTTTAAAATAATTCTGTTGAACCACAATTCAAAAGCATTGTCTGATTTTCATTGGTTAATTTTCATAGAATTTTTATATATTACCACTTTTGTCAGATTCAAGTTATTTCTGCGACCATTGTGGGTTTTTCTTTCATTAACAGAGGGGCACCAACAATTTTGTTCACGTCTGTATGGGTTATGTCAAAAAGGAAAGTTCTAACCCTATTCTTAAAAACAGAGATCGAGTCTTACTCCCGAATCCAGATTGGCAGCTGGTTCTATGGGAGAGGAGCCTCATAACTGAAAGCTCTGCCTCACATTGTGCTCTTAGAGAGTCTAGGTATTACAAGTAGTCCTGCATTTTTGGAGTGTAGTGCTCCATTTGGATGATTAGGTAGTATCAGTTCTTTTAAATAACAAGGAGCCTGATTATTCAGAGCAGGGGTATCTAATCATATACCATGGAGGGCCAATACCCAGCAGGTTTTCTCTTCTACCCAGTCTTTTCAGCAGGTGTTTTCAATAATCAGCAATCAGTGGGAAGAAATTCAGTGAAATTCATTGAAATCTGCTGTTAAAGACACTTGATTTTTTTAGTTTTTAAGACCCAGAAGCAGACAATGGACTCAGTTAGCAGATTAACATTGATTTTATTTGTGTGCAGGCTATAATAATGGGTGGAGAGTCTAACAACCCTGTAGGGAGAAGAGAGAGATGGATGAGTAATCTGCAGTACACAATTTGACAACTGATGTTGCCAGATTTGACAACTTGATTGTGGCCTTACAGGTTGGCGAGCAGCAGGCTGTAAAAACTGCCAGTGGCTGCACATCTTCTTCCCGGCTGTTGTCGTCAATGAAGGTAGGTGAACTTCTTGTGCTGATATTTACAGTGATAGTGCAGGAGAAAGCCTTGGTTGAGGCAATTTGTGACAATAGTTTGGGGAAATAATTGCAGCTCATTTACAGGATGAGGAGTGAGCAGAAGAGAGTACCTCTGCGAGGAGGAATTAGTCCTCCAAGAGGGATGAGTCCTGGTCCGCCAGGAGAATGGTCCACCTGTGCACAGGTAATCCTAGGAACAAACAGAGGAGACAATGGAAATGGAATGGCTTGGTTATGAAAACCCATGTTGGAAGAGAGGGTCGTAGCATGAAGGGGGAGAAGCTGCACACAGTGGAGAGAAGTGCTCTGTTACATGCTGTAGTTAACGTTTCCGTGCTGAACTGGTGTTCTGCCCTCTATTTAAAGGCTGCCTTGATAAGGAGCAGCAGGTTTGGAGCTGCAGCGGCTGTGGAACATGAACGTAATTAGAGGGAAAAACAAGAGTGTGCAGCCTGGATCACTACAACACTTGTTGGAGGTAAAGCCTGCAGGGTCTTGGCCCTCATAGCACATGACTGGGCATCCCTGATTTAGAGCTTTGTAAGTGAGCAGAAAGATTTTAAACTTAATTCTAAATTCTGTGGGAAGCCAATGAAGGGAGGTCAGAACTGGAAAGATATGATCTCTCTTTCTAGTACCTGTTAAAACTCTAGTTGCAGCATTTTGGACCAGCTGAAGACTTTTTAGAGACATTTTAGGACAGCCTGATAATAAAGAGTTACAATAATCTAATCTAGAGCTAACAAAAGCATGGATTTGTTCCTCAGCATCACTCTAAGAGAAGATGCTCCTAATCCTGGCAATACAGGGGGGAAAATAAGTATTGAACACGTCAACATTTTTTTCATTAAACATATTTCTGATGGAGCCAGTGACCTGAGATTTTCACCAGATTTCAGTAACAACCTAAATAATCCATACATACAAAGAAATCAAGGCAACTGTGTTTAAAAAAAGTTATATTTGATAAAGTGGAATGACACAGGGAATAAGTATTGAACACATGAAGAAAAAGATGTGCAAAAAGGAATAGAAAGCCAAGAAACCAGCTGGAATCCGTCAGGATTCAAGGCTTCAAGGATTCAAAGCCTTTATTATCATGTGCACAGTTAAGAAATGCAAAATTTCCTGAGCAATGAAATTCTTACTCTGCTGTCCACAACGAATGCCAAGGTAATAGATACACATCAATATTAATACTCATAAAGGTAAGAAACACACCTTAATACTAATACTAATAAATACACATTAAAAGCAATTAGGACAGTTAAAGCAGTTAAGACTAGAGGAAACAAGAATAATGAAAATTCATTGGTTGACTATAACTTGTCCCTGAGTAAAATAAAAATTCAGTGAGTGAGTATGACTTGTCTCTGATAATACCCAATAGACTGTACAATGGAAATTTTAATATCAGAGATGATATGAACGTGAGATGGCATGAGACTATGTACAAGGTACAAATTAGCATCCAGTGTGAGAATTCCTCTGTGTAAAGCTTTGTGCCCTGATAAGACCCACTAGACTGTAAAATGATAATTTAGCTGCAGAGATTATATGGACGTGAGACGGGGTGAAACTATGTACAGTGTGCAAATACTGAGATACTGATACTCCCACTGCATGTCCTCCATACGAAAAACTCTGTCCCTTCCTTTGGCATGCAGCACGAGCCGAGGCTTAGGCTGCACAGCCGCCTCTGCCAGGCTTAAGTTCCATAAGGCGTCTTTCGGAGTGAAAGATGAACGAGCGTTGGCGATATGTCCATCCTCCTCCCAGAGCGCAGCGCAGAGCTCCCACCCCAAACTCTGCGAACATTGTCTTCCACCTGCTGACGTCTCAGCATCCGTAGGACAGTGAAGGGGAAAAGAAATTACGGGAAAAAGAAAAAATTGCAAACCCACATAGGCTGGTGTCAGAGGTGGTCATGCTTTTCTGTCACAAAACACCCTTTTCAAGGGCATAAACAGGGACACCAAATGCTGTCTGTGAGTTTACACATTTATTAAAGTAAAAACACATGAACAAGAAACACAAACTATTAACAAGATGGGAAAATACACGTACCGGAGGAGGGCGGAGCTCATGACCAGGGAAGACAGAACAGCCCGGAAGCACCGCGGCTGAGGCACTTGGAGATGCTGGGGAACCTGAGACAGTTTCAGCCGGCGCACACCCAGGAAGCAGCGGGGCTCATGGCTGACGGAATTGGGGAAAGGACAGTACCTGGTCGGAGCTCAACGCACTCTCCTTGACGGCTACGGAAGACAATTCACTCAGACATTTTCTTGACATCTGAGGACGTCACAGTAGGGCACGACAACGGGGAAGGTTGTTGTGCCATTTAAATACCCTTCACATGATAGTTAACAGGTGTGGATACATGAGTGAAGAAAATAACAGAATGAATAGCAGCTGTGCAGCTCCTGACAGTTTGACAGCTGGAAGCTGCACAGCGTTGTCAAAATAAAACAAAAACTGGAAACCATAATGATACAAACACAACAGAATCCCAAAATGAACATAATAATACTACAGATACCAAATAGCACAAATAATACAGGAACCAAATATATCAGACATGAAAACAAGGAAACAAGCAGACAGAAAAACAGCAAACTAGACAGGAAACTGGGCACGGCACCCCCCCCCCCCCCCCGCCGTGCCCCAGGATCATGACAGATAGATGCTCTGCAGAGAGGGAAGTCCTGATGGTCTTCTCAGCTGGGCAGCACGGTGGTGCAGTGGTTAGCACTGTTGCCTTACAGCTAGAAGGTTCCTGGTTCGAATCCCCGGGCTGGCAGGGGTTGGAACCTTTCTGTATGGAGTTTGCATGTTCTCCCTGTGCTGCGTGGGTTTACTCCGGGGGCTCCGGTTTCCTCCCACAATCCAAAGACATGCATGTTAGGTTAATTGGTTGTTCTAAATTGTCCTTAGATATCTGTTTCCTATAGGCCCTTAGAATAGAGGGTTAGCATTAGTGAAAGCGCTTTGAGTGGTCTTTGTGACTAGAAAAGCGCTATATAAGTGCAGGTTAGTTAGTTAGTTAGTTAGCTGTCTTCACCACTCTCTGCAGGCGTTTCTGCTGCAAAGCAGTAGTGCTGCCGTACCACGCAGTGATGCAGTTGATCAAGATGCTCTCAATGACGCAGCTGTAGAAGTTGTTGAGGGTCTTGGGGGACATGCCAAACTTCCTCAGCCTCCTCAGAAAGTACAGCTGCTGTTGAGCTCTCTTAACCAGCTCTTTAGTGTTAAGTGCCCACGTAAGGTCCTCGTTGATGTGGATGTCCAGGTATTTAAAGCTGCTCACCCTCTCCACCTCAAGCTCCCGGATGAACAGCGGCTGATGAGGTCTCCTCCCCTTCCTCATGTCCACTATCATTTCATTCGTCTTGTCTGTGTTGAGGATGAGGTTGTTATCCTCACACCATGACACCAGGCTGGCCACCTCCCTCCTGTAGGATGCTTCATCACCACCAGTGATGCGTCCTATCACTGCTGTGTCGTCCGCAAAATTTAAGATGACATTGTCCTTGTGGGAGGCAACACAGTCATGGGTGAAGAGGCTGTAGAGGATGGAGCTGAGAACACAACCCTGTGGGACACCTGTGTTTGTGATGATGCTGACTGAGGTCCTGTTACCAATCCTAACAGACTGAGGCCTGCCAGTCAGAAAGTCCAGTAGCCAGTCACAGAAGGTGGGGTGCAGGCCAAGTGAAGACAGTTTGTAGTTTAGTTTGTGGGGGATGACCATGTTGAAGGCAGAGCTGTAGTTGACACAGAGCATCCTGATGTAGGAGTCTTTATCTTCCAGGTGGGAGAGGGAATAATGGAGTGCAGCAGCAATGGCATCTGAGGTGGACCTGTTGGACCAGTAGGCATACTGCATTGTGTCCAGGGTGCCCGGTATGCTGTCCTGAATGAGGGCCAGCACCACTCTCTCGAAGCACTTCATGATGATTGGAGTGAGTGCTACTGGCCTGTAATCATTCAGGCAGGTTGGCAGATTCATTTTAGGAAGGGGGACAATGGTTGTGGTTTTGAAGCAGGAGGGGACTATGTTCTGGTTGAGGGAGAGGTTAAAGATGGTTGTGAGAACATCAGTCAGCTAAGCAGCACATGCTCTGAGAGCCAGCCCAGGGATGTTGTCTGGTCCTGGTCCTTGATATTTGTTAGATTATTTTTCAGCATAATCATTCTGAGTCAAAAAATCAGGAAGAATACTTAAATGTAAATAAATTTATTCCATCGTGGCCAATGAGGGAGGAGTACAGACACAGCCCCAGTCTGACCACCCATACTCCTGAATCAAACATTCCTCACTCAAGGTTTATAAAGCTGTTTCATCAATGGAAAGACGGAAGACGGAGATTAATGTCCTGCAAGACGTACAGTCTTGTCCTTGAGAGTCCATGAAGCATAGTCCTTATCTTCTTTACTCACAGGAAACAGGGAGATAAATACACTCTCAGTCACACAGAACTGAACATGACTAATTAAAAAGATCTGCAGTCATTTAGAAAAATATCTGAACATTCTCACCACAATCACTCACAAACTGGACATTCTTAACAACATTCAACAGTGAGCTGTGTGAAGTTTGCATGTTCTCCCCGTGTTGCGTGGGTTTACTCCGGGATTTCTCCGGTTTCCTCCCGCACACCAAAAACATGTAGGTTTAGGGCGCTCGCGCACGCAGCGACCAGCAGCCGGTGGCTTGTCACCAGACTGCAAACCAAGTCTGCCTACGGGTACAAATAAGTAACAAAAAAAAAAAAAAAAAAAATTCTTATTACAACTATGTAATTGCTAACTCATGCATTCTTACACACAGAATGAAACTGCCCAAAGGCCATATATAAAATGCACATATGAGAATATAAAAGACATGGAATAATATAAGAATAATATGGAATTTTTCTATCAATATTCCTTAGTGCTTTGTTTACCTGTCCTGATGAGACTTTTAGTGGAGTGGAAGGGCACATGTGTGTGTCTCCTCTCGGTACTGAAGCTGGAGGTCTCAAAGCAGTTTGTGAAGCTGGTGGTGTTGGTGTTGGTTCTCTTGTAGTCTGTGATTTGCTGCAGGCCTTGTCACATGCGTCCAGGGTCAGGAGTGGAGTAGAGGCTGTCCAGCTTTTCTCTGTACTGCCTCTTGGCTGTTGTTATAACCTTCCTAAGTCTATACTTTGCAGCTTTGTACTTGGCCTCATTGCCCGATTTAAATGCAAGAGAGTAAGCACACAGCATCTGACGTACCTGACTGTTTATCCGGGGCTTCTGGTTGGTGAACTTCCTGAATTGTATGGTGGGTATGATGGTATCAACACAAGTACTAATGCACCCAATCACATGCTCAGCATAGTTCTGTATGTTTACAGAATAGTCCTCCTGGGTGGCTGCACATATAACACATCCCAGTCTGTCTGGGCAAAACAGTCTTGCAGGGTGCACTCAGCCTCTGGAGTCCAGCGTATAATTTGTTTAATAACAGGGTTTGTTTGTTTCAGTCTGTAGGCAGGGTACATAAGATAAGATAAGATAAGATAAGATAAGCCTTTATTAGTCCCACAACGGGGAAATTCCAGGATTGCAACAGCACAGGGATAGCAACACTCAGAGCAACAATCAGAAGGCAAGAAAAAACAAGCAAGCAAGAGCAGCTAATATACATATGTACATATTACTATAAAAAATATATATACACACACACACACACAGACACACAGTGCAGAGCATTGTAGCTGGATGGAATAAATATATGAATATATGAACACACAGTGCAGAGCATTGTAGCTAGATGGAATAAATATGTAAATATATAAACACCCACAGTATGGAGCATTGCAGCTAGGTGGAATAAATATGCAAGTATATAAACACACACAGTGCGGAGCAATGTAGCTAGATGGAATAATATGTAGATATATAAAAACACAGTGCGGAGCATTGTAGCTAGATGGAATAAATATATAGATATATAAATATAAACACACCCAGTGCAGAGCATTGTAGCTAGATGGAATAAATATGTAAATATATAAACACACACAGTGCAGAGCATTGTTGCTAGGTGGGATGAAACAGCATAACCGTCTATTTAGTTATCCTACATGGTATGATTATGTGCCCATACATATTCTCACCCTCCATAGCGACCGGTATGTTCCTAGTTGTATGCCGGAGAGGACCATTGTGTAAGTCTATTGCATCTTTTGCATTCAAAAAAAAAAAAAAAAACAAAAAAAAAAAACTATTAGTTTGTTACGTCTTTTTGCTATCTCTGCGAGCAGCCCTGCTTAGGTTGTACAGTCTGACAGCCGTTGGTAGGAAGGACCTACGAAACCTCTCGGTTGTGCACCTGGGATGATGTAGTCTGCTGCTAAATGAGCTCCTCAGTGCATCCAGTATGTCCTGCATAGGGTGGAACTCGGACTCCAGCAGAGATGACAGTTTAGCCACCGTCCTTCTCTCTCCTATCTCCTCCATCGGATCAAGGCGTTGCCCCAGGACAGAGCTAGCTTTCTTAATCAGTTTGTTCAGTCTCTTCCTATCGGCTGCAGTAATGCCACTGCCCCAGCAGACCACTCCAAAAGTGATGGCTGATGCCACCACCGTGTCATAGAATGACTTCAGCAGCGCCCCTTGTACACCAAAAGACCTGAGTCTCCTCAGCAGGAACAGCCTGCGCTGTCCCTTCTTGTAGAGTGCGTCAGTATTGTGTGACCAGTCTAGTTTATTGTTCAGATGAATACCCAGGTACTTGTAGGATGTCACCATCTCGATGTCTGTTCCCTGTATATTTACTGGTGCTGTGAGGGGCTGCCCATGCCTGCGGCAGTCCACCACCAGCTCCTTAGTTTTCCTCGCGTTGATCTGGAGGCAGTTCCGATGGCACCAGTCCACAAAGTCCTGGATAAGCCCTCTGTACTCAGCTTCATCTCCGCTGGAGATGAGACCAACGATCGCAGAGTCATCAGAGAACTTCTGTAGATGGCAATGTGTTGTGTTGTGTGAGAAGTCCGCAGTATAAAGAGTGAACAAGAAGGGAGCCAGCACCGTTCCCTGGGGGGCCCCCGTGCTACTGATGATCGTGTCGGAAACACAGTCCCGGGTTCTCACAAACTGAGGCCGGTTCGTGAGGTAGTCCAGGATCCATGATGACAGGTGCTGGTCCACCCCTGCGCGCAGCAGCTTGTCCTTCAGGATCATCGGTTGGATGGTGTTGAAAGCACTGGAGAAGTCAAAGAACATGATCCTCACCATATTCCCGGGCTTCTCCAGGTGGGACAGAGAACGGTGAAGGAGGAAGATCACCGCTTCCTCCACCCCAATGCCATGCTGGTAGGCGAACTGGAGTGGATCCATCGCTGGTTCCACCAGGGGGCGGAGATGAGCAAGGAGCAGTCTCTCCAGGGTCTTCATCAAGTGGGACGTCAAGGCCACCGGTCTGAAGCTGTTCAGGTCTTTGGGGTGGGAAGTTTTTGGTACAGGTACCACACAAGATGTTTTCCACAGCTGTGGTACCCTCCCCAGTTTCAGGCTCATGTTGAAGATATACGTCACAATCCCACACAGCTGGTCTGCACAGGACTTGAGGAGCTTTGCGCTGATGCCGTCCGGTCCCGACGCCTTCCTCGCCTTGATCTTCCTCAGCTCCGTCCTCACCTGGGTCTTGGTCAGGGTCAGGATGGGGGGCTGTGTGTTGGGAGTGGGGGGGGGGTGTCGGTGGAGTGGGGAGTGGGTAGCAGGACTTGATTTCTTAGAGGCAGCAGTGGTTGTTGTGCAGACAGGGGGGAGGGCGGTTGGTCAAATCTATTGAAAAACAGATTCAGGTTGTTCGCCCACTCCCTGCCCCCCGTGGCCTGGGGGGAGGTATTCTGGAGCCCCGAGATGGTTTTGAGGTTTCTCCAGACCACGCTGATGTCGCTCTGTTGCAGCTTGTCCTCCATCTTCTTCCTGAAGCTGTCCTTGCCTTCTCTGATCTTTCTCCTCAGCTCCCTCTGTACGGACTTCAGCATCTCCCACATAAACTGAGAGATGTGGTCTGACTGTCTGAAGTGGGGGTGGGGTGCCGCTCTGTATGCACCATGTATGTTGATGTAAACATGGTCTAGTGTGTTCTTATCACAGGTGGAAATGTCCACATGCTGGTAATATTTGAGAGGTACAGTCCATAAATTGCACTGGTTAAAGTCACCAACAACAATGAAAACAGCATCAGGATGTAATGTCTCTAATGCTCTGATGACGTCATGGAGTTTGCAGAGTGCTGCTGTGTAATTGCCTCGCGGGGGGAATGTAAACAGCGGCCAGAAACATCGCAGTGAATTCCCTGGGTACATAATAAGGACGGCATTTCAGCAGTAAAAATTCTATATCAGGCGAAAAGTGCTTGTAAACAGTCTGCACATCTCCACACTACGAGTTGTTTATAAACACACACACGCCCCTCCCCTCTCGTCTTACCTGTGGCTGATGTCTGGTCTGCCCGATGTATGGAGTGGGTCTGTGGCTGAATGGTGCACTCAGGGACTTTGTCTAAGAGCCAGGTCTCACAGAAAATTAGAGCGCAGCACTCTCTTATCTCCCGTTGGTCTTCGATCTTTACCCTTAGCCTGTCCAGTCTGTTTTCCAGAGACCACACGTTGGCTAACAGGAGGCTGGGTAGCGGTGGCCGGCTAGCAAGAGCTCTTAGCCTAGCATGGAGCCCTCCCCTCTTGCCTCGCTTGTGGCGCCGTTTCCGAAATACTCTCTTGGGATCAACATACTCACTCCAGCTCGGATCAGAATTTATGAAGTCATCCCATCCCACATCACAAATTAATTTCAGCTGGTTAAGTCCTGACTGATAGACTTTAAAAAGGTCCATGAATATCAGATGGACACACCACAAAGAACTAGGATAGAAGCAAGCTCTCTTTAGACCTTTGAGCTCTCTCTAGACCTTTGCAACCTTATTGTTGCAAAACATAATGATGGCACTGATTACAGGTGCATTTCTAAACTGCTGAATGTTCCAGTGAGCACTGTTGGAGCCATCATTCAGAAGTGGTAAGAACATCATTTTACCAATCGGCGACGACCAGG
This sequence comes from Pholidichthys leucotaenia, assembly GCA_020510985.1. Lineage (NCBI taxonomy): Eukaryota > Metazoa > Chordata > Actinopteri > Cichliformes > Pholidichthyidae > Pholidichthys > Pholidichthys leucotaenia. The sequence goes on from CM035849.1 coordinate 282,286,881, forward strand.
AGCTTCTCACAAGATTTCTGACAGAGGAGTCAAAATAATTACCAGAAGAGTTATCCAAGAACCAAAGACCACTCGTGGAGAGCTCCAGAAAGACCTGGAGTTAGCAGGTACTGCTGTTTCAAAGAAAACAATAAGTAATGCACTCAACTGACATGGGCTCTATGCCCTCTCACCTCGCAAGGCTCCGTTGCTGAAGAAAAGCCTGTTGAAGCTCATTTAAAGTTTGCTGAACAACATTTGGGTAAGCCAGTAAAATACTGGGAGAATATAATCTGGTCAGATGAGACCAAAATTGAACTTTTTGGATGCCACAACACACAGCGTGTTTGGAGGAGAAATGGCAGTGCACATCCCTTCATAGTGTGGGGGTGTTTTTCAACACATGGTACAGGCAGACTTCATATACAGTAATTGAAGGACAGATGAATGGACAAATGTATAGATATGTCTTTGATAAGAACCTGTTGCCATCTGCCAAGATGCTGAAAATGAAACGAGAGTGGACATTTCAGCAAGACAATGAGCACAGCCAAGGAAACTCTATGTACTGGCTCCAGAGAAGGAAAATAAAGCTGCTAGAATGGCCCAGTCAGTCACCTGACCTGAATCCAATTGAAAATCTATGGAACGAACTGAAGATCAGAGTTCATAGAAGACACCCACAGAACCTTCAAGATTTGACAGTTTGTGTGAAAGAATGGGCTAAGTCACTCCTCAGCAGTTCCTGTGCCTAGTTTCTCCATACAGGAGGCATCTGGAAGCTGTTATTACCAACAAAGGCTTTTCTACTAAATATTAAATGAATTTCACCAAGCGTGCTCAATACTCATTCCCTTTGTCATTCCATCTCATTAAATATAACTTGTTTTGTGAACACAGCTGCCTTGATTTCTTTGTATATATGGATTACTTGGGTTGTAACTGATATCTGGTGAAAATCTCAGGTCAATGGCTCCATCAGCAATATGTTTAATGAGAAAAATGTTGATGTGTTCAATACTTATTTTCCCCACTGTATTACACAAATGATAGAAGGCAGTCTTAGAAACAAGATCTTGATCAAAATTTTCAGCAGTAACTGCAACCAAAATTAGGTGTCTGAATAGACTGGACATAAGCAACACACCCCAACATGGGACCATCACCTCGAAAAGAAACAAGCTCAGGCATCCAACTGAAGGTGATTTTTTTTTTTAATCACACACTTTACGGTCATGGGCAAACCTCATAACTACATATTTGGTGCGTTTTAGTTTTTTCATTAAAATTATTCTATTGGTCACCCTTTATGTCTTTTGATATTTTTTAATAATAACAAACCAGACATTGTCCAGAAAACTACATCTGCTTAACCACACAGCAAACATCTGCCTGTAAATTTTTAATAAATATGTAGTAGCTAAAACTGGAAAACAATTGATCCATTACCAACAAATTAAATGTGCAAAAAAACATCACTCAGCATAAGAAATTTTGCCAGGGTGAGGCTTTTGCTTGTTGCAGAAATTAATGTTTGAAATGAGGAACTGATTGGCCATTATGAAGAAGTAGCTCTCTTAATTTGCTTGTAGAAATGTCAGAAAATAAATTTGCATATATATTACAAAAGCTTCAAGATATAAGTCACTTGGGCAGAATTCAAACCAGTTTAGCTATGAGATTGAATTACATGCTAATTTAATCTTTTTTTTAATACATTAAACACTGAATGGTGTTTTTGACACAAAGTTTATTTAGCTTATTTTATGGCAGTTCCTTAATTTCGAACATTCATAAGAAATTTCTTAGAGATCTGACTGTCCTTGTTTTAACTGTTTGTGGTGATTTGTTTTGCTCCTGTGTTAATTTGTTGCAGTTAGACACACTCTCCTTCCTGACTCCATCTCTTCCTATGTGTCTTATCATACTCCCAACCACACACTGTATTGTTCAGCCGATGATGAATGGCCACGTTGCTGTAAGCCAAAATGAGCTCTCGCTGAGACCACACGAATGCCACACTTTCAATACCTCTCCAGAAAGATTCATTACACTAATTAAAGTTCTGTTTTCTCACATTCTTCCACAGAAGTCACTGCTCGCAATCACTCCAGACTCCCAACAGAAACAGGGCCTGCTGTAGCCGTGTTGACATTAGGAGTGGGCAGCTAGACGAGTTTTCTATTTTTATCGAGGTGGACATCAGCAGCTTGGATAATCAACTCCAACAGATTGCACTCTGAGAAACAAATTGCTTCATTTAAGCATGAAAATGATTGAGCAAAAGGATGACAAACAGCGGAGTACATTTATCAAAGCTGTTTATATGAGACACAAATCACTGCTCCTGGATCCAGTTGAAAAATTGTTTTGTTATACTTATAATTTATCATTGACGTGATGTATTTACTGAAAACAAATCTGTCAGATGGTAGCTTTGATACATTAAAAATGTCAGTTATTATTACTGATAAAATATGGAAGTCAGTGCCTGTGCTGCTGATGCTGTAGGTTTATAAGAGTGAACTTGCAGAATATATTTAATTGTTGATTGATAATAACGATTACATATGGTCATCATTTGCATCATTTGTGGGAATTCATGGATGTTAAAACAACCTGTGTCACCACCCCACCATTTTTTTTAAGATTAGTATTTTTTTTCACCCAAACCGGATTACTTGTGAAGGAGATATCCATACAATCACTTACAGCTCCTTCTCAGTGAATTAGAATATCATTAAAGTCATTACCATCAAAAAAAAGGTTATAGTTTTCTGCACATGTAGTAGTAGTGTAGTGTAGTTTTCTCCACATGAAAGACCTTCTTCATAATTAACCCAATCTCACAAAAAAATGTAACTAATGAACGTTTCCACCCCTCAAAAAACATACATTTGTACATAAAAACAACAACAAAAAAGTACCTGGATATGTTTTTACAAAGGGTGTCCATGCCTTCATCCACTGCACATACGCAAATGCACACAAGAAAAAAAAATGTCCTCACTGTGCATGAGCAGAACGGCAACTGTTTTAGGTAGTCTTCCAACACTTATTTATTTAGCGAATGCAAAGTCCTCAAGCCAAGCAGTTGCCTCCTGGTTTGCTGCATGGAGAGTGTGTAATCCTCCTTCCAGTCTTTGGAGCGGGCAAGCCTCTATGATGTGTTCCATTGTTTGCTCCTCTCCACATGCACACAGTGGGCTAGGGCTACTGCCCCATCTGTGAAGGCTGGCCAAGCTGGGGCCATGTCCAGTCCTGAAGCGATTGAGTGTAGACCACTGTCTCCTTGGGAGGTTGGTGCCCGGGACCTGTTGGTTGGGGTTTGTCACCAGGTGTTTGTTTGGGACCTCCTTGGTCTCCCATTCCTCTTGCCAAGCTGTCTGGATGGTTAAGTCATCTGGGGGAGGGTTTTTCCAAATCGGCCGTCTGGATGGAAGTCGGGCAGTGGGTGGGGTGTAGATATCTGCATAGATTGGTAAGTGAGGAGAATCTTTGGCTTTTTGAAGCATCCTTTGAGTTAGTGCTGCTCGCCGGATGTGTGGGGGGTCTATGTTTGACAGTACAGGGAGCCAGGGGAGTGGTGTTGAGCGGATTGTCCCAGTTATGGTTCTCATGGTTGTGTTGAGCTGGGTGTCTATGTGGTGTGTGTAGGATGACCTGGACCAGACAGGGGCACAATATTCTGCTACAGAGTTTGAAAAGGCCAGTGCTGAGGTGCGCAGGGTGGAGGCTGCTGCCCCCCATTTTGCACCAGCGAGCTTGCAGAGCAGGTTGTTTCATGCCTTCACCTTAGCAGCCGTCCCCTTTAAATGTTCCTTGAAGGATAGGGTCCTGTCAAGGGTCACTCCAAGGTAGGTTGGATTTGAGACATGCTTAAGCTTAAGTCCGCTCAGGTGGATGTTTAGTTGTCTGGCAGCTTTTACATTGTGGAAATGGAATACACTGGAGACGGTTTTTGCTGGGCTTGGATTTAGGTGCCAGGTTTTGCAGAACTGGTTCAGTTTGGCAAGATCTTCCGTGAGCACCCATTCCAGTGGCTCAAAGTCTGGTGCTTGGACTGCCAAACAGATGTCGTCTGCATAGATGAAATTGTGGGATTTTGTAGTGGGCAGGTCGTTTATGTAGAGGTTGAACAGGGTTGGAGCTAGAACTGAGCCTTGTGGGAGTCCGTTTTTCTGCATTCTCCATGCGCTTGTGTTCTGACTGAGATGGACTCTGAACCTTTGGTTGGTCAGCAGGGTTTTTATAATTGCTGATGCCCAGGCAGGGATCGCCTTTGTAAGTTTCAGGAGGAGGCCTTTGTGCCAGATCGTATCATAGGCGGCTGTAAGATCGAGAAACACAGCCCCTGTCTTCAGTCTGCTCTCGAAACCATTTTCGATGAAGGTGGTTAGGGCCAGTACTTGCTCTCCTGTGCTGCGGTCCTTGCGGAAACCTGCTTGATCCACACTTAGAATTTCCTCTATTCCTGGGTAAATACGTTGCAGCATCAGGTGCTCCATGATTTTATAAGGAACGCTGAGGAGGGAGATTGGGCGGTAGCTTGCTGGTAGTCTGTGGTCTTTGCCAGGTTTTGGTATAGCAATGACCTTTGCTGTCCGCCATTTCTTTGGGATCGAGTTTGTTTGTATGATCCTTGTGTAGAGTTGTGTCAACCAGGTTAGGGCTCGGGTGCCAAGATTTTTCATGAATTCTGGGAAGATGTTGTCATATCCTGCTGCCTTTCCACATTTCAGGCCCTGTAGGACTTTCTCCAGTTCAGCAGTCTTGAAGGGTTCAGGGTTCGTTTCCTCTACGGGCATTTTTTGGTGTTTTTTTAGCTCAGTTGTAACTGCTCTTCTGGTGTCTTTGTCTTGGGGTGCTTTGGCGATGGTCAGTAGGTGGGATGCAACTTGGTTGGGTGTGACAGATGCTCGGCTTTGGCTAGGGGGCTTCTGTGCAGCTCCTAGGCGACGGATGAGGCTCCAACATTTCCTGCTAGAGTGGGTAAAGCTCCGGTCAGCAACTGTCTCCTCCCATTTCTTTCGCCGGGCTGTACTTAGCAATTCAATGAGATGGTCTGCTATCTCTGGGTCCCCTGATGTTTGATAGGATTGTAGGAGGGCAGCACTTTCTCCGTCCAGGCATGGGACATAGAGGGGTCGGTAGCCTCGTGGGATTGCAGTGTGAGCAGCCTTGAAGATTGCACTGCAGAAGCGGTTGTATGCTTCATCTACAGTGATGGTGTGGAGTGGGATGGTAACAGCACTCCGATCCAGAGTTTCACTGAATTTCTTCCAGTTGGCTTTGTGGAAGTTCCAGCGCATCTTCCTTGGGCTGTTTATGACTGGAAGTTGTAGGCCAATGTGTACAAGCAGGGGCCGGTGTTGGCTGTGTGGAAAATCGTCATGAATGAGGATCTGTGTAGGATATGGCGTCCCATTCAAAGAGCTGACCCAGCACAGGTCAGGAGAATAGTCCTTCTTCCACCTAGCAGAGTGGAAGGTTCCTCTTTGTTTGGGGTCGTGTATCAGAGCGAGATCATTTCTAGATGCCCATTCTGAAAGTACCTCCCCGTCACTATCCACTGCTGGGTACCCCCAGTCAGGGTGATGGCTGTTAAAGTCCCCCACATAGATGGCAGGGTGGGGTAGGGTGGGTAAGACCTGCAGATCCCAGTTGGCACTAGGGGGCTTGTACACATTGACAATATGGAAGCCACCAATGGTTATGGTGTCTGAGAAATGTGTTGTTGTCAGGTGGTTTACTTCAACTATGTCAGAACGCACATAGGTGGCACGTCCATGTTTGGCATGTGGAACATAGCACAGGAGGTCAAAGCCATTGATGGTGTAGCGGCCAGCTTCCTCTGTGCCAATATGAGTCTCTTGGAGGCAGATTACATCAATCGAGTGTTGGAAGGCGAGGACTTCGATAAGGCTTCGCTTGGCTGCAGATAGGCCTTCAACGTTTAGTTGCAGTATGCGAAGGGCAGGTCCTACTGCAAGGTGCTCTCGGGGCTGTATGCTTTCGGCTTTGGGACTGTGACTAGGGTTCTTCTTTGACTTGGCACTGAGGTGTCGTCTCTTCGAATTTAGTCTGCTGGAAGGATCATTAGCTTCCCCGGGCAAGCCAGGGTACTGGCAGAGTGCGCGACGAGAACGCTGATCCATTGCCCTCCAACACTCATTTGGTTGGTGGGAGGGGGATGGGAACAGTTAGTTTCAAGCTGTTGCAAGGAACAAGACTAACAAGATGCGAGTTCAAGTCCCATGCTGATCTTTGAGTAACTTTCTTTTTTGTTTTTCACTCCATTAATGAAAGGTTAGATTTAGGCGTCACCACCTCTATTGGTTAGAATTAGGAAAAATGTTTTGGTTAGTTGTCACCTCCAGTGGTGAAAGAGAATGAAAGTGAAAGGAAGAGAACCTAGCAAACATTAAGGTGCCGGTAGAGACATTTCTTAAAGCTGTAAATGCCACGTTGTTAAGCGCTACCTCCGGTAGGCAGGAGTGATGGACTCAATAGCAGGCTAGACTGTCAGGCAATGATGGTTTATTAAACAAAAACAGAGAAATTTATTTATTTAGCGAATGCAAAGTCCTTAAGCCAAGCAGTTGCCTCCTGGTTTGCTGTATGGAGGGTGTGTAATCCTCCTTCCAGTCTTTGGAGCGGGCAAGCCTCTATGATGTGTTCCATAGTTTGCTCCTCTCCACATGCGCACAGTGGGCTAGGGCTACTGCCCCATCTGTGAAGGCTGGCCAAGCTGGGGCCATGTCCAGTCCTGAAGCGATTGAGTGTAGACCACTGTCTCCTTGGGAGGTTGGTGCCCGGGACCTGTTGGTTGGGGTTTATCACCAGCTGTTTGTTTGGGACCTCCTTGGTTTCCCATTCCTCTTGCCAAGCTGTCTGGATGGTAAAGTCAGCTGGGGGAGGGTTTTTCCAAATCGGCCGTCTGGATGAAAGTCGGGCAGTGGGTGGGGTGTAGATATCTGCATGGATTGGTAAGTGAGGAAAATCTTTAACTTTTTGGAGCATCCTTTGAGTTAATGCTGCTCGCCGGATGTGTGGAGGGGCTATGTTTGACAGTACAGAGAGCCAGGGGAGTGGTGTTGAGCGGATTGTTCCAGTTATAGTTCTCATGGTTGAGTTGAGCTGGGTGTCTACATGGTGTGTGTAAGATGACCTGGACCAGACAGGGGCACAATATTCTGCTACAGAGTATGAAAGGGCCAGTGCTGAGGTGCGCAGGGTGGAGACTGCCGCCCCCCATTTTGCACCAGCGAGCTTGCAGAGCAGGTTGTTTCGTACTTTCACCTTAGCAGCCGTCCCCTTTAGATGTTCCTTGAAGGATAAGGTCCTATCAAGGGTCACTCCAAGATAAGTTGGATTTGGGGCATGCTTAAGCTTGAGTCCGCTCAGGTGGATGTTTAGTTCTCTGGCAGCTTTTGCATTGTGGAGATGAAATACACTGGAGACGGTTTTTGCTGGGCTTGGTTTTAGGCGCCAGATTTTGCAGAACTGGTCCAGTTTAGCAAGATCTTCCGTGAGCACCCGTTCCAGTGGTTCAAAGTCTGGTGCTTGGAATGCCAAACAGATGTCGTCTGCATAGATGAATTTGCGGGATTTTGTAGTAGGCAGGTCGTTTATGTAGAGGTTGAACAGAGTTGGAGCTAGAACTGAGCCTTGTGGGAGTCCGTTTTTCTGCATTCTCCATGCACTTGTGTTCTGACTGAGGTGGACTCTGAACCTTCGGTTGGTCAGCAGGGTTTTTATAATTGCTGTTGCCCAAGCAGGGATCGCCTTTATAAGTTTCAGGAGGAGGCCTTTGTGCCAGACCGTATCATAGGCGGCTGTAAGATCAAGAAACACAGCCCCTGTCTTCAGTCTGCTCTCGAAGCCATTTTCAATGAAGGTGGTTAGGGCCAGTACTTGTTCTCCTGTACTGCGGTCCTTGCGGAAACCTGCTTGATCCACACTTAGAATATCCTCTATTTCTGGGGAAATGCGTTGCAGTATTAGGCGCTCCATGATTTTGTAAGGAACGCTGAGTAGGGAGATTGGGCGGTAGCTTGCTGGTAGTTTGTGGTCTTTGCCAGGTTTTGGGATGGCAATGACCTTTGCTGTCCGCCATTTCTTTGGGATCGAGTTCGTTTGTGTGATCCTTGTGTAGAATTGTGTCAACCAGGTTAGGGCTCGGGGGCCAAGATTCTTCATGAATTCTGGGGAGATGTTATCGTATCCTGCTGCCTTTCCACATTTCAGGCCCTGTAGGACTTTCTCCAGTTCAGCAGCCTCGAAGGGTTCAGGGTTCGTTTCCTCTACAGGCATTTTTTGGTGTTTTTTTAGCTCAGTTGTAACTGCTCTTCTGGTGTCTTTGTCTTGGGGTGCTTTGGCGATAGTCAGTAGGTGGGATGCAACTTGGTTGGGTGTGACGGATGCTCGGCTTTGGCTAGGGGGCTTCTGTGCAGCTCCTAGGCGACGGATGAGGCTCCAACATTTCCTGCTAGAGTGGGTAAAGCTCCGGTCAGCAACTGTCTCCTCCCATTTCTTTCGCCGGGCTGTATTTAGCGATTCAATGAGATGGTCTGCTATCTCTGGGTCCCCTGATGTTTGATAGGATTGTAGGAGGGCAGCACTTTCTCCGTCCAAACATGGGACATAGAGGGGTCGGTAGCCTCGTGGGATTGCAGTATGGGCAGCCTTGAAGATTGCGCTGCAGAAGCGGTTGTATGCTTCATCTACAGTGATGGTGTGGAGTGGGATGGTAACAATGCTCCGGTCCAGAGTTTCACTGAATTTCTTCCAGTTGGCTTTGCGGAAGTTCCAGCGCATCTTCCTTGGGCTGTATATGACTGGAAGTTGTAGGCCAATGTGTACAAGCAGGGGCCGGTGTTGGCTGTGTGGAAAATCATCAAGAATGAGGATCTGTGTAGGATATGGCGTCCCATTCAAAGAGCTGACCCAACACAGGTCAGGAGAATAGTCCTTCTTCCACCTAGCAGAGTGGAAGGTTCCTCTTTGTTTGGGGTCATATATCAAAGCGAGGTCATTTCTGGATGCCCAGTCTGAAAGTGCCTCCCCATCACTGTCCACTGCTGGGTACCCCCAGTCAGGGTGATGGCTGTTAAAGTCCCCCACATAGATGGCAGGGTGGGGTAGGGTGGGTAAGACCTGCAGATCCCAGTTGGCATTAGGGGGCTTGTACACATTGACAATATGGAAGCCACCAATGATTATGGTGTCTGAGAAATGTGTTGTTATCAGGTGATTTGCTTCAACTATGTCAGAACGCACATAGGTGGCACGTCCATGTTTAGCATGTAGAACATAGCACAGGAGGTCAAAGCCTTTGATGGTGAAGCGGCCAGCTTCCTCTGTGCCAATATGAGTCTCTTGGAGGCAGATTACATCAATCGAATGTTGGAAGGCGAGGACTTCGATAAGGCTTCGCTTGGCTGCAGATAGGCCTTCAACGTTTAGTTGTAATATGCGAAGGGCAGATCCTACCACAAAGTGCTCTTGGGGCTGTTTGCTTTCGGCTTTAGGACTGTGACTAGGATTCTTCTTTGACTTGGCACAGAGGCGTCGTCTCTTTGAATTTAGTCTGCTGGTAGGATCATTAGCTTCCCCAGGCAAGCCCGGGTACTGGCGGAGGGCGCGACGAGAACGCTGATCCATTGCCCCCCGAAACAGAGAAATAAAAGCACAGCACGGGGGCTGGAGAAAACACAGGAGATAACTAGGAAAACTAACTCACAGAGAAAATACTGGACACGAGGGTACCGGCAGGGAAACACAACAGTGACACCACACTAGACTGTCACTGAACACCGACATATATAGACAGGGGAGTAATCACAAAACACAGGACAGGTGGGAACAATCAAGGGCAGCGGGGAAGTGGCTACAGGTGAGGAGAACAGGACGGGTGGGGCTGCACAAGCAATCACAGACAGGGAATGCACAGAAACATGAACAGAGGATCGGGGGAGACAAGACCATGACAATAATACTATTAATAGTAATAATCAACTGAAAACCGAGCAGGGGCATAAGAGACATGATAATGAAAGTAAACACAATAATCAAACTCAGATGAAAATACACAATGATAAACCTAAGGCTAAGGTAGGGAAACACAGAACAGCTGGGATAACAGCCAGGGGCAAAACAAGAGCACACATGAGGAAATGGCTATGGGTATGGAAACATGAGGAGCTGGGGACAATAGGGAGACAAATATACACATAAGACCATGAAAATGACAACAAAGACAAACAGGGAATGAACACAGGGACCGGGGGAAATTCAGGAGACACCTATTGCAAATAATAATGATAAATAATCACAGAGAGAACGAAAATAAAGATAAAGCATGGGCATGATTCAAAGATCATGCACAGATTCATGACAGCCCCCCCCCCCCCACTTCCCCTAAGGGCGGATTCCAGACGCCCTCCAAACAAAACACAGAAAACCCCAATCAGGCAGGAGGAGGGGGACATAGGTACGGAGGGGGGAAAAAGAACATAAGAAAAAACTGTTTATCGGGTGGTCGGCTAAAGTCCATGGACCACCGGACTGATGGTTATGGTGTCATGAAAGGGGTTGATGTTCCAGCACTGTTCGATGACTTGTGGCTGTAGTTCCCTCCATCCATCCATCTATCTTCTTCTGCTCAATCCTTTTCGGGATGTGGGGGGGGGGGGGGTGGCTGGAGCCTATCCCAGTATCTTTGGGTGAGAGGCAGGGTACACCCTGGACAGATCACCAGTCCATTGCAGGGCCAACACAGAGAGACAAACAACCATTCACTCTCACAGTCATACCTAAGGAAAATTTAGAATCCCCAGTTTGCTGCCAATTAACCTAACTTGCATGTTTTTTGGCATGTGGGAGGAAACCGGAGAAATCCTGGAGTAAACCCACGCAGACACGGGAAGTACATGCAAACTCCACACAGATCACTGTTGGTCAGGGGCTGGGATCGACCCCAGGATCCCCCGGCCAATGGTGAGTTGCTGTGCTGCCGCAGTGCTAACCACTCCACCACCACGCTGCCGCTGTAGTTCCCTGATTGTTGTTAATTATTTCCACCTGGCAGGTTTGGAGTCTCTGAGTCTGGGCTCCCTGCCAGTCTACAGCCACATCCCCTCCTCTCTTTCTGCCAGGCACTCACCAGCTGTTTTCCATCACCCTTGTTGCTTCCACTCATACACACACTTGCACACACACACATTCATTCCTGCTGGTGGGGGGGCACCAGCCCCTGGCACAGCAGGTGGAGGCTCGCCGGCCTCTGGAACTGATGGAGGAGGATTGCCAGCCTCTGGGATTGACGGTTGGGGTGTGCCAGTCATCGGGACTGCAGGGTTCGAAATGTGCTCCTCCATCCCAGAGGCAACCACCTCAGATGGCGAAGGAGAAACTCATGCAGGTATCACGCCCACACCAGATAAAACGGCAGCAGAGACAAGTGACAGAGGCTCAGCAGTGATTGGCTACTGCCACTGCAAACCCCCGCCTAGTACCAGGCAAGACCCCTCCTCAATAGGTGTAAAAGAGAAAAAGGTACTTACCTGGCCTGCTCTGCTGCTTCTGAAACCACCGCTGGGGAACCTGATGAAGAAGCAGCTGCAGGTGAGGACACCGATGTAGTAGATGTGGGAGCCGGCACTGCAAGCGTGATAATGGGCGAAATTGCAGGAATGACATCCAGCACTGCAGCTGCCATGGAACCCAATGCTGGAGAGCCCTCCGGGGCTGGAACACTTCATAGAGCTGGAGCGGAGGCAGATGAGTGGCAAGGAAGTCAAAAAATTGGAGCAGATGTGACACCTTGTGTGTGTAACACTACTTTAGGTGCAGTCTTGTACCCTTTTGGTAGTACTGGGTATGGCAGTGTAGTTAGATTTAACCTTACTACCTGGACAGAAGGGACAATTGGGCCAGGTCAGATAGACTCTAGGTTTATAGGAGCCTGGGGGGTGCAACAACAGATGACACACACACAGCAGTATGGGAACTTGCAAATATGTGTATTTTGACAGTGGTGTACACTTAAACAAAAATACAGCGCTTGTAACAATAGTGGAAAAAAAAATAAAAATAAAATACCCCCAAAATATGTTTACAATATGTACAGTCCTCTAGTATTTGTTTCAGTCTTTGAAAGTTCATTCAGTGCAATAGTGACCAGTTGGATCACCTCTACCAGTTAGTTAGGTTCGGGCTTCGGCTCGCCATCCAGATCTGGAGATCCACATTCTTCTCAATCCAGGCCAAAAAAACTGACCTACAGAATAGGTCAGAACAAAAAGCTTAAACTACCACATGGTACCAAAAATAAATAAGTCAAGTGCATTGGAAAGCACTTGACAAGGAAAAAAAAAAGAAAAGTGTGCTAGCACAACAACTTATCTCATTGGGACACTTTTAAACACATATAAACCACAGGTGTAACATGCATTTCTAAGTAACAATCAATAGCAAGGGAACTGGGACCTTTGTTATTTACTACAGCCTTGAAAAATGACATTTCTCCCATGAAAAACCTAGCCAGAATTAGCATCGGAGGTTAGCATTTTAAGCTAGCGGTTAGCATTTCACATGCACAATGAATGGCACTCACCATGCCTAGCAACACACGCTTCAAAGGGGATTCCCGCGCTCACGTGAATTCACAGCCTTTGGATTCAAATCTTAAAATTTAACAAAAGAGGTATTAGAATTTGACAATACAGCTCTACCTTGTTTCTCATGTTGGCTTAGGCTTACCAATCTCAAGAGTTTTATCCAGGCAAATGCTGCTACTAGCACGTTAGCTCAATCGTCTCAGTAAGGGATCGCGCTCTCTCGGTCAGTGTCTCTGCCGTGACTGAAAGCGTTCTGCAGGTTACACCAAGACCGAGCGAGAGAGCGCGTGACCCCATTATGACTGGCGCCTAGCGGCTGCCCCAGCCTTGGATGTGCTCTGCAGAGCGTGCCCAAATGCCAAGTCACGTTTCGTTACCTTGTATTCATACATGTGTAATGACAATAAAGTTGAATCTCATCTCATCTCATCTCATTAGCTGATGCTGCCAACAAACGACGCAGCCATTGGTTGCTCAATATACCAAATAATAATATTAGGAACCTTATCACAGCTTTTTAGAAATGATTTTAATTAGTTATGAATATATTTTATGAACTTGTATTTATTTATATATTTATCTTCAAAATATTTATTCCCATTGTGAAAGGAGTGGTTTTTTTCTCTTTGTTTTTTTTAAAGCGGTGTCAATATTTATAATTTTATTTACGTTTTTAACACTGGGTTACACTATCCCCCCTTAGAATCATGCAACAAGTCCCTTTGCATGGGATTAGCTAGATAGTAATGACGAGAGAACCAGTGTTCATGTGAATAATCTTAGGATCTGACTCTGTTAAGGCTCTGGTAAAAGCCAGGTTTAGTCCTTGAAACAGGGACTGGGCAACAGTTATGAGAGGATTTCCCAACTGACTATACTGTAGTCTTTCTGGCTAGGAGGTTGTCCTCTCGGAGCGTCTCACAGTCTTTGGGATTTCTTTTTCAGATTCTTTTTCTTCCACAGGTTCATCGCAGGTACTTTTATCAGATAAGTTGGTTTCACTTTCAGTTCCATTCTCACCGTTTGATTGTTCCACATTTGTTTCAGTTTCCTCCAGGTTTCCATCATTCGGTAAGTTGTCACATCCAGGTGAATTGTCATTTCCAGGTAAGTTGTCACATCCAGGTGAATTGTCATTTTCTATTTGGTTGTCATTCTCAGGTAAGTGAGTTTCAGCAGGAATGTCTTCTTTAAGGAATGTCTTTGGATGGGGAATTTCATAGACTTGAGTGAGCTTTATGGGCGTTTGGATTGATCCTTTTCTGTACCAATAGACATCCTCATTTTCCGGTTCTGAATTTTCACATTCCTCACTTTGTTCAGGTGATTGTCTTGTCTTAGGTTTGCGGACACATTTTGGTTGGACAGGTTCTTCTTCAACAGGGGCAAGAAAACCACAGGGAAGCAAGAGGTTGCGGTGAACGGTGTGAACAGGACCATCTTTTGTCTCAGGTTTTATAGTGTAAACAGGCAAGCCACCTGCTTGGTTCACCACAATGTGGATTTCAGCTTCCCACCTGTCTGCTAGTTTGTGCTTTCCTCTGAGGCGGACTGCACGTACCAAATCTCTGTCGCCTGGTTCTAGTTTTGAGGGTTTCACTCGCATATCAAATCTTGTTTTGTTTCTTTCAGCCATCTTGTTAGCATTTTCTGTTGCTAGTTTGTAGCTTTCTTGTAGAGTTGTCTTCAGTTTTTCAATGTACTGGGAATGTGACTTGAACCTTTTGTTGCGAAACGGGAGCCCAAATGCAAGATCGATTGGCAATCTCGGCTGACAACCGAACATTAACTCATATGGGGCAAAACCAGTAGTGTCATTTTTTGTACAATTGTACGCATGTACAAGTGGTTTTACATAGTTGTGCCAATGAGATTTGTTCTTTTCCTTCAGAGTGCCCAGCATGCTCGATAACGCTCTATTGAAATGTTATTCCGGGTTACCTCTGGGGTGATAGCGTGTCATCCGGATTTTGCGAATGCCCATGATTTTGCAAAGTTCTTTTATAATATGGGACTCAAAATCGGGACCCTGATCACCGTTCGGGTATCCCGTAGTGGACTATAAAGTTGTTCCAAAGTGCCTTTGCAACGGTCTGAGCTTTCTGATTGCTGGTAGGGATGACTATAGCGTATTTCGTGAAATGATCAATTAACACGAGCACATCCTTCGTGTTATTTTGATCGGGCTCAATGGACAGGAAATCCATACAGACGAGTTCGAGCGGTCGAGTGGACTTGATACTGACAAGTGGAGCAGCTCGTTCTGGAGTGGTTTTACGTCTTATGCAGCGATTACATGTTTTGATCTTCTTTCAATATCTGCCGCCATGTGAGGCCAATGGAACCTTGTTCTGGCGAGATCCAAAGTACGCTCTGTGCCTAAATGGCCCATGTCACAGTGGAGGCTTTGAAAGACTGAATCGCGGAGCTGTTCAGATAAGACGAGCTGGTAAGTAACATTTCCTCCATCTTGGCGAGTGCGGTAGAGGATATTATTGCACATTTCAAGTCAACTGAGCTCTTGGAGTAACAAGTTGATGTCAGGAAGTTCAGTTCGTACAGTTGGTGGGACTTTTAGCCCAGTTTCAATTTGTGCAATCACTTCTCTTAAACAGGGGTCAGTTCTTTGTTCATTTTTGATCTGTTCAGGAGTCGTGTGGGGTACAACTGGAAGACCACCACAGTCATTTTCATCGGCATAGCCATCTGGAATGGCGGCTACAGAGATGGCTAATGAGTGAACCAAAGGGAAGGTGTTATCTGGAGAGCTACAGACAAGGTGTTTTTCACATATAGCAGACACTTCCTGGGAACTTAAACTGCTTTCAGGAAGAGACAAGTGAGTTTGAGTGAACTGCTGTATGCAGTCAAGCTCCTTTTTCGGACACTGCGTCATTAAGTAACTTGCCATGTGGCCGTCTAGAGACGCCGTCTGCATCTGAGTTAAGCTTGCCTGCTCTGTATTGGAGCTTAAAGTTAAACGTCGACAGAACAGCTAGCCACCTATAACTCATGGCATCCATCTTAGCAGTAGTTAAAATATACGCCAGGGGGTTACTATCTGTCACGACAGTAAAATGATTGCCATATAAATAGTCTGTGAACTTCTCCATTACTGCCCACTTTAGAGCTAAAAATTCTAATTTATGGGCCGGGTAATGCAACTCACTTCTAGACAACCCCCAGCTTGCATAAGCTATGACCCTAGTCTGGCCCTCCTGCTCTTGATAGAGGGCGGCACCAAGCCCTGTAGTGCTGGCGTCAGTATGCAGTGTATATGGCAACTGAGGGTCAGTGAAACCCAGGAAAGGCGCAGGACTGAGCTTTTCAATTATGGTTTTAAATGCAAGATCACAGGAAGAAGTCCATCGCTTGCCAAACGGTGTCTTTGGGTCGTGGTACTGGGCAGGCTTAGCTTTGGGCTTTGGGCTTTTGCGCAAAGGAGGGTAGCCTGATGTTAAGTCAGTGAGGGGTTTAACAATGCTGGAATAGTTCTTAATGAACCGCCTATAGTACCCTGAAAAGCCTAAGAACAAGCGGAGCTGTTTGAGATCACGGGGCATAGGCCAGGTACTTAGGGCTTTCACTTTTTCGGGGTCGGTCTCAACTCCTTTACTGGACACAATGTGACCGAGGTATCTGACAGAAGTTTGAAAAAATCTGCATTTCTCAAGGGACAGTTTAAGCCCGTACTCTTTTAGGCGATTAAGAACTTTCATTAAGCGAGCCTCATGTTCTTCGGGCGTCTTGGAGAATACAATGATGTCATCGAGGAACACAATCACCTCATGCAGATTCATGTCGCCTATACATTTCTCCATGAGGCGCTGGAATGTGTTAGGGGCATTTGTAATGCCTTGGGCCATTCTATTGAATTACCAGAAGCCCATGGGACATACGAACGCCATCTTTGGTTTGTCCAGCTCCTCTACCTCAATTTGGTAGTACCCCGACTTTAAATCGAGGACGGAGAACCACTGCGAACCAGTCAAGGTGAAATACGTTTCCTCCAAGTTGGGGAGGGCGTAAGCATCTTTTTCAGTCTGCATGTTAAGCTTCCTGTAATCAATACAAAGGCGGACATCACCATTTTTCTTTCGCACCGCTACAATAGGCGAAGAAAATAGGGAAGTGGACTCTCTTATCACGCCTGCTTGTTGGAGTTCTTTGAGATGCTTACAGACCGCTTCCAGGTCATTTGGATGTATGGGACGTGCTCTGTGTTTGAACGGTGTTTCATCTGATAATTTGATTGGGTGTTTCACTTGATCTGTTTTGCCAAAGTCAAGATTGTTTTGTGCAAATACTTCGGGCATTTGACTGAGTTTTTCTGTTAGGCGCTCTTTCCATTCAGCGCTAATGGGGGAAGAGTCAAAGTTGAACTTCAGAGTGGACTTTTGTTCAGTTTTGGACTCTGTAACTTTCACAGAATGTTCTTTCGATAGGACTTGTTGATATGCACAAATTTCTCCAATGACACACTTCTGAGGGATTGTCACGTCATGTTCCAATTCATTGGTAAGTATAACTGGAACAAGGTAAGGTGCTCTTTCAGGTAAGTCTATGAGACATGGTTTTACTAGGATACCACCAGGTAAGGCTGACATTAACGGGTGTTCTAACAAGACAGAAATTTCACTGTTGCCGGCTGACACAGCTACAGCGCCATCTAGAACAACTGTTTGGCCTGCAGGAACTAACTGTGGCTCTTTGTTGTGCATGGTCACTAAACCAAGGCTAGTGTCTTGGGACTGTCTGTGCTGTAGTTCAAGGACTTTTAACACTGCCCTATAGCCAAGTGACATGGTTGGCTGCAGTTCAGAACATGCATCAGAGTACAGCTCGTAAAGTACATCTAATGTGTTTGTCCCTATTAACACTAAGGACTGCTCAGCTGCACATACATCAGGAACCACTAAGGCAAGTGTTGGCACTTCGGCTTCAATACCGAGAAAGTCTTTTGGGAAAGTTACATGCATTTCAATGTAGCTTAAGTATGGTACACTCTGACCGTTAGCTCCCTCCACTTCTAACAGCTCAAAAAGTGGCTTAATCTCATGGTTGGATAAGTACTGTCTGTAATAGGACTCAGGGACAGTAGTCACCTGGGAGCCTGTATCTAACAAACAGCTCACAGTACAGCCTCTCACTTTCACTTGTGCTGTACTTTTTGTACCAATTAGACCATTAGGAAAGTTAAAGGGGTCTGTTTTGGAGTGTGACTTCAGTTTAGCACGTGTCTTGGATGGGGTTTTTGGTTTAGGACAGGTTATCTCTGAACTAGCCTCTGTTTGTCCCGCAACAGGGACAGACTTCAGTTTAAAGAGGATTTGGGGTTTCTGACTGTCCCAAATCTGTCTTTTTTTTTTTTTCCACAATATCTTTATTGAACCTTTTTTTTTTTTTTTAACAAACATGATACAAACAATCAAACACTAACACTAAAGTACTACAAAAAAAAAAATGCACTAAAAACACCAACAACCACCAACAAAATCAAGTCTTTAACAATGCTCCTCTGTTTAGTCTAGACAATCCAATACATTAGTATACATATTATGTTCACCAGTTTGGAATTTACAAGGTCCACACACATCATTCACCTTCTTCTTCAAGAGTTATGTTTAAATTTTTTACATAATCAATAAAAGGTCTCCATATATTCTCAAACACAATTTCCTTTGATTTTAGTATATATGTTATTCTTTCTAATGGAAGGTTTGTTAACATCTGTCTTAACCACTGAGTCACATCTGGTCTATGAGTCTTTTTCCATAATAGTGCAATACATTTTTTGGCATTAAGCAAACTGAGGTCTATGAATGTTCTTTCACTTTTATTAAAATTATGCTTTTCTGGGTACAGACCCAACAAAAACAGTTTAGGATTCAATATGATTTGTTTTGAGATTATTTTTTCAATTGTTACCCTCACCTCCTCCCAAAACATTCTTATTAATCTACATTCCCATAAACAATGAAATAGGGTTCCTTTACTTTCCATGCATTTTGTGCATGTATCTGGTATATTTTTGTTATATCTATTTAACTCCTCCGGTGTAACATACATCCGCATTAACCATTTGAAATGTATCAATTTAAGGCGTGCATTTATTGATTTGGTTTGAGCTTCTGTACAAGCCAATTCCCATTGTTCCTCTGAAATTTCAATTTGCAGATCTTCTTTCCAGTAGTTTAATCTTTTCAGTGAATTTTCACTTGAAGATAGTGTCAGTGAGTTATAAAACTCTGAAATAATACCCTTTCTTTTACTATCTTTCATCATCATTTTTTCCAAGGATGAATAAATAGGTCGAGTGAGAGCTTTATTTTGATTTGATCGAATAAAGTTTCTAAGTTGAAGATATTTAAAAAAATGTGTTCTATTGAGATTAAATTTGATCCTCAGCTCTTCAAAAGACATTATGTTGTCTGCACATGGCAAATATAAATCCTGAATCTTTTGTATCCCTTTTAAATTCCATACTTTAAATACAGCGTCCGCTCTCCCTGGTTTAAAATATTGATTACCCCATATTGGACTAAATTGTGACAATAACTGTGGTTCTTTTAAATAGTTTTTAGTTTCACACCATATTTTGATCATATGCTTTACAAATGGATTTTTAACTTGTTTTTGTAATTTTTTTGCCGAATCTGAGTATATGAATATGGGAAGAGGTAAAGGTAAATTGTATGATTCCATTTCAGTCCAGTGAGGGAGATCATTTGATGAAAAATAATATGTCATAGACCTCAGTTGTGCCGACCAATAATACAACATAAAATTTGGACATTTCAGACCTCCACGATCAAATGGTAAATATAATAAAGACAAACGTAATCTAGCCCTCCTGTTGTTCCATATAAATTCCACTAACTTTTTTTTTATTCTTGAGAATAGATCTAAAGGTGGTGATAAGGGAATGTATTGAAATAAATAAAGTATTTTAGGTAAGATATTACTTTTAAGTATATTGATTCTCCCGATCATCGACATTGGTAGTGACATCCATCTCTGAGTTAACTCATTGATATCTGACATTAAGGCTTCATAGTTGACACTGGCGACTGATTCTAGCTTAGGCATAATTTGGATTCCTAAATATTTAAACTGATTTACAACATTGAATTGATTTACCTCAGGGGCTGGGTAATTTCTCTGGGTCTCATTTAGCATTAATATTGAAGATTTAGTTTTATTTATTTTATATCCTGATATTTCCCCAAAATTCTTTATTAAATTCAACCAGGTTGGAATTGATTTTTTTAGATTCGACATAAACAAAATTATGTCATCGGCGTACAGGGAGATTTTATGTTCTGTTGGTCCAACTTTAATTCCATATATTTGTGAATGTAAACGTATCGCTATCGCTAAAGGTTCAATTGCCATAGTAAACAGTAAAGGTGAAAGTGGACAGCCTTGTCGACATCCTCTATTGATTTTTATTGGTTTTGAAATATTGTTATTTGTTAGGATTTCTGCTGTAGCATTATTGTATATTATTTGAACCCATTTTATGAAATTATTTCCAAGTCCAAACCTTTGTAGGACTTCAAAAAGAAAGGGCCATTCAACTCTATCAAAGGCCTTTTCGGCGTCCAATGATAGGAGAGCTGTATCCGGTGCTTCTTTATTAAAATAAATAATATTAAATAGTCTTCTTACATTATGGAAGCCTTGTCTACCCTTTATAAAGCCATTCTGATCTCGATTAATAATATTTGGTAAAATTTCTTGTATTCGTCTTGCTAAAATTTTACAGATTATCTTAAGGTCGGCGTTTAATAGGCTTATTGGTCTCATATTTTCACATTTATTAGAGGGCTTACCTGGTTTTGGCAGCAGTATAATTAAGGCATTATTTATGTATGATGGTAAATTATTATTTTGAAATGCTTCTAAAACCATTTCCAAAAAAGGTTTTATTAATTTATTCTTAAATTTTTTATAAAGGTCAACTGGAAGACCATCTGGTCCTGCACTTTTTCCTGATTTCATATTATCAATGGCTAGCCCAACTTCTTCTTGACTAATTTTAGACTCCAATATCTCCCTGTTTTCATTTGGAATACACGGTATAGATAGTTCGTTCAAAAACCCATTTAGTTTTGTTAAATCAGGTTCATTTTTGGTATCATATAATTTTTCATAGTAATCTCTAAAGGCTCTATTAATTTCTAAAGGATCTATAACTACCTGTCCGTTACTTATAATACTGGTAATTGGTGTTTTAATTTCCAATTGTTTAATCTGCCATGCTAATAATTTTCCTGATTTTTCACCTTGTTCATAAAAAGATTGTTTCAATCTTAGAAGACTCGAGGCAGCTCTATTCGCTGATTTTTTGTCGTATTCAGCTCTCAAAATCAGTAATTCATTCTCCAACCTTGGGTCACTTCCTGCATACACTTTTTCCTGAAGATTTTTTATTTTATGTTCCAGTTTAGCTCTCTCCTCTCGAGTCTTCTTAGATTTTGATCCTGTATAACTAATAATATGTCCCCTAATAAAAGCTTTGAAAGCCTCCCACTTTACACATGCTGATGTTTGTGTAGTATTGATGTCAAAGAACTCGTCTATCTGTTTTTCTATATACTTGACAAATTCCTCATCCTGAAGCCATTTATGCTGAAATTGCCATCTACCTGATTCCTTTGTCAATTTTTTATCTACATATATTAGACAACAGGGTGCATGATCAGAGATCACGATGTTATCATAAAAGCAGTTTTGAATCTTGGACCTTAATTCTGTGGAAATCAAAAAATAATCAATACGTGAGAATGTCTTGTAGGTACTGGAATAACAAGAATAGGCTTTAACTTGTGGTTTCATTTCTCTCCATATATCTAACAATCTCAATTCTTTCATAAAATGATTAATAGTCATCCTACATCCAATGTGCGTACAATCCAGTCCTGTTGATCTATCCACACCTGGATTCAATGTACAATTAAAATCCCCTGCTATTATATGTTGCCCTGTAAGTGATGATAAGATGAGAAATAAATTAGCAAAGAACTTCTGATCATCTATATTGGGACCATATAAGTTCACAAGATTTATATTTTCTAATAGCAAAGAACCTTGAATGATTACATATCTTCCAAATTTGTCTCCAATTACATTTTTCACTTGAAAAGGAACTGATTTATGTATGAGAGTCATAACTCCCCTGGCTCGGGATGAAAATGAAGAGGTGAATACACTTCCCTGCCATCTACTCCTAATTCTTTTAACATCCTCCTCTATCAGATGAGTTTCTTGTAAAAACACAATTCTTGAACCCATGTCCTTTATTTTATTCATAACTTGTTTAAGTTTTTTTAAATTTTGTAGACCTCTGCAATTCCATGAAGTTAAATTAAGATTAACACTTTGGTCCATGATCAATAGAGAGTTTGGGATTACCTTGCAGTGTAAACATGCTCATACAGAGAAGCAAAAACATGAGTGGTTGAACATTCATCCTACAAACTACACACAAACAAATTTCCCCTTCCCACACTTGTGGCAAACCCCCCAAAATCAAAAGAAAAATTCTGTCTCCCGATATAGCCATCGACCGTTCCACACCCACGGGGAACAGCCTAAGCCACTCCTTCTTCATCCTCCCAATCACCCTAACTCTACTGCTTTTAATGACGTAACATTAACTCTCCTCTGTAGTTTTCCAACTTAACTCCAAAATTTTTAACAACTTTGTACAAAATAGTTTTTTTTTTTTTTGTTTTGTTTTTGTTTTGTTTTTTTAATATATAATACAATCTATATTTTGTAAACTTACTATTTACTTCAAGTCAGTCAGATGCCTGTGCAAATGCTTAATTATTCTACCTTATATTTTGTTCATGCTTAGCTCCCACTAGTCTCTTCTTCTTTTTTGATCTTCTTGATGAACTCCTGCGCCTCCTCTGGGGTCTTGAAGATGTGGGTTCTGCCCTCATACGTGGTCAGCAGTCTCGCAGGATAGATTACACCATGACGAATCCCAAGGTTGCGCAGCTCCTTACGTACGGGATCAAACTGCTTCCTCAATTGCTGGATTCCTGTGGCCAAATCTGGGTAGAACCGCACCTGCTGGTCCTGGTGTTTAATCTCTCCTTCAGCTCGTGCAGCGTTGAAGATCTTCATCCTGTCTCTGTTGCTAAGAAACTTCATAATTAAGGTCCTCGGCGGTCCCTTATCTCTCCGTGGGCCAATACGATGTGCTTTTTCCAGAACCACTGCTGATTGCAACTCCTCGCTGCCCAGCACCTCCGGAATCCACTTTTCCAGAAAGGAACATACGTCCCGACCTTCTGATTCCTCTGGAAGACCCACCAGCCTCAAATTATTCTGTCTCGACCGAGATTCCAAATCCAAAATATTATCTTCCAGAGATTTATTTTTTTTTTCCAAAGTGCGCACCTTTAATTGAAGACGGGTGACGTCATCTTCAGCACTAGCGAGACGGAGCTCCATCTGCGCCGTTCGTTCTACACAGTCACCCAATTCCTTTCTTATTCCTTCCAGCGCTGTCATAATCCCATCAAATCTAGAGGAAAAGTCCGCTCTCATTGAACTCATGGCAGCCATCAGCGCATCTGCGCCATTCCCCGCAGAAATCGCACCGCCGCCAGCCTCCTCCGCCATATATGGAGCCTTGTTTGCTGCGTCACAGACCTGAAAGTCCGTTAATTTGGACTGTTTCGGTGGCTCGCTTTTTCCTTTTCCTGGTTTTCCAGCCTTAGGCTTCGCCGACATATCCTCGCCCAAATGCTGGGATACGTTCTGTCCCAAATGAGAGAGTTATTTGCCGATTTTTTTTCTCCAGGAGCAGAGCAGAGCGAGACACGTCCGTCCTACGTGGCAGCCATAACCGGAAGTCCCCAAATCTGTCTTTTTACTCTTAATTCTTTGTGTTTTGCAGCTACAAGTACAGGGTTTGGCTCTGACTCACAAGTGGCTACAATATGCCCATCTTTGCCACAGCGGAAGCAATACCATGGTTTGGGCCTAGTACTGGGACGGCTGGACGAAGGTAAGTTTTCAGGTTTGTCATGTTCAGGTCTTTTATTTTCAAATTTCTTAGTTGGGTCTTTCTTTGGTGGTGCTTGTTCCTTTTGTTTCACGACAGCAGCTAATTGGCTTTTTAGATCAACGACTTGCTTTTTCAGCTCTTTCAGACTGTCAGACTCTACTTCACTATTTGTACTTGTTTCGGTGACTGTTTGTTCGTAGGAGGCTGCTTTTGGTTTTGTGGTGCCCAAGTGTTTTTTCATGCGTGTGTTTTTAACTTCTTGTCTGTTTTCAGCAGTGCGAAGGTGAAGCAATAACTCTGCATACGCAGGTGGATGTTTATCTTTTAGTTCCAGCTGTAGCTCCTTTAGCAGATTATCATCCCAACAGCCTTTGTTAAACTGCTTGAGAAGCTGTTTGTCCACTTCCTGTGGCTCTAGACCGCCTCTATGCACTGTGAGATTGAGCGCCACCTGCAAACGATGCAGATATGCAGAGGGTTTTTCTCCATAATCTTGGAAAGTGTTCATGAATCGCACAAGCAGTTCCTCACCGTCTACAACAGTCCCAACAGCTGAGTCCAAAAGCTTAAGATAGTCGGCAGAGGTGGCTTCAGGCCCAAGAGGGCGAATAACATCAGACGCAGGCGCAAGAAGACTTTCAAGGATCTTGCGAGATTTTTCCAAGTCAGACAAAGAAATATCTTCCATCATCAAGTCAACATGTAAACGCCATGTTTCATAATCAGCTTCAGTATACGGTCTTGGCATTTTGCCAGAGAAAGCTCTGATTCTCAAGGAGGAATGGGCGTTTGACGGCTTCTCTGCATTTTTAATGACATGCTCGACTACGATTTTCTGAACCTCGGGTGGGTTAAAATCAGCTGGACTCAACATTTGAGGTGTCAAGTTTGGTCTAAGAGGGCTTTGGAAGAGTGCTTGAGTGGTTTTAGGGGTGCAAGGCACTTCAACTTGGAGTGGAGGAGAGACTCCACTTTGTGTGGGTTCTACAGTAGGGGAAGCAGGATCAATGTCAGCAGAGACCGTTTCAGCTGTCTCAGCAGCTTCAATAAACTTCCCTATTGTGGACATAACCTTCCGCAAGACCTCTTCAAAACCTTTTCCACTTAACTTAGCTAAGCCTTTCAGGTTGCTAAGATAAGCCTCAGTAACACTGCCCCCTACAGTTTTAGTGTACACATCAGCTAAGGCTTAAATGCAGTACTTAACATCAGGATTGTCAGTGGATGGAAAGAAGTACGGCAACGCAGGTGCTACTGTTTCAAAACTAATCCAGACTCGAACTCTACATTGTGACTTTTGTCAAATTCAGACGAGTTACCATCAATGCTAAGTACCCTACGAATAGTGCCATGTTGCTGTAGGAACTTAAAAACGTCTTTGTCTTTTTCTTTGTCAACCACACCACTGACAATGACTGCATTTGGAACTTTGACACCATATTTTGCAACAAAATCCATTTTGACAGTATATGAACTGTTTGGTCAGGGGTCAAAACAGAATCCACATCTGTTGTCGCAACGCTCCAGGCTCCTGGCTGGACTCGCCAGGTTTTTTTTTTGTAACACCTTGTGTGTGTAACACTACTTTAGGTGCAGTCTTGTACCCTTTTGGTAGTACTGGATATGACAGTGTAGTTACCTTTAACCTTACTACCTGGACAGAAGGGACAATTGGGCCAGGTCAGATAGACTCTAGGTTCGTAGGAGCCTGGGGGGTGCAACAACAGATAACACACACACACACACACACACAGCAGTATGGGAACTTGCAAATATGTGTATTTTTTACTGCAGGTTTGAAAAGAACCTACAGTTCTCACCTCCCACCCACACAAAAGGATTATCTGCAGCCCCAGGAACTCCATCCCTCCTCCACTCTGACCTCCCACCAGCACTAATGATCTGTGAAGAGGAGGTGCGCCGGGTCTTTCAGAGACAAAAGATCAAGAAGGCTGCAGGACCTGATGGTGTGTCTCCGTCCTGCCTGAGAGTCTGCTCCAACGAGTTGGCCCCCATCTTCACCCGGATCTTTAACAGATCACTGGAGCTGCGTGAAGTGCCTTCCTGCTTCAAACGCTCCATCATCATTCCAGTTCCCAAGAAACCCTCTATTACAGGATTAAACGACTACAGACCTGTTGCCCTGACCTCTGTGGTCATGAAATCCTTGGAGAGATTGGTGCTGAGCCACCTGAAGGTCATCACAGGCTCCCTGATGGACCCACTGCAGTTTGCCTACCGGTCAAACAGGTCAGTGGATGATGCAGTGAATATGGGACTACATTACATCCTGCAACACCTCGACTCCCCAGGGACGTACGCCAGGATCCTGTTTGTCGACTTCAGCTCAGCGTTCAACACCATCATCCCAGGCATTCTTCATCAGAAACTCCTCCAGCTCAAGGTGCCCCCCTCCACCTGCCAGTGGATCTCCAGCTTTCTGACTGACAGGTGGCAACAGGTGAAGCTAGGGAGATTTACATCCAGCTCCCGAAAAATTAGTACTGGCGCCCCCCAAGGATGTGTCCTTTCCCCACTGCTCTTCTCCCTCTACTCCAACGACTGCACCTCAGAGGACCCTTCGGTGAAGCTCCTGAAGTTTGCGGACGACACCACAGTCATCGGTTTGATCCGGGATGATGATGAGTCTGCATACAGGCGGGAGGTGGAGCAGCTGATCCTCTGGTGCAGCCAGAACCATCTTGAACTTAACCCAGCCAAAACGGTGGAGATGACTGTGGATTTCAGGCGACACCCCCCTTCATTCCCCCCACTCACCATCCTCAACAGCACAGTGTCCACTGTGGACTCCTTCAAGTTTCTGGGTACCACAATCTCCCGGAACCTGAAGTGGTCCTCCCATATTGACACTGTCCGGAAAAAGGCCCAGCAGAGGTTGTTTTTTCTGCGTCAGCTCAAGAAGTTTGATTTGCCTCAGGAGCTGCTGGTTGTCTTCTACACCGCCATCATCCAATCTGTCCTCTGCTTTTCCATCACTGTCTGGTTTGGATCTGCCACTAAACAGGACAAGACCAGACTGCAGCGGATCATTAAGTCTGCGGAGAGGATCATTGGTACCGACCTACCCTCCATTGAGAACTTATATCGGTCCATAACCAGGAAACGGGCGGGAAACATCTGTGCTGACCCATCACACCCCGGCCACAAACTGTTTGAACTTCTATCTTCTGGTCGTCGTTACAGATCACTGAAGGTCAAAACCACCCGTCACAGGAACAGTTTCTTTCCTCAAGCCATCACTCTGATGAACTCCTAACATTCACCTAGTCCTACCTGTTGCTGTACTCATGACTTTTCATCCATTATTACATTGCACATAACTCTCACACTGCTTTTTACTTCATTCACATTATATCACTGAATCTGAGTCCACATTGAAATACTGTGTGATTGTATATTTTTTCATATATTTCTGCAAAGTGTGGTTAGTCCGAGTAAATAACTGCATATATTCCTGTATATATTTGCATCCTTTTATAGAAACGTGGACAGACTGTAATTTACTGTACATACTCTGGTTGTCATTGAATCCTTATTTAAATCCTTCACCTGAACAACGAGAGCAAGTTTTTAGCCAAAGTCAAATTCCTTGTATGTGTTGTGCATACTTGGCCAATAAAGCTGATTCTGATTCTGATTCTGATGATTCTGATTTTGACAGTGGTGTACACTTAAACAAAAAAAATACAGCGCTTGTAACAATAGTGGAAAAAAAATAAAAATAAAATACCCCCAAAATATATTTACAATATGTACAGTCCTCTAGTATTTGTTTCAGTCTTTGAATGTTTGTTCAGTGCGATAGTAACCAGTTGGATCACCTCTACCAGTTAGTTAGGTTCAGGCTTCGGCTCGCCATCCAGATCTGGAGATCCACATTCTTTTCAATCCAGGCCAAAAAACCTGACCTACAGAATAGGTCAGAACAAAAAGCTTAAATTATCACATGGTACCAAAAATAAATAAGTCAAGTGCATTGGAAAGCACTTGACAAGGAAAAAAAAAAAGAGAAAAGTGTGCTAGCACAACAACTTATCTCATTGGGACACTTTTAAACACATATAAACCACAGGTGTAACATGCATTTCTAAGTAGCAATCAATAGCAAGGGAAGTGGGACCTTTGCTATTTACCACAGCCTTGAAAAATGACATTTCTCCCATGAAAAACCTAGCCGGAATTAGCATCGGAGGTTAGGTTCAGGTTCAGGTTCAGGTTACTTTATTTGTACCCGTAGGTACATATAATGTAACCTTGTTCAACTCTTTGACAGCAGCAGGAACAAAGCTGTTTTTGTAGCGCTGGGTTCTACTTTTTGGGACAGCAAACCTCCGTCTTGAGGGAAGAAGCTGAAAGTTGCAGTGCAAAGGGTGGGAGTCATCATTTAAAATGGAGGTAGCCATCCTCTGTACTTGTCTGGTGTACAGGGATGTCAGGCTCAGCTGTGGCTCACCAAGCAAACGACTGGACCATCTAACTACCTGATCCAAGGATTTCCTCTGTTTCAGTTTTATCTGACCAAACCATGACACTAAAGAAAAGGATAAAACAGATTCAATAAAAGCATTTTATTAGCATTAGCATTTTAAGCTAGTCATTAGCATTTCACATACACAATGAATGGCACTCACCATGCCTAGCAACACATGCTTCAAAGGGGATTCCCGCGCTCACGTGAATTCACAGCCTTTGGATTCAAATCTTAAAATTTAACAAAAGAGGTATTAGAATTTGACAATAAGCAATACCTCGTTTCTCATGTTGGTTTAGGCTTACCAATCTCAAGAGTTTTATCCAGGCAAAGGCTGCTACTAGCATGTTAGCTCAACCGTCTCAGTAAGGGATCGCGCTCTCTCGGTCGGTGTCTCTGCCGTGACTGAAAGCGTTCTGCAGGTTACACCAAGGCCGAGCGAGAGAGCGCGTGACCCCACTAGCTGATGCTGCCAACAAACGACGCAGCCATTGGTTGATCAATATACCAAATAAAAATATTAGGAACCTTATCACAGCTTTTTAGAAATGTTTTTAACTAGTTATGAATACATTTTATGAACTTATATTTATTTACAATATATATTTATCTTCAAAATATTTATTCCCATTGTGAAAGGAGTGTTTTTTTTCTCTCTTTTTTTTTAAAGCGGTGTCGATATTTATAATTTTATTTACGTTTTTAACACTGGGTTACACAGACGTGATGGCAGCTGCTGCTGATGGAGCCAACGGGGAGCACAGGGGAGCAGAGAGAGGAGATGATGAAGCCAGGGGATGCTTTATTGTCGGCACAGACCTCAGTGAAACAGATAAGTCCTCTCCTGGTCTCCCGAGTGGCTTGAAGGCTGGAGAACAGCCAGATGTGAGTGAGGGAGCCAGGGGACGCTTCACTATCGGCTCAGGCTTCCGTGATACCAGGGCTGGTGAGCAGTGAGGGGATGAGAGTGGAGCAAAGCGAGGAGATTTGCATGACGAGCCAAGGAACATTTTACTGATGGCACCCGGTCCGGTGATGCCGAAACCAGTATACTATACCAGTGGACATTTCAGCGTCAGCTCAGGCTTGCATGATGCCAGGGCTGGGGGATGGCATGAGGTGGTTGACGTAGCCAGAGGACATTTCACTGTTGGCATAGGCTCTGGGCTTTTCACCAGTCCACGAAGCAAATTTTGCAGGTTAGGCACTGAGATTAGCAGTCCAACCAAACTGGGATAGCTCCGTAAACTGGGGTAATCCTCGATCACTCCGGCCGCCACGTCCAGGAACATCATGACTTGCTCCAGAGCGTGGCAAGTCCGGGCATCAGAGATAAGCCCCTCAATTAGCTGATGTGCCCAACACTCAACCTCATCCAAGCCGTAAACACTGTAGTCCGTTCCTGCTGAGTCCTCGTCTGGTGGCATTATTCTATCAAGTGCTACCTCCGGTAAGCAGGAGTGATAGACTCAACAGCGGACTGGACTGTCAGGCAATGTCGGTTTATTAAACAAAAACAAAGAGAAACAAAAGCACAACATGGGGGCTGGAGATAACACAGGTGATAACTAGGCAAACTAACTCACAGAGAAAACACTGGACACAAGGGTACCAGCAGGGAAACACAACAATGATGCTACAATAGACTGTCACTGAACACCGACATAAAGTGGGGAAAATAAGTATTGATCACATCACATTTTTCTCATTAAACATACAGTATTTCTGATGGAGCCATTGACCTGAGATTTTCACCAGATATCAGCAGTGTTGCATTACTGTAATGCCACTACTTTTGCAGTAAAGTGCTGTGTGTAAAGGAATTACTGTTTAAAAATTCAGTAATGCGTTACAGTTACTGAAATTTGATCAGATGTGTTACTTGTTACTCATTTTATTAATATGGATAGATATTTTTAGCGCAAATAAATGAATATACAAACTGACCTTATGTAGCTGACACAGCTGTCAATCGATGTGACCTGTTGCAGAGATTCTGAGTCTTAATTAGTGAGCAGAGGAAAAGATGAAGCTTCTTTGTTTTTGTGGAAATAGACAGATTAGTTTTTCTTTGTCGCAGTTAAAGACAAAAGCATATTGGTGGGTTGCAAACAAACGTGCAGGTTGAGACTTAACAGCAATCTTCAGCTCCGACAAAGCTAGTGCTATGCTATGCTAACAACACCGTGAAGTGGATCTGCTGTATTCTGAACAGCCATGGCTGATGTAAAGTGGAAATACTCGTCTCAACACCCACAGCTGGATTTCAAACACAGGTATGCATCTGGACAGTTTGTGACCCAGCAAGAATTAAACCGACTGATTGCCATACGTCATTCCAGACTGAAGACTTTACTTTCCATCAGACAGCTGGACTGTGATCCACTGAAATTAAAATGCATTTACTTGCTACCTGGATAAAGATTATTCAAAAATGGACTTTGATCTCCAAAAGGAATTTGAGGGACTGGATCATGTCTCTGTCACAGTAAACATTTGGACTGTGGGTAATGGACACTTTCTTTGGATCACTGCACATCGGATTAAATCCATATCATAAAGGTAAGAAAACATGAACAGCTTTATGCAGTGTTGCCAACTCTCACTCTTTTGGAGTGATTTTCACTCTTTTTCCCTCTCATTCACTTCACAAACCCAATTTCTCCCTCCAAAATGGGACATTATTGGCAATATCATGTTGAATTTCTTCAGATTTTTCCTCATAATAAGAGCTCTCAAAGCAGGATAAAGCAGACTGAACATGTTCTAAAAGCTCTGACTGAAACAGTCTGTTTTTAACCTTACATTAATAAGCCCGTAATGTAACCCATTAATTAAACGATCTTGCAATGTGTGCAAGATGTCCCACCCGTGGAACGTTTTACATTGGCTGGACACTGGCTGAAATGGTAAGGGATTTAAATCTCGAGCTGTAAATCAGGTGTGTGTCTGTTAGTACATTACCAATTTTCTCCAAAATTTTAGAAAAAAATGTTGCTACACAATAATTGAAGTATATGGAATCTCATAATTACATCTTCTCTATAGCTTCTGACCAAATTATTCAGCTGAGAGTGCTAACTCCTACTTGATTGAACAAATTAAAAACAAAAAAGTCAATAGATCAAGGTCAGGTTGTGGGAGCTGTTTTACTCGTCGGCCTCCGTCGATCTATGATGACCATGGAAGAGAATCCTAAACGTCTACTCTGCTGGAACAGCACCGCCCGTGGCTGAACAAGCCGATGCGCAAATGGCAGTCCCTGTCACACAGGTCGCACTTGTGGGTGGTATCTGTGCTGCTGGAGCTGTGGTGGTTCTTCCTGCGGGTCCTTTTCTCATCTACAGCAGTCAGTCTCTCTTCACCCGCCTTGAGCTGTCTGGTCAGGGTGCCTCTCCATTTGGAGCGGTCCGTTGCAAGATCCTCCCAGGGCTCTGTGTTGATCTCCAGGGCCTTCATGTCTCTCTTGCAGACGTCTCTAAAGCGCAGCTGTGGGCGGCCAACGTCTCTCCTGCCAGTCGCCAGTTCTCCGTAGAGGACGTCTTTGGGGATTCTGCCATCCTCCATACGGTGAACGTGGCCTAGCCAGCGGAGCCTGCGCTGCCTGAGTAGAGTGAACATGGAGGGAAGGCCGGCGCAGGACAGAACTTCTTTGTTGGGCACTTTGTCCTGCCAGGATATGTCCAGGATGCGGCGAATGCAGCGCAAGTGGAAGGAGTTCAGTCTCTTTTCCTGCCGGGCGTGTGTTGTCCACCTCTCACTCCCATAGAGCAGTGTGCTGATGACGCAGGCGTTGTACACTGCCATCTTCATCTTGACAGAGAGTTTGGGATTCTCCCACACTCGTGTGGTGAGGGGAGCAAGTGTGGAGGCTGATTTTCCAATCCTCTTGTTGATCTCTGTACCAAGGGAGAGGTTGCTGCTGATCGTGGACCCCAGGTACATGAACTGATTCACGACCTCCAGCTTGTAGTTGTCAATGGTGATGGTTGGTGATGCTTCCGTGCCTTGCGCCAAGATGTTAGTCTTCTTCAGGCTGATGGTAAGCCTGAAGTCCTTGCATGCCTGGGAGAAGCGGTCCATCGGGGTCTGAAGCTCCTGCTGTGTGTGGGTCGCGACTCCAGCGTCGTCTGCGAACAGCATGTCTCTGATTAGAGCCTCGCGTACTTTGGTTCTGGCTTTCAGGTGGGCGAGGTTGAAAAACCTGCCATCAGATCTTATATGCAGGTAGATTCCCTCTGTTGCTGTGCTGAAGGCATGCCTCAGGAGCATAGCAAAGAAAATCCCAAAGAGGGTTGGCGCAAGTACACAGCCCTGTTTCACTCCGGTGCATATGTTGAATGGCTCTGAGACGTTGCTGTCGTGCTGCACTATCCCCTGCATGTTGGTGTGAAACGATTTGATGAGGCTTTGCAACTTTGGTGGGCATCCTATCTTTGGCAGGATCTTGAAAAGGCCCTATCTGCTGACCAGATCGAATGCTTTGGTGAGGTCGATGAAGGCGACATACAGGGGCATGTTCTGTTCTCTGCATTTCTCCTGGAGTTGGCGGATGGAGAATATCATGTCTACCATCGATCGCTCAGCGCGGAAGCCACACTGAGACTCGGGGTAGACACGTTCGGCAAGCTTCTGTAGATGAACGAGAACAACTCGTGCGTAGACTTTGCCAACAACCCTGAGGAGGGAGATGCCCCTGTAGTTGTTGCAGTCGCTTCTCTCCCCTTTGTTTTTGTAGAGGGTAATGATCTTGGCGTCCCTCATGCCCTGTGGTACGGCACCTTCCTTCCAGCACTGGCAGAGGACGTCATGCAATGGCAGCAGTAGGGCGGTCTTGCAGTGCTTGATCAGGTCGGGGGGTATGCCGTCGTTGCCGGGTGCCTTGCCAGTGGCCAAGCTATCAATGGCCTTGCTGAGTCCATCGATGGTTGGCTCGGCGTCAAGTTCGTCCATGGATGGCAGGCAATCGATGGCATCAAGGGCTGACGGTGTCACGGTGTTCTGTCTGGAGTAGAGGTCGGAGTAGTGCTCCACCCATCTCTCCATCTGCTTGTTCTTTTCTGTGATCATCTCTCCAGTGGAGGATTTGAGGGGAGGTGTCTTGCTCTGAGCCGGACCAAGTGCTTTCTTGATGCCATCGTACATACCACGGATGTTACCTGTTATGGCAGCGGTTTGAATGTCTTGGCTGAGCTGAGTCCAGTACTCGTTGGCACAGCGTCGAGCAGTCTGCTGAACTTTGCTTCTCGCAGCCCTGAGAATCTGGAGGTTCTTCTCGTTTGGGTACTTCTTGTACTCAGCAAGTGCTGAGCGCTTGGCTTCAATGACGGGGGTCATCTCAGTCAACTTGGCATCAAACCAGTCCTGTGACTTCGAGGTCTTCCTCCCAAAGGTAGCCAAGGCTGTGCGGTGGATGGTGTTTCGCAGCTCTTCCCACTTCTGCTTTGCTGATTCTCCTTCTTGTGATACACCAAGTTCCTTCTCAAAGGTGGAGGCAAACAGCTCAACAAGTTCTGGTTGGGCCATCTTGCTGGTGTCAATCCGTGCCTTTCCAGGCTGTCTAGCATGATGGAATTTCTTCAGCTGCAGCTTGACCTTGCAACACACCAATGAATGGTCTGTGTTGCAATCTGCACTCTGGAACGAACGGGTGATTAGCACGTTCTTCAGTGAGGTGTGCCTGGTCAGGATCAAGTCCAGCTGGTGCCAATGCTTTGAGCGCAGATGTCGCCAGGAAACCTTGTGTTGGGGTTTGGTCTTGAAGAACGAGTTTGTGATGCACAGATCGTGATAAGTGCAGAACTCGAGCAGCCGCTTTCCGTTGTCGTTCATTCTGCCCACGCCAAATGGTCCAAGACAGGAGGGCCAGGAGTTGTGGTCAGCACCCACTCTGGCATTGAAGTCTCCAAGGAGAAGGAGTTGTTCAGAGTTGGTGATGATCCTGACAGTTGTTGCGAGATTCTCGTAGAACTCGTCTTTTGCCTCTGGTGTGGCTGTCAGTGTTGGGGCATACACACTGATGAGGGTGACTGGGCCTTGAGTGGTGTTGAGGCGGAGGGTGAGGAGTCGTGCACAGCCATTGCTGCCCGGTTCCACCATCTTCAGCAAGGTGTTCTTCACTGCGTAGCCCACTCCGTGTTCCCTGTGTTCATCACTGCTCTTTCCCTGCCAGTAGAACGTGTAGTCCTTCTCTCTCAGTGTGCCTGCGTCAGCCAACCGTGTTTCCTGGAGAGTGGCGATATCCACTTCCAGTCTCTTCAGCTCATTATTCATGATGGCAGTCTTCCTGGTGTCGTTGATGTCCTTGAGGTTAGCAGCGAGTCCTGTCATCATAGTGCGGACGTACCAAGTTCCCAGTTTTAGAGTTGGTCTCTTTTGTTTTTTTGTCTTGCCTGGTGCGAAAGTTCTCAGCCTGCCGTTCAGACTTCTTCTCATCCCCATGCACCCAATGAGGAAAGCAGGCTGTGGTGGGACCTCACCTTATTGGTTGGGGGCTGCCCAGCTTGAGGTGGGCGGTAGCTGTCCAGTGAGATCCGATGATCCCTCCCACAGTCGGGAACAACTAACTAACTAACTAACTAACTAACCTGCACTTATATAGCGCTTTTCTAGTCACAAAGACCACTCAAAGCGCTTTCACTAGTACTAACCCTCTATTCTAAGGGCCTATAGGAAACAGATATCTAGGGACAATTTAGAACAGCCAATTAACCTAACATGCATGTCTTTAGATTGTGGGAGGAAACCGGAGCCCCCGGAGTAAACCCACGCAGCACAGGGAGAACATGCAAACTCCACACAGAAAGGTTCCAACCCCTGCCAGCCTGGGGATTCGAACCAGGAACCTTCTAGCTGTAAGGCAACAGTGCTAACCACTGCACCACCGTGCTGCCCAACAACCCCTGGCACCGCGCTCTATGCCAGTTGAGCGGTGGCTTATAACCGGTAACTGTCATTCCCCGTGTTTTGTCTACGCCAAAGGCGAAGCTGGAGTGTCCTCTCCAGTGATCCGGTGTTCTACCTTCCAGCGTTGGGCGTTGGTAGGATTCAAGCCTGGGCAGGAAGATATGGAGGACAAGATGTTGCCCATGCAGCATGTCCCCCCTCTCCGCGTCACTGATGAATCCAAAGGAACAGCAGGCCTGCTACAGTTTGGCACCAGCGCCATCGCAGGAGCTGCCAGAACGATGTTGAGCACAACAGAGAACTGCCTTAGGGACTCCGACTCCGGATTTTTCCTCAGGGTTGACTCCCGAAGCCTTTCCCGTGACCGGGTGTGTCGCAAGGCAGCAGAGGTTTGAAATCAGGGTTTACCTTCCCCTAGATGGGCTACCTTCCCAGGTTGACGAGCCACCATCTACCCGAAGCATCTGGTTTTAAGGTGCCAGAGATCCGCCCTCGCCCCTACTCCTATTAGTTAAAGCAGTTCCGCCTGGCTTAGAGACTAAACCACACGGGCAGGCTAGGAGCTGGACTTACTTGTCAGAGGCTTTTCGAGATGCACGCCATAAGGAGCATTTTATAAGCACTGGGAGCTTAACCCCAGTGCCGCTCCTGGCTATGACAACCTTGGAACCGAGCTGTTTTACTGAACCTAAAAAAAAAAAAACTTTTGATGCTGTATAAAAGGCTCAGTTAATTTGGGCTTTTATTTATTTATTTATTTGTTTATTTGTCAGGGACAGTGCAATAAACATAAACAAAAAAGAAAATCTGATGTGTTGCACAGAGAGAGTATAGCATTAAGCTAATTTGCAACTCTTGTCCATGGATGGGCTTTAGAGAAAAGAAACACATAAAAAGAGAAAAAGATGAAGAAAAACAAAATGAAAACAGTATAAACAATATCCACATACATCAATGCAAACAAAATTATAAATACACAATATAAAAACCTGATTCACATTTGCCTGTTACAGTAAAATGCCTTTTACACATTTGCCTTCCCTTCTTCACTCACACCCTGCAGACAATCATTTCATACATGGGTACATTTTTGTACCCATTATTTTGGTAGATGGGTGCTTTGGTTGGGGGGAAATGACATAATTGTAAATCCTCTGTTTTTAGTGGTGGTGTGTTGAGCTGCAGCTCAGAGTGCATTAAGGCCTGTTAAGGCCTAGTCTCCTACCTGCCGTGAATCCAGACCATAGCACCATGTGTGCTAAGTCATTGACAAGAAGTGCTGTTGCATGTGGTTATCTTTGTTTATTAAGTTACCTGTTGGTTGAGTTATAATTCTCCAATGCAGCTGTAACCCATTTAAAATATAATTAAAAATTTTTGCTACTCAGAAAGGTTTTGAATGAATTAAGAAAAACCTGACATCCTCTCCCATAGTGAGCTTTGCAAATCCAAAGCTACCGTATGTCCTCCATACTGACGCAAGCACAACTAGGTTAGGCATTGCTTTATACCAAGAGCAAGATGGTAAAATATGCGGCATCACCTATGCCAATAGGGGACTAACGCCAAGAAAGACATGATTTTCAGCTCAGAAACAGGAATTTCTTACTCTGAAATGGTCAGTCGTTGAGAAATTCTGGGATTTTCTCTATGGCAACACATTTACGGTAGTGACGGATTACAATCCATTAACGTATGTTTTAACAATCGCAAAGGCTGGATGCAGCAAACTACCGATGGTTACCACCCCTTTCTACCTTTGACATCCACCTGAAGTACACAGCTGGCAAGGCTAAACAGGATGCAGATGGCTTGTCACAGAGGCCTCATGCTAAACTGGCTGCAGACAGTGTCTCAACAGAGGAGGAGGAATGCATCAAACAACTTACCTCACATCTCCTGCCCTCTTCAACTTACTGTGACATAAGTTCAGACACAGTTGCTGCAGTATGTCACAGACATCTTGTGGCTAAGACCGACAACCACCTACCATCCATCACAATGGCTGAGTCTCTTGCTGTACATGCAGACGCTGTACCTGATGTTTATGATGAAGAGGAAATGTCAATTCAACCAACAATGCCCTTATTCTCTGAAGATAACCTCAGACAACATCAGGAATCAAATCCAAACATAAATCATCTAATTTGGTTGCTAAAAGATGGAGTTGATGCTTCCTGTAACATTAGTTCCAAAGCAGCCAAAGTCAAATTAATCCTGAAAGAGTGGAAATGTCTTGAACTGAGAAATGGTCTTCTGTGCAGGTAAGGGCAATGTGGTGAATAAGCAGCCTACCAACTTGTGCTCCCAGTGTCACTGAGACCAGAAGTCTTTGTGAAGTCATCTCATAGCACCAGAAGTCATCTCATAGCACCAGAAGTGCTATGAGATGACTGTTAGTGCTATGAGATGACTGTTGTTGTGAAATAGCGCTATATAAATAAAGTTGAATTGAACTGAATTGAATTGACACTGGGAGCACAAGTTGGTAGGCTGCCTAATGACTTCTTGTCATTAGAGCCTGACAGCAAAAACACCAAAGACATTTTAGTCATCACAGACCATTTCACAAAATATGCTGTTGCTCTGCCAACTCGTGACCAAAAAGCCATCATCGTTGCAAAATCTCTTTGGGAACATTTCTTGGTACACTACGGGTTTCCTGAATGCCTCCTTAGTGGTCAAGGCAGAGATTTTGAGTCACGTGTCATCAAAGAACTCTGCACTGTGGCAGGTATTAAGAAAGTGAGAACAAGTCCCTAGAGGCAACCCAAATGAGTGATTTAATCGCACCCTCCTTAGCATGTTAGGGACATTCAAAGATGAGCAAAAGTCTCACTGGCGAGATTTTGTCAAACTTCTGGCTCACATCTACAATTGTACCAAAAATGAGACCATTGGGTTTAGCTCTAACGAGTTAATGTTTGGACGTCAATCTAGGCTGCCAGTGGATCTAGCTTTTGGGCTACCAGCAAAAGAGGTACAGCCAGCATCTCACTCCCAGTATGTCCACAACTTAAAAGCTCGACTGGAGGAAAGTTTTCAGCTTGCCCTGAAAAACTTTGAAAAATGTGCAGAATAAAACAAATAAAGATTTGGCAAACATGTCAAAGAATCTATCTTTCATGTTGGTGACAGAGTGTTAGTCAGAAATGTGTGCCTTCGAAATAAACACAAACTGGCTGACAAATGGGAGCCTACTGTGTACCAAGTTGTGAATCAAATAGGTGACTTACCTGTCTACACAGTTCAACCAGTCAATGGAGATGGGTCTGCCCATATCCTACATTGGGACCTCTTACTGCCCTATGGTCAATTGTCAGCAGTTGAACAGGAGTCTGAAACAGAAAAACCAAAGTCTCCCAGTTATCCCAAAACTAGACAAAGTCTCCCACAGTTTCAAGAGCCTGACTCTTCTGATTCTGAAGCTGAATGTGGTCACATCCCAGTAGATCCAACTGTCTACAAAGAAACTTTTATTAAAGTGTATGACAAAAACTTACATGACTCCCATTTGTCTACCGATCAAACTGAACCTCCCACATCAGATTCCCCACTGCCTACTACTGCTGTTGACTCTCAACCAGTTGAGGAACCCCAGGCAGATTTTTATAGGTTGGGCAGCACTGAGGACTTGGATTTTGCAGTTGAGCAGTCAAATGAAATGTAACAGTTTCATGATGATGCTGATAAACTCCGAGGTTTAGACAAAGGTAGTATAAATGAAGTAGACCAGTCAGACAGTGAACCAGATGCTGACCCTTTAAACATTGATATGTGGGACAGACAAACTGATAAAGAGACAAAGCCATGTCAGACAGATAATGAGAGTATCTATGTGAGAAAATCACACAGGCTGAGGTGACCCCCAGGTCGTTTCCATTATCCAGGGTTAGGGAAACCTTTGAGTTCCCTAACCCTAAAGTCACTCGATCATAAGGCAGAAAAAACAAACTCTTTCACAATATATGAGAATGACAGAAAAAAAAAAAACATGAAAACACAAGTATAGGGATACCGGCAGGTAGAGAGAAGAAAAAAAAAAAAAAAAGGCAGTTCAGGTGGCCTCCTGGCATCCCAACTCCACATCAGGAGAAAAGACAAAAAAACAGTCCGGGTGGCCTGCCCAAGTCCCAGAAAGGGGAAAATAGTCTTTCCGGCGGCCGACCCAGGATGCAGAACTGGTGAAACAGTCTTTTCGGCGGCCAACCCAAGACGCAGAACCGGCAAAACAGTCTTTCCAGTGGCTGACCCGCGTCCTTAGACCACCAGGACCGGAGAGGGAGCTCAGAGGTGGCTTTCCTACCGAGAGGCACAATGAGGGGAAGCCGACCCGAATAAAGGAGACCCCAGCGGCGTCCAGTGGAGGAGAATTGAGTGGAAAAAGAGGAACCAGTCCGGTGTCAGGCGGAAGGGGATCTGCAGCTCCCTCACTGACCTCGAACCGGGCCAGCGCAGCACCCTCAGTGGACCTGGATTGGGCTGGCGGAGCACCCTCGGTGAACCCCGATTGGGCCGGTGCAGCACCCTCGGTGGACCAAGATTGGGCTGGCGCAGCACCCAGGATGACCTTCCAAAGCAAACCCGGAGCCTCGACGATCAAGACCAGAGCTGATCCATCTCCGGTGACCCTGGGAGAAGGCTCGGATACAGAGGGAGAACAGGGGTCAGGATCACCGGCAGCGGCAGCGGCAGAGCCCGGCGAGACGAGCTCGGATGCAGCGGTCGGCTGCACCCGGCCCTTCTCCCCAAGAGACAGGCAAGAATGCTCCAAGACAGAAAATAGGAAGACAAAATAGAGCACTTGCCTGATCTCAAGCTCTACCGCCATCCAGGACTCCGACAGTCCGGGCTCGACGGTCAGGCGGTCCATCCTCGGTTGGCACTTGACTGCAGTGGCCTCTGCAGCAGCCGGCATGATGGTCCTCGCAGTCCGATTGCCCACTGGTGCTGAAACCCACACTAATGGCCCATTCGGCGTGGTGGCAGGGGAACGATCGCCCACTGGAGCTGACTGCTGTTCCACGGAGACCCAGGGACACTTAATCATCTTCGCAGGCTCCCAATGACAGTCAGCCCTCCTCCTCTGCCCATGTCGCGGCTGCGGGACTGGAACCAGGCACTCCAGCGCTGCAGGATCCTCCTCAATCCGACGGTCTACTCCTGGCACCGGGAGATGCTCGGAGAGAAGAGGAGGAAACACAGAGGTAGCAGGTTCAGTTTGAATGGCTTCAGCAGGTGATGGGAGCTCAGGGGACTGTGAAAACTGACGTTCACCCCCAGGAATCAGACAAGGCTATTCATCACACAGAGAATTAGAATGATAAAACACTTGCCTGCTTTCCTGGGGAATGATGGTGACTGCTGCAGCGGGCTTGGTTCTTCCCTCTCCCCTAGGGATAGTGACAGAGGGCCCGTCTGGAAGACGAGGAGGAGCTGCCTCAACGGGATCGGTAGTGGGTGGAGCCAGAGCAGGACTTGCTGGGCTCACAGCAGCTGGAGGGAGCACCAAGGAGGAGGGAGGAGCAGCCGAGGCAGTCCGGGGATGAGGAGCTGACGGAAAAGCAGGAACAGATGACCCGGAGGCTGAGGCTGCTGTCTTTACCTTCCGTTGTGGCGCGGGGAGAACAGCTGACTGGGAGGCAGAGTTCTTATGGCGGTCCGGAACAGGATCCGCACTAGAACCTCACGGAGGATTAATCCGGTCAGGAAATTCCCTCCCCTTCGGGACAATTGTGTCCCAGGGAGGAGATGGATCATGAGCTGGGTGGTCACGTCTTCTCGCTGGAGGTGAGGCTAGATTTAAATCCAGAAAGTGCCGCTGCTGCACAGAACCTGAAGCCAACAGCTCAGCAAACTTGGGAAAGTTGTGGAGCTCAGGATTAACCCCCACCAGTCTGACAGCAGCCACCACGCTCTCAAGAATCTTGCTGGGATGGAAGGCAGAGCGTGCTTCAGCCACACGGCCCCTGATGAGTTCAGCTGCCCACTGTACCTCCTCACTGGGACCTTGGGCTGCCCTCCTCCTCCGCTGCGTAGGGAGACAGTCTGTCATCGGCACCGAGCTGGAGGTGCCGATGACACTACCTGAGGTAGAGACCTCATAGAGAGCCAAGGACTGAGTGTGGTTCCCCCCCCCCCCCAGGCTTCCTGGGGGATTTCTGGTCCAACTCCCGGTTCCTCTGAAGAAGCGTTGATACTTAGGCCATCCTGTCCCTGCTCTCAGCGTGATCAGCAAGGTGAGGATGGCACTTAACTGCCGCCTCTGCGAGGTCCAAGTACCAGCGTGCGTTTCTGGAGGTGGCGAACATACGAGCGTTGGAGAGTAGGCCATCAATCTCCATCAGAGCCTGGACAAGCTCGAAGCCCAGACTCATAGGATACCCAGTCCTTGATGACGCCATCTCTCAAAATCCACTGGCACCCGGAAAAGGGGAAAAACTCAAGCTCAAAAACAAACTCACTGTGGCTGGCACCTCGCTGGGCGGCGGCCGTCTGTTATGTATTCCCTTTCAGGGCATTTATGAGGCACCAAATGCCAACAGAGAGTTTGCTTGTTTATTAAAGAAAGTAACAAAGTAAAGAGCCACGTGGGGCAAAACACATACATTAAACTAGAATACAAAATAAAGAACTCTGACATCAAATGTAAACGTGTAGTGAGGACGGAACCTGATGCTAAAGAATGCACACTTACAAATGCTGGAGCGAAGACAGATCCAATACGGAGAAAAGACTGAAGCCGAGGTTGTGAACTCCAGGCCAGGTACACAGAAGTAGGTCACAGCGAGGAGTGAGCCTCAGCTGCTTCCTTAAATACTGAAACCCAAAGTAACAGAACCAAACAGGAAAGGGGGAACGTAATTACCAAAATAAAGATCAGCTGTGACAGCGCCAACTCGGCTTTGACAGCCGGAAGTTCGGCCGTGGCGCTGTCACAATAAAAGCCCTGGGAGAACAATAATAACCAAACCAAAATAATCTGGGAGAAAAAGGGAAAATACTGAGTAACCTGAGCGCGGATGAGATCAGCGCTCGGATCACAACAAGATGTCCTACATGAACATTCACCCACATACCTTCAGACCCAATTCTCAGACTCTCCCTTCAATGCCAAAATCAGAGCCATCCAGGAGGAAAACACTAAGCTGCTAGAGTAATGACAGGTCCTTCAAGCAGGCATAAAGGAGCTTAATGAGGCATGAAGAGAAATAAGAGCTGTTATGGAAGTTGCTCAGTTTCTGAGAGCCGAGATGAGACAGACTTTAAGCCCCACCTCACATTATAACTCTCATAAATGTCCACAAGCCAGTGCTGCCAGCTTGGACAGTTATCCTGGTACTCCAGAACCAGACAGTGAAGAAGAGTGGCCTGATCCTCCACCCTGGCCTGAACCTCAGAAGAGTCTACCACAAAGCATGGGCAAATGGCAGCTTGAAACCAAAAAGTTAGAAAGCAAGTAACCCTATTTGACCCCGAGCTATCTGGCACATAAAACCTCTAAGCAGTCCCTTCCCCCGCTGCAGTCTCCTACATCCAAGTCCGAACCTACAGAGGAAATTTTATTTCACTCACCCACCCAACATTTTCAACCACCATCACATCCTGCACCCAACCATTCAGGTTTGAGCCATTTAACCCCTGCACCAACCTCTCCTTCAGCTGCCACTGGGGCAGCTCCCAGACTGGTGCCACCTAACCAACCTCCGATAGTTCCTCCATCTGAGCATGTGTAAAGGGGCCCCAAACCCACTATCCCAAAGTTCATTCATCCTGACGCCAGTGAGTTTGCGAGCATCTGCATCATCCTGGAGAACCTACCCCCACCTAACACCACAGAGCTCTTCAAGTACCAAATACTTGTAGATTACCTAAAGTTGGATGAAGCTAAGCTCAAAGCTGATGCCTACTTTAAATTTGTTAATTCCTTATGCAGACACTATGATAGCCCTTCACAATAAATTTGGGCAACCTCACCAACTAGCCCTTAAGAAGATAACAAGTGTGCTAGATTGCCCAGAAGTCAAGTGTGGAGACCCTGTAGCCTTTCAGAAGTTCTCCCTCCAGATACAATCACTAGTGGGCCTTCTGCGGACCCTGGGACCTGAGGGAGAAATTGAACTGAACTGTGGCTCGCATGTGGCTCGGTTATTGCGCAAACTTCCTGCCGAACAGCGAGCAGACTTTCGCCAACATCATTCAAGCAGTCAGGCTCAGCCCACACCCTGTATGAGCTATCAGAATGGCTCTCTTATGAGTTGTGTTGTCAGGGATTTGACTGTAAAGTGACTGTGAAGTGGGGTAAAGAACAACAGAGTGCAAG
Organism: Pholidichthys leucotaenia; assembly: GCA_020510985.1. Classification (NCBI taxonomy): domain Eukaryota; kingdom Metazoa; phylum Chordata; class Actinopteri; order Cichliformes; family Pholidichthyidae; genus Pholidichthys; species Pholidichthys leucotaenia. The sequence goes on from CM035849.1 coordinate 282,330,233, forward strand.
AAACCCCAATCAACCAGGAAGGCAAACAGTGACTGTCCTGCATGGCAATAAAGAGCCTCCAGAAGTCACCTCCCTCCAGCCCAAGGAGAGTGTGGCAAAGAAATATAAAGGTAAAGCCTACTGTACTTTTTGTAACAGCAAAGAACATTACTTCAGCCAGTGCAGTGATATCGCCAAACTCTCCAAAGCTCAGCTTAAAGAATGGATTCAAGTTAACAAACGGTTCTGGCACTGTGCACGAACACACCAAGCTGCAGAGTGCGCGCTAAAGAAAACCTGCAACATTTATCAGGGAAAGCACCTCCTGGCACTCCATGAGATAAATGCTAGAGCAGAGGAGGGCCACTGAGACTCAGATGCCAAAGAGGAGAGTTGCCTAACCACCTCAGCCCACCTCTCTCTACCTAGACAGAACTGGAGTAGTGAATCGCATCATGCTGAAGGTCATCCCAGTGCTCATAGACTATAGTAACCGAACCCTAGACACCTTTACAATCCTCAACAATGCATCTGAGAGGGCAATGCTCTTACTAGCTGCTGCTAAGTCACTTGGGTTAAAGGGAATTCCCGAAGATCTTCCCCTCCGTACTGTCTGTTAAGACATTCAGATACTCCACGGGCATTCTGTGTCCTTTCATGTTTCCCCTGCTGCTCAGCCCCAAATCAGCTATAAGATAACTGGTGCCTTCACAGCTAGCCATCTCAACCTGGCCCTGCATAGTTGCCCTGTTGGTCATTTGCAGAAGGATTACAAACACCTGTGTAGTAGCCCCATACCTGCACTGACAGAGGTCAAGCCATTGCTTCTTATCGGCTCAGACCAGCCTCACCTCAACACCTGTTGAGCCTGTCAGACTTTGTCCCCTGGGTAGCCCTGCAGCAGTTCATATCCGACTTGAGTGGCTTGGTCAGCATCATGCTTGTTTACCTCATCCCCAACACAAATGGATGAGCTCCATAAGCATGTGGAAAGACTCTGGCAAGTGGACACTGTACCCTACCAACCTGAATGAGAGATAATGCGCTCAAAGCAGGATCAGCATGCTATAGCCTTTCTTGAAGCCAAGGCAGTGTGCATAAGAGTGGATGGTGTGCATTGATATGCTACACCCTTGGTGCATGACGTGAACATGCCCCAAAGGAGTCAGTAATGCACCTGCTGCGTAGCACAGAGAGGTGTCTTCTGAAAGACCCTGCAAAGTCAGAAGCATGACCTCAATGTGGATGAACCTCCTCGATCCTTTGAGTGGCAGGTTCTACCCTATGGTACCACCTGCAGCCCCTGTGGCACCATGTATGCTTTGCAGTGCCATGCTATTGATCACTGTCCACAAAACGATATCCTGAGATTTTCAGCTGAAAACTGTTTTTACGTTGACAACTGCCTGCAAAGTGTATCTACCCTAGATGAAGCCAAACTGTTGGTAGACCGTGTCAAGGACCTCCTGGCCTCAGCTGGTTTTGAGTTGCATTAGTGGACCTGCAATGACCCGAGTGTCTTTAGCATTTGCCTCCTGAAGCTAGATCCAAACGCCCAGACTTGTGGTTAGCACAGGATAAGTCCAGCCCCTACAAATCAACACTTGGTCTAATCTGGAACTGGGAAACAGACTTTTTAGGCTACAAGCACAGACCTGTGTCCTGTGAGGCCCCAACCCTGAGGAACATCTGTAGAGTCCTGGCTACTCAGTATGATCCTCTGAGTTACCTGTTACTCTTCTCTACCTAAGCAAAACTCATCCTCCGGCAGTTGTGGAACAAACACCGTGGTTAGGATGACACTAACCTTCCCCCCAACCTTCTGCAAGCCTGGGCTAGCCTGGAGGCTGAGCTTGAGCTTTTACCAGTTATTAGCCTCCTCCATGCATATGCTCCTGCAACTGTCACCCAAGAGAGTGCCACCTGTGAAGTGCACATTTTTGGGGATGCAGCCATAAAGGCTTATGGAGCTGTGGCCTACCTGAGGGCCGAAAATCGTGGTGGCCAAATTCACCTGTCCTTCATACTTGCCCGTTTGAGAGTAGCTCCAGAACGTGTGCACTTCATTCCTCGCCTGGAGCTCTGTGTGGCACTGGCCACAGCCCAGTTTACTCAAGTGCTTGAGAAGGAGCTATCCTTCAAGGTAGCCCACACTGGGTTGTGGTCAGACTCCACCACTGTGTTAACCTGGCTATACTCCCAGTCTTGCTGTTAAAAAGTCTTTGTAGGGGCAAGAATCTCCGAGATTCAGGAATTGACAGAGGATTGTACACAGCACTACATCGACTCAGCAAGTAACTCTGCAGATGATTTTACTCGGGGCAAGACTCTAAAGAAGCTTACAGAGCCAAGTTGATGGTTTCATGGCCCCCCTTTTCTTTTGCAGTGGTCTGAAACCTGGCCGGAGAGGCCTATGATTGAACCACCTGAAGACAAAACAGAGCTCTGGAAAGCAGCCTTCTGTTGGGTAACCATTACCTCTTCTTTGCCCACCAACTTAGAGGGCAATACCTACAGCACGTGGCAGGAGCTTGTGGACTCAGCTGCCCAGGAGTTTCATGGACAGCTTTCTTCCAGTCCTCCGCCCAGTGCTGACAAATATCATGGAGCTGAGATGATGGTTCTCCAGCAAGCTCAACAAGATTCATTTCCTGAGGACCACAAACTCCTGGCGGCAGGGAACTCAAGTTAGCACCTGAGATGGATATATCTACTGAATTAATCAGGGTAGGTGGTCGGCTGCGCCACCTAGGAAGTTCAAATGATCCAGCTTTGCATCCTGTGGTCTTGGATGCTTCACACCCTGTAACCCACTTATTCAGTCAGAAGTGTGACACTGGCCTGCATCACCCTGGCCCAGAGCGAGTCCTGGCAGAATTACGTTGAGTATACTGGATCATTCATGGGCAGAAGGCCATCTCTCAATACCAGCGTACATGTGCAGAATGTCAGCACTGGAGAGCTCAACCTTCATTTCCCAGGATGGCTGATCTTCCCACTGCCAGACTTCGCTTATACAAACCTGCCTTTTATTCCATGGGTGTGGATTGTTTTGGACCCATGATAGTGAAGGTGGGGAGACATCATGAGAAACGTTGGGGAATTATCTTCAAGTGTTTAGCCACCAGGGCAGTACACCTAGATCTTCTCAGAAGCATTGGTGCCGATGCATATCTGATGGCTCTAAGAAGGTTTATGGCCAGAAGAGAAACTCCAGCAGAGATTTGACCTTACCAGGAGACCAATTTTAAAGGAGGGGAACGATAACTTCAAGAGGCTTTTGAGAGCCTGGCACCTACTCCAAAGAAACAGAAAAAAAAAGAAAAACAACAAACTCAATTAAAACCAATAAAATGCATAAAACTTCCAAGTTCTAAAATAAAAGGGTTAAATATACTCTTAATAATCCAGTAGAATAATAGTGATAATAATAATAATAATCCTTTACATCTGTTTATCATGTTTAAACACACAGCATGAATCCAAGCTGCCTTGCCAGGCTGCTGCTTCCTTCAGCAGCCTCCTGCATGTTACCAGTACATGAACGAACACTGACATCAGCTGATTCATACAGCCGCTGATTTGTACAGCAATTGATTCGTAGAGCAATTATCTCCCTCACATTCTCAATTCTCATCATTTCAGTAGGGATGGGCGTATCGATACTTGATACCAGCTGGTCAATATTTTGGAGTCAACACTGTTTTAAATATTGTGATACCACCGTGTTAACCCAACCGGGTTCCAAGGTTGTCATAGCAAGGAGCGACACTGGGGTTAAGCTCCCAGTGCTCATAAAATGCTCCTTATGGCGTGTGTCTCGAAAAGCCTCTGACAGGTAAGTCCAACTCCTAGCCTGCCCGTGTGGTTTAGTCTCTAACCCCGGCGGAACTGCTTTTACTAATAGGAGAAGGGGCGAGGGCGGATCTCTGGTGCCTTAAAACCAGATGCTTCGGGTAGATGGTGGCTCGTCAACCTGGGAAGGTAGCCCATCTAGGGGAAGGTAAACCCTGATTTCAAACCTCTGCTGCCTTGCGGCATACCCGATCACGGGAAAGGCTTCGGGAGTCAACCCTGAGGAAAAATCCGGAGTCAGAGCCCCTAAGGCAGTTCTATGTTGTGCTCAACATCGTTCTGGCAGCTCCTGCAACGGCGCTGGTGCCAAACTGTAGCAGCCCTGCTGTTCCTTTGGATTCATCAGTGATGTGGAGAGGGGGGACATGCTGCATGGGCAACATCTTGTCCTCCATATCTTCCTGCCCAGGCTTGAATCCTACCAACGCCCAACGCTGGAAGGTAGAACACCGGATCACTGGAGAGGACACTCCAGCTTCGCCTTTGGCGTAGACAAAACACGGGGAATGACAGTTACCGGTTATAAGCCACTGCTCAATTGGCATAGAGCGTGGCGCCAGGGGTTGTTCCCGACGGTGGGAGGGATCATCAGATCTCACTGGACAGCTACCGCCCGCCTCAAGCTGGGCAGCCCCCAGCCAATAAGGTGTTGTCCCGCCACAGCTTGCTTTCCTCATTGGGTGCATGGGGATAAGGAGAAATCCAAACAGCAGGCTGAGAACCTTCGCACCAGGCAAGACAATAAAACAAAAGAGACCAACTCTAAAACTGGGAACTTGGAACGTCCGCACTATGATGACAGGACTCGCTGCTAACCTAAAGGACATCAACGACACCAGGAAGACTGCCATCATGAATAATGAGCTGAAGAGACTGGGAGTGGATATCGCCACTCTCCAGGAAACACGGTTAGCTGATGCAGGCACACTGAGAGAGAAGGTCTACACGTTCTACTGGCAGGGAAAGGGCAGTGACGAACACAGGGAACACGGAGTGGGCTTCGCAGTGAAGAACACTTTGCTGAAGATGGTGGAACCGGGCAGCACTGGCTCTGCACGACTCCTCACCCTCCGCCTGAACACCACTGAAGGCCCAGTCACCCTCGTCAGTGTGTATGCCCCAACACAGACAGCCACACCAGAGGCAAAAGACGAGTTCTACGAGAATCTCGCAACAACTGTCAGGATCATCCCCAACTCTGAACAACTCATTCTCCTTGGAGACTTCAATGCCAGAGTGGGTGCTGACCACGACTCCTGGCCCTCCTGTCTTGGACCTTTTGGCGTGGGCAGAATGAACGACAATGGACAGCGGCTGCTCGAGTTCTGCACATATCACGATCTGTGCATCACAAACTCGTTCTTCAAGACCATGCCCCAACACAAGGTTTCCTGGCAACATCCGCGCTCAAAGCACTGGCACCAGCTAGACTTGATCCTGACCAGGCGCACCTCACTGAAGAACGTGCTAATCACCTGTTCGTTCCAGAGTGCAGATTGCGACACAGACCATTCATTGGTGTGTTGCAAGGTCAAGCTGCAGCTGAAGAAATTCCATTGTGCTAGACAACCTGGAAAGGCACGGATTGACACCAGCAAGATGGCCCAACCAGAACTTGTTGAGCAGTTTGCCTCCACCTTTGAGAAGGAACTTGGTGTACCACAAGGAGGAGAATCTGCAGAGCAGAAGTGGGAAGAGCTGCGAAACACCATCTACCGCACAGCCTTGGCTACCTTTGGGAGGAAGACCTCGAAGTCACAGGACTGGTTTGATGCCAAGTTGACCGAGATGACCCCCGTCATTGAAGCCAAGCGCTCAGCACTTGCTGAGTACAAGAAGTACCCAAACGAGAAGAATCTCCAGATTCTCAGGGCTGCGAGAAGCAAAGTTCAGCAGACTGCTCGGCGCTGTGCTAACGAGTACTGGACTCAGCTCAGCCAAAACATTCAAACCGCTGCGCATAACAGGGAACATCCGTGGTATGTACGATGGCATCAAGAAAGCACTTGGTCCGGCTCAGAGCAAGACGGCCCCCCTCAAATCTTCCACTGGGGAGATGATCACAGAGAAGAACAAGCAGATGGAGAGATGGGTGGAACACTACTCCGACCTCTACTCTAGACAGAACACCGTGACACCGTCAGCCCTTGATGCCATCGACTGCCTGCCATCCATGGACGAACTTGACGCCGAGCCAACCATCGATGAACTCAGTAAGGCCATTGATAGCTTGGGCGCTGGCAAGGCACCCGGCAACGACGGCATACCCCCCGACCTGATCAAGCACTGCAAGACCGCCCTACTGCTGCCATTGCATGGCGTCCTCTGCCAGTGCTGGAAGGAAGGTGCCGTACCACAGGACATGAGGGACGCCAAGATCATCACCCTCTACAAAAACAAAGGGGAGAGAAGCGACTGCAACAACTACAGGGGCATTTCCCTCCTCAGCGTTGTTGGCAAAGTCTACGCACGAGTTGTTCTCGTTCGTCTACAGAAGCTTGCCGAACGTGTCTACCCCGAGTCTCAGTGTGGCTTCCGCGCTGAGCGATCGACGGTAGACATGATATTCTCCATCCGCCAACTCCAGGAGAAATGCAGAGAACAGAACATGCCTCTGTACGTCGCCTTCATCGACCTCACCAAAGCGTTCGATCTGGTCAGCAGAGAGGGCCTTTTCAAGATCCTGCCAAAGATAGGATGCCCACCAAAGTTGCAAAGCCTCATCGAATCGCTTCACACCAACATGCAGGGGATAGTGCAGCACGATGGCAACATCTCAGAGCCATTCAACATACGCAGCGGAGTGAAACAGGGCTGTGTACTTGCGCCAACCCTCTTTGGGATTTTCTTTGCTATGCTCCTGAGGCATGCCTTCAGCACAGCAACAGAGGGAATCTACCTGCACACAAGATCTGACGGCAGGCTTTTCAACCTCGCCCGCCTGAAAGCCAGAACCAAAGTACGCGAGGCTCTAATCAGAGACATGCTGTTCGCAGACGACGCTGCAGTCGCAACCCACACACAGCAGGAGCTTCAGACCCTGATGGACCGCTTCTCCCAGGCATGCAAGGACTTCGGGCTTACCATCAGCCTGAAGAAGACTAACGTCTTGGCGCAAGGCACGGAAGCACCACCAACCATCACCATTGATGACTACAAGCTGGAGGTCGTGAATCAGTTCATGTACCTGGGGTCCACGATCAGCAACAACCTCTCCCTTGATACAGAGATCAACAAGAGGATTGGAAAATCAGCCTTCACACTCGCTCGCCTCACCACACGAGTGTGGGAGAATCCCAAACTCTCTGTCAAGACGAAGATGGCAGTGTACAACGCCTGCGTCATCAGCACACTGCTCTATGGGAGTGAGACGTGGACAACATACGCCCGGCAGGAAAAGAGACTGAACTCCTTCCACTTGCGCTGCATTCGCCACATCCTGGACATATCCTGGCAGGACAAAGTGCCCAACACAGAAGTTCTGTCCCGCGCCGGCCTTCCCTCCATGTTCACTCTACTCAGGCAGCGCAGGCTCCACTGGCTAGGCCACGTTCACCGTATGGAGGATGGCAGAATCCCCAAAGACGTCCTCTATGGATAACTGGCAACTGGCAGGAGAGACGTTGACCGCCCACAGCTGTACTTTAGAGATGTCTGCAAGAGAGACATGAAGGCCCTGGATATCAACACAGAGCGCTGGGAGGACCTTGCAACGGACCGCTCCAAATGGAGAGGCACCCTGACCAGACAGCTCAAGGCGGGTGAAGAGAGACTGACTGCTGCAGCAGATGAAAAAAGGACCCGCAGGAAGAACCGCCACAGACCCAGCAGCACGGAGACCACCCACAAGTGCGACCTGTGTGACAGGGACTGTCATTCGCGCATCGGCCTGTAGACGTTTAGGATTCTCTTCCATGGTCATCATAGACCGACGGAGGCCGACGAGTGCGAGTGAATACAAAAAGTGCAATTTTTTTCGCTTCTGAGAGTTTTAGGCATTAAATTTATGTGTGAAAACCAGTAAAAAAACAGCCCATGCATATTTTAGAGATGGTCTGCCATGTCACATGATTATGGGAGCCCGTCAAATGTCAGAGCCAAAGACTCACTGCGCAGCCTCAGTCAAGCACTCACTGATTCCCGCAAAGAGTGTCAGCAGTGTCAGCTCAGCAGTGTCATGGGCAGCAGAAATGTTACACCATTCATCCAAATTCTATGGTGATACCAAGCAGCATAATTTTGAAAAATAAACAAAATAAGCACTATTTAAGTTTGTAAAATAATAGTGTAAAAATACAATAAATAAATAGTAAAATTAAAATTAAAAAACATTGCATTGTGAAAAAAATTACACACATACAGTCATGTGAAAAAATTAGGACACCCTGTATAAGTCTGTGAGGTTTTTTGTTTGTTTGTTTGTTTGTTTTACATATTTGGACATATGGATGTTTAATATCAATGTTAAAAAATACTGGGAGATTCATGTAACACAACTAAACAATTAAAAATTAATTAAAGACTTTTTTCAAATTTTCTGTAAAATGTAATTCTAAACAAATCGTGAGGAATAAATTAGGACATCCCCATATTTTTTTAGGACACCTCCACATTCATTCCCGCTTAAAATGGCTAAAATAAATGTTAAAAAATGCAAATAAAAACAAAAACAAGGTTAGACATAGATATGTTAACATTTGTGAACATAAAGAGCCGAATATTTAAAGGGGTGTCCAAATTTTTTCACATGACTGTATGCTGCTTGGAATTTGGTTGAATGGTGAAACATTTTAGAAGTTAAAAAATACTTGAATCCAGCTGACTTGACTGAGCTTTCATATAGCATACTTACTAGTGGTGTAACGGTACATGTATTCGGAGTTGGATTTTTCAGTACGGCACCTTCAGTTCAGGACAGAGGCGTTCCGAGGCTCCACACAGACCATGCTGAGTGATGGACAGGAAGTGAAACTGCCTCATGCTATTAGCTGTGCATGTAAACAAACAGTGCAGCTCAGCCTATGACTAGTGAACGTCATGGCTGGCTGTACAGAGAAGCCAGAGCTTGAAGACCCTCTTCAAAAGTCTCCTGTCTAGGAACACTTCAGCTTTCCAGTGAAATATAGGAACGGACAAAGGCAAGTGAATGAGACGAAAACAGCATCAGATATTCTTTTGGCAGTATGTTGAACTTATTTGAAATGACACTATGCAAATGTGAATATCAGTGCAGCAAGGAAAAAAAAAACTAGCGGAAGCCTCCCCAGAGCATTTCAGATCGAGCCAAAGCAATAAAAAATGCCATTGATGTTTTTATAGCCGCCGATCTAAGGCCATATTCAGTTGTTGAGAACACCAGGTTTAAACACATGCTGAAGGTGTTATGGTTGGAGCGCCGATCTCACCTGCGCTCGAGCCATGCACTATTTTCTCCCTTCTGACGGCCGTGTGCCCCTGTTGGCTCTCCGAGCCTTTATGGTGCTGTCAGAGCTGTCAGCTGAGCCGCATTTCGCCTCATCAGCTGCTCCCTACTTAAGAGGGCAGTTGGGAGCGAAATGTGCAGCAGTCTCATCAAAAACTCCCCCTTGTCAGACGTTAGCGAGCATCCTTCTGTTCGGACGTTGACCATTCTTCTTCTATGATCGTAAGTGTGCCTCTTTATGTATCCGTTATTCCCTGTCATTGACTGTTTATCATTGTAGCGTGTTATTTTGTTCCTTTCCTGTTCCTTTAATAAAACTGTGCAAACTCACCGGTGATTTGTGGCATCTTATGATGGCTCTTGAGGGCCATCCATGACAGTAGACTGCTGCCAGACTGAGACGCCTGTCACCATGAGTTTTACCTAATTGGACTTGTTTTTCCCTGTCTGGGTGCCTGTGCGCTGGGAGGTCATGTCATCATTCAGGGGCCGCATTCGGAGCCTGGGCTACGAGCTGGTGGAGGCCCTGGACTACGTAGATGGAACCCTCGCCACCGCTACCCTCTACGACTCTCCCAGCGATGTACGCTGTCACCTGGACCTCGCTGAGGACATCCTTAATCACCTTCCTCGCTACTCCGACCACCTTGAAGTCGTTGAGAGGAAGGCAGACATCGCCGCACAGTGGGAGATACTCCGTGGGCTGGGGGGAAACTCCGGCAGGAAGCCAAAGAGGAGGCATCCTTGCTCCTCGCTTCGGAATCCCCTTCCTGTCCCCGTTCCAGGCCAGGAGTTCACACCGCCTGGGGGTGATCCCCGAGAGAGAGGAACATCAGTCGGAATTCCCCCGGAGAAGCTACGACAGTCAGCTGTTTCCATCCGGGACCGAGTGGCGGCAGCTCACTCTGCTGTTCACCCCACGCAAGTTATAAAGCATGTGATGGCGGCAATCAGGCTGGTGGAGAGGAATCCGGCGTTAAATGACTATCCAGAGTTTGCCGACCTGCTCGCTTCTGTTTCCGCACAGGAGTGGCATTTCCTGGACCTCTCCCTCGCCTCGTCCTCTGCCGGTAATCGTCGTCACACAGCTAACAAAAGGACTCAGCGAGAACCCCGTCCGGATCCTGTTCCGGGTCATCGCCAAGACTCAACCTCTCTGACAGCTGCCGCTCCTACGTCTCGTCAGGAGGGAATTCCTGCAGCCTCTCCCCCGGGTCACCTTTCCCTGCTGTCCCGTCAGCTCATCGTGCCCGGATCATCTCGGCTGTCGCCCCCTCCTCCTCGACGTCTTCTCCGGCTGCTGTGAGTGTTTTGAGTCCTGCTCCGGCGAAGCCCATTATTGGACCATCGCGAGTGGCTCCTCCTCATCCTCCCTGGGGGCCCTCCATCACCTTCCAGTGGGGCAAGGGAGGAACAACGTCCGCTATAGCAGGCACCATCCATCCTCCGGGAAACAGGCAAGTGCAAGTTCATGTTTCTCCCCGTAGTTGTGATTTGCCTTGACTGACTCCTGGGGGTGGAGTTCGGGGCTCGCAGTCCCCCGAGCTCCCACCACCTGCTGTACCTTCTGTCGTTAAACCTGCTGCCTCTGTGTCTCCCTCCGCTGAGCGGTCCACGACGCCAGGCCTACATCACCGGACGAGGAGGGGGCCTGCGGTTCTGGAGAGCCTGATTCCAGCCCCGCAGCCATGTCATCGGCAGAGGAGGAGAGCAGACTGCAGTGTGGAGCCTACACCCACGACGAAGCGTCCCCGGGTCTCCACAGATGAGTGATCCGATCCAGCGGGTCGAGGGTCCCCTGCCACCACGCCGTGTGGGTCGTCGGCGTGGATGTTAGCGCCAGAGGGTCCTCAGGCTGCGGAGACCATCATGCCGGCTGCAGAGCCCGCCGTAGCCGAGTGGGAGCCAGACGACGACCTTCTTCGGCCTGAGCCCAGATCATCGAAGTCCTGGACAGCAACAGAACTCGAGTGCAGGCAAGTGCTCTACCTTGTTTTCCTTCTTTCCATTTTAGAGCATTTTTGCCTGTCTCTTGGGGAGACGAGCCAGAGGCAGCCGTCCACTGCACCCGAGCTCGTCTCACTGGGCTCTGCCACTACCGGTGATTCTGATCCCGGTTCTTTTCCTTCTCCTGAGCCTTCTCCCAGGGTCACCGGTGCGGAGCCAATCCCGGTCACTGTACTGGAGGTTCCAGGTTCAGGGTTGAAGGTCGTTACTGGTGCTGTGCCGACACAGTCGGGGTCCATCGCGGGTGCAGCCGAGACCCAATCAGGGTCCATCGTAGGTGCAGCCGAGACCCAGTCAGTGTCCGTCATGGGTGCAGCACCGGTGTGGTTCAAGGTCGGTGAAGGAGCTGCAGACCCTCTGCTGCCTGACACTGGACTGGCTCATCGTCATCATCATCCCCTTCGTCATCATCATCGTCATCGTCACCATCCCAGCTCATCGCCACCGGGGGCCATCGGGGTTCTCTACATTCGGCCCGGCTCTCCTTCTTCTTTCCCCTCTCCAGGGAGGCCGTCTTCAATTTTTTCCTCACAGACCTGGTGGCTGAGTGATGCGGGTCAGCCACCTGATGAGCTTTTTCACCAGTTCGGCATTCTGGGTTGGCCACCCGACATACTGTGCTTCCTGCCTGCTGGGCGACCTGGTTCGGCTGCCGGAGGTTCCGTCTCTCCAGGCCTGGGACTGGGGTAGGCCGCACAAACACTCCCTTTTCCCCTCATTGACCGTTTGGACATTGGACGCAGGGAGACCCCCAGAACTGTTCCAGTCTCATTGGACTCTGCCTGCCGTCATCCCCGTGGGTCTCGTATTTTCATTAAATATTAAGGTCACTCGGGTGTATTGTCTTTTGCTCTATGTTGATCTGTGTATTCACCACTGTTTAGCGTGCCTTTTTTTCTCCCCTTTCCTGTCTGAGGGATGATGTATATCTGTCTCTTTATGTCGTATAGGCCTGTGTGTTCAGTTTTAGGTCTCCGACTATTATTTCCATTTGTTGCCTTGTTCTATGTCTCATCTGTGCATTATGGAGTGTTGTGGGTTTTTTTTTTTTGTAACCATACTCTGTAATTGCTTCATTTGTTCCCTGTCTTCGTCATGGGTTTTTTTTTCTCTCTTTCTGGTTCTCGCCCTCCAGGCCTTTTCCCCCATCCGCCCACCCTGGAGGGGTGGGGGGGCTTGGGTGTCATACGGCGCTTGTAGTTCGCCGCCTCGGGGGGGAGGTACTGTTATGGTTCGAGCGCCGATCTCGCCCGCGCTCGAGCCATGCACTATTTTCTCCCTTCTGACTATTTTCTCCCTTCTCCCCTTTTGGCTCTCCAAGCCTTTATTGTGACAGCGCTCGGAGGGGCTTCCGGCTGTCAGAGCTGTCAGATGAGCCACATTTCGCCTCATCAGCTGCTCCCTACTTAAGAGGGCATTTGGGAGCGAAATGTGCGGCAGTCTCGTCAAAAACTCCCCCTTGTCAGACGCTAGCGAGCATCCCTCTGTTCGGACGTTGACCATTCTTCTTCTATGATCGTTAGTGTGCCTCTTTATGTATCCGTTATTCCCTGTCATTGACTGTTTATCGTTGTAGTGTGTTTTAGCCCCCCATGGCTTGTTATTTTGTTCCTTTCCTGTTCCTTTAATAAAACTGTACAAACTCACCGGTGATTTGTGGCGTCTTACGATGGCTCTTGAGGGCCATCCATGACAGAAGGTAACTGAGTCCCAGTATGAAGTTCTTTGTTGTGCCCACTTCAGCCAGAAAATAACACCATCCTTTTAAGTAAAAGCTAAATCTGTTAATGCTGCACTTAAGGCCTGTGTTTTTCAAGGATGCCCTTGTATGTTCAGATTTTTGTGGGACATTTTTTAATTTAACTTCTTAACTGTCCCAAAAAATTGCAAATAATTTGCTGTTGTTGTACATGGGTGCCTTCAGAACCTATACACAACAATGACAAATTATTTTCAATTTTTTGACCAATTAACAAGTGAAATTAGACAATTATTTTCCCAGAGAAAAGTGAACATACCAGAGCACCCTCGTTATAAACACTGCTTCGGGCATAAAGGAACTTTTAATTTTCTAAAAATTAAAGAATAATTCACACTATTCAGACTTCTATTGTTGCACTTGTCTGCATCATTCATTTGCTAAAAAGAGAATTTATTTATTTTATTGTATACATTTTATTTATTGGAGAATTTACTGCTGGCAGTTTTTGTTTTTGGCTTATTTGTTTGTTTTTTTGTCAAAGCTGTTCCCGCTTATACAAAAAATAAGCAGTTTTATGTTTTGCATTTTGTCTCCTTACTGTACCGAAAATGAACGGAACTGTGCCTTAAAACCAAAGTGCGTACTGAACCGTAATTTTAGGTGTACCGTTACACCTCTAATACTTACCCATCTGGATGACTGAGAATCTTCCCTAAATTAAGACACTGAATTAAGTTTTCATTCATTTTAAGTCTTAATTATTTTTGTTGAAATTGAAAAAAAAACATTTTACTTTTATTTACTTTGCTCATAGTTCTATTTTATTATCATTTTATAAGCTTTTTTTAAGTATTTATGTTCATGAGTTTCATATTTCATGTTGCCCTTGCAGTTGTTAATGAAACTGCAATCATGTGATTTTCCTTTACGGGGCAGAAAGTATCGGTATCAGTATTGGTATCAAACAAGCCCCATAAATTAATGGTGTTGTATTAAAAGAAAAAATGCTGGTATCGCCCTACAGTTCAGTCAGTGAACGTACTGAAGAGCAGTGAAGCAGTGCGCCCCATCCGCTCAGTTCAGCTGTGTTTTTCAATTCAGGGAGTGGCAGGCAGTTAGAGCTCCAGTACAGCACTGAGTGATTCGGTGTGCGAATCTTTAGAATGGATTTTTTTAGTTAACGACCCAAAGTGATTCAGTACATTTTAGTGAACTATAAATCCCATCACTAGTTGGCACATGTATGTGCAGAGTCTGCTATGTTGTGAGTTTACCAGTGGTCCACCATGGATACCAGTTAATAATTAGTACAAAACACCAGTCTTAGTCAAAGAAATGTCTTTTTAGAATAATTTACCAACACTTTTCACAATAGAATTTATTTACAACAGTACTGACATTAAAGTTCCCTACATTGAGGTGCACATATAAAGGAAAAGATGAAAATGGCATTTTTGAAAATCTCTGAGCCCAATCACAGCTCTATGAAAAATGTTTTAAATTCAAGAAGTTAAAAGTTTATTAATTCAGGTTTTAATATCTGATCAATTAGATTTTAGATTTTCTGCTTAAATTCGCTATATTGGCTGCAGTGATATAAATACGTAAAAAGCATCCTCTTCATGCGCAAGTTATGCACCCGTGTCAGTGCGACGCAGCTGCGATGGCATCAACACAGCATCAATGTGCGTTCCTATTGTGTCACCCGACGTGCAACTCTTCAGAGAAGGAGAGGTGCACGTTGGGTGACACAGGCTGTAAGAACTGTGATTGATCCACTTTGTCTCCTCCTTCACATTTCCTGATTCTCGCTGCTGCTGTGGCTGCCTGTTCACAAAGGCACAACTTCTGAAGCGAATTGGTTAAACAATGGTCCAAATTCAAAAGAATATTGAGAAAGTAAGCATATACAGAACATTTTGTGGCTAGTCATAACTCCAGTAATTAGACAGACTGTCATATAACAGCAGCGGCGGTGGTTGCACGCACCATTTTCTCAGACGTTCTCTCTGTCCAACGATCATATTAAAAGTTGCTTTTTCTAAACATTTTTTAGGGCCAACTCCATCACAATCTGCTCTTGTCTGTCACTATTTAATAAACAAAAACACATGACGAACACAAATCACAACACGCATCGGCTAAAACCTGTTTTGGCAACGGAGCAAAGCTTTTCACCCAATACACAAGAAAAAAATGCCTATCGTTAATTGGCGTTGGTAATGGCGTTGACGTGATGCGGGTGCATAAATCCCACTTTACTCTTTAAACAATTAAAACACTCATCTAAATATAATACAAGGCAAACATATCACCAGAAAGCTGCATTGCTCAATATAACTTTCTCTGATCAAATAATTCAAATCCAGATTTCTCTGCTGCATTGCAAGTCTACAGCAACCTGAAAATTTATGTACACGAGCTCAGAGTTGACGTGGGATTTGAGCATATGATTTGATCACGTTCAGATTGAAAAATACAGAACTGTGTGTTGAAATGATCGTATGACCACTTTTCTGTCTTAGGCACGTTTGCTAGTGGTGGGCGGATCGATCCAAATATCAATAATGTTGATAGCAACATTGGTACTGATACTGATCAATACCAGCGTAATGAGATTGATATTCTGTGTCTCTGTGTGCTGCTCCCGCCACAACACGGAGCAGGCATACTTTGCTCCTCCTCCTCTTCATCTTGTGGTTTTATGGCGGTTGGCAACCAGCATTTAGGTGCATTACCGTCACCTACTCCTTACTTCCTCCTCCTTCCTCTTGTGTTTTTATGTTGTACCATTACATGACTCAGCAGCGCCAGGTAAACAAGTTAAGCCCAATTCATGGTGGCAAAAACACATGGTACATGAACGAGCACAGTGGATGCATTCGTACGCAAACCCTATGTAGAGGGTGAGTGCTGACCAATCGTATGCAGCCCCCAAAAAGGGTATGCACGTGCAAGTACGCAAATGGTTGCAATAAACTGCACATGTGCCTAGAAACTCCCGCCAGAGGGAAGTACTGAGCAATCTGCAAATATTGGGTGAACAAATGACCGTCTTTTGGCCCGTCTGTTTTCTTCCTCTACCACTAAACAGCAAAAGCTCCTGTTCGTATTGTCATTATATGCACGTACCTAGACCATTATCACTTCCACCATTTTAAACGTCTGCCACCATGTTCTTTTTTGTGTTTGGATTGCAGCTGTTCAAATCAGTTTGGTGGCTCTTGGCTGCCGCCAACAGTACGGGCATGCGAACTGCAGATTATTTCCACTGCACATGCATGAAACACGGTTTCTCTGGGTGGTAGCTGCAGTGGCTCAAAAACCACTCTGAATACTGCTGTGTACGCAAACGCAGTCTATAGAATGCAAACGTTTTCCACTCGGAAGGACAGAACAGGCCTGCAGCAAGCAGCAGCAGCAGGCTGCTGACGCACACACACACACACGAGCCGCACAGACAGAGCAGAAGAATGGCAGAGAGGAAGAGGAGCGCTATGTGGCTTTATTTTCAAATGAAGGGAGACATTTTATTACCTCCGCCAAGGGAGATGATGTAATCGGGTTGGTTTGCCTGTCTGTTTGTTTGTCCTTCTGTTAGCAGGATTTTGCAAAAACTACTTGATGGATTTTTGATAAAAATTTCACCAGAGGTAGCCCTTGGGCCAAGGATGAACCCATTAAGTTTTGGTGATGATCTGAGAGTGCATACCGCCACCAAGGACCTTGTTTGTATTTGTGGCAGCAAGATTACACAAATACTACTGCATGGATTTGGATGGAATTTTCACCAGAGGTGGTCCATGGGCTAAAGAGGAACCCATAACATTTTGGTGATGATCCCAGAATGCATGCCTCCACCAAGGCTCTTGTCTTCTCAAAGTATGCTCGCAAGAATACTCCAAACTCCTGGATGGACTTAGATGAAATTTTTACCAGACGTGGTCCTTGGACTAGAGAGGAACCCATTACATTTTGGTGATGATTCGAGAACACATACCTCCACCAAGGCTCTTATCTTTTCACAGTGTGTTTGCAAGGATCCTTCAAAACTAGTGGATAGACTGTGATGCATTTTTTACCAGAAGTGGCTCATGGCCTACACATGAACTCATTACATTTTGGAGGTGATCCATGAGGGACCGGAGGAGCCTTGGCGGAGGTATGCACTCTGAGTGCTTTTCTAGTTTAATTTTTGCATTGTAGTTTCTGAACACTGTACCTCAAGAAGAATTTGTTTTAATTTGTTCTTGAATGATAATTTTGTGCAGTTTGTTTACTTAAGCAAAAAATCCAGATATGACAATATATGGGGAAAACTGTTTTGTTACTGTTTCTGAACAAAAAGTTTTATTATGATAATAAAATATTTTCTGTTTACCTTAACTTTGCCCAAATTCTGTCTTGGGTTTTATCCAAAGGAAAAATCACAAAACACTTAAAGGTTATGAAAATTAATTCAGATTTAGTAATCTGACGATGCATCCGCCTTAAAGTATTAGTATTGCACACCACTAACATTTGCTAAATGAGGGCCTTTGTGATGTAGTCATGGAAAAGTGAGAAGAAAGACCCAGAGGTCACTTCTGTAATCACTTTAAAAAAAAAAAAAAAACTTATCTGGGATTTATCAGCACTTAGCAACATCTGTATTATCTTCCTGACAGTGCCCTAGTGTTACTACTTAAAGATGGTTGTATTAATTTGCCTAACTCTCTTTTGCTCTCAGTGTTTAAACAAGGGCTAGAAGGGGTGTCCAATCATGTGCCACGGAGGGCCAAGACCCTGCAGGTTTTTGCTTCTACCCAGTCTCTTCAGCAAGTGTTTTTACTTATCGGCAATCAGTGGGAATAAATTCAGTGAAATCTGCTGTTGAAGACACTGGTTGGAGGTAAAGCTTTGGACAGTCCTGACTAAAGTAAGCTTTGCATGCTTAAAGGTCACATTCACTTAAAAGTGGGGTTTTTGTAGGTTTTAACCTTCTGAAATGTGTCTATTGGTCACGACTGCCAAAGAAACATCAAAACACTCACTTCTCTTAAAAAAATACACAGCTTTAATATCAATCAAACAAATCGTTGTGCAGCTGACGTAACTCGCCCGGGTTTTTCCTGTACATCATGACATGTTAAGCCCAGCCTTGCAAGCCACCTGCTTCTCTGTTATTGTCCAGCCTAGCTGTCTGTCATATAGACGGGCAGAGTGCCAAGGGCATTACCTTCAGAGCTAATAGTGCTACTAGGGAGTTAGCTTATCAAGCCCAGTTCATATTGTTATTTTCTTTAGATTTCAGTCACCCTAATAAGCATCCCTGTTTCTACCAGGTTTGCTAATCCACAGTCAATAATCTACACTGCTCACAGAAGTTAGGGATATTCAGCTTTCTGGTGAAATTTCAGGATGTACAGTACCTAACATGCACTATAACCTTTACAGGTGAACTTAATTTGACCTTCTCTAACCTTTTGGATGCACATTTCCAGCTGTTCAATGTTTCAGTACTTTTTGCGTAACTTGCTGTTCTCTAACAAGGTGCTTAATGGCAAAATTCACAACAGGTGTTTGAGCCACGAATCGACCAATAAATTTTCTGGTTCAATTAGAATTGGTATTCAAACAGTCCTCTTCATCATGCAGTTCACATTTTTACATCATGAGACCAAGACGACACCTAACAATTGATTAACAGTACCTCGCCATTGTGAAGCTTCAAACAGGATGTACTCAGAGGGAAGTGGTCACTGAGCTTAGAGTGTCACAGAGTGTCATCAGCAGGTTGCAACAGAGATACAGAGATAGGAAGAGTCACAGAAAGGCATAGAAGTGGACATCCTTTGGCCACATCGCACACTGATGACAGCTTCATTGTGAGCAGTGCCCTGCAGAACCAGATGATGAATGCCAATCAACTCCAGGCACATTTAAAGCGCACCTGTGGTGGTCGTGAAAAAAAAGGTATTATATTGAGCCCCTGTCTCACATTCTATTTCAAGTTTAAGTTGAAATTCATGTTCAGAGCAATTTGATATAAATCCATTGCTGATGTGCTGGTTCAGCTATGTCAGCAAAACATGAGTGCAGCCATACTAGCGGCTACATGGCCTTCCTGTGATGCTTCCTGTGACGCTTCCTGTGACACTTCCTGTGATGTAATTTCGTTGACACCGCGATCTGGATCAGTATTGAGTGAGCCTGCAGTGCCCGGGTGTGCAGTGGCTTTCGGGATATTCAAATTCAAATTCAAACGTTTATTTCAAACTCAGGGTTCATATTAAATGCAGAACTAAAATGATTAGAAAATAAATAAATAAATGCTTAAATTCAGCGGCTTGTCTCGTCTGATCCGAGCTCGTAACGGCCGATGATTCTAAAACTATGCGATCTGGATCAATACTGGCTGAGCCTGGAGTACCCGGATGTGCAGTGGCTTTCGGGATATTCAACTTCAAATTCAAACGTTTATTTCAAACTCAGGGTTCATATTAAATGCAGAACTAAAACGAGTAGAAAATAAATAAATAAATGCTTAAATTCAGCGGCTTGTCTCGTCTGATCTGAGCTCGTAACAGCTGCGAGACGGGCTGGGCTCCTCCCTCGCCACGGGAGCAGCAGAGAGAGAGAGCAGCAGAGCAGAGCAGCTGTGCTGAGCTGTGTACCCAAACCCAGCTCACCTTGTCAGAAGATCGGAGCGGAAAAGTGATCTCGGAACAGGGCACAGACGAATCCTTTCAGACGAAATTGCGTTGTGTGTGAGGACCACTTCGTCACTTTAACCCTCAGAAGACCTTTCTGGCTCAAACCTGTAGCCATGTTGGACGAATTCTTCCCCAGAGTCCGACAATTCAGCCATAATAGAATAAAAACACTCACAAAAGCACCCTAGTCACTCATACAGGCGGAGCATTGACTGTTGAGTATCAACGAAGTGACGTCACATCCGCATGTGTCATGGCTGCGCTCAGAGTTTTCATTGGCTGGCCATGCCTGCGGTCGTATTTGCATATTTCTCTGGTGGTCTTTGGCTGGCAATAATTATTTAACCAAATAACGAATAATTTGCCTAATGTTTTCAAGTTGAATGCGTTTAGACGACCACCACAGGTACCCTTTAAGGGAGGTGAGAGGCGCCCAAGTATCACGTCAGACCATTCAAAATCATTTACATCAGCATGGTCTGTGTGCTAGATGTCCTGCAAGGGTACCTGACCACACCACCAGGCACAGGCATCATCACCTTGCATGAGCTCGGGAGCATTTACGCTGGACAAGGGACCAGTGGGCCTCAGTGCTGTTTTTTGATGAAAGTCGATTCACGCTGAGCAGAAATGATGGCCACCAATGATGTTGGAGACGTCAGGAAGAGCACTATGCATCAGCCACTGTTGTCACCATGTTACAGTCTGGGCAGGTGTGTCTAGTCAATACAGAACTACCCTACACCTTGTGAATAGTACAGTGACAAGCCAATACTACCTGAAGAACCTCATTAATCCAATCATTGTGCACCTGCATGAACAACACAGGCCTAATTTCATCTTTCATCTTCATCTTCATGGACAACAATGCTCCAGCTGATTGACATCACATTATTAGGGAATGGCTGCTCGGGGCTGGGGTACCTCCAATGGAGTGGCTTGCACTTTCTCCAGAACTGAATCCCTTTAGAAAACCTATGGGATCAGCTGAGTCGCCATGTAGAGGCTCGTAACTCTGCACTCCACAACTAACTACTAACTAACTAACCTGCACTTATATAGCGCTTTTCTAGTCACAAAGACCACTCAAAGCGCTTTCACTAATGCTAACCCTCTATTCTAAGGGCCTATAGGAAACAGATATCTAGGGACAATTTAGAACAACCAATTAACCTAACATACATGTCTTTGGATTGTGGGAGGAAACCGGAGCCCCCGGAGTAAACCCACACAGCACAGGGAGAACATGCAAACTCCATACAGAAAGGTTCCAACCCCTGCCAGCCTGGGGATTCGAACCAGGAACCTTCTAGCTGTAAGGCAACAGTGCTAACCACTGCACCACCGTGCTGCCCAACCTCAATGACCTGACAGCCGCCCTTCATGAAACGTCGTTGTCAAGCTGTAATTGATGCTTAAGGGCACATGACAAGTTATTGAGACACTGACATTTTTTGTTGTGGTGTACCCACCACTGTTGTTGGCTTTTGTTTCAATAAATTGTTTGAGATGAAGAAATCACCATTACATGCTTCTACTTAAATGCCCTACATTCATGATAAAATAACACTGTAGTGTGAACTTTTTACATTTTCCATAAATTTCACCTTAAAGTCAAATATCCCTAACTTTTTCTGAGTAGTGTATGTGACAGTTTTGACTAATTATTTTCTAACGCTGCACTATCTACTCACATTTACAGTAAGCATTGTGGAATTTTTTTTATAGATTTACAGCTGTCAACATGAGAAAAGGAACATACTAGCTTACATGCCACCAAGTCCCTCTGTCGACATGTTGAAACCCTGATTTGGATACATCCGCAGTTAGTCAGCATTACTCCATCTACCTAACTCTGTTGCTAGCGCTGGGCCTCGATCCGTCTGGTCAGCTCTTCCTGTCAATTCAGATATTATTTTTTTAGCCATGACACGAAAACTAAAAATGTGCTAGTGAGCTGAAATATGGCACCTCTTCATTATAAGATGTGCACCTGCAGTATTTCTCGTCTGCTTCTGGTCCTAATAATCCGTGACTCTCTGCCATGAGTGACTTAACTCTTTGTCATCACAATGCCAATGAGCAGATTTCTCTGACATCACAAGCAAATTAGTTTCATCTTTATGCCTTTACAGCCTAATTACAGTTTATCTAGAGTATATAAACATGAAACTCGAGTCAAATTAAATAGCTATACATTAGTAGCATTAACATAAAGACTTAATATGTAAATTTAAGATTTAAAAATCACATTTTTTCCCCTATTCAGAAAGATAAGATAAAGCTTTATTTGTCCCACAATGGGGAAATTACAGGATTGCAGCAGCAAAGGGATAACGGCACTCAGAGCAATAGTAAATAAGAAAAAAAAAATAAAACAGGGTAGAAAAACAGTATATACAGAGGTGTGAAAAAGTGTTTGGCCCCTTCCTGATCGGACATTCTCCTTCAGGATTTTTTGTAGAAAGCAGAATTCATGGTTCCATTTACCACAGCAAGTCTTCCAGGTCCTGAAGCAGCAAAAAAGCCCCAGACCATCACACTACCACCATTATATTTTACTGTTGGTATGATGTTCCTTTTCTGAAATGCTGTGTTACTTTATGCTAAACGTAATGGGACACACACCTTCCAAAAAGTTCAACTTTTGTCTCGTCAGTCCACAGAGTATTTTCCCAAAAGTCTTGGAGATCACCAAGATATTTTCTGGCAAAACTGAGACAAACCTTTACATTTTTTGCTCAGCAGTGATTTTCATTTTGGAACTCTGCCATGCAGGCAATTTTTGCCCAGTCTCTTTCTTATGGTGGAGTCATGAACACTGACCTTTACTGAGGCAAGTGAGGCCTGCAGTTCTTTGGATGTTGTTGTGGAGTCTTTCGTGACCTCTTCGATGAGTCGTCACTGGGGTAATTTTGGTTGGCCGGCCACTCCTGGAAAGGTTCGCTGCTGTTCCATGTTCTCGCCATTTGTGCTTTAGAAATGGCTTTATAACCTTTTCCAGACTGATAGATCTCATTTACTTCTCATTTATTCCTGAATTTTTTTGGATTGCAGCATGATTTCTAGCTTTTGAGGATCTTTTAGTCTACTTCACTTTGTCAGGCAGGTCCTATTTAAGTGATTTCTTGATTGAGAACAGGTGTGGCAGTAATCATGCATGGGTGTAGCAAGAGAAATTGATCTCAGCTTTCCAAAGATGTGATAAACCACAGTTAATTTATGCTTTAACAAGGGGGCAATCACTTTTTTTCACAGGGCCATGTAAGTTTGGATTTTTTTTACCCTTAATAATAAACACTTTCATTTAAAAACTCCATTTTGCGTTTACTTGTGTTATCTTTGTCTAATATTTAAATTTGTTTCATGATCTGAAACATTTAAATCTGACAAACACAAAAAAAATGAGAACCCAGGAAGGGGGCAAACACTTTTTCACACCACTGTATACAGTATATATACATATAAAAAGCTAAATATGAAAAAAAAATCACAAATGTTGCTAAAATAGTTTAATAAAGTGACTGAAAATTCCACACTACATTTTTAATGTGTAGTGTATTGTGGAAAAACTGTTTCTGTCAAATTCAGCGGTGTGGCAACCTGGGGAGTGCATAATGGTTTACCACCTTAGACAGGAACAAAGGACGCAAAGTTAACCTTTTGTGTGTGAGTAGTTTCTAGATGCCCTAGTAAGATAACAGGGAGGTGTCAAGGATGAATGGACTGACTGCAGTCGGACGGGGAGATTATCTTTTGTGTGTGAGAAGAATCTAGAAGGAGATTATCTTTTGTGTGTGAAAAGAGTCTTGAAGGATGTCATGTTATTTAAGGGAGGAGTTCCTACTTGTATGCCATTCTGTCTATGCTCCTTGTGTGAGTCGTGTAATAAACCTCCTGAACCAAATCTGCCTCATTATTTACACGCTCCACGCTGGTGACCCAAGACGAATCATGGAATATGACGGAAGATCTCCGGAGCCAACCTCGACTGGAACCCCCAGCTTCGTGTGTGCTGTAGCGATCAAACTACCTGATTTTTGGCAGCACAATCCGCGCTCCTGGTTCCGCCAAACTGAGGCGCAGTTCGCCCTCCGAGGGATATTGGCGGATGATACGAAATTCCACTATGTGGTCGCAGCGCTCGATGCCAGCACGGCTCAGCACATCGAGAGCCTGCTCGATCAGCCACCAGCCGAGGGCAAATATGACGCGCTGAAGGCTGCCCTCATCCAGCACTACACGCTCTCGGATGGTGAGAGAGCAGAGAGGCTTCTGACGTGGACCGAGTTGGGAGACGGTTCGGCCGTGGACATGATGGGGAAGATGCTGAGGTTAAAGGACACGAACGACGACCACTTCATCTTCACCCACATTTTCCTCAGGAACCTTCCAACAGCGGCGAGAGCGGCCCTGGCCAATTCGTCGTTGCTGGCCAAACGGGACTATCGTGCGCTAGCCCGGGAGGCAGACGGGATCATCGTCGGCACCAAGGCTTTCGTGACCATTGCAGCAGCGACGGAGCCCGGCACGTCAACACGAGGAGGCGAGGAGCCGCCGACGGCAGCAGCAGAACCACCGACGGCAGCAGCAGCGGGGGCCAAGGAACGTGGAGGTGACATGCTTTGCTTCTACCACCGCCGCTTTGCAGAGAGGGCATGCAAATGTATACCACCGTGCCAGTTCAAGTGCTCAGGAAATGCCAAGACCGGGGGTCGGTAGCAGCAGCGACCCTTGGGGAGGAGAACAAGCTGCTCTATTTGACGGACGCACGCTCGGGGAGGCATTTCCTCGTGGACACCGGCGCACAGAAGAGTTTCATCCGGCCGACCTAGGCTGACCGGCTGGCAAGGCCCAGCGGCCCCGAGATGGCAGCAGCAAACAGCTCAGAGATTAAGACCTTTGGTGAGAGGACTCTACTCTTGTCTCTACACAGTCGTACATTTGAATGGACTTTTGTTGTAGCAGCATTGGATTACCATATTCTGGGGGCTGATTTTCTATGTGCACATGGGTTGTTGGTAGATATCGCTAACAGGCACCTGGTCTTTTGACTCTCTCCCCTGCATAGCTCGAGTGACCCAGCCAACAGCACAAGCCAACGTCACAGCAGCATGCGGTAAGTTCCACACACTGCTCGCTCAGTTCCCAGCACTCACAGTCCCAACGTTTTCAGCAGCTATTGCTAAACATGGGGTGGAGCATTTTATCACCACCACCGGGGCGCCCGTTTTTGCAAGACCTCGGCGCTTGGACGCAGCTAAACTGGCCATAGCGCGTGAGGAGTTCGCTAACCTAGAGAGGTTAGGCATCATCTGGCGCTCAAACAGCCCATGGGCTTCCCCGCTACGCATGGTCCCTAAAGCTGAAGGTTCGTGGCGACCTTGTGGCGATTTCCACAGGTTAAACAACGCTACAGCACACGACCGCTACCCAATTCCCCACATTCAGGACTTTTCCGTTCACCTCACGCACTTTTTCTAAGATAGATTTGGTCCGTGGTTACCACCAAGTCCCAGTGCGCGCTGAGGACATACCCAAAACAGCGGTAATAACTCCGTTTGGTTTATTTGAGTTCTTGCACATGCCGTTTGGGCTTAAAGGGGCAGCACAGACGTTCCAACGCATGATGGATGCAGTGCTGCGTGATCTCCCTTTCATGTTCTTCTACCTGGACGATATCTTGGTAGCCAGCGCGTCCGAAGACGAACATGAAACCCACTTCACGACGGTTTTCCGAAGGTTGGAAGAGCGCGGTTTAATAATCAACCCAGCGAAATGTCAGTTCGGGGTGACAGGGATTGATTTTTTAGGGCACCGCGTCTCTCCCGAAGGAGCGGTTCCGCTGCCTGACAAAGTGCGCGCAGTGACAGATTTTCCCCCACCGCAAACGATCAGGGCGCTACAAGAATTTTTGGGAATGGTGAATTTTTATAACCGTTTCCTTCCCCGCACAGCGCAGCTCATGCAGTCATTGTACGCTGCGCTCAAAAAACAGAAACCCGCAAATAGGGTCGAATGGACCCCGGAACGAGAGCAGGCGTTCTTGGAAGTTAAAGCAGCCCTGGCAAACGCCACATTGTTGGCACATCCAGACCCAACGGCCCGCATAGCCCTCACCACTGACGCCTCAGATGTGGCCATAGGGGCTGTCGTGGAGCAGCGCGTCACCGGGGCTTGGCAGCCGCTTGCCTTTTTCAGCAGAACCTTGCGCGACAATGAACGTAAATACAGCGCATTCGACAGAGAGTTGCTGGCTCTCCACCTGGCCATTCGCCATTTCCAGTTCTGGCTGGAAGGGCGCAATTTTACTGCGTTCGTTGACCGTAAGCCACTAACATTCGCGATGGCCAAAGTTTCAGAACCTTGGTCGGGCCGGCAGCCGAGGCAGCTGGCCGCGATCTCAGAGTTTACTACCAATATTCAGCATGTGTTGGGCAAACTGAATGTAGTGGCAGACTGCCTCTCGCACGGCGTTGTGGCCCTGGTCTGTGTAGGGATGGATTACGCAGCCATGGCCGCGGAGCAGGCTAGTGACGCGGACGTGCGCGCGCTCCAGTCTGGACCAACAGGGTTAAGGCTGGAGAATAGGACGCTGCTTAACGGCATCCCCCCCTTAATCTGCGACGTCTCCACGGGTCGCCCACGGCCTGTGGTTCTGGCCGCGTGGCACCGCCGCGTGTTTGAGTCGGTTCACTCTTTGGCACACCCAGGGGTGCGTGCGTCGGTCAAAATGGTAGGAGAGAAATATGTGTGGCCGGGCCTTCGCAAACAAATGAAAGAGTGGGCGGCAGCCTACGTGGCGTGCCAACGAGCCAAAGTTCACAGACACACGCATCCCGGCTAAGAGGTTCGACCACGTCCACGTGGACCTCGTAGGCCCCCTTCCGCCATCACAGGGGTACACACATCTCCTGACAATGGTGGACCGCACCATGCGCTGGCCAGAAGTGGTTCCACTGGCGGCAACCACAGCCAAGGAGGTGGCGCGCGCGTTTTTAACAGCATAGGTGGCACGTTTTGGAGTTCCATCGGACATTACGTCTGACAGAGGCTCTCAATTTGTTTCTGAACTCTGGTTAACCATGGCCCGCAGCCTAGGTGTCTCAATTCACTGCACAACTGCGTACAACCCGCAGGCTAATGGGTTATGCTAACGTTTTCATAGGTCGTTAAAAGCGGCTCTGAGGGCTTCACTGACGGATGCAAATTGGGTAGACAGGCTACCATGGGTTTTATTGGGGTTACGTTCTGCGCCTAAAGAGGATCTGGAAGCTTCCCCGGCAGAACTCGTTTTTGCACAACCACTCCGGCTGCCTGGGGAGTTTCTGCCAGATAATCCTGCGCCAGGCAGCTCCCCGTCTCAGCTGCTGCAGCGTTGCATAGACTCAAGCACGCTGCCGGGCCCTGCCCACCACAGTTTTCCGCACGTTTTTGTGCCTAAAGCTTTGAAAAACGCAGAGTTCGTGTTTGTCAGACACGACGCCCACCGCCCCCCACTGCTCCCACCTTATGATGGACCGTTTAGAGTGCTGGGAACAGGGGATAAGCATTTTTTGCTAGACTTGGGGGGTAGAAGGGAAAAAATTGTCATAGACAGACTCAAACCTGCTTTCATTGTGGCTGACGAGCAAGTGCTGTTGGCGAGGGCCCCTCGGCATGGAAGACCCCCACGGGGCGCTTCCCAGAGAAAAGATTCTCCAGAGCACTCGCACGGACAGTCAAAAAGTTTTCACCCCCAGACATCAGCCCCCCAGCATGGCAGCGCCACGGAGGGAGCAAATCCTGGCTACAGCAGATACGGCAGAAGACTGAAGCCCAAGCAGCATGCGGACTGATGTTGATGGTTCTACAGCATGTGGACTGATGTTAATGGTTCTATCACAACATGTGGACTGTTACCCTTTTTTCCTATCTAAGTTGCTGGGGGGGGGCAACCTGGGGAGTGCATAATGGTTTACCACCTTAGACAGGAACAAAGGATGCAAAGTTAACCTTTTGTGTGTGAGAAGTTTCTAGATGCCCTAGTAAGATAACAGGGAGGTGTCAAGGATGAATGGACTGACTGCAGTCGGACGGGGAGATTATCTTTTGTGTGTGAGAAGAATCTAGAAGGAGATTATCTTTTGTGTGTGAGAAGAGTCTAGAAGGATGTCATGTTATTTAAGGGAGGAGTTCCTACTTGTATGCCATTCTGTCTATGCTCCTTGTGTGAGTCGTGTAATAAACCGCCTGAACCAAACCCGCCTCATTATTTACACGCTCCACAGCATTTGCTTTACAACTGGCAACCCAGACAGGATAGCAATGGCTTCCTAAATATCAGTACTGTATTTTTAAAAAGTCAACATTAAACATATCATATTAAAGATATTTCAGCTAAAACTGTTGTATTGTGGGAATCCACCTCACTCAGTATTTTTATACTCAGACGGAGGGACAAAGGGGAATCGTCATGGGGGTTTGTGTGTTGATGCGGGGGATGGTGTGTTGATGTGAACAGTGTCACGCCTCGCCGCTCATCTGCGGCGCCAGCTGCACGCACACCTGCACATCATCAGCGGCGAGGGACTTAAGCCGCCTCGCCCTGGGCTTCGGCCTGAAGCCGTCAGACTTCACTCCTTGGATTGCTGTGAGTAACCTCAACACTTCAGCAAACATCGCGGTAAGAAGCCCTTACCTTTTTCCCTCTCCAAGTCTGCTCCCCTGTGCACAGGTGGATCTCCCGGTGGCGGACCATTCCTCTCCGTCTCCATTCCCTCGCTGCTGCACCGGGCTCTCCAGGTTGCTGTCTACCGGACCTCGTCCTTGCTGTGCCAGCCACCTGCTCACTCCAAGTAAGCTCATCTCTACTTTTACATCTCCTGTGTTGGTGTGTGCCCGTCACCCTTCTCCCTGTGCTTTTCCCATAGGGTTGTCCGGCTGTACGGTCTCCTGCCTCCGTGCCCGAAGCAGACGCCACCACCAATACATTTACATCTCGCAGACACACATTCATACACCCTTGTTGTTAATAAAGCTATTTGAGCTACTCTGAGCCTGCGTGTGTGTCTCCTGAGCCGTGCATTATGTCAGTACGGCTTCAGCAGAGTGGCTCGGCAGACGGCGGGCTCACACGCCGACTTACCACTCTCGAGGCTCGAGTGGACCAAATAGCTCACCAGCAACAGGTGATTTTTAACCAGTTGATCATTATAACTAACCGATTGGACCGCTTGGACCCCCAACAGCCGTTCCCCCCGGCTCGTCAGGGTGGCGCGGCTCCTGCTGCTCCAGCAGCCGTCCAGCCGGCTCCGGTAGCACCGGTTCGGCTCACGCCCATTCCGACCCCCGCCCGCTTTAGCGGCAAGCTCGGCGGAGCGCGGGGGTTCATAATGCAGTGTGAGTCCGTGTTCCACCGTGTGCCCGGGGATTTTCCTTCAGATCACAGCCGAATTGGCTACATAGGGAATCTCCTAGAGGGGCGACCACTAACTTGGGCTTACGCCGTAATGGCGAGGCCCAGTTACGCCACCCTCACCTATGGCCAATTCGTGAGACAATTCCTGGAGGTCTTTGATCATTCTCGTACCGAGACCGTCCAGGTCGATCGGCTTCTCAGTCTCCAGCAGGGAAGCCGGTCGGCAGTGGACTATGCGATCGACTTCCGGGTAGCGGTGAAGGAATTGGGCTTGGATGAACGTTCATTCTGCGGCCTCTTCCTCCGCAGTCTCAACGATGATCTGAAGGATGAACTGGCTGGGCGGGACATCCCGGAGACTCTAGCGGAGCTAATGTCCCTAGCCATCAGTTTGGATAACAGGCTGCGCGAGCGCTCCTCGGGGCGGAAGTCGTCTTCTTCTCACTCTCGTGGTGCCTCGTCGCGTCTGTTCCAAGCTCGCCCCCTGGCAACGGCGCCACCATCGCGCCCCGAGGAGTCAGAGCCGATGGTGACGGGCTGGACAAAGCTTCCCCTTGCGGAGAGACAACGCCGCCGTGAGTTGGATCTCTGCATGTATTGCGGGGATAGTCAACACACGGTGGAGCTTTGCCCACGGAAAGCCAAACGGCGGGGTCCGCGAGTCACTGTAGGGGGCCTCGCGGACATCAATCGGTTAAGTCCCCTCACCCAATTGAAGCTGCCCGTCCGATTTTGCCACAACTCCACTGGGCATCTCACTCACGCACTGGTGGATTCGGGCGCGGAGGGCAGTTTTATTTCACAAAGCCTGGCAACCCGATTGGGCATCCGCTGCCAAGCACTAAAGACTCCTCTCTCCCTGGTCAACCTCTCCCGTGTCTCCCTGGGGAGAGTAACACATCAGACCGTCCCTGTTCCTGTTATCATCTCTGGGAACCACCGGGAGGAAATAACCTTCTACGTCCTCCCCAACTCTGTGTCGCCCGTCATCCTGGGATACCCCTGGCTACGCCTCCACAACCCCGTCTTGGATTGGAAGTCCGCCAGGGTGTCGGCATGGAGCACATTCTGTATGAGCACCTGCTTACAGTCCGCTGCCTGCTCTCCGTCCTCTTCCCCAACACCTACGGACGCTGCGCCCCGGACCTCTCCCTGGTGCCATCGGAATTTCACAACCTGGGTATGGTATTCAGCAAGTCCAAGGCGATGTCTCTTCCTCCACACAGACCCTATGACTGTGCAATAAACATCCGCCAGGGGGCACCCTTACCCTCTGGGCAACTCTACAGCCTGTCGGCACTGGAGAAGGAGACCATGAATGCCTATCTCAAGGAATCGCTGAGTGCTGGAATTATCCGTCCCTCGTCATCACCATTGGGGGCAGGATTCTTCTTCGTGGGCAAGAAGGACGGTTCCCTCCGTCCTTGCATCGACTATCACGCCCTAAATGATATCACGGAGAAGGATCGCTACACCCTGCCCCTCATGGACACCGCCTTCCACTCCCTCCAGGGGGCGACTTGGTTCACCAAGCTGGATCTACGCAGCGCATACCACCTCGTCCGGATCCGGGAGGGAGATGAGTGGAAGACAGCCTTCCGTACCCCGAACGGCCACTTCGAGTACCTGGTGATGCCGTTCGGGTTGACCAACGCTCCAGCCGGCTTTCAGCGCCTAATTAATGATGTCCTCCGGGATTTCATTGGCCTTTTTGTGTTCGTCTACCTGGATGACATCATCTTCTCCAAATCCAGGGATGAGCACCGGGTCCATGTGAGGCGGGTCCTCCAAAGACTGCTGGAGAACCGGTTGTATGTGAAGGCCGAAAAATGCGAAT
This sequence comes from Pholidichthys leucotaenia, assembly GCA_020510985.1. NCBI lineage: Eukaryota > Metazoa > Chordata > Actinopteri > Cichliformes > Pholidichthyidae > Pholidichthys > Pholidichthys leucotaenia. The sequence goes on from CM035849.1 coordinate 282,361,130, forward strand.
TCTACGCTAAGACAACATCCTTCCTCGGGTTCATCATCTCCCACAACCAGGTGCTTCCGGACCCAGTGAAGGTGAAGGCGGTGGTGGAATGGCCTACACCTGCATCGAGAAAACAGGTGCAACAATTCATCGGGTTTGCAAATTTTTACCGCCGCTTCGTCCCTAATTTTGGCACCATCGTCGGCCCGCTGACCCGCCTCACGTCCCCTAAGGTCCCGTTCCGGTGGACCGAAGAGGCCGCGGCTGCTTTTCAGGCGCTGAAGGCGGAGTTCTCCTCCTCCCGGGTCCTTAGCCAAGTCAACCCATCGCTGCAGTGCATCGTGGAGGTGGACGCTTCGGACACAGGAGTGGGCGCGGTTCTATCCCAGCGGTCGCCAGGTGATGCAGTCAAACGGCCCTGCGCCTTCTTCTCTCGGCGCTCGTCCCCGGCGGAACGGAATTACGATGTGGGGGACAGAGAGCTCCTCACCATCAAGCTCGCGCTGCAGGAGTGCCGTCACTGGCTAGAGGGGGCGGACCTGCCGTTCGTGGTCCTGACTGACCACAAGAACTTGGAGTACCTGAGATCTGCCAAGCGTCTGAACGCCTGCCAGGCGTGCTGGTCCTTGTTCTTTGCCAGGTTCCGCTTTAAGATCACCTTCAGGCCTGGCTCCAAGAACGGCCTGCCCGACGCCCTCTCTAGGCAATTTGCCCCTGAGGAGTCTGAGGACACGGTCCATACCATCCTACCCAGGTCGTGCGTCGTGGGAGCCGTCACCTGGGACGTAGAAAGCAAGATCCGGAAGGCGCAGGAAGTGGAACCTGACCCTGGCGGCGGACCGGAGGGGAGGCTGTTCGTGCCATCCACGGTTCGGGGGGAGGTCATCCACTGGTTGCATACGTCCAAGCTCACCTGCCACCCTGGTTCCTCCCGGATGATCGACCTCCTTCAACGGTCCTTCTGGTGGCCGGGCCTGCGGAGGGACGCTGCCCGCTACGCCTGGGCCTGCCCAGTATGTGCCACCAGCAAGTCAGGTAATGCCCCTCCAGCGGGTTTGCTCCAGCCTCTGCCCGTCCCTGGCAGGCCCTGGCCGCATATCGCCCTGGATTTCGTCACCAGACTCCCAGTCTCAAACACCTTCGACACCGTCCTGACCATCGTGGACCGCTTCTCCAAGGCGGCACACTTCATCCCGCTACGGGGTCTTCCATCCGCCCTGGAGACGGCGGACCTCCTAGTCCAACACGTGGTCAGGCTGCACGGGATTCCGGTGGACGTGGTCTCGGACCGGGGGCCCCAATTTTCCTCTGAGGTTTGGAGGTCATTCTGCAATGCTCTGGGAGCCAAGGTGAGCCTCTCCTCCAGCCATCACCCCCAAACCAACGGGCAGTGCGAGCGGACCAACCAGGAGCTGGAGGTTGCGCTCCGCTGCATCACTGCGTCCAAACCTACGTCCTGGAGTAACCATCTCGCCTGGGTTGAGTAAGCCCACAACACCGCCCGCTCTTCTGCTACAGGGATGTCTCCCTTTAAGGCGTCCCTGGGTTACGACCCCCCTCTTTTTCCAGCGCAGGAGAGTGAGGTAACGGTCCCCTCAGTTCGGGCACATCTCAGGCAGTTACGCTCCATCTGGGCGTCAGCACGCAATGCGCTTTTACGCACGGCGGAGTGCAACAGAACCACGGCGGACCGGCACAGAAGACCTGCCCCAGCGTACCAGGTGGGTCAGCATGTCTATGTGTCAACCCAGGACATAATTTTAAAGGGCGAGAGGAGGAAGCTGGCACAGCGTTTTATGGGCCCAAACCCCATCACCAGGATTATCAACCTGGTGGCTGTGCGTGTAGCTATTCCCCCCTCCCTCTGCATCCATCCCACCTTCCACGTATCCAAGGTGAAGCTGGCAGTCTCCGACCCCCTTTGCCCTCCTCCTGCTGCGCAACCCGCGCCCCGGATGATTGATGGCCATCCGGCCTGGCCTGTCTCCTCCATCCTGGACTCCCGGCATCGGGGTCGTGGGTTGCAGTACTTGGTAGACTGGGAGGGTTATGGGCCTTAACATCGGCAGTGGGTACCCTCGTCATTTGTGTTGGACCCATCCCTCATTACTGAGTTCCACCGAGCGCACCCGGAGAAACCATCGCCAGGAGGCGCTGCTAGAGGGGGGAGTACTGTCACGCCTCGCCGCTCATCTGCGGCGCCAGCTGCACGCACACCTGCACATCATCAGCGGCAAGGGATTTAAGCTGCCTCGCCCTGGGCTTCGGCCTGAAGCTGTCAGACTTCACTCCTTGGATTGCTGTGAGTAACCTCAACACTTCAGCAAACATCGCGGTAAGAAGCCCTTACCTTTTTCCCTCTCCAAGTCTGCTCCCCTGTGCACAGGTGGATTTCCCGGTGGCGGACCATTCCTCTCCGTCTCCATTCCCTCGCTGCTGCACCGGGCTCTCCAGGTTGCTGTCTACCGGACTTCGTCCTTGCTGTGCCAGCCACCTGCTCACTCCAAGTAAGCTCATCTCTACTTTTACATCTCCTGTGTTGGTGTGTGCCCGTCACCCTTCTCCCTGTGCTTTTCCCATAGCGTTGTCCGGCTGTATGGTCTCCTGCCTCCGTGCCCGAAGCAGACGCCACCACCAATACATTTACATCTCGCAGACACACATTCATACACCCTTGTTGTTAATAAAGCTATTTGAGCTACTCTGAGCCTGCGTGTGTGTCTCCTGAGCCGTGCATTATGTCAAACAGTGGCAAAGAGAATGGAGATCGCAAAGGCTTTGATATTAATGCTGCCCCAAAGAAGGCTGACCTAGTGGTAGGGTATAAGAGCAGAAGGGCCTGTGACCTCTTCCTCTTCTGATGCTTGTGATTCTAGAGAAATGTGACAGAGAGATGAACAAAGCCTGTTATGCTCTGGACCTCTCTGCCTGATTATTTGCTCTGTCCACACTGGTGACCCTAGACGCACAATGGAACTCAAGGTGAACACCCCGGAGACGACCCTGATGGGAAGTGCCAGCAACGCGTGCGCCGTTTCGGTCAAACTCCCAGATTTTTGGCTACACGACCCGAAATCTTGGTTCCTTCACACCGAGGCCCAGTTCGCGCTCCAGGGAATAACGGCAGATGACACCAGATACTACTACGTGGTCAAAGCACTGAATGCACGCACAACTCAGCAGGTGGCGAGCCTGGTCCAACAGCCCCCAGCCCGTGATAAATACGGTGCTCCCAAGACCACGCTGACCTGGCGCTACACGCTCTTGGACTGTGAGAGAGCGGAGAGGCTCCTGACGTGCTCCGACTTGGGAGATAGGTCGGCGGTCGAATTGATGGAGAAGATGTTGTCATTGATGGGCACAGGTGACGGGCATTTCCTCTTTGCCCACCTTTTCCTCCGGAACCTCACAACAGCAGCCAGAGCGGTCCTTGCCAATTCACCGCTGCTGGCCGCACGCAACTACCGGGCACTGGCCCAAGAGGCAGATCTGATCATCCTCGCCATCAGAGCCCTCACAGTGAACGCAGCAGCATTGGAACCCAGTGAGATGGCCAGCGGAGGTGAGGAGCCGGTGACAGTGGCTGCAGCAGAGGCCAAGAAGCACTGGAGAGACACGCTCTGTTTCTACCACCGCCGTTTTGGAGGGGACGCACGCCGATGCGTGACACCGTGCCAATTCAAGTGCTCGGGAAATGCAAGGGCCGGCAGTTGGTAGCAGCTGCAACCGCCAGTGAAGCAAGCAAGCTGCTTTATGTGACAGACTCACGCTCTGGGAGACGGTTCCTCGTGGACTCCGGCTCCCAAAAGAACCTCATCCTGCCATCCTATGCTGACCGGCTGGTGGGAACTAGCGGCCCCGAGCTGACAGCCGCAAACGGCTCAGACATTAAGTCCTTTGGTGAGAGGACACTGACTGTATCCTTGCACGGACGTACATACCAATGGACATTCATCATAGCGGCATGCAGCTTCCCCATTTTGGGAGCTGATTTTTTGTGTGCACACGGTCTACTAGTCGATGTGGCTAACAGACGCCTAATTAACGCAATGTCTTTTGATTCTCTCCCCTGTACAGTGAGAGGAGCCTGGCCCACAACAACATCACAGCCCCAGGCGGACAGAGTCGACTGGACTCCTGAGCGGGAGCAGGCGTTTTCCAAGGTTAAAACAGCCCTGGCGAGCGCCGCACTGCTGGCGCACCCTGACCTGGCGGCTCGGATAGCGCTTACTACCGACGCCTTGGATGTGCCCATAGGGGCCGTCGTGGAGCAGCATGTCGCCGGCCCTTGGCAGCTGCTCGCCTTTTTTAGCAGGTCTTTGCGTGACAGTGAGCGTAAATACAGCATGTTCGGCAGAGAGTTACTGGCTCTCCACCTGGTCATACGCCACTTCCAGTTCTGGCTGGAAGGGTGCACCTTCACTGCATTCGTGGACCACAAGCCACTAACGTACGCGATGGCCAAGGTTTCAGAACCATGGTTGGGCCAGCAGCAGAGACAGCTGGCCATGATCTTGGAGTTTACAACCGACATTCAGCATGTGGCCGGTAAACTCAACGTGGTGGCGGACTGCCTCTTGCACGCATTAGTAGCTCCAGTCTACTTGGGGATAGATTACATGGCCATGGCCGCTGAGCAGATCAGCGATGCGGACGTTTGCGCGCTCCAGTCTGGACCAACAGGGTTAAGGCTGGAGACCACGTTCTTGCCGCCACCGTGTTTTTGAGTTGGTTCACTCCCTGGCGCCCCCAGGAGTGTGCGTCAGTCAAAATGGTGGGAGCGAAGTTTGTCTGGCTGAGCCTGCGCAAACAGGTGAAAAGAGTGGGCTGCAGCCTGCGTAGCATGCCAACAAGCCAAAGTGCACAGGCACACAAAGGCCCCCTTGGAGCCGTTCCATATCCCGGCTAGGTGGTTCGACCACGTTCACGTGGACCTCGTGGGCCCCCTCCTGCCATCGCAGGAGTTTATGCACCTCCTGACAGTGGTGGACCGCACCACGCGCTGGCTCGAAGCAGTCCCACTAGCTTCCACCGTGTCCGTAGAAGTTACACATGCTTTTTTGATGACATGGGTGGCACGTTTCGGCGCCCCTTCGGATATCACGTCCAATCGAGGCCCGCAATTTGTTTCCGACCTCTGGTCCACCATGGCCCGGTGTCTGGGCATCACACTTCATCGCACGACCACGTACAACCCCCAGGCCAATGGGTTATGCGAGCGTTTCCATAGATCGCTTAAAGCAGCGCTCAGGGCTTCGCTTACGGATGCAAATTGGGTGGACCAGTTGCCGTGGGTTCTATTAGGGTTGTATTCAGCACCGAAGGAGGATTTGGCAGCCTCCCCAGCAGAGCTGTTTTTTTCCCAGCTGCTGCGGCAACCAGGGGAATTTTTGCCGGACAGCCCTACGCCGAACACCGATCCATTCCCACTTTCACCGCGTAGCACAGTGGCAGGGATAGTCCGGTCCACCACTGATTTCCACGCACTTTTGTGCAAAGACCTTGAAGGATGCGGCGTTCGTATTTGTCAGGCACGATGCCCACCAGACCCCGTTGCGCCCACCCTACGATGGCCAGTTCAGAGTGCTGGAACCCGGGGAGAAACATTTTGTGTTAGGCTTGGGAGGACGCAGGGAAACAGTCTGTATAGACAGGCTTAAGCCCGCTTTCGTGTTATCAGACGAGCAAGTGGTGTTGGCCCGAGCTCCTCGGCGCGGACGACCCCCACTGAGAACTCCCCAGGTAAATGACTCGCAGATCAGTCACAATGGCATGCTAAAGATGTTTTCCCCCCTCCCATTGTCCCCCCACAGACAGACGCACCCCCAAGAGCCCCCCACCGGCCCAGCAGCACCTCAAAGCCGCAGACCCCAAGTTACAGCCACTACGGACGTAGACTGAAACCCAAAGGACTTGAGGGTCAAGGCTCAGTCTGAGTCTGGGGGGTGGGGGGGCTGTGTGGGAATCCACCTCACTCAGTATATTTACACTCAGACGTAGGGACAAAGGGGAATCGTCATGGGGGTTTGTATGTTGATGTGGGGGATGGTGTGTTGATGCGAACAGTGACAAAGAGAATGGAAATCGCAAAGGCTTTGATGTTAATTCTGCCCCAAAGAAGGCTGACCTAGTGGTAGGATATAAGAGCAGAAGGGCCTGTGACCTCTTCCTCTTTGAAGCTTGTGATTCTAGAGAAATGTGAGAAAGAGCTGAATAAAGCCTGTTATGCTCTGGACCTCTCTGCCTGATTATTTGCTCTCTCCACAGTATACCAGTTATTTGATTCCATGTAAACCACATTCTAAACATCTGTTTGCTTCTTCCCTTACAGCAGAGTTTTGTGTATACTCACTGTCCTCTGCAGCAAAACATCAACTGTGGAATATTGCCATGTGTTCAGGTTTTGTAAAAAGAAGCACCAATGGCATGACATTGGTCTACCACCACAAAACTCCTTGGAAGGAGGGCAGGCTTGATGGTTTGGTTGCCAATTCAATTGGATTTTATTGGACTGTGCTTTCCATCCAAATTCCTTCCATCATTCAACAAGTGGCAATTGTGAACATATGAAGATTTCCCCAACTCTGACCACAAAGCTTTATGAATCACCAAATGTTCTGTCTATATATTGTCTAAGCATAAACAAAGAGGCAACAAATCTGAACAAGTTACACAACCATGAATGAAGAGCCACAGTGATTATTGGTTTATTCCCTGACTTTAGAAACTTACACAAGGGGGGTAGAGTAGCCAGAAATTGTTCTCAAGTTAAAGATATAGTCAGCAGACATGTAGTCAACAAAAATGTTCTTGTTTAAAAGTAGTAAAGTGTCATAGTTGCTTTAGTAGTGACTGTCATTGAAAAGATTTCCTTTCAGAATCTCTTTAATCAGTTTTGATGAGATTTATTCTTTTGAACTGTCATGGATGGTAGGAGGAGAAATGCAGAGGGAGGACCCCGATGCAAGCATGAATCATGAAGAGCAGGGATTTATCTAATAATAAACAGAAAACTGAGATACATAAACTAGGAATAAACTAATAATTGAACACCAAGATAAAACAAAACTGAGGCACAAGGGCCAGAATACACCACAAGAAAACTAAAGACTGAAAATTAATGGTAGGCAAATGATACCAAGGCTTCCGAGCTTGTGTCACTCTTCCTGAAGTGGAGAGCACAGTGTGTCGGAGCTTGTATTAAAACTCCAATGTCATGTGACCAATGATGTCTGAAGCTTCAAACGTCATTGCTGCTTCACTTCATGTATGTTTTGAAATTTCAGCGGTCCAGAGCGTTGTGTTGTTTGTACAGGCTTAGTCCAGTTTTTAAATAAAGCTTTCTAAATGAACCTGAAGCAACATTTTACCATTTTTATTCTGTCATTTATAGCAGTGACAGAAAAAAACTGAAACCGGTCCATCATTTTGACAGATTAGACCACCGTTATTAGTGATTATCAAGCAGATTGTCTCCTGTTATTTTTTTTATTTTTTCACAAAATCTTGCATATCATGACAGTGTTCCCCATCTGTGCGCAGCTGCACACAGTCTCCTCACAGCAGCTGGCCGACCTGCCTGGCGGATGGAGCAATGGCGTTGCGAGAATTAATAACAAATCAATGACATTTCAGATGCACCTTTGCTGCTGTTTGAGTGTCCTGATTTGGTATCACTCCACCTCCTTCCTTGGGACTCACCGCAGGCTGGTCCCTCGCAGGACCAGGGAACAGCTGTCACCCCACAGTACTTGGGCCAGAGTGAAGTAGTGCTGCCTGCTGAGACATGCACACACCCCACCAGGATACCATACAACATCAAAATATGCATCCATCAGTATCTCATTTTATGACTATTTCACTCCTTATTCACTGTTATTTTTTTAACAGGAGGATTTAAAACCAAAGTGTAACAGAAAAGGAGTTATTTGATCACATCCACTGAACTCCCAAACAGTCTTTTATGTTTCTTTTTTCTGAATATAAAGTTAGAAGGAGTTCAGAGTAGGAGTGCTGTTTTCATCTGCATCAGTGGGCAGCGCTCTTGTGTCCCTGGTGTCTGCTTTATGTTGAACAAAAAAATAAATGCATAATCTGTGTGCCTAGTCTGTAAATTCACAATTAAAACTGAAAAGGCAAATGAAAATAAAAATTAAAGCTCACCAGTGTTTTATCATATTCAAATTAAAATTATTGATAAAATTATATCATGATCTAATTTTTAAAACTCTCTCCATCAAAATGATGCGCAAAGAGAAATTCCTGACAGTAATTAACCAAAAAGCCACGAAGAAAAGAAATATGATGCTTAGATTCATTGTGGGTGTGGAGGGGGTGACAAGTGACTGGAAATGAAAAAAAAAGATAAATAAATAGTACAAAAAAACTTTAACATTGTGGTGTCCTCCTCTCTACATGACTATCCAGTACACTGTTTTGTAGAGCCAGTTTAAGTGAAACTAACCTGTAATCTGGAAAGATTGACAGTTATGTCAAATAAAATGCACTTACACAGGAACGTCACCAGACATTCATAATATCAGTAACTGCAGTATTATAGGCTGTGTATCATCACACCTCAGACAGTAATATAAATGACTGTCTTCATAAAAAGCGTAACACTGAGCCTGACAGTAATAATGACTACAATATGGATGATTATAACAATGATTGGTACAATTAAAAGAGCAGTGGGCATACTTAAATAAATGACAATATTTCTGTATACACTAAGGAGGGACACAGAGACAAACGTTCAAAAAAATCAAGGAGGGAATACAGACAGAAAACAGTAACAGGGCATAGAGAAACATTAACAGTTAACTTTGACCCAAACCCAAAGTCAGAGGGCCAGGTGTAAGGTGTTCAAGACTTGTTTTAGACATGATATCTATTTGAAAAGGCTACATCATTAGTTAGTTTATGTAGTCATCGCTTTACAAGATTCAGGGAAAACTGACCTCTGAGGTTAGAGGTCACCCAAGTTAGAACTCGTCCAAGACTTTTCATAGATAAACCCAAGGTATCAATTTGAAAAACTCACGTAACTTCTTTCTGTAGTTATCATGTTCACAAGGTAAGTGTTGATGCCAATGCATGCCCCCAGCCGGCCGGCAGGGTGTCAATAATAACCCTTGAGCCTTTAGAGGCCGAGTGGTAAAAATGAGTAGCAAATTTATAAGAAAAGGGAGAGGCAAGAGGCAGATGGCTGCAAGTTTAAGAGGGAAAAAATACATAATTAAAACATTAATAGAGAAAAAAATACAATTATGAGTAATACATCACAAATTCATGAAAAAGTCTACGTAAGTGCAATAAGAAAGTTTTAAACATATAAGGAAAAGTGAAATGTTTAATCCAATCCAGTCCACCTCTATTAATAAAGCACTTTAAAAACAACCACAACTGACACAAAGTGCTGTACGTAAAAACATAAAAACAATAAAATACAACTAAAAAAATACAGTACAGCACAAATAAATGGTAATCATAGAATAAAAGCAACAAAAAAATAAAATCAATGTCTCAAACTGGGTCAAAAGCCAAAGAATAAAAGTGGGTTTTAAGATGAGTTTTAAAACTGGACAGAGAAGATGCCTGTCTGATGGACAAAGGCAGATTGTTCCACAGTTTAGGGGCAGCAACAGAAAAAGTTCTATCCGTCCCCTCTGAGCTTCCTCCTCGATTTCCGTATCTCCAGTAGCAGCTGATCAGCTAACCTGAGAGACCGAGCAGGGGTGTAAGGATGAAGGAGCTAAGAGAGTTAAGGTGGGGCAAGGCCATTTAATGATTTAAAAACAAATACAAAAAATTAAAATGAACCCTATAGTGTACAGGCAGCCAGTGGAGGGAAGCTAAAATGGGCGTAATGTAGTCTCTCTTACGTGTTCCAGTTAAAAGATGTGCAGCAGCATTTTGGACAACCTGGAGACATTAGAGGGAAGACTGGCTAACTCCAAAATAAAGTGTGTTACAGTAATCCAGCTGAGATGTAATTAAGGCATGGATTACTGTTTCAAAGCACTGCCTTAAAAGAATGGGTTTAACCTTTGCCAGCTGGCTCAAAAAAGCTGGAGTTGACTACTGCACCAGTTTGACAGTTTTTTTCCACAATATTTTTTATTGAACCTGTTTTACAAACATAACACAAACAATCAAACACTAACACTAAAGTAATTAAAAAAAAATAAATAAAAAATAAAAATTGTACTAAAAACACCAACAACCACTAACAAAGGCAGGTCTTCAACAATGCTCCTCTGTTTAGTCTAGGCAATCCATTACATAAGTATACATATTATACATTCACCAGTTTGGAATTTACAAGGTCCACACACATCATTCACCTTCTTCTTCAAACGTTATGTTTAAATTCTTTACATAATCAATGAAAGGTCTCCATATATTCTCAAACACAATTTCCTTTGATTTCAGTATGTATGTTATTCTTTCTAGTGGACGGTTTGTTAACATCTGTCTTAACCACTGAGTCACATCTGGTCTATGAGTCCCCGCCCCCATCTCAGCCGTTCTGATCACATGTCCGTGATGCTGCTGCCTGCCTACAAACCTTTATTGAAGCGCAGCAGGCCAGCAGTGAAACAAATCAGGATTTGGCCAGAGAGTGCAACCTCTGCACTGAAAGACTGTTTTCTGCACACAGACTGGAAGGTCTTCAAAATAGCAGCCTCCCAGGAAGACAAGACAGATGGGGAGGAGTATGCTGATACGGTCACCAGCTACATCGCAAAGTGCACAGAGGATTTCACTACAGTGAAGACCATCACTATGCGGGGTAATCATAAGCCCTGGATGACTGCAGAGGTGCGCTTGCTGCTTACAGCCAGAGATGCAGCCTTCAGAGCGAAGGACAGGATCGCCCTCCGCTCAGTCAGGTCTGCGCTTTCAAAGGGAATTAAGGCAGTAAAGTGCGCCTATGCGGAGAAAATCCAGGGACACCTCTGTGACACTAGGAACACCAAGCAGATGTGGCAGGGAGTTCGGACACCGACGGGCTTTAAGTCTAGGCAGAGGGTCGATGATGACGACGCTTCACTTCCAGACAGGCTTAACGACTTCTTTGCACGTTTTGAAGCATCAAACTCGACAATCAGAGGGAGGGCTGGCCCACCCCCACCATCGGTCGGACTTGCTTTTACCATCAACACAGCGGACACACGGAGGACCCTAACCAGAGTCAACCCACGCAAAGCTGCAGGTCCAGACAACATTCCGGGACGTGTGCTCCAAGACTGCGCAAGCGAGTTGGCGGATGTCCTGACTGACATTTATAACATCTCCCTGAGTCAGGCCATCGTTCCCAGATGATTCAAGATCTCTATCATTGTACTGGTGGCAGAGAAACCAGTGGTATCCTGTTTGAATGACTATCGTCCTGTTGCACTGACACCAATTGTGATGAAGTGTTTTGAACAGCTTGTCAAACCACACATTACAGCCTGCCTCCCTGCATCACACGACCCGCTCCAGTTTGCATATCGTTCAAACCGCTCCACGGAGGATGCTATAGTCACCACCCTACACTCTGTCATCACCCACCTGGACCAGAAAGACACCTACGCCAGACTCCTGTACATTGATTTCAGTTCAGCATTCAACACCATTATTCCCCAGAGACTGATGGAGAAATTACTCCTTCTCGGTCTGAACACCGCCACATGTCTCTGGATCCTGGATTTCCTGACTGAGAGATCTCAGTCTGTCTGGGTTGGAAACAACATCTCCAACTCTGTCACGCTGATTACCGGATCCCCTCAAGGCTGTGTACTCAGTCCACTGTTGTTTACACTTCTAACACATGACTGTGTATCCAGACACGAGGGGAACCAGATTATTAAGTTTGCAGATGACACCACGGTGGTGGGATTTATTCAGAGGGATGAGGAATCAATGTACAGGGAAGAAGTGAGAGACCTGGAGGGCTGGTGCAGGGAGAACAATCTGGTGCTCAACGTGGACAAAACGAAGGAGATGATTATCGACTTCCGGCGGTCACAGCCTGAGCACGTCCCCCTCAGCATCGGCGGCCGTTTAGTGGAGAGAGTAGAGAACATCAAGTTCCTCGGAGTGCAGATCTCACAGGACCTGACCTGGAGCAAGAATTCCTTGGAGATCAGGAAGCGGGCTCAGCAGAGACTACACTTCTTGAGGAAACTCAAACAGGCCTCTCTCCCCATCTGCATCCTCAGGACCTTCTACAGAGGTGTGGTGGAGAGTGTTCTGATGTACTGCATTGCTACATGGTACTCCAGCTGCAGTATGTCAGACAAAAAAGCCCTGCAGAGGATAGTCAAGGGGGCGGAGAGGGTAATTGGAGTCTCCCTCCCCTCTGTCCAAGAACTTTTTCAGAACCGTTGTAGGAGCAGGGCACTGAACATTGTCAAGGACCATTCTCACCCTCTGCATAAACACTTTGAACTTCTTCCATCTGGTAAACAATTCCGGAGCATCAGAGGCAGAACCACCAGACTGATCAACAGCTTCCTTCCACAAGCTGTCAGGATGCTGAACAGCTGACCCGGAATCTTGCATACACACTACTGCACCTACGGACATTTTGTATATTATAGTTAGTTATTCTTTTTCCCCAAGTATGTCTCAGGGATGTGTGAATGGATGGGGGGGTGGGGGTGAGGGGTGGAGCTATGTGGGAGTGTGTCTTAAATCATGTTGCTTCTTATATGGATGCCGAGAGAAACGCAATTTCATCTTGCCTGCACTACAGTTGTATGTACAGCAATATGACAATAAAGTTTGATTTGATTTGATTTGATTTGATTTGATTTTTCCACAGTAGTGCAATACATTTTTTGGCGTTAAGCAAACTGAGGTCTATGAATGCTCTTTCACTCTTATTAAAGCTATGCTTTTCTGGATACAGACCCAACAAAAACAATTTAGGATTCAATATGATTTGTTTTGAAATTATTTTTTCAATTGTTACCCTCACCTATTCCCAAAACATTCTATTTTTTCTACATTCCCATAAACAATGAAATAGGGTTCCTTTACTTTCCATACATTTTGTGCACGTATCTGGTATGTTTTTGTTATATCTATTTAACTCCACCGGTGTAACATACATCCGCATTAACCATTTAAAATGTATCAATTTAAGACGTACATTTATTGATTTGGTTTGAGCTTCTGTACAAGCCAATTCCCATTGTTCCTCTCAAATTTCAGTTTGCAGGTCTTCTTTCCAATAATTCAATCTTTTCTGTGAGTTTTCACTTGAAGATAGTGTCAATGAGTTATAAAACTCTGAAATAATACCCTTTCTCTTACTATCGTTCGTAAAAAAAATTTTCCAAGGATGAATAAGTAGGTCGGATGAGAGCATTATTTTGATTTGATCGAATAAAGTTCCTAAGCTGAAGATATTTTAAAAAATGTGTTCTATTAAGATTAAATTTGATCCTCAGTTCTTCAAAAGACATTACGTTATCTGAACATGACAGATATAAGTCTTGAATCTTTTGAATCTCTTTTAAATTCCATACTTTGAATACAGCATCCACTCTCCCTGGTTTAAAATATTGATTACCCCATATTGGGCTAAATTGTGACAGTAAGTGTGGTTCTTTTAAATATTTTGTGGTTTCACACCATATTTTGATCATATGCTTTACAAATGGATTTTTAACTTGTTTCTGTAATTTTTTTGCCGAGTCTGAGTATATGAATATGGGAAGAGGTAAAGGTAAATTGTATGATTCCATTTCAGTCCAGTGAGGGAGATCATTTGATGAAAAATAATATGTCATAGACCTCAGTTGTGCTGACCAGTAATACAACATAAAGTTTGGACATTTCAGACCTCCACGATCAAATGGTAAATATAGTAAGGACAGACATATTCTAGCCTTCCTATTGTTCCATAAAAATTCCACTAACTTTTTTTTAATTCTTGAGAATAGATCTGAAGGTGGTGGTAAAGGAATGTATTGAAATATATAAAGTATTTTGGGTAAAATATTACTTTTAAGTATATTGATTCTCCCAACCATCGACATTGGTAGTGACATCCATCTCTGAAGTAACTCATTAATGTCTGTCATTAAGGCTTCATAGTTGGCACTGGCGACTAATTCTAGCTTAGGCACAATTTGAATTCCTAAATATTTAAACTGATTTACAACATTGAATTGATTTACCTCAGGAGCTGGGTGATTTCTCTGGGTCTCATTTAGCATTAATATTGAAGATTTATTTTTATTTATTTTATATCCTGATATTTTCCCAAAATTCTTTATTAAATTCAACAAGGTTGGAATTGATATTTTAAGATTCGACATAAACAAAATTATGTCATCGGCATACAGGGAGATTTTATGTTCTGTTGGTCCTACTTTAATTCCATATATTTGTGGATGTAAACGTACTGCCATCGCTAAAGGTTCAATTGCCATAGCAAACAGTAAAGGTGAAAGTGGACAGCCTTGTCGACATCCTCTATTGATATTTATTGATTTTGAAATATTGCTGTTTGTTAGGATTTCTGCTGTAGCATTATTGTATATTATCTGAACCCATTTTATGAAATTATTTCCAAGTCCAAACCTTTGTAAAACTTCAAAAAGAAAGGGCCATTTGACCCTATCAAAGGCCTTTTCGGCGTCCAATGATAGGAGAGCTGTATCCGGTGCTTCTTTATTAGAATAGATAATATTAAATAGTCTTCTTACATTATGGAAGCCTTGTCTTCCTTTTATAAAGCCATTCTGATCTCGGTTAATAATATTTGGTAATATTTCTTGTAGTTGTCTTGCTAAAATTTTACAGATTATCTTAAGGTCAGCATTTAATAGGCTTCTTGGTCTCATATTTTCACATTTATTAGAGGGCTTACCTGGTTTCGGCAACAGTATAATTAAGGCATTATTCATGTATGGTGGTAAATTACTATTTTGAAATTCTTCTAAAACCATTTCCAAAAATGGTTTTATTAATTTATTCTTAAATTTTTTTTATAGAGGTCAACTGGAAGACCATCTGGTCCTGCACTTTTTCCTGATTTCATATTATCAATGGCTAGCCCAACTTCTTCTTGACTAATTTTAGACTCCAGTATCTTCCCTGTTTTCATTTGGAATACACGGTATCGATAATCCGTCCAAAAAACCCATTTAGTTTTGTTAAGTCAGTTTCATTTTTTGTATCATATAATTTTTCATAATAATCTCTAAAGGCACTATTAATTTCTAAAGGATCTACAACTGGCTGTCCGTTACTTATAATATTGGTAATTGGTGTTTTAAATTATAATTGTTTAATCTGCCATGCCAATAATTTTCCTGATTTTTCACCTTGTTCATAAAAAGATTGCTTCAATCTTAGAAGACTTGAGGCAGCTCTATTCGCTGATTTTTTTGTCATATTCAGCTCTCAGAATCAGTAATTCGTTCTCTAACTTTGGGTCACTTCCTGCATACACTTTTTCTTGAAGAATTTTTATTTTATGTTCCAATTGGACTCTCTCCTCTCGAGTCTTCTTAGATTTTGAACCTGTGTAACTAATAATATGCCCCCTAATAAAAGCTTTGAAAGCCTCCCACTTTATACATGCTGATGTTTGTGTAGTATTGATATCAAAGAACTCATCTATCTGTTTTTCTATGTACTTAACAAATTCCTCATCCTGAAGCCATTTATGCTGAAATTGCCACCTACCTGGTTCCATTGTCAGTTTCTTATCTACATATATTAGACAGCAAGGTGCATGATCAGAGATCACAATGTTATCATAGAAGCAGTTTTGAATCTTGGACCTTAATTCTGTGGAGATCAAAAAATAGTCAATACGTGAGAATGTCTTGTAGGTATTAGAATAACAAGAATAGGCTTTAACTTGTGGTTTCATTTCTCTCCATATATCTAGCAATCTCAATTCTTTCATAAAATGATTAATGATCATCCTGCATCCATTGTGCGTACAGTCCAGTCCTGTTGATCTATCTATACCGGGATTCAATGTACAATTAAAATCCCCTGCTATTATATGTTGCCCTGTAAGTGAAGATAAAATAAGAAATAAATTAGTAAAGAAATTTTGATCATCTATATTGGGACCATATAAGTTCACCAGATTTATATTTTCTAATAACAAAGATCCTTGAATGATTAGATATCTTCCAAATTTGTCACCAATTACATTTTTCACTTGAAATGGGACTGATTTATGTATTAGAGTCATAACTCCCCTGGCTCGGGATGAAAATGATGAGGTGAATACACTTCCTTGCCATCTTCTCCTAATTCTTTTTACATCCTCCTCTATTAGATGAGTTTCTTGTAAAAACACAATTTTTGAACCTATGTCTTTTATTTTATTGATAACTTGTTTAAGTTTTTTTTTAAATTTTGTAGACCTCTGCAATTCCATGAAGTTAAAATAAGATTAATGCTTTGGTCTATGATCAATAAGGAGTTTGAGATTACCTCACAATGTAAACATGCTCACACAGAGAAGCAAAAACATGAGTGGTTGAACATTCATCCTACAAACTACACACAAACAAATTCCCCCTTCCCACATTCTTGGTAATCCCCCCAAAATCAAAAAAAAAATTCTGTCTCCCGCTATAGCCATTGACCGCTCCACACCCGCGAGGATCAGTCAAAACCACTCTTTCTTTCTCCTCTCACTCACCCTGACTCTACTGCTTTTAATGACGTAACATTAACTCTCTTCTGTAGTTTTCCAACTTAACTCCAAAATTTTATAGCAACTTTGTACATCATAGGTTTTTTTTTAATATATAATACAATCAATATTTTGTAAACTTGCTATATGCTTCAGATCAGTCAGATGCCTGTGCAAATGCTTAAATATTCTACCTTATATTTTGTTCATGCTTAGCTCCCACCAGTCTCTTCTTGGATCTTCTTGATGAACTCCTGCGCCTCCTCAGGGGTCTTGAAGATGTGGGTTCTGCCCTTATACGTGACCAGCAGTCTTGCAGGATAAATCACTCCATGACGAATCCCAAGGTTGCGCAGCTCTTTACGGGCGGGGTCAAACTGTTTCCTTAATTGTTGGATTCCTGTGGCCAAATCTGGGTAGAACCGCACCTGTTGATCCTGGTATTTAATTTCTCCTTTGGCTCGCGCTGCGTTGGAGATCGTCATCCTGTCTCTGTAGCTGAGGAACTTCATAATCAGCGTCCTCGGTGGTGCCTTATTATCTCTCGGTGGGCCGATTCGGTGGGCGCTTTCTAAGACGACCGATGACTGCAGCTCCGCGTCGTTCAGCGCTTCTGGAATCCACTTTTCCAAAAAGGAACATGGATCCAGACCCTCCGTTCTCTCCGGGAGGCCCACCAGCCTCAGGTTGTTCCGTCTCGACCGGGATTCTAAATCCAGGACATTATCTTCCAGACATTTATTTTTTAATTCCAATGTGCGCACCTTTAATTGTAAGCCGGTGACATCATCCTCAGCACTGGAAATTCGGAGCTCCACCTGCGAAACTCGTTCCATACATTCACTTAACTCCTTTCTCATTCCTTCTATCGCTGCTATAATCCCATCAAATTTAGAGGAAAAGTCTGCTCTCATTGAACTAATGGCAGCGAGCACCACACCTGTGCCGTCGCCAGTAGTCACCGCTCCTCCACTAGCTTGTTCCGCCATATCTGGGGATTTTTCTGCTTCGTCACGGACGTGAAAGTCCGTTAACTTGGACTGTTTCGGCGGTTCAGTTTTTCCTCCACCTGATTTCCCAGCCTTAGGCTTTACCGGCATGTCCTCGCCCAAACGCTGGGATAGGTTTTGTTCCAATTGAGAGAGTTATTTG
This sequence comes from Pholidichthys leucotaenia, assembly GCA_020510985.1. Lineage (NCBI taxonomy): Eukaryota > Metazoa > Chordata > Actinopteri > Cichliformes > Pholidichthyidae > Pholidichthys > Pholidichthys leucotaenia. The sequence goes on from CM035849.1 coordinate 282,378,927, forward strand.
CCGATTTTTTTATTTTTAGGAGCAGAGTATAGTGAAGCACGTCCTCCTACGTGGCGGCCATAACCGGAAGTCCCCCAGTTTGACAGTTTAATCTAAAACCACTGTCCATCTTAAAAACCCAAATTAGTAACAGTTGTGTTAACAAACTGTGCCAAGGGGTCCAAGTCAGCGGGGGGGGGGGGGGGACTCACAGGAGCCACTGGGTCCAAAAACCATCTCTTCAGTTTTATTTTCATTAAAATTTAAAAAGTTTAATGCCATCCAAACTAGGTGGCACGTTAACACGCAGTGGCCTGTCTTCTCTCTTTGTGGTTTGTGCCATTTAGTGTTGTTTAAATTACGCCTAAATGTATATTCATGTGTTTAATGTCCGTATATGATGCTTCACACAAGCTACAGTCACCACAGCCTTATGGAGATAAGGAATATGACCAAACATTATGTGTTGGATCAGAGCGTTACAGAGGAACTCTGTTGCCTAGGTCTTCTCCACCAGACCTCCACACCCCTGGACTCGACTGTTGCGTCCCATCCCAAAGGGAGACGCCACAGTGTGAGTGGCAATAAAAGACTACACTACAGAATAGGACACTTTCAAGCATGCAGCCACTTACAATGGACACACAAACATACAGGAGCACACTGAGGTTGTTGTAGCACACATAGCTAAATGCATTGATGATGTCACTCACTGCAAAACTGTCACTGTTTATGCCAACCAAAAGCCATGGATGACAGCAGAGGTTAACAGGCTCCTGAGGGCTCGGGACGCAGTCTTCAGGACCGGCGATACTGTAATACTAACAACAGCTTGGGCAAACCTGTCACGTGGTATCAAGGAGGCAAAATGACAGTACAACAAGAAAGCATTTGGACACTTCAACAACAAACAACAAGCAACACCAGAAATGCACGATCCATCTGGTGTGTTATACAGACCCTCACCAGCTACAAACCTCCACCTCAGACCTGTGTGAGTGACATCACACTGCTTAAAAACTTAAATGGCTTCTTTGGCTGCTTTGAAACACAAAACAGCACATCAGCACAGAAAACCACTCCTCCTCCAGATGAGCAGACCATAAGTCTGGATCCAGCCAGCTTGAAGAGGACCCTCTCCAAGATCAACCTATGCAAAGCAGCTGGACCACACAACATACCAGGTCGTGTTCTGAAGGACTGTGCAGAGGAGCTCAAGAATGTCCTAGCTGACATCTTCAGCATCTCCCTGAGTCAAGCTGTAGTCCTCATGTGTTTCAAAACTGCTACCTTAATACCAATCCAAAAGAAGGCCATCCTATCCACCTACAATGATTACCGGCCTGTAGCACTGACCTCCATCATAATGAAGTGCTTCGAACAGCTGGTCATCTTCGTTCCCTCCCATGACCCATCTCAGTTTGCATACAGGTCAAACAGATCCACAGAAGATGCCATCTCTGCTGCTCTCCATTCAGCCCTCACCCACCTGGACTCAAAGAACTCCTACGTGCAAATGCTGTTCTTGGACTTCAGTTCAGCATTCAACACAATTATCCCCTAGCACCAAATACAAAAACTCAGACACTTGGGACTCAAAACCTCTCTCTGTAATTAGGTGCTAGACTTTCTCACAGGAAGGCCACAGAATGTGTGGGTTGATAGCAACACCTCCAAGACCATCACACTGAGCACAGGGGCTCCACAAGGATGCGTGCACAGCCCGCTGCTCTTCACCCTGCTGACCCATGACTGTGTACCAGCCTACCGCACCAACCACATCATCAAGTTTGCAGACGACATGATGGTGGTGGGCCTCATCACCAACAACGAGGAGGCCAACTACAGAAACAAGGTGAGCCAACTGGTCCAGTGGTGTAAAGACAATAATCTCTTCCTGAACATGGAATAAAACAAGGAGATTGGAGAGAGAGACTGAAAGGAGAGAGACTGAAGCTCATAAAACCTGTTGTCAGCACTACGAAGAAATGGACCAGTGAAGCTGGGGAGGAGCTGAGCACGTGCTTGGAAATAACTGACTGGGGCATGTTTAAAGGAGCCACGCATGATCTGGATGAATACACGGACACTGTGATCTCATATATCCACTTTTGTGAGGAGAGCATTCTTCCATCGCGCACCAGGGTGAGTTACTCCAATGACAAGCCCTGGTTCACAGCTAAGCTCAGACAGATCAGGAAGGAGAAGGAAGCAGCGTTGAAAAGTGGAGACAGGGACTGCTACAGGGAGGTCAAATACCGGTTTAGCAGAGAGCTGAGGAGAGCTAAATCTGTGTATTCTGAGAGACCCCAGCAACAGCTCACTGCTAACGACTCTGCTTCTGTGTGGAGAGGACTGAGGCAAATCACCAACTATCGGCCTCAGGCTTCTAAGGGTCAGGATGACAAAGCCCTTTGTCGAAGACTGTCCCAACACTATGCCCGTTTTGACACCTCGTCAGCTGTGTCCAACTCCCCCCCTCCACCCAGCGCCACTGCCTCCATGGTCCCCACTTCATCAAAGGCGGCCCCCCCTCCTCCCCCCCTGCCCTTGCCATCAGTGAGCAGGATGTGCACAGACAGTTCTCCAGACTGAACCCGTGCAAGGCCCCCAGTCTGGACGGCGTGTCTCCCTCCACCCTGAGACACTGTGCGGAGGAGCTGACTCCTGTCTTCACAGACATTTTTAATACCTCCCTGAAGTCATGCCACGTGCCGACCTGCCTCAAAACCTCTACCATCGTCCCTGTCCCCAAGAAGCCACGGATCACTGGACTTAACGACTACAGACCTGTAGCGCTCACCTCTGTAGTCATGAAGTCCTTTGAGCGCCTGGTCCTGCCTCACCTCAAGACCATCACCACTCCCCTCCTGGACCCGCTGCAGTTTGCCTACAGAGCCAACAGATCTGTGGACGACGCAGTCAACCTGGCCCTCCACTCCATCCTGCAGCACCTGGACTCCATGGGAACCTACGCCAGGATCCTGTTTGTGGACTTCAGCTCTGCATTCAATACCATCCGCCTCGCTCTGCTCCAGGACAAGCTGTCCCTGCTCAACGTGCCTGACTCCCTCTGCAGGTGGATCACCGACTTCCTGACGGACCGGAGGCAGCATGTGCGGCTGGGAAAGACTGTCTCAGACTCTGTTAGCATCAGCACCGGATCACCCCAGGGCTGTGTACTTTCCCCCCTGCTCTTCTCCCTGTACACCAACTCCTGCACCTCCAGCCACCAGTCTGTCAAGCTGATCAAGTTTGCGGATGACACCACCCTCATCGGGCTCATCTCCAACGGCGACAAGTCCGTCTACAGGAGAGAGGTGGCCCAGCTGGCGTCCTGGTGCAGCCACAACAACCTGCAGCTGAACGCTCTGAAGACAGTGGAGATGATCGTGGACTTCAGAAAAGTCACAGCCCCTCTGCCCCTCCCTTACCCTCACAGACTCTCCCATCACCACTGCGGATTCCTTCCGCTTCCTGGGCACCACCATCACCCGGGACCTCAAGTGGGAGCCGACCATCAGCTCCCTCATCAAAAAGGCCCAGCAGAGGATGTTCTTCCTGTGGCAGCTGAGGAAGCTCAAGCTACCCACCAAGATGTTGGTGCAGTTCTACACGGCCATCATCGAGTCCATCCTCACCACCTCCATCACCGTGTGGTACGCAGGAGCCACCGCCAGGGACAGACTAAGACTGCAACGCGTTGTGCGCGCTGCTGAGAAGGTGATCGGCTGCGAGCTCCCATCCCTCCAGAACCTGTACATCTTCAGGACCCGGAGGCGTGCAGGTCAGATCATAGCTGACCCTTCACACCCTGGACATGCACTGTTTTCCCCCCTCCCCTCAGGTAGAAGACTTTGGTCCATTCAGACTAAAACCTCCCGCTACATGAACAGCTTCTTCCCCTCTGCCATCAGACTGCTGAACACTAAGTGACTTATTAGACTCTCGTGCACTATACGTACAGCAGCTCAACCGGACTCATGATAATTATCACTGTTTTCTTTTGCACTACTGACTGCACTATGTGGAATGCCACAATATCTGCTGCTTGTTAATATATTTTAAATTGCATAGATTAGTATTACTCATTCATATTCTACATTTTATTGCATGCATAGTTTTTTATTTTTATCTTTAGTGCTACTCCATGTTTAATGTTGCAGCATTGCACCGAGACAAATTCCTAGTTTGTGTACTACATGAACAATGGCAATAAATCTCATTCTGATTCTGATTCTGATTCAGATTGTGGTTGACTTCAGGAGTGGACACACACAGCATCTCCCACCGATCATCGATGGAGCAGCTGTGGAGAGGGTGAACAGCACAATGTTCCTGGGGGTGCACATCTCTGAGGACCTCTCCTGGTCCAACAACACCACATCACTGACCAAGAAGGCTCAAACTCGTCTCCATTTCCTCTGCAAACTGAGGACAGCATGAGTCCCACCCCCCCCATCATGTGCTCATTCTACTGAGGCACCAGTGAGAGCATCCTCACCAGCTGCATCACGGTGTGGTATGGAAGCTGCACCGCCTCCTGCCGGAAGACACTACAACGCACAGTGAAAGCTGCCAGCAAGATCATTGGTGGCCATCTGCCCCCCCCCCCCCGGATATCTACCACACCCACCTCACCTGCAGAGCCATCAACATTGCAGGCGACACCTCCCACCCCTCACACTCCCTCTTCAGCCCCCTTCCCATCAGAGAAAAGGTACCGGAGCGTCCGGGCCCACTCCACAAGACTGCTAAACAGTTTTGTTCACCAGGCCATCAAGACCCTGAACTCTGTCCACTTCCTCCTTGCCCCCCTTCCCCAGACCGTAATGCTCTCACCCGCAAAAAAAACTACCTCAGCTGTTGGCATAGAAAAACTGGCACACCAACAGTAATACATCTGTTGCTGTATGTCTCTGCACCTTACTGCAACCATTTGCACAAATGCCATACCTGCTGGTGTCTGTTATTGCACTACTTATCATGTGCAGTCCAATCTGTCACTATCTGCACCTACACTACCGCATCAAACTTGCAACTACGAGTATTACTACTTTACTTCTTCTGTATATAGGATTGCTGGGTTTTATCATTTATCTTTATTACCTCCGCCAAGGAGGTAATGTTTTTGCCGGGGTTTGTCTGTTTGTCTGTTTGTTTGTTTGTCTGTCTGTCTGTTGGTTAGCAAGATAACTGAAAAAGTTTTGGACGGATTTCGATGAAACTTTCAGGCGTTGTTGGAAATGGTACAAGGAAGAACCGATTACATTTTGGTGGTGATCTGGATCACCGTCCACAAGAAAACCGCCATTACAGAAAATGCCATTTTTGTGAATAACTACTGAACCACTAATCCTATCATTGTCAATCCAATTGCTAGTCATATGTTTTCATGGTCAAGGAATCTGAAAAAGTACACACAAACACTGTATGGGGGGAACTGTGGCCGCCATTACGGAAAATGCCATTTTCCTGAATAACTACTGAAACACTAATCCTATCATTGTCAATCCAATTGATAGTCATATGTTTTCATGGTCAAGGAATCCGAAAACGTACACACAAACACTGTATGGGGGGAACTGTGGCGCTAAACCGCCATTACGGAAAATGCCATTTTCGTCAATAACTACTGAAAACCACTAATCCTATCATTGTCAATCCAATTGCTAGTCAGATGTTTTCGTGGTCAAGGAATCTGAAAACGTACACACAAACACTATATGGGGGGAACTGTGGCCGCCATTACGGAAAATGTCAATTTCGTGAATAACTACTGAACCACTATTCAATTCAATTCAATTCAATTCAACTTTATTTATATAGTGCCATTTCACAACAACAGTCATCTCATAGCACTATCAACTGTAGGGGGAACCCCCACAGTTGCAGAAAGACCCCAGCAATCAGGCGATCCCCTGTGAGCAAGCACTTGGCGACGGTGGAGAGGAAAAACTCCCTTTTAACAGGAAGAAACCTCCAGCAGAACAAGGCTCAGGGAGGGGCAGTCATCTGCTGCGACTGGCTGGGGGGTGAGGGGATAGAGAAGAAGAAAAGAACAAACATGTAGAGAGCAAACAGCACGATGGGGACTCAATCTATGGGACAGAACAAACAAATGTTAATGACCAGCAAAAAAAATATTTCATTGAGAGTGAGAAAAGGAGTGAGGCCCAGTGCATTACTGGAGGTCCCCCGGCTGACTAAACCTATTAGCAGCATAACTAAGGGAGGGTTCAGAAACACATGATCCCTCCCTAATTGTAGGCTATATCAAAAAGGTAGGTTTTAGCCCTATTCTTAAAAACAGAGATCGAGTCTGACTCCCGAATCCAGATTGGCAGCTGATTCCACAGGAGAGGAGCTTGATAACTGAAGGCTCTGCCTCCCATTGTACTTTTGGAGATTCTAGGTATTACAAGTAATCCTGCATTTTGGGAGCGTAGTACTCTGTTAGGATAATACAGTAGTATCAGATCTTTTAAATAAAAAGGAGCCTGATTGTTTAGAGCTTTGTAAGTAAGAAGAAGGATTTTAAACTTAATTCTAAACTCTATGGGAAGCCAATGAAGGGAGGCCAGAACCGGAGAGATATGATCTCTCTTTCTAGTACCTGTTAAAACTCTTGCTGCAGCATTTTGGATCAGCTGAAGACTTTTTAAAGATGTTTTAGGACAGCCTGATAATAAAGAATTACAATAATCTAATCTCGAGCTAACAAAAGCGTGAATCAGTTTCTCAGCATCACTCTGAGACAAGATGCTCCTAATCTTGGCAATATTACACAAATGATAGAAGGCAGTCTTAGAAACAAATTTAATATGTGAATTGAATGACAAATCCTGATCAAAAATAACTCCAAGGTTCCTCACAGAGCTATTAAGAGAAAGAGTAACCGCATCCAAACTGAAAGTTTGATTTGGAAAGGAATTTCTAAGGTTTTTTGGACCAACAAGAATGACTTCAGTCTTATCTGAATTTAATAGCAGGAAATTACAAGTCATCCAAGCTTTGATTTCCTTAAGACAGGCTTCTAACTTGGCTAATTGATTACTATCATCTGGCTTCATTGACAGATATAATTGTGTGTCATCAGCATAACAATGAAAATGTATACAGTGCTTTCTAATAATGTTGCCTAACGGAAGCATATATAAACTAAAAAGAGTCGGGCCTAGCACAGATCCCTGTGGAACTCCATGACTGAGCTTTGAGTTGAAAGAAAACTCATTATTTACATGAACAAACTGGAACCTATCAGATAAATAAGATTTAAACCACTGCAACGAAGTTCCATTAAGTCCAACATAGTGTTCTAATCTATCAAGTAGAATATTATGATTGATAGTATCAAAAGCTGCACTAAGGTCTAAAAGGACAAGTACAGAAACTAGTCCATTATCTGATGCAATGAGGAGGTCGTTAGTGACCTTCGCTAAGGCTGTTTCAGTACTATGATGGATTCTAAACCCAGACTGAAACTCTTCAAGTAAACCATTTCCCTGCAGGTGGTCAAATAATTGCGTAGCAACAACTCTTTCTAAGATTTTTGAAATGAAAGGGAGATTAGAGTTTGGTCTATAGTTAGCTAAAGCTCCTGGATCTAGCGTTGGCTTTTTGAGTAAGGGTTTAATTACAGCCGTTTTAAAAGCCTGCGGTACATGACCTAAAGTTAATGAAGAATTGATTATATGAAGAATAAAGCTACCAATAAGTGGGAAGACTTCTTTAAATAACCTGGTAGGAATAGGGTCTAAAAGACAAGTTGAAGGTTTGGATGAGGAAACTATTTTGTCTAACTCACAAAGGTCGATTGGAGTAAACTCATCAAGACAGACATCAATAGAAGGAGTTGTAGTAGTTACAGTATTTAAGTTAACTGTGGGAAGAATCTGATTGATTTTATCTCTGATGGATGAAATTTTATTATTGAAAAAGTTCATAAAGTCCTGACTAGTAAGCTCTAAGGGAATGCTAGGATTGACAGAGTCCTGACTCTTTGTCAACCTGGCTACAGTACTGAAAAGAAACCTGGGATTATTCTTGTTCTCTTCTATTAATGCAGAGTAATAACTCGTTCTAGCTTTTCTAAGAGATTTTTTATAAATTGAAAGATGATTTCTCCAAGCTAAATAGATTTCATCTAAATTAGTGGAGCGCCATTTTCTTTCTAATTGACGAGTCTTCTGTTTTAAGCTACGAGTTTCTGTGTTGAACCAAGGAGTTAGAAATCTCTGATTAGACTTTTTCTTTTTTAAGGGGGCCACCAAGTCTAGAGTCTGATGCAGAGAAGCTGAAACACTATCCACCATGTTATCAATTACAGAAGGAGCAAGCTGTCTATAGCTTATTTCCGTTGTGTTGACACATGGCATAGAGGAAACAATCTGCATAAATTTGGTAACAGCATCATCTGAGAGGCATCTACTGTAATAATATTTTTCTTTAGGAGCCAAATAGTCAGAAATAGTAAAATCAAAGGTTAACAGACAATGGTCTGACAGTACAGGGTTATGAGGAGACACTACAAGATTTTCTATTTCTATGCCATATGTCAGAACAAGGTCCAATGTATGGTGGAGGTAATGAGTAGAATTTCCTACTTTCTGAGAAAACCCAATCGAGTCTAATATTGAATTAAATGCCACATTAAGGCAGTCACTATCTACATCCACATGTATATTAAAGTCCCCTACTATAATTATTCTATCAGATTTCAGCACTAAATCAGCTAAGAAATCAGCAAATTCGGATAAAAATTCTGAGTAGGTTGATGGGGGAAGATAAACTATGGCCAATAAAATTGGGTTTAACCTAAAATTGCTAAAGTGCCCAATACTGAGGACCAGGCCCTCAAAGGAATTATAACATGTTTTTTGCTTTACATTAACTAGTAATTTGGAATGGTAAATTGTTGCTACTCCTCCTCCACGACCAGAACTTCTGGGATTTTGACAGTTTAAATAACCAGAGGGAGTTGATTCATTTAAACCAACATAATCCTCTTGCCCTAACCAAGTCTCTGTAAGGGAAATTAAATCAATCTGATGATCAATTAACAGATCATGGACTAACAGAGACTTGGGAGTTAGAGACCTAATATTTAATAAACCACATTTAATTTTTAAATTAAGAGGAGGAACAGAGGCCAATTCATTCAATTTAGAGGCTTTATGTTTAATTTGAGTTTTACCAATATTTTGCTTTATCACTTTGGGATGCTTATGCATTATATTTTTATTTACTTTGGAGGGAGTAGACAACGATTCTCTGATGGGGAAGTCAGGGGCTAAGCTGAGGGGTGGCGGATGAAGAAGAGGTGCAGAGAGGCGTGTAAGACTGCGACTAATCATATCATTGTCAATCAAATTGTTAGTCATATGTTTTCATGGTCAAGGAATCTGAAAACGTACACACAAACACTGTATGGGGGGAACTGTGGCCTCCATTACGGAAAATGTCATTTTCCTGAATAACTAATGAACCACTAATCAGATCATTGTCAATCAAATTGCTAGTCATATGTTTTCATGGTCAAGGAATCTGATTTGCACTATGGGATGTCTGGGTTTTATCTTTGTCACCATTTGCACAACGGGTAGCATTACTGTACATAGACTTCTGTCATTAATGCCCTTTGGGGTAGGAAGATGAGACCGATGTGCTGAACTGTGAGTTTCGGCATTTTATTGAAAGAAACAACAAACATAAAGTTCAACACGGTGCTCTTAACACAAAATACAAACGAAGGAGAAAACTTAGAGATGGAGCGCACCAGAGTAGGGCAGGGATCTGGTGGAGACGAGGAAAATACAGCCAAGACAGCGGCAATGAGAAAATGAAAATAAAGCCCTTAAATAGGATCAAAAACCTTTAACATAATAAATGACAGGTGTGGGTTATCTGAACGGGCAGGAGAAAGCAATGGTACACAATTAGGACCACCTGGGGGCAGTGAGAGAGGGGTGAACAAAAGCTGACAGCTGACAGGGCAATGTCCACACGGAGCACCATGCCACTGACAGCTGTCAACCAGCAAAAGAACAACGAGGAACTAAAGAATAAAATATTAATCTAAGCAGACTAAAATATAAATATAAATACATACAAAATAAAAGTGTAACAAAACTAGAACACAAACAGGAAACTGGCAAACAGAACATGAATACAGAAACCCAGAAAGCATAAAATACAACAAATATGTAAATATACGTTAAAAGCCATGAGACAGAGCCTGATGGAAACCTCCAGCTCTCGGCTCATGACAGACTGTTGTTGTTGTTTTTCCAGCCTTATTCCTTTTTTTTTTTTTTACATTGCGCACACCACTGAAGAGACAAACGGTATTTCAATTATCCTGTATGTCCTGTACGTATAGTAGCATTGACAAATAAAATCTTTGAATGTTGAATGTTGAATCTAATGGCATCAAGATATGCAAGAAGTGGTTTAATTGGGAAGGCCTGTCATGTTCGGGGTTGTTTTCAACCCTGTCCATGACCTGTGGCTGTAGGTTTTGATCTTTGCTTATTAATTCCAGCTGGCAGATTGAGCCTTGCTCTCTGCCAGCTCTACAGCCACGCCTCCTCCTCTTGCCAGACATTCACCGGCTGTTTTCCATCACCACATGCACACACATACACACACGCATGCACACACACTCACACATGCACACATCCAATCATTCACGCATCTGCTTGCCACACGGCTGTGTCTGCTTGCCTTCTTTAGAGTATTGTGTACTTATATGGAGGCAGTGTGACCAGTCAGTGTGGCAGCTTAAGTCAGCTTTGGACATCCTGGCTCGCGACTGTTGGGTTTTCCTGGACTAAACTATGTTGTTCCTCAGAGCCTTTCCGCTCCAACATGAGTGTAAGTCTTCCTTCATTTGGCTGCACGGTGGCGCAGTGGTTTAGCACTGTGGCAGCACAGTTTTACCCTCGGCCGGGGGACCGCGGGGATCATGAGATCGTGGGTTCGATCCCAGCCCCCGACCAACAGTGAGCTGTGTGGAGTTTGCATGTTCTCCCCGTGTTGCTCGGGTTTACTCCGGGATTTCTCCGGTTTCCTCCCGCATACCAAAAACATGTAGGTTTAGGGCGCTCGCGCACGCAGCGACCAGCAGCCGGTGGCTTGTCACCAGACTGCAAACCAAGTCTACCTACGGGTACAAATAAGTAACAAAAAAAAACAAAAAAAAAAAATTGTCTATTTTCTCTGCTCCTACCCTGCCTGGAACATGTAAGGCATCTAACCTACCAATGAAGCTTGTAGCCAGTTGTCCCATTGTTCCTCTATACACACTGTTATTTGGACATTTTTGTACATTCTTCCATTGTAAATAAACACATTTCTTACACTGCATTTTGGTCTTGCTGCCAATGTATATGTTCGCTGCGAAATTACGCAGCGGACATGACAGTAAGCTGCCACGCAAAGAGCCCAAGCAGTGAAGTAATGTGCTTTTTTTCAATTTTTCATGTTGGACTACTGGAGCAACGCAGAGGTGAATGGACTGGCCCATCTTAAGGACACCTTTGCTTCCACACAGGAGCTGGTTTCTTGCAAGGCTGCTCGTGGCGCTCAGGACACAGCAGAGGAGGTATTGGAGGAATGTCTCGATCTCTTGTTTTTCCCCGAGTCGGCCGATGTCCTTCACTTCTTCCTCACGCTGCGTGAAGAGGAGCCAGCGTTGGAGCAGCCCTCGACACGGAAGCAGCGTTCGCGGCAAAAGCGGTCGTCCTCCTCCCTCACCCCTTCCACTCCAGCCCCACCCCTGTCTTCTGAGCTCCAACCTGCCTCAACTCCAGCCCTGGATCACCGGAGAAGCACCATCTCCTCCTCACCAGCAGCCCGTTCCTCAGCCAGTGAGACCATTTCCGCAGCAGCCTCCTCTTCCAGATCGTTCTCGCCAGCTATCTCGTCAGCCTATTAATCCTGTCCAGCTGCCGCACAGTCCGACTACTCGATGGCGCCTTCTGCTGCTCGCAGGCTTTCCGTGCCGTCTCCGGAAGGTCCTGTTTCCATGACACCAGGGGCGGTCCCTACTTCTCCCATGGTGGGGTCCAAGCTCTCCAGAGCCAGGGAGAGGGAAGACACTCCACATAGTACAGCAGCAGGCAACATCCAAGCCCAGGTTAACAGGCAAGTTAATTTTCATTCTATTTCTATTAATGACGAAATGTCTTGCCTGATTCTTGATAGGGGGGGCTCAAGAAGAGCAGTCCTCTGAGCTCTCCCCACCTGCTGCTGTTGAAAATGACTCACCTACCCTCTTCATCTCTCTTCCTCTCGCCTCTGAGCATCCACCGGCTCTGGAGCTCAGTCACCGGATGATGGAGGAGCCTGTGGTGCTGAAAGACCTAATCCCAGCCCCACAGAGCTTCTATGGACAGAAAGAGGGCACTGTGACCGACCTGAAGCCTGTGCCAATGACAGAGTGTCCCCTGGCTTTAGTCTCCTGGGGTCCAGTGCAACGTGAGACTGCATCTCCAGAATCCACACCGGGAGAGTTGCCTGCATTGGAACCTTTACTGGAGGAGGCCAAGACTGCGACCACCATCACGCCTACTGCGGAGGCTGCCACAGCAGAATCTGCGCCTGAGCTGCACCTCCAGGAGGCCGAGCCCATAGAGATGTCACCCGGATCGTCGGAGTCCTGGATGGTGGTGGAGCTCGAGTTAAGGCAAGTGCTCTCTTTCATCTTTCTCCTTTCTCTTATAGAGCATTTTTGCTTAGCTCCAGGTGAGGAGAGCCAGCTGCAGCCACACGCTGTACCTGAGCTTGCCTCGCCGGGCTCTGCCACTGCCGGCGACCCTGGCCCTTCCTCCTCTGTGTCTGAGTCCTCATCTAGGGTCGCTGGAGAGAGGTCCACATTGCCGGACGAGACGAAGGATCCAGGCTCGCCACTGGAGGTTATCGTCACCGCTGCCATCCCCGCTGTGGTTCCCGTGGGTCCAGCTCCCCGTCTGCCCGGGTCCCCGGGGGTGCCTGTGATTGACCGCCTTCTGGCTTGGATTCTCGTGTGTCCGAATGGCCCAGGGTCAGGACAGCGTGGGGGTCAGCAGTGGCCCCTACGCTGTCCCATCGCAGGTGCAGCAATGGTCCTCCCGGGCTCGAGCGAGGGTGCAACCATGGCTCAGTTGTTGTCCACCGTGGGTGCAACACTGGCCCAATCAGGGCTCACCGCTGGAGCAATGAGGTCCCAGGAAGGGGCCACCGCTGGTGCAATGTTGTCCCAAGCTGGGACCACCGAGGGTGCAGCCAAGCTCCAGTCCCAAGCCAGGACCACCGAGGGTGCAGCCAGCCAGGTTGGGGACACCAAGGTCCCTTCCTCCCTTCCAGAGGTCCTCGGGGTGTCCCTTCCTCTTCCGCCAGGCTCCGCCGTAGTCCGCCTGATCCTGCCACCAGGAACCGCAGGGGTCCCCTTCTTCAGTATGGCCACACACCTTTCAGCCTTCCGATCTGTAGGCCAGCACCTCGTCTCTCCCCACAGGCCCGGTGACTCAACTAAGCGGGCCGCCCGTCTGAAGGACTGGGTTCCTGGGTCAAGTGGCCCTTTTTCTCTGGCAGGCCGCCTGATACTGTTCTGCAGGCTGCCTGCTGGGCCTTGGACTCTGGCCGGCCCCCTGAACTGTGGGACTCTTGGGGGTGGGGTGAGTTAGCTTAGTTTTGGGGGTGGGAAGTGTCCATTGTGCTGTATTGTGGTGTTTTTCTTTTCTTGTTTGTGGTACATAAATCTGACTGTCATCAGCGTAACAGTGGAAGGAGGTACCATGCTTCCTAAGAATTGAACCCAGTGGAAGTAAGTACAGAAAGAAAAACAAGGGCTCTAAAATTGAGCCCTGTGGGACTCCACATGAAAGGGAAGCAGAGGAAGATTTAAAACCAGCCAGACTTACAGATATGGTCCTATCTGACAAAAAGGACCTGAACCATTCCAATACAGTACCAGAACACCCCCCCCCAGACGCCATAAATGGGATATTAGAATGTCGTAGTCCACTGTATCATGTTTACATGGACACAAGTAACCAGATTAAAAGCCTGATCAGAATAAAAATGCTTCATGTAAACACACAAATCTGAATATTTTGACACTATCACGCTCATTTGGATCAAAATTTCCTTCCAATTCAGAGGGGTGGGTTATGCTGATTGTTAATCCGAATGGTGCACATACAGTTAGGCCCAGGAATATTTGGACAGTGACAGAATCTTCATGATTTGGGCTCTGCATGCCACCACATTGGATTTGAAATGAAACAACTACAACGGAATTGAAGTGCAGACTTTAAGGTTTAATTCAAGGGGTTGAACAAAAATATATGATGAAACATGTAGGAATTGTAGCTATTTTTATACAAACGCTCCTCATTTCAGGGGCTCAAAAGAAATTGGACAAATAAACATAACCCTAAGTAAAATGTTACTTTTCAATATTTTGTTGAGAATCCTTTGCAGGCAATGACTGCCTGAAGTCTGGAATCAATGGACATCACCAAACGCTGGGTTTCCTCCTTTGTGATGCTTTGCCAGGCCTTTACTGCAGCTGTCTTCATTTGTTGCTTGTTTGTGGGTCTTTCTGCCTTAAGTTTTGTTTTGAGCAAATGAAATGCATGCTCGATTGGATTGAGATCTGGTGACTGACTCGGCCATTGCAGAATATTCCACTTTGTTGCTTTAAAAAAACTCCTGGGTTTCTTTTGCAGTATGTTTTGGATCATTGGTGAAGTGCCGTCCAATCAACTTTGCTGCATTTGGCTGAATATGAGCAGAAAGTATATCCCTATACACTTCAGAATTCATCTGGCTGCTTCTGTCTTTTGTCACATCATCAACTAGAAAAGCACTCGGAGAGCGCAGACCTCCGCCAAGCGCCACAGTTTCCCCATACAGTGTTTGTGTGTACGTTTTCAGATTCCTTGACCATGAAAACATATGACTAGCAATTGGATTCACAATGATAGGATTAGTGGTTCAGTAGTTATTTGACGAAAATGGCATTTTCCGTAATGGTGGTTTAGCGCCACAGTTCCCCCCATACAGTGATTGTGTGTACGTTTTCAGATTCCTTGACCATGAAAACATATGACAAGCAATTGGATTGACAATGATATGATTAGTGGTTTAGTAGTTATTCAAGAAAATGGCATTTTGCGTAATGGCGGTTTTCTTGTGGACGGTGATCTGGATCACCACCAAAATCTAATCATCTGTAGGATACCCAATTTCTGACAATCTTTGAAAATTTCATGAAAATCCGTCCATAACTTTTTGAGTTATCTTGCTAACAAACAAACAGACAGACAAACAGACAGACAAACCAACGCCGATGAAAACATCACCTCCTTCGCGGAGGTAATAAACACAAGTGACCCAGTGCCATTGGAAGCCATGCATGCCCATGCCATCACACTGCCTCCACCATGTTTTACAGAAGATGTAATGCTTTGGATCATGAGCTGTTCCAATTCTTATCCAAACTTTCTTCTTCCCATCATTCTGGTACAGGTTGATCTTAGTCTCATTTGTCCAAAGAATGCTGTTCCAGAACTGGGCTGGCTTCTTCAGGTGTTTTTTGGCAAAGTCAATTCTGGCCTTTCTATTTTTGAGGCTGATTCATGGTTTGCACCTTGTGGTGAATCCTTTGTATTTACTCTCATGAAGTCTTCTCTTTATGGTAGACTTAGATACTGATACACCTACTTCCTGGAGAGTGTTCTTCACTTGAGTGGATGTTGTGAAGGGTTGTTCTTCACCATGGAAAGGATTCTGTGATCATCCACCACTGTTGTCTTCCGTGGACGTCCAGGCCTTTTTGAGTTCCCAAGCTCACCAGTGCACTCTTTTTTTTTTTCCAAATGTACCAAACTGTTGATTTGGCCACTCCTAACATTTCTGCTATCTCTCTGATGGATTTCTTCCTTTTTTTCAGCCTCAGGATGGTCTGTTTCACCTCCATTGAGAGCTCCTTTGACCGCATGTTGTGTGTTCACAGCAACAGCTTCCAAATGCAAACGCCACACCTGGAATCAACTCCAGACCTTTTAACTGCTTAATTGATGACAGGTTAACGAGGGAAGAGCCCATGAAGCCTTGTTATTTTTTTTTTATTTTTTTTTTGCAGCCTTCTGAGTCAATTGTCCAATTACTTTTGGTCCCTTGAAAAGGAGGTGGCTACGTATTAAAGAGCTGTAATTCCTAAACCCTTGCTCCAATTTGGATGTGAATACTCTCAAATTACAGCTGAGTCTGCACTTTAAGTCCATATTGATTATATAATTGTATCCTGAATATGTTTTCGTAAACAGCTAAAAAAACAAAACTTGTGTCACTGTCCAAATATTTTTGGGCCTAACTGTATAAACACTTATTCTGAAGTTTGGGTAGAAAATGTTTACTGCATATGTCTGTACATCAGCCACACATCGACGTGACGTATTTCTGCCTTTACAGCAGCTAGCGGAAGACATGGCGGGAGTAAAACAAAACTGGTCTGTATCGTCCTGCTGTCTCCCTCTGTTCGTCATATGCAGAAGTATGTACTTGTAGTTTCATTACGGAGACCAGCAGAAGCAAAAGTACAGTCTGAATAACACAATACAGGTCCATTTCAAAGAGAGAAAGACATAAAACGGGGTTTGTTTACAACAGAAGTTGCTTCTTCTTCTACTATTTCCAGAATATCGGATAATTGTGCACATGTAAAAATGATTTAGTCCACTCAAACGTATGACACATGGAAACACACGTCCAAATCGGATCAACTTTTTCAGGATCCATGTAAACAGTAAAGTTCTAATCTTAATTGTAATCAGACTGAAGAAATTTTGCCCATGTAACCGTGGCTAAAGGCAGCAGTTAGGTCAAGCAGGACAAGAATCACAAAATCACCAGAATCCAATGCCAGGAGGATGTCATTAGGGAAAAAACCCCCTGCAATTTTACAAGAAAGTGACATGGCTGTAAATGAAAGAGAACTAAAAATCAACATTTTACAAGAAAAATCTGAACATATAGGAGAAAAAAAGTCTTATGTTTACAAGATAAACTACAAAATATAAACCTTATAGTGTGGTGATCCGAGCGCTGAGCTCATCCGCGGTCGGGTTACTCAGTATTTTCCCTTTTTTCTCCCATATTATTTCTGTTGGTTATTATTGGAGTTTCCAGGGCTTTTACTGTGACAGCGCCGCAGCCGAACTTCCGGCTGTCAAAGTCGAGCCGGCACTGTCACAGCTGAGCATGATTTTGGTATTTACGTTTCCTCTTCTCCTGTTTGGTTCTTTGGGTTTGGTTATCAGTATTTAAGGAAGCAGCTGAGGCTCACTCCTCGCTGGCTCCCGTCTTCCTTCTATGTCTGATTCGTCTTCGCTTCATCACTCATGAGTGTTATTCATTAGCGGCAGGTTCCGCCCTCGCTACGCTCTGGTATTGATGTTTGTGTGCTTCATTTTGTGTTCCAGTTAATGTATTTGTTTTGCCCCACGTGGCGCTTTACTTTGTTCTTCCTTTAAGAAACAAGCAAAGAAACAAGCAAACCCTCTGTTGGCATCTGGTGCCTCATTTATGCCCTGAAAGGAGCAAACACAACAGAAGGTCGCAGCCCAGCAAGGTGCCAGCCGCAGTGAGTTTGTTTTTGGGCTTGAGTTTTCTCTTTGCCCGGGTACCAGTTTGATTAGAAGAGATGACGTTTTGCATCGAGTACCTGATGGAGGTTTATGACCTCCTGTCCAACGCCCGTCTGTTCATCCTCTCCGATACCGCACACGGCCACCTGGACCTCGTGCAAAGGGCTTTAAAGCGCTATCACCTGACCTCTTATCCTGAGGGCAAGGAGAGAGTGTTGGCTTTAGTGGCGCTGCGTCAGAAGAACTGGGAACTGATGGAGAATCTGGCCAAGAAGCCTCCACTTCCTCCGAGGGACGTGGTTGTTCCGACGAGGGGGAAGCCTCCTAAGCGGGCCGGTCCTCTGCAAGGTTCCCGTCCAAATCCTGTCCCGGGTTGCTTGAAGAATTCCGTCTCCCAGCCAGCTGTTTCTCCCACACCACGACGAAAGGTGAAGACAGCAGCCTTAGCTTCTGGGTCATCTTGTTCCACTGTTCCGTCAGCTCCATGTCCCCGGACTGCCCTGGCTGCTCCTCCCTCCTCCTTGGTGTGCCTTTCAGCTGCGGTGAGCCCAGCGAGTCCTCCTGTGGCTCCACCTGTCACTGTTCCTCCGTGAGGTCCCCGTCCAGATCCTGTCCCGGGCCGCCATAAGAACTCCACCTCCCAGCCAGCTGTTCTCCCCGTGCCATGACAGAAGGTAAAGACAGCAGCCTCAGCCTCTGGGTCATCTTTTCCCGCTGTTCCGTCAGCTCCTGATCCCCTGACTGCCTTGGTTGCTCCTCCCTCCTCCTCGGTGCTCCCTCCAGCTGCTGTGAGCCCAGCGAGTCCTGCTCTGGAACCGCTCGGCACCGATCCTATTGGGGCGGCTCCTCCTCGTCTTCCTGAGGGGCCCTCCATCACCATCCCTAGGGGAAAGGGAAGAACCAAGCCCGCTGCAACAGTCATCATCGTTCCCCGGGAAAGCAGGCAAGTGTTTTTTCATTCTAAATCTCAGTATAATGAAACACCTTTTCTGATTCCTGGGGGTGGAACTCAGTTTTCACAGTCCTCTGAGCTCCTACCACCTGCTGCAGCCATTAAAACTGAACCTGCTACCTCTGTGTTTTCTCCCCT
Organism: Pholidichthys leucotaenia; assembly: GCA_020510985.1. NCBI lineage: Eukaryota > Metazoa > Chordata > Actinopteri > Cichliformes > Pholidichthyidae > Pholidichthys > Pholidichthys leucotaenia. The sequence continues at coordinate 282,397,632 of CM035849.1, forward strand.
TCTCTCCGAGCGTCCCCTGGTGCCAGGAATAGACCACCGGACGGATGAGGAGCCTGCGGCTCTGGAGAGCCTGGATCCAGTCCCACAGCCACGTCACGGGCAGAGGAGGAGGGCTGACTGTCAGATGAAGCCTGCGCAGATGATTAAGTATCCTTGGATCTCCGTGGAGCAGCAGTCAGCTCCCGCAGGCTATGGTCTCCCTGCCACCCCACTGAGTGGGCCATCGGCGTGGGTTTCAGTGCCAGGGGGTTACCAGACTGTGGAGACCATCATGCCGGCTGTGGAGGCCACCGCAGTCAAGTGGGAACTGGAAGTGGACTTCCAGATCGTCGAGCCTGGATTGTCAGAGTCCTGGACAGCAGCAGAGCTCGAGATCAGGCAAGTGCTCTATTTTGTCTTTCTCTTTTCTATATTGAAGGAATCTTGCCTGTCTCTTGGGGGGAAGAGCCGGGTGCAGCCGACCGCTGCATCTGAGCTCGTCTCACCGGGCTCTACTGCTGCCGGTGATCCTGACATCTGTTCTCCCTCTTTGTCCGGGCCTTATCCCAGGGTCACCAGAGATGAGTCAGCTCCGGTCATGTTTGTCGAGGCTCCAGGTTCGTCTTTGGAGGTCACCTCAGGTGCTGCGCTGGCCCGATCGGGGTCCACCGAGGTTGCTGCACCGGCCCAGTCCACCGAGGGTGCTGTGCTGGGTCGGTTTGAGGTTGGTGAGGGAGCTACAGATCCCCTTCTGCTTGACACCGGACTGGTTCCCCATTTTCTCCACCACCGGACGCCGCTGGGGTCCCTTTCATTCGGTCTGGCTTCCCCTCGTTGTGCCTCTCGGTAGGGAAACCACCTCCGAGCTCCCCCCTCCGGTCCTGGTGGTCTAAGGACACGGGTCGGCCGCCTGAAGGACTGTTCCACCGGTTCTGCACCCTGGGTCGGCTGCCTGAGGTACTGTTTCCCCGGTTCTGGGACTTGGACAGGTCACCCGAACTGTTTTTTTTTTTCCTTTTCTCCTGATGTGGAGTTGGGATGCCGGTAGGCCACCTGAACGGCCTTTTTTTTTTGCCTTCTCTACCTGCCGGTATTCCCCATACTTGTGTTGTCATGGTGTTTTTTTTTCTCTCTCCCTCTTGTATACTGCTAAAAAAAAAAAAATGTCTTTCTTTTTTTCACCTGCCTTGTGATCAAGTGCAGTGTACTTGTATATTTTTGTGGTCGCCTATTCGGCTGCTCTTGTGCACTTTCTAAGTTGAAGGGTACATGTATTTTTGTTTTCTCCTGTTCATCTGGTTTTGGACCTTTTGTTTCATTATTTGTGTTATAAGGCGAGTTTTAGCCGCGCTATTGTGCTTGGGTCTTTGTTATCATTTGTTCTTTGTGGGTTTTTTTTCTCTGTATTTTGCTGTTTGACATTTTGTGTTTGTTTCCTTTCAGGTTTCTCGCCCCCCTGGCCTGTTTCCCCCTTCACCCACCCGAGGTCGGTCTTGTTAGCTTTCTGGTTGGGGGGGGGGGGCTTCCTGGGTGTCACTATGGGCACCTGGAATGCGCCCTTTGAATGGGGGGTACTGTGGTGATCGCGGATGAGCTCAGCTCTCGGGTTACTCAGTATTTTCCCTTTTTTCTCCCATATTATTTCTGTTGGTTATTATTGGAGTTTCCAGGGCTTTTACTGTGACAGCGCCGTGGCCGAACTTCCGGCTGTCAAAGTCGAGCCGGCACTGTCACAGCTGAGCATGATTTTGGTCATTACATTTCCTCCTCTCCCGTTTGGTTCTTTAGGTTTGGTTATCAGTATTTAAGGAAGCAGCTGAGGCTCACTCCTCGCTGCGACCTGTGTCAGCATGGACTGGAGTCCCTATCCCCGGCTCCAGTCTTCCTTCTATGTCTGATTCATCTACACTTCACCACTCATGAGTGCTATTCATTAGCGGCAGGTTCTGCCCCCGCTACGCTCTGGTATTGACGTTTGTGTTCTTTATTTTGTGTTCCAGTTAATGTATGTGTTTTGCCTCACATGGCACTTTACTTTGTTCTTCCTTTAATAAACAACTAAACTCTCTGTTGGCGTCTGGTGCCTTATTTATGCTCTGAAAGGGGCAAACATGACATATAGATTTTTAATAAAACATTCAGTGAATTTGGACTTCCGGTCTGGACGCCATGGTGATAGCAACCTAACGGTGAAACTCCCAGACTCAATCCAAGGAAAACCTCCTCAAAATCAGACCTAACGGATTTTTGGAAGATTAAAATTCAAAAGACAATAACACCATGCCTAACCAAAAGCAGAGGAAACTGACATTCCCCAGATCAGGACGCACAGCGGCCGCGGAATCGGAACCAGAGGACCTCCGTTCAGAAGATGATTGCCTGGGCCTAGCTAACAAAAGGATTAGCTTGAAATCGCTATTTGACGAATTACGACGATTTCGGGCCGAATTTCTTGAATTCAGAGAGGATCTAAAAAGGGCCAACAGCAGAATGGACCAGGCCGAAAACCGAATCTTGGAAGCTGAAGACAGAATAAAAGTGCTTGAAGATTCTGTGCTGGATTTACACAGAAAACAGTCAAGGCTGGAGGCTAAGCTAGCCGACCAAGAAGGAAGACAGAGACGAGACAACATCAGAATTCACGGTCTGAAAGAAGGAGCTGAAGATGGTTTCAACACAGTGGCAGAATGCGTGGAATCCTTATTGAGAGAGAAGTTGGATATTCCACATTCCACCGATTTGAAGATAGAAAAGGCACATCGCACATTAGCCGCAAAGCCAGCCCCGGAAGCGCCCCCACATTCAGTGTTGGTAAGATTTTCCGACTTCAAAATAAAACAAGAAGTTGTAAGACGGGCTTGGCAGAAGAAAGGATTTATGCATCAAGAAAGAAAAGTCTTCGTGGAACACGATTACGCCCCTGAAGTTCTTAAAAAGCGACGGGAATATAACAACGCCAAAAAGGTTTTACAGGAAAAGAATCTACGCTTTCAGATGCCATTTCCGGCGAAGCTAAGGTCTTTTACGGGGAAGAGTCATGTCTCTACAATTCAGCGGAAGAAGCAACAACTGACATGGCAAGAAGAGGACTCCCGGTAACGGTGTTTAAACCCGCAGCGGATCTGAGCGAGAAAATCAGAGCTCAAACGTGGTCCACCCAGAGACCTTCAAAATCCACGGGCCAGCAGCGGGAACACCCAGCCCCAGAGCTACAAAGATAAGCTTTCCAGTTCCAGAAAGGAATAGCGACCTTTTTGGGGTTTTTTTTTTCTTTCTCTCTTCAGTCACTCTGCACTTCCATCCCCCCTCCTACAAGGTAACAAACATTAAAGAAGATGCAGAATCAGCATGTGGTAAAACCTTTCATGGAGCAGTTTTAGCATTAGAAACAAATGTCTTAATTTAAAGGGGAAAAAAAAAATCATGTTAAAATAGAAATGTAACAATGACCCACATGTTCTCCCCACACTAACAAATACTGTATTAGAGTGAATGTTTGCTGTGATGGGGGTGGGAGGGTGCACACAATCTCATAGGGTATAGGCATAAAAAAAAAAAAATAAAAAAAAAATCATTACAAATTCGGATTGGGATCTGAAATTCACGTTAAAAACATGGGACAACTTACAGGGGTAAGAGAGGGCCCTCAACACGTAACAAGAGTTTGAGGAATTTCCCTCAGAGCCCACACTCCATCAGGGCTCTTACAGGGTCTTTAAAGAGACCCCAGCTCAGGAAGTTTTTTTGACAGTTTTTTGTTTTAAAGTTTCGTACATTATGTACTTAATGTTTTTTATGTTCTTAATGTTCTTTCAGTTTCTGAGTAGCAAAAAAGAGGGCCACCACACTGTTATACTAAATAAGAAAATACAATGGAGAAACAGGGTGTAACCAAAATAGCCTCATATAATGTAAAAGGGATCCTGAATCCAGTTAAAAGATCCAAGATTCTACGCAAAATGAAAAAAGACAAAGCAGAAATAATATTTTTACAAGAAACCCACCTAACAGATGTGGAACATACTAAACTCAGTAGACAAGGGTTTAAAATGATCTCTTCATCTTCATATAAATCAGGGAGGAGGAGGGGAGTAGCGACATTGATATCAACCAAAATTACATTTGAAAAAAAATCAGAACACAAAGATAAAGAAGGGAGGTACAGTTTGGTAACTGGGCGGCTAGAGGGAGAAGATATCACCCTGCTGAATGTATATGCACCACCAGGGGCTAAATGGAAATTTTATAAAAATGTATTCGACCTAATGATAACTAAAGCCCAAGGTTTAGTGATATGTGGTGGAGACTTCAATCTAAGACTGAATCCATACTGGGATGCAACAGGTAATTCTTCACATCAAAATAACACCCAAAATAGGAATACTCGGATGCTACTGAAAGAAATGGGAATCTGTGACGTATGGAGGGAATTCAACCCCAATGTAAAAGATTATACTTTTTATTCAACGCCACATTCATCTTACTCAAGGATTGATTACTTTTTTATGTTTAATAGAGACATTGGAAGAGTAAAAACATGTAAAATAGGACTGATGGATCTCTCCGACCACAGTTCGATCTATATGGATTTAAACATCCAAAAATACACAAATAATACATTTTCCTGGAGGTTGAATTCAAGTGTCCTGAAAGGGCCACTGAAAGATGAATTGGAATCAGATATTCTCAGATATTTGGAAGAAAACGATAATGGAGAAGTATCCCCTTTAATACTGTGGGATGCGTGCAAAGCTGTAATAAGGGGAAAAATTATTGCAAAACTGGCAACCCAAAAGAAACTGAGACAAGAAAAACTAATCACACTAGAGTCAGAGCTCAAGAACCTAGAAAAAGAACACAAAGATAACACTCATTCTAATGGCTCGCTCAAGATCAAAGAAATTAAAAATCAAATAAATGAGATCTACACAATAGAAATCCAGAAGAAACTTACATTTCTGAAACAAAAACACAATGAAGCAGGCAGTAAATCGGCAACATTACTAGCCTATAAATTGAGGAAACAACAAACGGAAAGAGCAATCTACAAAATCAGAGACCCAGTATCAAAGGAAATAAAATTCAGAATTCAGGATATTCTTAAAAGCTTCGAGAATTACTACAAGAACTTATACTCCCACAAAAAACATAAAAACGCATCCGAGACATTCCTAAACACATTAAACCTTCCCCAACTTACGGAATCACAAAATAAAACCCTACTGTCAGAAATACAACCTAAAGAATTGGAAAAAGCAATTATGAAACTTAAAGCTAACAAATCCCCAGGAGCAGATGGCTATACAGCAGAATGGTACAAAACCTTTAAACAGCAACTATCTCCTCTCCTCCTGAAAACATTTAACTACGTCCTCTTCACAGGGGAAATCCCCCCCTCCTGGAGAGAAGGGGTCATTGCAGTTATACCTAAACCTGAAAAGGATAAACTAGAATGCTCCAACTACAGACCAATCAGTGTATTAAATCAGGACTATAAGCTTTTTACCACTATCCTTGCCAAAAGGTTAGAAAACATACTGACAGACTTAATTCACTTAGACCAAACAGGTTTTATAAGATAAAGACAGACATAAGATAACATTCGACGCACTTTACACATAATTCATCATATAAAAAAATATAACTTAAATGCAGTCATATTGGGATTAGATGCTGAAAAAGCATTCGATTCGGTTGACTGGTCTTTCCTATATAAAATCTTATCCAGTTTCAATTTTCATAACAACTTCATTAGAACTATACAGGCATTATATAAAAAACCAACAGCTAAAATAAGGATTAACGGTAATTTATCATCATCTTTTGAGCTGGAAAGAGGATGTCGTCAAGGCTGCCCCCTGTCTCCACTGCTCTTTGCAATCTTCATAGAACCTCTGAGCCAATGGATAAGACAAAATCAAGAAATTCAAGGTATTACACTTGGTCAGAAAGAACATAAAATAGCACTCTTTGCTGATGACATTTTAATATACCTAGGGCAGCCAGACACTTCTCTACCAGAACTAATCTCAGTTTTTTCAGACTATGGAGATTTATCAGGGTACAAATTAAACATGCATAAAACCCAAGTTTTAACATTCAACTATGACCCAAATCATTTTTCACTAAATGAACTCAAAACTAACTGGGAGTTGGAATCTATGAAATATCTGGGGGTCAATATCCCGAAACAACTCGACAAAATTATAACACTAAACTATGATCCACTGGTGACAAAAATAAAATCTGACCTAGCAAGATGGAATATGATACCATTCTTAGGTACCGCACAAAGAATTGAAGCAGTCAAAATGAATATACTTCCACGTCTTCTATACCTTTTCCAAACAATACCGGTAGAACCTCCCAAAAAAACATGGCAGGAACTGGACAGAAGGATCTCAAGATTCATATGGCAGGGTAAGAGACCTAGAATCAGATATAGAACCCTACAGCTAAACAAAGACAAAGGTGGGCTTGCACTGCCAAATATCAGGGACTATTTTATAGCTGCACAAATTAAAACTTTAGTAGAGATATGTAACCCAGTCTACACTGCACAATGGAAGGAGATGGAATGCCAAATAACAAGTGACATCCCCCTACAGGCGATAATAGGGAACAATGCCTTATCTAAACTCCTGAATAACACTAACCCGTGGATAGAGACCCCGCTAAAAATTTGGTTTAAGATAGTCAGAGAGAATCAAGCTAAAGAGCCCTATCGACTTCTGCAATGGATTGCCTATGATCAAGACTTTACCCCCATTAAAACAGACACTAGATTTAAAGAGTGGAAAGAGAAAGGGCTGATAAAATATTACGATTTTTTTAAGGGGCAAACTTTAAGAAGTTTTGAAGATTTGAAAAAAACAAGGTCTAATAAATCAAGATCTTTACAGGTTCTTTCAGCTTAGACACCACATAAACAATATACTTAAAAAGGAGGATTTGGAAAGGGCCCAGTCAGGTGTTCTGAAGGTCTTCTTAATGGCATATAAAGGGATCCCAGGGATCAGATACATTTCTAAAATATACCAAGGTCTTCAAGACTTAAAAGGAGACAACACATCGTATATAAAAGAGAGATGGGAAAAAGAGGGGAATTTCACTTTACAATTGGAAATATGGGAAAAGCTAAATAAACAGCAATGGAAAAGTACCTCATCCCTGCAGTGGAGAGAATTTGGATGGAAAAACTTGGTAAGATTTTTCAGAACACCTGCACAAAACAAATTTACCCATAAGGGGTTGAACTGTTGGCGCTTGTGTGGTGAAAAGACTGCAAATCATTTTCATGTGTTTTGGTCATGCCCAGTTATCCACCAATATTGGTCCAAACGTACAGACAATATTGGGGAAAATATTCAAAATAACAGTTCCCTTTTCTTTTGTAACTTTGTATTTGGGTTTATTACCGGACTCACTGGAAAGACGAGGAGATAAATACTTATTCAATGTTTTAATATTGGCAAGTAAAAAAGCCCTAACTAAAAATTGGATGCTGAAGGACTGTCCTACACCTGAAGATTGGATTAACGTGATTCAAGACATTTACTCGATGGAAAAGTTGACATTCGCACTGAGACAGGACATGGATGGGTTCATAAACTTTTGGCAACCCTGGATCGCATATGTGTCTTCCATTAGAACTAATCTTTGACAAATACCATTTCAATAATGGTCCCGCTCTTTGTTTCAACGCTACTCAGTTGCTCTTTTACTTTTAATTACTTAATTTTCTGTTTGTTTGTTTTTTGCTGTTCTGTTTGTTTGTTTATTCGTTTGTTTGTTTGTTTGTTTATTTAATTCTCCTTAACTTCACTTTTTCTTTCACTTTTAAAAAAAAGGGGGGTTGTTGTAATAACTATCCTACCAATGTTGTCAAATAGCAAAAAATAATGGAACATGTGATGAAAATGTAAACAATGCAATGCTGTAATGACCTGTATACCCTTTACAAATACTTAAATAAAAAAATAAAAAAAATAATTCTATTGAACCACAATTCAAAAAAAAAAAAAAACATTCAGTGAATTTATAAGTTACACAAATTACAAGATGAACTCATCAATTTGCAAAAGTTATAAAAAGCTAGTTTATAGGACACTTTATTGAAAAAAGTTGCAAACTTACAAGAAAAAATGAGATGGCTGCAAATTTTAGAAAAAAAAATATATATGTGGGCTATATTAATCATATATTCCATAACCTACATATGTTGAAGCATGTGAGAATGTTTGGTGATTACATATGTAAGGCGACTTCACACCTCAGAAAGGACAAAGACTCTCAACCGCCAGTGAAGAACAAAGACGTTCCCAGACACGGCGGTGGAGATCGGAGGAGCTGCCCTCACCCCCCAGGGCCATGAGGAGGAGTACCAAGACAATGGGGGAGATTAAGATAATGAGGGATGTCAGCTTTTGATATGCATGTCTTTTGTTATGTGCAAGTATAAGTTCATAGAGCCGAAAGTGTTCCGGCCTCGTTTTCCTTCTTCTGCTGCTGCACTAGGATGAGACTTGTTAGAGGAGCTGATAATAAACTTTGGTTTATGAATCACATTGCCTCGTTATTCCAAGCTCTTCTACACTGGTGACCCTGACGCGAGGATGGACCAGAGGCGTTCCCCTGCGATCGATTCATCTGTGGCGACCCAGGCAGACGCCGGCGCCCATGCAGACAGGGGAACAGATGGACGACGTTCCCCCACGGCAGAAGTGATAGAGAGGGCTCAACCGAGCACCAGCGCCGCTGTGAGAGCCGAAGCAAGGCACTCTCACCCTGCGGACACATCAGTGACGGTCTACACAAACGCCGTCACCGTCAACCTGCCATACTTCTGGCAGGAAGACCCTGCATCGTGGTTTCAGCAAGCTGAAGCCCAGTTTGCACTTGCGGGCATCACGGCTGACGATACAAAATTCTATCACATCGTCGCCAAACTCAACGCCGCCACTTCAAGATGTGCGCAGAGTATAATCCGGCGGCCGCCGGACCAGGACAAATATGAAGAACTGAAAGCGACCATTGTGGCAAATTACGTCCCCTCAGCCGAGGAGAGAGCCGAGAGGATCCTGGCAGTTTACGGCCACAGAGGATGCAGACCCAAGGCCCTCATGGAGGACTTGCTGCAACTTAAAGAAGAGGACAATGACAACTTCCTCTTCCATTTCATATTCCTCAGTACGCTGCCACCACACATGAGAGGGACGCTGGCCAACATGCGATGCAGCACCCAGCAAGACTTCCGCACTCTAGCTCACGAAGCTCAACGGCTCGTCAACGCCTGCAAGGAGCAGACACCCACAGCAGCATCCGCAGATGCCCAGAGCCATGAGGAGCCACAAATCACTGAGCAGAGCCAGCCCGCGGTGACAGCGACATGGCCAGGACGCAACAGACGGAGCGACGTTTGTTATTACCACCACCGTTTCGCCGAGAAGGCTTACAAATGCGTTCCCCCCTGCAAATTCACAATTTCCGGAAAACGCCGAAGCCAAGAGCCGTTAACAGCGGCGGTTCTCGGCGAAAAAAACAAACTTTTATATGTGACGGACGGACACACCGGCAAGCGGTTCCTTATCGACACGGGAGATCAACTAAGTTTTGTCATGCCCTCCCAAGCAGACCGGGCCATGGGCCCCCGGGGCAATGGAGCGGTGGCAGCCAACGGCTCCACCATCGACACTTTTGGCGAAAAGAGCCTGCACCTCTGCATCCACGGCCACAACTACAGATGGACATTTGTTGTAGCGGCGATGAGTTTTAACTTGTTGGGCGCAGATTTTTTGTGTGCACATGGGTTATTAGTTGATCTAGCGAACAGGCGCTTGGTTAATGGGCTGCACGGTGGCGCAGTGGTTAGCACTGCGGCAGCACAGTTTACCCTTGGCCGGGGGATTGTGGGGATCGTGGGATCGTGGGTTCGATCCCAGCCCCCGACCAACAGTGATCTGCGTGGAGTTTGCATGTTCTCCCCGTGTTGCGTGGGTTTACTCCGGGATTTCTCCGGTTTCCTCCCACATGCCAAAGACATGCATGTTAGGTTAATTGGCTGTTCTAAATTGTCCCTAGATATCTGTTTCCTATAGGCCCTTAGAATAGAGGGTTAGTATTAATGAAAGCGCTTTGAGTGGTCTTTGTGACTAGAAAAGCGCTATATAAGTGCAGGTTAGTTAGTTAGTTAGTTAGAAAAGCGCTATATAAGTGCAGGTTAGTTAGTAGTTAGTTAATGCACTGTCCTTTGCTTCTATTCCCTGCTCAGCCCGGCTTTCTCCACCACCTGTGCAGGCCAGCGTCACCACAGCAGGAGGTAAGTTTGATCAACTCCTCACCCAATTTCCAGCACTCACAATTCCCAAATTCTCAGCCAAAGTGGCTAAACACGGTGTTGAACATTTTATTCCCACAACGGGCCCACCCTTATTTGCCAAAGCTCGGCGCTTAGACGCAGCCAAGCTCACCATAGCTCGGGACGAGTTTACCACCCTTGAAAAATTAGGCATTATTAGACGCTCGAAAAGCTCCTGGGCCTCACCACTTCACATGGTTCCGAAATCCGACGGTTCTTGGAGACCGTGCGGCGATTACCGCAGATTAAACAATGCGACAGCGCATGACCGCTACCCAATTCCTCACATCCAAGATTTTTCACTGCATCTGGCGGGTGCGCGCATTTTTTCAAAAATAGACCTGGTCCGCGGTTATCATCAAGTCCCAGTTCGAGCAGAGGATATTCCTAAAACAGCTGTAATAACCCCTTTCGGCCTTTTTGAATTTTTGCGGATGCCTTTCGGCCTCAAAGGCGCAGCTCAAACCTTTCAGCGGATGATGGATGCAGTATTACGCGACCTCCCTTTTGTTTTCGTCTACCTCGACGATATGCTGGTAGCCAGCCCGTCTGAGGAATAACACGAGCGGCATCTCACTATGGTTTTTCAGAGGCTAGAAGAGCACGGGTTAATAATCAATCTAGCCAAATGCAAATTCGGCGTGTCACAAATTGATTTTTTAGGACACAGAGTTTCTCCGAAAGGGGCAGTCCCACTTCCAGACAAAGTTCACGCAATAAAAAGTTTCCCACGGCCACAAACGGTCAAATCGCTGCAAGAATTTTTAGGAATGGTTAATTTTTACAACCGTTTCCTCCCCCACGCAGCTCAGCTCATGCAGCCCCTATATGACGCGCTCAGAAAACAAAAAGCTTCCAACGCGGTCGAATGGACCCCAGAGCGCGAAGTTAAAAGCGCCCTAGCTAATGCCACATTGTTGGTTCACCCCGATCCCTCGGCCCGCATTGCGCTAACCACAGATGCTTCGGACCTGGCTATAGGGGCAGTTGTAGAACAACATGTCAACGGAATCTGGCAACCTTTGCCATTCTTTAGCAAATCGCTAAACCAAACCGAGCGTAAATACAGCACTTTTGACAGGGAGCTGCTAGCGCTTCATTTATCCATCCGCCACTTCCAGTTCTGGTTAGAAGGGCGGAGTTTCACGGCTTTTGTAGACCACAAACCGCTCACCTTTGCTATGGCTAAAATTTCCAAACCGTGGTCAGGCAGGCAACAAAGACAGCTGGCTGTGATTTCAGAGTTCAGTACAGACATTCGACATGTGGCAGGCAAACTTAACGTGGTAGCAGACTGCCTCTCTCGTGCTGTGACATCGTCAGAGCGCGAGGAGACAGATTATACTACCTCAGCCACGGAACTCTTCACCAATGCGGGCACATACGCGGCCCCAATCCATGCAGGGATAGATTATGCAGCCATGGCAGAGGAACAAAGTAGTGACGCGGACGTGCGCGCACTCTTGTCTGGACCAACAGGGTTAAGGCTGGAGGAAAGGGGTTTACGCGACGGCGTGCCCCCCCAATATGCGATATCTCAACCGGCCGACCGCGCCCGTTAGTCCCAGCTAAATGGCGCCGCCGTATTTTCGACTCAATTCACTCCCTCGCGCACCCACATGTGCGCACCTCGGTTAAAATGGTCGCTGAAAAGTTTGTGTGGCCTGGCCTGTGCAAAAACGTGAAAGAATGGGCAAAAACTTGCATTTCTTGTCAGCGCGCCAAAATACACAAACACACAAAAGCCCCTCTGGAGCCTTTTCCAATCCCTGCTAGAAGGTTCGACCACGTTCACGTCGACCTCGTGGGACCACTACCTTCCTCCCAAGGTTTCACACACCTGTTAACAATGATAGACCACACCACTCGCTGGCCAGAGGCAGTCCCTCTGGCATTAACCACAGCGGAGGAAGTCGCTCGCGTTTTTTTGACAAACTGGGTGGCACGTTTCGGCGTCCCATCGGACGTCACGTCCGATAGGGAGCCTCAATTTGTCTCGGATCTTTGGTCAGCCATGTCCAGCAGCTTAGGGGCGACAATTCACCGCACCACCGCTTATCACCCTCAGGCTAATGGGTTATGCGAGCGTTTTCACAGATCTTTAAAGGCCGCCCTCAGAGCCTCACTAACGGATACAAATTGAGTAAATAAACTTCCCTGGGTTTTATTGGGGTTGCGTGCTGCGCCCAAAGAGGATCTAGACGCCTCTCCAGCAGAATTAGTTTTTGCACAACCTCTCAGGCTCCCAGGTGAATTTTTACCAGAGAACCCAGAGCCAGGGCATCTTCCAGCCTCGAGGTTTTTAGGCAGCAATGGACCGGACTCTCTCCCCGGACTGGCACATCACTCTTTTCCACGGGTTTTTGTCCCCCAAGCTTTAAAAAACACTGAATTCATTTTTGTTAGGCATGAAGCTTTAAAACCAACTTTCCGCCCAGCATACGATGGGCCATTCAGAGTGCTGGAACCTGGTGATAAACACTTTGTGCTTGATTTTGGGGATAGAAAAGAAACAGTCAGCATTGACAGACTTAAACCTGCCTTCTTGTTGAGAGACGAACCTGCACGGTTGGCGAGAGCACCTCAGCGGGGTAGACCCCCCAAGAGAAAAGACTCAGCCCCCCTGCAGGGAACAAATAATCACTCTCCTCCCCAAGCTGCAGATTCCTTACAGGAAGGTCCCAGCAGGACGCCCCAGCGGACCCACAGCAGATTCGGGAGAAGATTAAAACCCAGACAGCACAGGGACTGATGCAAACTACTCAACAGTTGTTCACTAATTGTGCTGTAACAGTTTAGGACTGACTTGTGATTTTACTATGCTGTTATGATTACCACTGAACTCTCTTAGGAGCATGGCTGCTGGAAAGTTTCTTCTGTGGCAAGAGGTGTAGCAGTTAGTATGTCATAGTAATTATCTTAAACTGTGAATTTTTCTATTGTCCTTTTCTTAGTCGTTTGGGGGGGGGGGGTTGTGGGCTATATTAATCATATATTCCATAACCTACATATGTTGAAGCATATGGGAATGTTTGGTGATTACATATGTAAGGCGACTTCACACCTCAGAAAGGACAAAGACTCTCAACCGCCAGTGAAGAACAAAGACGTTCCCAGACACGGCGGTGGAGACCGGAGTAGCTGCCCTCACCCCCCAGGGCCATGAGGAGGAGTACCAAGACAATGGGGGAGATTAAGATAATGAGGGATGTCAGCTTTTGATATGCATGTTTTTGTTATGTGCAAGTATAAGTTCATAGAGCTGAAAGTGTTCCGGCCTCTTTTTCCTTCTTCTGCTGCTGCACTAGGATGAGACTTGTTAGAGGAGCTGATAATAAACTTTGGTTTATGAATCACATCGCCTCATTATTCCAAGCTCTTCTACATATATACGTATATATGTATATACTGTATATACAGTATATACAGTATATATATATATATATATATATATATATATATATATATATATATATATATATATATATATATATATATATATATATACTGTATATGTGTGTGTGTGTGTGTGTGTGTGTGTGTGTGTGTGTGTGTGTGTGTGTGTGAAAAGGCCTTGTGTGGTTATGAGAAAAAGTGACAAATTTAGGAGAACAAAATGATTTGAAAAAAGCCCAATTGACAGGTAAAAAAATAGCAAATTTATAAGAAAAGATGGCGGTGGAAGGAATAGTTAAAGGATCTCCTTAATCACACTGACACACCTTCCGCAGAGGAAGCAGAGCTTGAGGACAAGTGGGTTGACTCACCCATCACAGGGACTGAGGTCACCGAAGTGGTTAAAAAACTCTTTGGTGGCTGGGCCCCATCGATGGATAAGATTCGCCCTGAGTACCTCAAGGCAATGGATGGGGTTTTTTTTTTGTTTTTTTGTTTTTTTTTTTGTTACTTATTTGTACCCGTAGGTAGACTTGGTTTGCAGTCTAGTGACAAGCCACCGGCTGCTGGTCGCTGCGTGCGCGAGCGCCCTAAACCTACATGTTTTTGGTATGCGGGAGGAAACCGGAGAAATCCCGGAGTAAACCCGCGCAACACGGGGAGAACATGCAAACTCCACACAGCTCACTGTTGGTCGGGGGCTGGGATCGAACCCACGATCTCATGATCCCCGCGATCCCCCGGCCGAGGGTAAAACTGTGCTGCCACAGTGCTAAACCACTGCGCCACCGTGCAGCCAGTGTTGTAGGGTTGTCATGGCTGACACGCCTCTGCAACACTGAGTGGAAGCCGGGGAAAGCACTTTTGGCATGACAAACCAAGGTGGTGGTTGGTTGGTTGGTTGGTTGGTGGTGGTTCCTCTCTTTAAGAAGGGGGACCAGAGGGTGCATTCCAACTTTAGCAGGATCGCACTTCTCAGCCTCCCTGTGAAGGTCTATGCCAGAGTACTGGAGAGGAGAGTCCTGAGGTTGGTTGAACCTCGGCTTCAGGAGGAGCAATGTGGTTTTTGTCCTGGCCGTGACACATTAGACCAACTCTTCACCCTCTCAAGAATCCTCAAGGGTTCATGGGAGTTTGCCCAACTAGTCTACATGTGCTTTGTGGACTTGGAGAAGGCATTCGATTGTGTCCCTCATGTTTTTTTGTGGAGGGTGCTTTGGGGGTATTGTTGCTACGAGCTATCTGGTCTCTATACAACCATTGTGAGAGTTTGGTTCATATTGCCAACACTCAGTCGGACTCGTTTCCAGTGAGAGTTGGACTCCGTCAGGGCTGCCCTTTGTCACCGATCCTGTTCGTAATTTTTGTGGACAGGATTTCTAGGCGCAGCCAGGGAATGGAAGTTATCATGTTCATTGACCACAGGATCTCATCTCTGTTGTTTGCAGATGATGTTGTCCTGTTGGCTTCATCGAGCAATGACCTACAGGTCTTGCTGGGAAAGTTTGCTACTGAGTGTGAAGCGGCTGGGATGAGACTCAGCACCTCCAAGTCTTAGTCCATGGTGCTCAGCCGGAAAAGGGTGGATTGTCACACCTCACTGGAAGGAGACCTCGGGGCAGACCCAGGACATGCTGGAGAGACTACAGTGGCGTGCAAAAGTGTTTGCTCCTTTCCTGATTTCTCATTTTTTGTATGTTTGTCACACTTAACCGTTTGAGTGTGACTGTCGCCAAATTGCTACATAAACCCTAGTGGTCAAGAGTGGTAAATATTTTTTGTCATTAAAACAGTTCAGGCTATAACTTGAAAGTGATAAGGGATAATTGCTTACTGTCAATTAGAAAGATGTAAAATATGATCCAAAGTTTCAGATAGGAATAAAGTTATGCATCTAATTTGTATAATGTTGCAGCAGCTACTGTATATAAATTCCATAACTCGATCAAAACTGGACTTTGGACATATTTACACAATGAATGGTTCAGTTTTTTGACACCGTTGTCTCTACAGGGGTATGTTGTTCTTATTTTCAAAGTATATGAACAAGAAATCAGTGCAATGTTTAAAAAAACAAAGAAATTTGTCACTTATCGGAGGCTAAGGGGACTTGTTAGCTGCCGTGGTTGCTGCGTTTTCACCCATCGTTGTAGTTATTTTGCGTTCTGTCAGTCATTTACGCTCTCTAACACATCTACAAAGTCTTATGATTATTCCACATAAATTTTTCTTGTATCGCGTGGCTATTTTCCGTATACGAAGCCATCTAACTGATGGTGCACGATGATGGATGGCAGCCATATTAGCTTTCTGGGCTAAAAGGATGAAAACAGGAAAAGGAAATGAGGAGTTCTTCTTCTTTGGTGTATTACGTGTCATCCATTGAGTCTTCCAATGCATGTCTGTCACCTTCTGAAACTGGCAGATCAGTACAAATCAGTACAAATCCTCAATGCAGCCGGGGATGTCAGAGTGAGATGACAGGCATAGCGCCACGCTCTGTCACCAGGGGCACCTGAAATCTCACACTCAGAGGGTTAAATGTTTCAGATCATCAAACAAATTTAAATGTTAGACAAAGATAACACAAGTAAACAAAATGCAGGTTTTGTCTCGTTCTTATGGTGGAGTCATGAACACTGACCTTAACTGAAGCAAGTGAGGCCTGCAGTTCTCTGGATGTTGTTGTGGGGTCTTTTGTGACCATTTGAATGAGTCATCGCTGCACTCTTGGGGTAATTTTGGTCAACCGGCCACTCAGGAGAAGGTTCACCACTGTTCCATGTTTTTGCCATTTGTGAATCATGGCTCTTACTGTGGTTCGCTGGAGTCCCAAAGCTTTAGAAATGGCTAGAAAACTGAACTCTGCTTTCCAAAGATGTGATAAACCACAATTAATTTATGTTTTAACAGGGGGAGAATCACTTTTTCACACAGGGCCATGTAGATTTGGATATTTTTTTTACACAATAATAAACACCTTCAATTAAAAACTGCATTTTGTGTTTACTTGTGTTATCTTTGTCTAATATTTAAATTTGTTTGATGATCTGAAACATTTTAGTGTGACAAACATACAAAAAATGAGAAATCAGGAAGTGGGCAAACACTTTTTCACACCACTGTTTGTCTCCCAGCTGGCCTTGGAATGTCTGGGTATCCTCTCTAAAGAGCTGGAGCAAGCGACTGGGGAGAAGAAAGTCAGCTTCTCTGCTTGAACTGCTGCCTCCGTGACCTGGACCTCCAGAAAAGTGGTAGAGGATGGGTGGATGAGTGGACGGATGGATGAAATTTGAACTTTTGAAATCATATTATTTTTAAAACATTTACAATATTCTCATTTTTGTGCTGCACCAGTACAGTGCAGTACAAAAGGCAGTGCTGCGACATCAGTAGATAGCTTAAATTCCACCCCTCCACTTCCAGATCATGGGACCTAACTGCAGAAAAAAATTTGTATTGGAGTTAATGGCGAGAGAGAAATTATTTTTCCATGCTGATCGACTTTTACTGTGAATTACATGTTAATCAATTATAAAAAATAATTTTCCACATAAGTAATGTTGTAGGTTGTGGTCTAATTGTTGTGAAAACATGTAAATTGAAACTCTACAAAGCCAAAGTCAAATAAGTTACATCTCATTTCCAAAGAGAGTCCAAGAGGAGCTGACTCACAGCACCAGTAAAGTCTATGTGAGGAGAATGGTGAAAATCCAAATGCTTCCAGTGTGGGGGCATTAGCATTCTAAAGGTGAGTTCAGACCAAACACCGAATGGGCAAATTTTTTCTGTGGCGTGGATACATTTTAATTCAACGTAAACGCGCAAATAGACATGAATTCACAATCTGAGTGAGTTGCAGACAGGCAAAGTTGCCTTGATAACTTCTGCTGTCATGAACACCTCCGGTAGACAGGGAAGGAGCACTCTCTGTGCAGGCAGTTCTGAAGTCTAACATAATTTATTAACAAAAACACTAAAAATCAAACGTGCCACACAGGGGCTGACAACAAAACAGGAGATACTTGGGCAGGATACAAAACTTGAGACACAAGGTTACTGGCAGAGAATAATAGATGACACCGCCACAAAAACACGAACTCAGACTGACATATACGGTGGTGTGAAAAAATTATTTCTCATTTTTTTGTATGTTTGTTGCACTTAAGAGTTTCAGATCATCAAACAAATTTAAATATTAAATAAAGATAGTGCAAGTAAACACAAAATGAAGTTTTTAAATGAAGGTGTTTATTATTAAGAGTAAAAAAAAAATTCCAAACCTACATGGCCCTGTGTGAAAAAGTGATTGCCCCTCCCTGTTTAAACATAAATTAACTGTCATTTATCACATCTTGGGAAAGCTGAGTTCAACTTCTCTGGCAACACCCAGGCCTGATTACTGCCACACCTGTTCTCAATCAAGAAATCACTTAAATAGGACCTGCCTGATGAAGTGAAGTAGACCAAAAGATCCTCAAATCTAGACATCATGCTGCGATCCAAAGAAATTCAGGAACAAACAAGAAACAAAGTAATTGTGATCTATCAGTCTGGAAAAGGTTATAAAGCCATTTCTAAAGCTTTGGGACTCCAGCAAACTACAGTGAGAGCCATTATCCACAAATGGTGAAAACATGGAACAGTGGTGAACCTTCCCAGGAGTGACCAGTGCTATGTCCACAAACCTGGTGATGAACGAGGCGGAGAGAGTGGTAATGTTAAACACAGCTTTATTGAAGATGTGAAGTAGCAGTACATGGCAAGCATCCAGCGGGATCATCCGGCACAAGAGGAAGTGCCTATTGTAGCCAACCCTGCTATATAGAGCAGTGAAGTCAGCTTCACCATGTGACACTGCACTTCACAATAAGTGCCGATATCACAATCCTCCCACCATTTACAAAGTCCAAAACCACTCAAACAATTCAAATCCACCCCAATTTGGAACCCGAATCACACACTAAATAATGTAAACTGAAATTGCTAGAGGCCTAACACATTCACACAAAACAATGTAAAATAAGAGTCGGTGGGTGGACTACCACACGACATGCACGGTGTCCCGCACGTGGATTATTCTGACACTGAATTAAGCAAAAAGTCTTTATTTCAACCAAAAATATCTGCCATGCTCCTAAACTAAACATAATAAAACACAAGAACATACAAAACTACAAACAATGCTGTCACAACACAGTCACTTGGGTGAGAAAGGTGGAACCAGCGTGGGGGCCCAGGGCAGCCCCTCAGCAGGTGCGCCCCTGGAGGCAGCAGGTCCCCGGAGTGATGGCTGAACTTCTGGACGATGGAGCCCAGATCCCAAACCACCTTCACTGACTCCCCTCCAGCCTCATCACCAGGAGTGTCCTCCTGGACATGTCATAGCTGGTTGGCATGCCTCGACGAGCCATCAGACAGCCGGAGGTATGCTCTTCCCAACTTCACCACTATCTGCAGACGTGCTTGATGCTTTGCTGGCTGTCGTCTGGCTCATCTTCGTCGTGGTCGTTCATCACCCCAAACCCGAACCAAGTCCATAACCCTAAGTGGGGCCTTACTCGCCCTTACTCACCCTGGTATGCTGCTGCTGAGCAGCATACCAGGGCGAGTAAGGCCTTGGTATGCTGCTTTTAAACTCTTCTATAAACATTGTAGCGGTCACCATCATAGCTGCAAACCCCCCACTCAACTGCGGTTGAGCACCGGAGGCATCTGGGGCTTGCATGGTGCCACTCGCCAACGCGGGTGCCCCGCCATCATGCTCAATACCCCCACTACAACTTCCCAAGCACTGGCACTGAGACTTTAACATGCCGAACCTGAGTGAGACTGGTCTGGCTTAAAAGCGAAGGTGTCTGTTAGTCCTTCATCCCAAACCACCCGACCATTCATTCCCAGCACCGTCTTTGATGGTGAAACCCAGTCCATAGAATAGGTCACACCCCATAATTTTACTACCATGTGTTGCCACTTGGAAGGTGAAGTCAATCATCATTGCCAATTTGTAACGAGCAGTTAACTCCACAGTCCCAACAGTGCACAGCCTGCTACCTCCATAGCCATACAACAGCGTCGGGCCATTTCTAATCCTGTGGTGGGGGAAAAACTTGTTCACTGTGGCCCAATTCAGCATTGACCGCACCGCCGCCATGTCAAGTAGCAGTGGCACCTCCACGCCATCTAACTCCACTGCACAATATGTATACCCATTGGTATTGGGGCTCACCGTATGGATGGTTGTCGGGGGCGGGCGGGGTGATTTCTTCCCTGGCGTAGTGATTCAAGCGTCCACATCTGCTGCAACTTTTCCTTTTTGCCTGGCACTCCTTCACTTTATGGCGGTGTGTTGCAGACCCACAATCATTGCATGGGGGTCTTCCCGAGGCAGAACTTCGGCTGGCAGCATTGGTTTCCATAAAATCATCATCCAAACAATCCTCGCTATCCGAGTCCGCAACATTTGCTGTGGTGGGTGGCTCCAGTGGCTTCTGTGACTGGTGCCAGTTTAGGTCCAAAGCTAGCTTGTCTGTGGCCTCCAACTGGAGAGCTTGCTCAACGGCTCTAGCTAACATCAAGTCATTTGGCACCATTAGTACACTAGCTCGCAGTCCAGCGTTGCACATGTGCTCTGTTAGCTGGTGGAGCACCATCTCATCTTCAAGTAGCCCAAAATGGCACTTGCTAGCTAG
Source organism: Pholidichthys leucotaenia (assembly GCA_020510985.1). NCBI lineage: Eukaryota > Metazoa > Chordata > Actinopteri > Cichliformes > Pholidichthyidae > Pholidichthys > Pholidichthys leucotaenia. The sequence goes on from CM035849.1 coordinate 282,418,056, forward strand.
CTGCCTCAAGTCAACGACATGTTGGTGGATGGGCTCACCTACATGTTGGCGTCACTGGCAAAAGTGAATTCTCCGTACAGTCACATTGTCTGGAGTGGTGAAATTGTTAGCTAGCAGCTCCACGACGTCCTCAAACGAGTCTGATGGGCCGAGTATCCGTAGGACTCGCTGACCTTCGAATTCCAGGTTGTGGACGAGAAGCACATATGCCCTCACCTTATCGAGTTTTCCAAGGTCCAGCGCCGTGATGTAAGTTTGGAAGGCCTTGAACCAACGCGGCCAAGGCACCGGCGGCTCACCCAGGAGCTTGAGGAAGGGACAGAATGGTGTAATGCATGCCTTCATATGCTAATCCTCAGTCACCAAATGTTACGTCCACAAATCTGGTGATGAACGAGGTGGAGAAAGTGGTAACGTTGAACACAGCTTAATTGAAGATGTGACGTAGCAGTATACAGCAAGCACCCTGTGGGATCATCCGACACAAGAGGAAGTGCCTATGGCGGCCCACCCCACTAAATAGAGTAGTGCGGTGAGGTGACAGGAAGTCGGCACCACCACAATGCACTTCACAATAAGTGCCGTCATCACAGCCAGCCAATGAAACTTACCCAAAGAGCGCAGCGACGACTAATCTAAGAGGAAACAAAAACCCCACAACAACATCCAAAGAACTGCAGGCCTCACTTGGTTCAGTTAAGGTCAGTATTCATGACTCCACCATAAGAAAGAGACTGGGCAAAAATGGCCTGCATGGCAGAGTTCCAAGATGAAAACCACTGCTGAGCAAAAAAAGGCTTGTCTCAGTTTTGCCAGAAAACATCTTGATGATCCCTTCGACTTTTGGGAAACTACTCTGTGGACTGATGAAACAAAAGTTGAACTTTTTGGAAGGTGTGTGCCCCATTACATCCGGCGTAAAAGTAACGCAGTAATTCAGAAAAGGAACATCATACCAACAGTAAAATATGGTGGTAGTAGTGTGATGATGTGGGGCTGTTTTGCTTCTTCGGGACCTGGAAGACTTGTTGTGGTAAATAGAACCACAAATTCTGCTGTCTACCAAAAAATCCTGATGGAGAATGTCCAACCATCTGTTCGTGACCTCAAGCTGAAGTGCACTTGGGTTCTGCAGCAGGACAATCCAAAACACATCAGCAAGTCCACCTCTGAATGGCTTAAGAACAACAAGATGAAGACTTTGGAGTGGCCTAGTAAAGTCCTGACCTGAATCTGATTGAGATGCTGTGTCATGGCCTTAAAAGGTGGTTCATCAAAAATCCTCCAATGTGGCTGAATTACAACAATTCTGCAAAGATGAGTGGGCCAAAATTCCTCCACAGTGCTGTAAAAGACTCAATGGCAGTTATCCCAAATGCTTGATTGCAGTTGTTGCTGTTAAGGGTGGCCCAAACAATTATTAGGTTTAGGGAACAATCACTTTTTCAAACAGGGCCCATGTAGGTTTGGATTTCTTTTCCCCCTTAATAATAAACACCTTCATTTAAAACCTTCATTATGTGTTTACTTGTGTTAGCTTTGTCTAATATTTTAATTTGTTTGATGATCTGAAACATTTAAGTGTGACAAACATACAAAAAAATGATACATCAGGAAGGGAGCAAATAAATGTTCACACCACTATAAGTATATAGAGCAGACAAGCAATCAAGGGCAAACGGAGACAGCAGGGAAATGGCTACAGGTGCTGAGAACAGGATGGGCGGGGCTGTACAAACAGTTACAAACAGGGGTGCAAACAAAACAAAGACAAAGGACCAGGGGAGAGCTAACACAAAACTGCGACCATAATAATAGTAATAATCATAATAAACATACAGAGCAGGAACCAATACTACAGAACATAATTAGGGACATAATAATGAAAATGAAAGCATCAAGGTCCTAATGCATCCGTGCCAGAGCCTTGGCGGAGGTATGCATTCTCAGATCATCACCAAAATGTTATGGGGTCATCTCTAGCCCAAGGACCACCTCTGGTAAAAAAAATTTCATCCAAATCCATCAGGTAGTTTTTGATTACATACATGTGCAGTGAAAATAATCTGCAGTTCACATGCCCATACTGTTGGTGGCAGCCAAGAGCCACCAAACTGATCTGAACAGTTGCAATCCTAGAACAAAAGAAGAGCACGGTGACAGATGTTTTAAATGGTGGAAGGGGTGGAGGTACATGAATACAATGACAATCAAGACAAACAGGAGCTTTTGCTGTTTAGTGACAGAGGAAAAAAAAAACAGACAGGCAAAAAGAAGGACATTTGTTCACCCAGTATTGGCGGATTGCTCAGTACTTCCCTCTGGCGGGAGGTTCCGGACGCATATGCAGTTCACTGCGACCATTTGTGGGCGAGGAATGTTGGGACTTGGAGTTTTTAGTGAGTTTTTAACAAGTTTTACCTTGTCCTTGGTCTGCAAAACTAAACAGCAAAACCAACATCAAAACAGTCAATGTGATGAATAAATGGTGTAGTTGCTGAATACGTTTTGTTTTTTTGTTTTTTTCAGTAGCCGCTGTTTTATAACAGTTCAGCTCCACTTGATGAAACAAAAAAACGTGCTTTATTGTGCTGTAAAAAGTTGCACTGCTGCCTCTCGTGGCCCGACATAATAAAAGTGAGTTAAATTTGTGGCTATTTCAAAAACAAAGCCTTAGCTCAGAATTCTGAAAAATTAAAAGTCAAGAAAATATGGCAATACAATGATACAAGCCTTTAGTTGCACTTAATTTTGACTGGGAGAGCTGAAACAGACAGGGGGACAGATGGATGCATACAACCATCCACACACAGACACATTGAGTGATTACCATATGCCTCCCTTTTCACCAAGGCATCATAAACACAATGATCTAACTAAGACTGAGGTAGGGGAACATGGAACAGCTGGAATAACAATCAGGGGCTAAACTGGAGCACACATGAAGGAAGTGGCTACAGGTATGGAAAAAATGAGGAGCTGGGAACAACACCTAAGCTATTATACACACAGGACCCAAAACCAGACAGGGAATGGACAAAACAGACTGGGGGAACACAGAAGATGATGACCGAGAAAACAAGGCGACACAGAGGGCAAATGATGCAAATAATCATAATAAGCTAAATTAGGGAAGCACACAGAGAACACAAATGAACATAAGGTGTGGACATGATGCTAAGATCATGCCCCAGACCATGACACCCCCTCCCCCTCCCCGAAGAGCGGATTCAAGACACCTAGTAAACAAAACAAAGAATACCCCAATTGGGTGGGAGTAGGGGGGCATAGGTATGGCAGAGCAAAACAAAACAAAAGTACAGAAAAAAAACAAAAATTTTAAACTTAGAAGATAATGACAACATGGAAACTTTAAAAACAGGAGATAATGACAACATGGAACCTTTAACCTCAGGTGGTGACAACATAAAACCTTTAAACTGGGGAGGTGACATGGGAGCATTTCGCTCTGAAGAAAACAATATGAGAACCTTTTGCTCTGTAGAAAAAAATGCAGGAGCACCTTGCTCTGGAGAAAACCATGTAGGAGCCTCTTGCTCATGAAATAACAACATAGGAGTTTTAAACTCAGGAAATAACAGGAACCTCTTGCTGAGAAGAATGCAACATGGGGGGGTTTAAACTCAGGAGATAACATTGGAGCCTTTTGCTCAGCAGAAAACAACATAGCGGCCTCTTGTCGTGGGGAAAACAATCTAGGAGCCCTTTGCTCTGGGAATAATAACAAAGGAGTTTCTAGCTCCAGAGATATCATTATACAGTGGCGGGAAAAAGTGTTCACCCCCTTCCTAATTTCTCATTTTTTTTGTATGTTTGTCACACTGAAGGGGCAGCACAGTTCAGGTTCAGGTTCAGGTTACTTTTTTTGTACCCGTAGGTAGATTTGTTACACAGTGGCGGGGGATCCTGGGTTCGAGCCCAGCCCCCGACCAACAGTGATCTGTGTGGAGTTTGCATGTTCTCCCCATGTCTGCATGGGTTTACTCCGGGATTTCTCCGGTTTCCTCCCACATGCCAAAAAACATGCAAGTTAGGTTAATTGGCATTGGATCACCCCAGGGCTGTGTACTTTCCCCCCTACTCTTCTCCCTTTATACCAACTCCTGCACCTCCTCCCACCAGTCTGTTAAGCTGATTAAGTTTGTGGACGACACCACCCTCATCGGGCTCATCTCCAACGGTGACGAGTCCGCCTACAGGGAAGAGGTGGCCCAGCTGGTGTCCTGGTGCAGCCACAACAACCTGCAGCTGAATGCTCTGAAGACAGCGGAGATGATTGTGGACTTCAGGAAAGTCACATCCCCCCTGCCCCCCCTCACCATCACAGGCTCTCCCATCACCTTTGCAGATTCCTTCCGCTTCTTGGGCACCACCATCACCCGAGACCTCAAATGGGAGCCAACCATCAGCTCCCTCATCAAAAAGGCCCAGCAGAGGATGTTCTTTCTGCGGCAGCTGAGGAAGCTCAAGCTACCCACCAAGATGTTAGTGCAGTTCTACACGGCCATCATCGAGTCCATCCTCACCTCCTCCATAACTGTGTGGTACGCAGGAGCCACTGCCAGGGACAGACTAAGGCTGCAGCGCGTCGTGCGCACTGCTGAGAAGGTGATAGGCTGCAAGCTCCCATCTCTCCAGGACCTGTACATCTCCAGGACCCGGAGGCGTGCTGGCCGGATCATAGCCGATCCTTCACATCCTGGTCACGTGCTGTTTGCCCCCCTCCCCTCAGGTAGAAGGCTTCGGTCCATTCGGACTAAAACCTCTCGGCACATGAACAGCTTTTTCCCCTCTGCCATCAGACTGCTGAACACTAAGTGACTTTTGACTCTCGTGCACTATGTACAGCAGCTCAACCAGACTCATGTCATTCATCACTGTTTTTCTGTTGCATTATTGACTGCACTATGTGGTACTTCACATTATCTGCTACATGCTAATTTTTTAAACTGCCTTGACTAGTACTACTCATTATTACTAGTATTATTATTATTATTACTTATTACTACTTATTTTTCTACACTTATTGCACGTTTCTAGTCCTTTAGTTTTTTAGTTTATCCCTTTTTCTCATTATGTTTTTAATGTTGCAGCATGGCACCGAGACAAATTCCTAGTTTGTGTATCACATGAACAATGGCAATAAACCTGATTCTGATTCTGATTCTGATTCTGATCAAACTGGGGATTCCAAATTGTCCTTAGGTATGACTATGAGAGTGAATGGTTGTCTGTCTCTCTGTGTTGGCCCTGCGATGGACTGGCGATCTGTCCAGGGTGTACCCTGCCTCCCACCCAAAGATGCTGGGATAGGCTCCAGCGCCCCCGCGACCCGAAAAGGACTAAGCAGACGAAGATGGATGGATGTCACACTGAAATGTTTGAGATCATCAAGCAAGTTTAAATATTAGACAAAGAAAACACAAGTAAACACAAAATGCAGTTTTTAAATGAAGATGTTTATTATTCAGGGAAAAAAAAACATCAAACCTATGTGGCCCTGTGTGAAAAAGTGATTACCCTCCCCCACCCTGTTAAAAAGTAAATTAACTGTAGTTTATGTCATGATCCTGGGGCACGGGTGGGTGCCGTGTCCAGTTTCCTGTCTAGTTTAGTGTTTTTCTGTCTGCTGTGTTTGGTTCCTGTTTTATTCTTGTCTTTTTGTATCTGTAGTATTATGTACATTTTGGGGTTCTGTTGTGTTTGTGTCGTTATGGTTTCCGGTTCATTTATTTTGACAGCGCTGTGCAGCTTCCGGCTGTCAGACTGGTCGGAACTGCACACCTGTTATTCACTCTGTTATTTTCTCCCCTCATGCATCCACATCTGTCACTGATTATGTTCTACATATAAGGGTATGGCAAACCTCTGGGGTTTGGCGTGTCCTTCTACCATGTGTACCCGTCCTCAGGAGCTGTTGTCTGAGTGTTTTGGGTCCCGCTGTCGAGGAGAGTTGGAGAGCTCTGTCCAGGTATGTTTTCCCCTATTTCCAGCCCTTGGCCAGGTGTCCCCTGGCTTCCGTCCCGCTGGGCGTCAAGCCCCACTTTCCTCCAGCGTTCATCATTTTGTATTTCTTTGTAGCGCCTTGCACTTTGTGATTTAGTTTTTGTATGTTACGTTCTTGTCTGCTTTTATGTTCATAAATGTGTTAACTCACAGAGAGCGTTTAGTGTCCTACTTTCGCCCGTGAAATGGGCAATTCATGACAGTTTATAACATCTTTGGAAAGCTGAGTTCAATATCTCTAGCCACACCCAGGCCTGATTACTGCCACACCTGTTCTCAATCAAGAAATCACTTAAATAGGGCCTGCCTGACAAAGTGAAGTAGACCAAAAGATCCTGAAAAGCTAGACATCATGCTGCGATCCAAAGAAATTCAGGAACAAATGAGAAGCAAAGTATTTGAGATCTATCAGTCTGGAAAAGGTTATAAAGCCATCTCTAAAGCTTTGGGACACCAGTGAACTACAGTGAGAGGCATTATCCACAAATGGCAAAAACATGGAACAGTAGTGAACCTCCCCATTCCCCAAGAGCGCAATGACGACTCATCCAAGAGGTCACAGAAGACCCCACAACAACATCCAGAGAACTCCAGGCCTCACTTGCGTCAAGTTAAGGTCAGTGCTCATGACTCCACCATAAGAAAGAGACTGGGAAAAAATGGCCTGTATGGCAGAGTTCCAAAACGAAAACCACTGCTAAACAAAAAGAGCATAAGGGCTCTTCTCAGTCTTGCCAGAAAACATTTTGATGATCCCCAAGACTTTTGGAAAAATACTCTGTGGACTGACAAGACAAAAGTTGAACTTTTTGGAATGTGTGTGTCCCATTACATCTGGTGTAAAGTAACACAGCATTTCAGAAAAGGAACATCATACCAGCAATAAAATATGGTGGTGGTAGTGTGATGGTCTGGGGCTGCTTTGCTGCTTCAGGACCTGGAAAACTTGCTGTGGTAAATGGAACCACAAATTCTGCTGTCTACCAAAAAATCCTGATGGAGAATGTCCGACCATCTGTTTGTGACCTCAAGCTGAAGAGCACTTGGGTTCTGCAGCAGGACAATGATCCAAAACAGACCATCAAGTCCACCTCTGAATGGCTTAAGAACAACAAAATGAAGACTTTGGAGTGGCCTAGTCAAGTCCTGATCTGAATCCAATTAAAATGCTGTGGCATGACCTTAAAAAGGTGGTTCATGCTCAAAAACCCTCCAATGTGGTTGAATTACAACAATTTTGCAAAGATAAGTGGGTCAAATTTCCTCCACAGTGCTGTAAAAGACTCATTGGCAGTTATTGCAAATGGTTGATTGCAGTTTTTTTTCTGCTAAGGGTGGCCCAAACAGTTATTAGGTGTAGGGGGCAATCACTTTTCCTAACAGGGTCATTTAGGTTTGGATTTTTTTTTCCCCTTAATAATAAACGCCTTCATTTAAAAACTGCATATTGTGTTTACTTGTGTTAGCTTTGTCTGAAATTTAAATTTGTTTGAATATCTGAAACATTTAAGTGTGACAAACATACAAAAAAATGAGAAATCAGGTAGAAGGCAAACACTTTTTCACACCACTGTAGGTGTTTCTAGCTCTGGAGATACCAATATAGGAGCTTTTTGTTCTGGGGACAGTACCTGAGCGGCCTTCTTCGCAGGGGGTAACAGCAGTTTAGGAGCAGCGACTCCAGGTGGCAAAGGTGGAGCGTACTGCTCAGACGGCCCAGGTGGAGCAGACTGCTCGGAGAGCCCAGATAGAGTGGACTGCTTGGACAGCCCAGGTAGAGTGGACTGCTCGGATGGCCCAGGTGGAGCAGACTGCTCAGATGAACCAGGTGGAGCTGACTGCTTGGACCAGCCAGGTGGAGCGGACTGCTCGGTGAAGCCGTGGTGTTATGTATGGTAAAATACCTGGGTGAAAGATGAGGCAAGATGACTGGGCGAACACAGCTTTATTGATGGAACCAATAAAGCTGTAATAACAATAAAGCTGTCCCGACAGCTCTGGCTAATTTTAAGTCATTGGGCATCATGAGTAGCCTAGCCCACAATGCGGCACTACACGTGTGCTCCACAAGCTGGTCACATACCATTTCATCTTCCAATGGCCCAAAGTGACACTCGCTAGCTAGCTGCCTCAAGTAGGCGACAAACTGATGAATAGGCTCACCTACCTGTTGATGACATTGCCAAAAACAAATCCTCCGGACAGTCATGCTATCCAGGGTGTGAAAATAATTTGCTAGCAGCACCACAACATCTTCAAAAGAGTCCGAAGCTCTGAGTGTGCGCAGGACTCGCTGGCCCTCAATACCCAGGTTATGAACAAGAAGCGCACATGCTCTGACATGAGGAAGAGGAGGAGGAGACCCCACTGACCACTGTTCAGCCGGGAGCTTGAGGTGGAGAGGGTGAGCAGCTTTAAATACCTGGGCAGCCACATCAGTGAGGATCTTACGTGGACACACAACATCACATAGTTGGTTGAGAGAGCTCAACAGTGCCTGTACTTTCTGAGGAGGCTGAAGAAGTTTCGCATGTCCCCCAGGATCCTCAACAACTTCTACAGCTGCATCATCGAGAACATCCTGACCAACTGCATCTCTGCATGGTACAAGCAGCACTACTGCCCTGGACCACAAACGCCTGCAGAGAGTGGTGAAGACAGCGGAGAAGATCATCAGGACTTCATTCCCCTCTCTGCAGAGCATCTACCACTGCAGAGTCCAAAGGAGAGCTGACGCCATCCTCCAGGACCCCACCCACCCCCAGCACAGAATGTTTACACTTCTACCCTCAGGCCGGAGGTACAGAAGTGTGAAATGCAGGACAAGACTGAAAAACTCCTTCTTTCCCACTGCTATCAGACTCCTGAACAAATAACAAACTCCCAAAACTCTGCAACACAGCTTTGCAAATAGGAACTCATACACCGGTTGCAAAATTTGCACATTGCTTATTTGTACAGTGTACATCGTCTCACCCCGTCTGATATCCATATCAACTTTGCTGCTAATTATCATGTACAGTCTACTGGTATTATCATTACAGAGAAATTCGCACACTGGATGCTAATTTGTATACTGCTCATTTTGCACACTGCTCGTTTGCACACTGTACATAGTCTTATGCCATCTCAGGATTATTTTTTTTAATTTTATTTACTTATTTCAAATGTGTAACATCAAGCATTCAGTGACAGTGATGTAGAAAACATTGTTAATAAAAATAAAAGTAAAATATATATCAAAACATAAGTCACCATACAAAACATAAGTTTCACTATGCATATAATTCACAAACATATCTGAAAAGGTGTGGGAAGAAGTTTAAACGTATTCAATTGCACCCCTTCTCCACAAATCATTGATTTCTATTCACTTTTTTTCCTAGCTATACACAACACAGTGTATATATATATATATATATATATATATATATATATATATATATATATATATATATATATATATATATATATATATACTGTATATATATATATATATATATATATATATATATATATATATATATATATATATAATTTAAATTAATTAAATTATAGAAAATAATAATACATACATTTAATAAACAATATTCAGAAACACAACTTTGTTCAAATACCATCATCCTTGTACCTTGCAAAGGTCTTTTTTTTTATACATCCTATTAAATTGTTTTATGTTTGGACATTGCTTCAATTCATCATTCAGATTGTTCCATAATTTCACTCCATAGATGGATACACAGAAACATTTCTGTCCTTACATTTACTGTTTTAAAAATTAAATAATCCCCTTTAATTGTAACTGCCTAAAATATTTTTTGGAAGTTTATTATTTTTTAGCTCTGAACATGATTTGTCCAGTTTGGTATTTTACTTGATCCAAAAATTTTAATATATTTGACTGCAAGAAAAATGGATTTGTGTGATCCCTATAACCAGCTTTATGGATAGTTCTTATTGCTCTTTTTTGTAGCATAATTAGCGGCAGCAGCGTGCTTCTTCTTCTTCTTTTAGATTTGTTTGGCAGTTGGCAACCAGCTTACAGGTGCATTACCGCCACGTACTTCACTCTATGTCATCACTATCTGGTCAGGAGCTGTAGTCCTTCTATCATCATTGCTGTGTCCAATTGAACCTCAACTCTATCTTCAGACATCCCTCTTCTTCGTCTCCCTGTACTTCTCTCTATATCATCACGCTACACATCTTGGCCGTGGCTCCAGCAACCTTTTCTTTTCATAGCGTGCTTCAATAATTATTACCCCAAACCTCCACACAGTAGCCGAAGTATGTTGAAACCAGTGATGTGTGAAGAATGAGGAGTGATCCGTGATCCAGAACATGTTTTGCTTTATTTTAAATTGCAATCGTTCTTGATATTTTTGAGTTTAAATGTTTTATATGCTTCTTCCAGTTAATTTTATCATCAATTATCACTCCAAGAAATTTGATTTCATTGACTCTTTCAATATCTGTTCCACTAATTTGTATTTTTATTTGTATTTATTTGTATTTTTGTTCTACAGTTGCCAAATAACATCATTTTTGTTTTGCCTAAGTTTAGTGATAACAGCTGGCAGGGGTCTTCACAGACATCTTCAATCTGTCCCTGGCCCAGGCCGTGGTACCAGCGTGCTTCAAGACCACTTCAATAGTACCAGTGCCGAAACATTCAACACCATCGTGCCTAAATGACTATCGCCCTGTGGCACTGACGCCCATAGTCATGAAGTGCTTTGAGCGACTGGTCTTGACACAGCTCAAAAAAAGCCTGCCCCCTACACTGGACCCTCATCAGTTTGCCTACCGGAGTAACAGGAGTACAGAGGATGCGGTTTCTACAGTGCTGCACTATGTACTCTCACACCTGGATGACAAGAACACCTATGCAAGAATGCTGTTTATTGACTTCAGCTCAGCATTCAACACAGTTATCCCCTCCAAGTTGCTCACTAAACTTGGGGACCTGGGAATCAGTACCTCCACTTGCAGCTGGATCATGGATTTTCTGACCAACAGACCCCAGCATGTTAGGTCAGGCCCCAACCGTTCTTCCGTCATCACACTTAACACTGGTGTACCACAGGGCTGTGTGCTCAGCCCATTCCTCTACTCCCTCTACACCCATGACTGCAGGCCTATGTATGGATCCAATTCCATCATAAAGTTCGCAGATGACACCACGGTGATTGGACTCATCAGGGACAACGACGAGTCAGATTACAGGGCAGAGGTTGAGCACTTGGCTACTTGGTGCGCTGACAATAGCCTGCTCCTTAACACCAGCAAAACCAAGGAGCTCATAGTGGACTACAGGAAGGAGAGGGGAGAGACACATGACCCCATCCATATCAATGGCATAGCTGTTGAACATGTCCCCAGCTTCAAATTCCTGGGGACCCACATCTCGGAGGACCTGTCCTGGTCAGTTAACGCCACCAGCCTGATCAAGAAGGCCCATCAGCGCCTCTTCTTCTTGAGGACACTGAAGAAGAACCATCTGTCAACTGACATCCTGGGCAACTTCTACCGCTGCGTGATAGAGAGCACCCTGACCAACTGTATCACAGTCTGGTATGGGAGCTGCTCTGTAGCTGACCGCAAGGCGCTGCAGCGGGTGGTGAAAACCGCCCAACGCATCACAGGGACTCCACTTCCAGCTATAGAGGACGTCTACAGGAAAAGATGTCTGCGCCGGGCATGCAGCATTCTTAGGGACTCCAACCATCCTGCTCATGGATTGTTCCAGCTTCTCCCCTCCAGAAGACATTTCAGAAGCCTTCAGACTAGAACCAGCAGGTTTAGGAACAGTTTCTTTCCAACAGCTGTCACGTTATTGAACTTAGTTCCCCGCTGACTCTCTTACAATCATCTTTTACCATCCTCACCTGTACATAACTGCATAACTACATAACTACATCTAACTTATTGCACATTATTTGCGCATAACAGTACTCTTAACTTTCTGCACTGCTGCATATATTTGCATATATTTGTTTAAATTGCACATACTGTTAATTACCGTATATACTGCACTGCTGTCCTTTGCACTTCTGATTGGATGCTAAACTGTGTTTCGTTACCTTGTATTCATACATGTGTAATGACAATAAAGTTGAATCTAATCTTATCTAAAAAACTTGTTTATGTCAAACCACATCTTCAGTTTTTCCATTTCTCTTTATGTCATCCAGTAATTGCTGTCGATCTTCTGCACAGAAAATGTTCATATCATCAGCAAACAAAACCAGTTTTAATTTTTGTGACACTTTACAAATGTCACTGATATAAAGAATGAACAATTTTGAACCCAACACTGACCCCTGAGGGACACCACAGACAATATCCAAACATAAAGGGCACCATTTACCAAAACTCATAAACTGTCTCCTATTACTCAAATAACTCTTTATCCATTGCAACACAACCCCTGTGATACCATATTGTTCCAATTTCCTTACTAATATATCATGATTTATTGTGTCAAAAGCCTTTTTTAGATCGATGAATAGTCCAATAGCATGTTTTGTTTTGTTTTTGTTTGTTTTTTTTCAATCAATGGACAGCGTTATATCCTCTATTGTATCTAATAATGCAAGTGATGTGGATCTGTTTGATCTGAACCCATACTGACTGTCAGTGATTAAATTGTGTTTATCTATGAATTTGTCCACACAGTTATTGAAAAGTTTTTCAAGAATTTTGGAAAACTGTGGAAGAAGTGAAACAGGTCTATAATTTGTGAAACAATGCTTGTTACCAGATTTGTACAGTGGAATGACTTTAGCTGTTTTCATTTTATCAGGGAAAATAGCAGTTTGAAATGATAAGTTAAATTTATAGGTTAATGGTTTGGAAATCCCTCCAATTACCTTTTTCACCATTATCATATCAATGTCACCACAATCCGCTGACTTTTTGTTTGTACACTTCATAACAATATCAATCACCTCTTTTTCATCCACAGGATTAAGAAACATTGAATTTGGATTCCTGTTTATCAGCTCATCAAAGATTGTCCTAGTTATACCTTGGTCAGGAATTTTTTCTGCCAGATCTGGACCAACATTGACAAAAAAAAAATGTTAAAACTATTAACTACAACATCCATATTGCATTCATCCTTATCACTGACAACAAAAAACTCTGGATAGTGTGAATGTCTAGAGCTATTCTTGATTATACTGTTCAATAAGTCCCATATTCCTTTAATATTACCTTTGTTTTTACCTAGTATTCTCTTATCTTTCTTGTTATTCCTAATACTAGTAGTTAACTTATTTCTATAATTTTTGTAATTAATTTCTGCCTCTTTCATTCTTTGTCGTTTGAATTCTCTATAAAGTGAGTTTTTCTTTTTGCAGGAATTTTGTAAACCTTTGGTTATCCATGGACATTTTTTATATTTTACTTTTTTATTTATCTGAGTTATAGGACAATTTTTATTATATAAAAACATAAATATTTTGAGAAATCCCTCATATGCACCATCCACGTTCATGTCATCTCTGATATCAATATCCCACTGTCCATTATAGTCACCCAGGGAATTTAATGTTTCATTCTTCTTGTTTCCTCTAGTTATTCTGTCGTTTGGTTCTGTGTTATTACCTCATGAGTATTGCTGTGTACCTTTTACCCTGGCATTCGTTCGGAGAGCAGAGTAAGAATTTCATTGCTCATGAAATGTTGCTTTGAATATTGAATCTAACTTGTCGAGCTTACTGAGGTCCAGTGTGATGATGTGGATCTGGAAGGCCTCAAACCACATGGACAAAGGCACTGGCGGTTCGCCCAGCAGCTCTGGAAAGTGTCATGAACAGAGCCCGTGTTTAGTGTGGGCTCGGTTCTGATCGATCCTGGTGGCTCAGGCGGTGGGTTTGTTATGTGGAGTTGTGTTTTGATTTCTTGTTGTTTTCATTTCTGCTCACTGTTTCTGTTCCTGTCTGTAGCTGCCGCTCTGGCCTCTCCGGCCACGCCCCCCTCTTTCTGACAGCCAGCTGTTCGCCCTAGTAATCAGCTTTCCAGCGCTCGCCCAGGTGTTCCCTATTGGTCACGCCAGCGGCATCTGTATGAAAGGAGCTCTTCGCTAGACAGACCCCGCTGGATCATTGTACGGGTTAGATGGTTTCTCTCTGCCGTCAACCGTCACGTCACTAAGGACTGTCTGTGTTTGCTAGCTGTCATTGCGGTGACTACTCGGCCTGCCCCCACACTGTGAGTATCTGTCTGTGTGCTGTCCACCGCTGTATGTTTCCAGTGTGTGTGTTGGGAGGCCTAGAGGACTCTGCTCGTATCCGAGCTGTTCTGTGCTTATTTGTGTTGTGTTAATAAACGTGTGTGCTGTAACTCTTCGTTTAAATCCTCGTCCTTTTTCTCCTCCTCCGTGTGCTGTTGGAGAAGTGCACGGAGAGCTTATGACAGAATGATCCAGCCATAAAAAGGATTTAGCGGGTTACACCCACACAGTCATTATTTTTTTTCATTTTTGGACCGTCTCATTTTCACTCACCTGCTTTCCGGGTGCAATGGCTGAGGTGCTGGAGAGGGAGCTGCGTTTGCTTTGTCTGCTGGAGGACATACTCTCGCGGACGCTGGAGCCCTGTTCACCCGAGACAGCTCGATGGGCTCGGGATACGGCGGTGAGAGTGATAAATCGGGATAGCCTGTGGGACCATCCAGAGGCGACCAAGATTCTCTGGGATATCTTCGCCGTGCCATTCGTGGAGGCGAGTGCTGAGCTCCCAGCGCTCGAGCCTCCCACGGCTACACCACAGTCATTTCCAGATAATCCAGAGTGCATCGGCCTGGATTATCTGCAGCCGGGTGGTGTGCTCAAAATCCCGGACCATCTGGTGCTCCAACCGCCCGCGAGGAGAAGGAAGCCTCACCGGAGGAAGCCCCCCTCGTCTTCGGCGGCCGTCATCACTCCAGTCACCGAGATTGTCCCAGCTATGCCCACCTCCGCGTCATCGGAACCAGCTCCTCTACAACCCTTTGAAGGAGTCAGTGACACAGAGAAGGGTGATAGCCAATAGTTTGCAGCTCTCAACATGCTCTCAACATCGGGAGCCGGGGTGACAGGCAAGTGTTTTTTTCATTTCATTCCATCTAATTGCAAACCTTGTCTATTTCCCGAGGGAGAGGCCCAGTTTAAGCAGTCCGCTGGGTCCTCTCCTCCGGCTGCAAATATTAATTCACCTTTTCCCCTCTCCGTGTCTCCTCCCATTCTCCCTGAGGGCCCATTGGCCCAAGGTCAGGGCAGTCAAACGGTGGAGGAGCCAGTGGCCCCGGATGATCCATTCCAGGAGCCAACATGGAGAGGCTTCTCTGCAGCCATGCCGGAGGAATCCCCAGCGTTGCAGCCCCTGCAGGAAGAACATAGGACTGTTACTACCTTCTCACCAGCTGTGGAGGCTGTTGCTGCAGAGTTGCCCACGATTGAGGAGGGATGGGCCGCCGAATATATCCGGACTTTCATCAACGGGGCCCTCGCCACCCGAGGACTGAAGAGGAAGCTAGAATGCTTGGGAAGTGCTATGGAGGTTTTGGAGGCTTATCCTGGGTTATGGGACTACCCTGAGTTCGCTGACCTGCTGGCGACGGTGAGTTTACTTCAGGGCTCCTTCCCCAGGCTGACGTTCCTTACAGCGCCGAGACGGAGACCCAGAGATCAGCAGGCCTTCATTCCTTGGGACTTTTCACCCGACCCTCCTCCGTCTCCAGCACGGCCAGTCCTGGCGACCAGACCACGGCGTCATCCGGTGAGGAGACGCCGGGAGAAGCCTTCCCCTCCTTCGGCTGTCGACGTCTTTCCAGCCTCTGAGAGGGCCATGGTTCCCTGGTCCACACCCACTTCCGCATGTCCCGAGCTGGCTCTTCCATCGTCCAGAGGGGGAGCCAGTGCCAGTGCAGATGCGAGTGAGGATGACTGCCGGCTCCCCGCAACTGTGAACATCGAGCACCAGAAGAACAGGCAAGTGTGTTTTTGTGTTATTAAACATGATAATGATAAACACTATCTGTCTCCCAGAAGAGAGGCCCAGCTTCAGCAGTCCTCTGGGTCCTCCCCTCCAGCTGCGGAGGTAAACTACTTCCTTGTCTCTTCTGTGTTTCCTCTGTTGATTCCTGAGAGTGAGCAGAGCTACCGGACAATTGAGGAGCTGGTGGTTCCGGACAATCCCTTCCCGGAGCCAGCATGGAGAGGTCCCCCTGCAGCCACGCTGGTGGAGTCCACTGCATTGGAGCTACTGCAGGAAGTTAATAGGACTGCTGTCACCATCACGCCTGCTGCAGAGACCGCCGCAGCAGAGTCATCCCCTGGACCAGACCCCCAGCCGATGGGACCTGGACTGTCATCGTCGACAGCGTCGGAGTCCTGGTCGGCGGTGGAGCCCAAGTTCAGGCAAGTTTGCTCCATTATATCAATACCCCAGATATCCATGTCACACTGCTCGACTCATGGCGAGGAGGGCCCAGGGCAGCTCGTAGCAGCCCTCGGGTCCGCTTCACTGGGCTCCACCGCTGCCGGCGACCCTGATCTGGTCTCTTTCTCTCTCCATCCCTGGATGGAGCCCCCTGCCAGGGCCGCCAAAGAGCAGCTCATCTCGCCGGAGATCGCCGAGGATCGGGGCCCAGCGCCAGGTGATGTGAGGACTACCACCTCCCTCGCTGGAGAGGCCACCGTGGGAGCGATGAGGCCCCCAATGGGGGTCACCGCTAGTGCAACGATGCTCCAACTGGAGCCCATCGCGGGTGCAGCCACGTCCCAGATCGGGACCATCGTGGGTGCAGTGGAGCCGGTCTGGTCAGGGATCACCGCGGGAGCAATGAGGCCCCCAATGGGGGATCACCGCGGGTGCTGCCGACCCTCAGCCGGAGGTCACCGCGGGTGCTGCCGACCTTCAGCCGGAGGTCACCACGGGTGCTGCAGACCCTCAGCTGGAGGTCACCGAGGGTCCAGCCAGGCTCCCGCTGGAGTCCATTGGGGGTGCAGCAGAGCCGGCCCAGCGGGGGGCCTCTGTGGATGCAGCTAGACTCTCGCGGGAGTCCGTCATGGGTGCTGCGGAGCCGGCCCAGTCAGGGGCCACCGTGGGCGCAGTTAGGCTCTCGCTGAAGTTCATCGTGGGTGTAATGGAGCCGGCTCGGTCAGGGGCCACCATGGGTGCAGTTAGGTTCTCGCTGGAGTCCATCGTGGGTGCAGCGGAGCTGGCCCGGTCAGGTCCCACCACGGGTGCCACTGAGGAGACCGTGGAGGCTCCCTCTCCTCAGTCCGGTTGCCCTCCAGTCAGCCTTCTGGTGGGCAGGCCTCCTCCTGTTTCACCCAGTCTGTCCTGGTGGCTGAGCAACATGGGCCGGCCACCAGAAGAATTGACTCCCCGGGTCTGGTGGCCCATGTTCTCTGGCAGGCCACCAGATTCCGTCCACCGGACCTTCTGCTGGGCCTGGGACTCTGGGCGGCCTCCTAAGCCCCAACGCCCGTGGACTTGGGGGGGGGGGTTTAATTGTGGACCCTGGGTGGGGTATTGTGTCCCCTCCTTTCCTGTTCCCCCTACCTCCCACCCGAGTTCGTGTGTCATTGTTGTGCCTGTTGGGGTTGGTGGGGGGTTCCTTGATGTTACCGTGGGTGTCTGGTATCCACCCCTAGAAGGAGGTAACACCATAAAAAAATGAAAGAACCTGCCCCCCGCCAGAAGGAACATAACAATATCCCACGAACCGAGCCCATGTTTACTGTGGGCTCGGTTCTGATCGATCCTGGTGGCTCAGGCAGTGGGTTTGTTATGTGGAGTTGTGTTTTGATTTCTTGTTGTTTTCATTTCTGTGCACCATTTCTGTTCCTGCCTGTAGCTGCCGCTCTGGCCTGTCCGGCCATGCCCCCCTCTTTCTGACAGCCAGCTGCTCGCCCTGGTAATCATCTTTCCCGCGTTCACCCAGGTGTTCCCTATTGGTCACGCCAGCAGCGTCTGTATGAAAGGAGCTCTTCACTAGACAGACGCCACTGGATCATTGTACAGGTTAGATGGTTTCTCTTTGCCATCAACTGTCACATCACTAAGGACTGTCTGTGTTTGCTCGCTGTCATCGTGGTGACTACTCAGCCTGCCCCCGTACTGTGAGTATCTGTCTCTAGTGTGTGTGTTGGGAGGCCTAGAGGACTCTACGTGTATCCGAGCTGTTCTGTGTTTATTTGTGTTGTGTTAATAAACGTGTGTGTGGTGTAACTCTGTGTTTAAATCCTCGTCCTTTTTCTCCTCCTCCGTGTGCTGTTGGAGAAACGCACGGAGAGCCTATGACAGAAAGGGGCGAAGTGGTGTGATACATGCCTCCATGAGTTAATCCTCAATCGCCAAATTTTAATTTGGTAAAATACCTGGGTGAAGGATGAGGCAAGATGACTGGGCGAACACAACTTTATTGATGGAACCAATAATGCGGTAACGTGGCAGGCACCTGGCAGAAGGCACCAGTCAAAGAGGCCACAATATGGATGCCCTCTGCCTTATATAGGGCGGTGACGTGACGGGAAGTGCACGTCACCACACCACACTTCACAATAATGTGACATTTATTGTACACAACATGTGGCATGCACCTCGGGAACATCTGGAGCTGTGGGATGCACCTCAGAGACAGCTGGAGCTGTGACATGCATCTCGGAGACACCGGGAGCTGTGACGTGCACCTCGGAGACAGCTGGAGCTGTGGCATGCACCTCAGAGATAGCTGGAGCTGTGGCGTGCACCTCGGAGATAGCTAGAACTGTGGTGTTCATCTCAGAGATAGCTGGGACTGTGGGATGCACCACCATCCTTTACGCAGACACCTCAGACATGGAGGAAGAGATGGAGGACTGGTCAGTACAGGAACAGGCAGTGGAGCCCGGCGGAGGAAGGCCAGAAGCAGATGAAAGCTGCAACTGGGTTCCCCCATCGGGAGTGAGGCAAAAATTTTTTAAGTATAGATGTTAAAAAGTACTTGCCTTAACTCCTGTTCCACTGCCGGCGAGGACCCTGGTGACTCTGCTGCTGGAGAGGCGATGACAACCCCTGAAGATGCTGGGGGAACAGTGGATGAGGCAGTCTGAGGCGCAGCAGTGGGCATGGGCACCAGTATAGAAAACGTGGAAACCGGCACTGCAGCTGCCATGGGAGCTGGCAAAACAGCTGTCACAAGAGCCAATGCTGGAGAGCCCTCTGGGGCAGGAACACTCCGTGGGACTGGAATGGAGCGATGAGATGCTGGCACAGGGCATGGACGTGAGGCTGGTGTGACAAGCACCGGAGCCAGGAGATGCTTATTCATTGGCACAGGCTTCAGCGTTGATGATGAGCTCTCCTCCAGCCTGTGAGGGGACTGCGGTGCTGGGGAGAGGCAGACTGGAGCTGGTGACACTGGAAGCTCCACAGGAGGAGTAGTGGCAGAACACCTGGAAGAGTGACATCTCCTGGAGCCCCCCTTCCAACCTGGACCACCGTATGCCCAGCAGGTCCCACTGTATTCCACAGACTTGGTGGGATCGGCAGCCAACGGTAGGTCAGGGATGACTGGCTGCAGCGAGGAGGAGATGGTGGGTAGTTGTGGCAGCACTGAGAGAGCAAGTTCCAGCACCCGAGGGTGGAAGTGCAAGTGTGGCCTGGCTTCCAACAGATTGGTGATTCCCCCCTAACAATCCATCTCATCTTCCCCAGAGGAGCAGCCCCGAGCTATGTCCCCTATCGCCCAAATGAGCTGCTGCTCCTCCCAACTCCACTTCTTCCTCCTCTTGCCAGTCTCACCTGCAGAGTCCATGTGTGGTGTCATCGTACTGTCATGAACATCTCAAGCGGACACGTAAGGAGGAGTCTTTGCACAGGCAGTTCTGAAGCGTGACATAATTTCTTCATAAAAACACTGAAAACCAAACATGCAGTACGGGGGCTGACAACAAAACAGGAGATACTTGGACAGGATACCAAACTCTAGACAACACAAGGGTACTGGCAGCAAGTAATAGATGACATTGCCAGAAAAACACAAACTCAGACTGACACACACACACACACACACACATATATATATGTATGTATGTATGTATGTATTGCAGCAATTACAGCATATATATATAGATATAGATATAGATATAGATATAGATATATAGATAGATAGATAGATAGATAGATAGATAGATATAGATATGGATATAGAGATATAGATAGATAGATAGATAGATAGATAGATAGATAGATAGATAGATAGATAGATAGATAGATAGATAGATAGATTGCAGCAGTTACAGCATTGCAGACCTATCATGATTGCACAAGGGTTTTCTAATCATCCATTAGCCTTCTGACGCAATGAGCAAACACATTGTACCATTAGAACACTGGAGTGATAGTTGCTGGAAATGGGCCTCTATACACCTATGTAGACATTTGCAGCTAGAATAGTCATTTACCACATTAGCAATGTATAAAGTGTATTTCTGATTAGTTTAAAGTTATCTTCATTGAAAAAAAGTGCTTTTCTTTCAAAAATAAGGAAATTTCTGAGTGACCCCAAACTTTTGAACGGTAGTGTATATATATATATAGGGAATAGATAATCACAAATGTGACACAGCTGGGGAACAATCAAGGACAAATGGAGACAGCAGGGAAATGGCTACAGGTGCTGAGAACAGGACAGGCGGGGCTGTACAAACAATCACAAACAGGGGTGCACATAAAACATGACAAAGGGCCAGGGGAGAGCTAAGGCAAAACTGTGACTGTAATAATAATAATCATAATAACCATACAGGGCAGGAACCAATACTACATAACATACAATGTGATACAATAATGAAAATAAACACAATGATCAAACTAAGACTGAGGTAGGGGAACACGAACAGCTGAGATAACAATCAGGGGCTAAATAGGAGCGTACATGAGGGAACTGGCTACAGGTATGGAAAACATGAGGAGCTGGAAACAGCAAGTAAACCAATATACACCCAGGACCCAAAACCAGACAGGGGATGGACAAAACTAGACTGGGGGAAAAGAGAAGATGCTGACTGGGAACCCAGGTAAATTTAAAACTTAAAAGTTTCACAATTAAAACTGAAAATGCAAATGAAAATAAAAGCTACTCAGTGTTTTATCATGCTGCAATTAAAATTACTGAAAAAAATTATATCTGCCCTGCAATGGACTGGCGAGCTCCCAAAGAGGCTGGGATGACCTCAGGCCCCTCCCCCTTCTCCGGACCCTCCACCACACAACCCGAAAAGAATTAAGCAGTAGACGATGGATGGATGGATGGATGGATGGATGGATGGATGGATGGATAAAATTATATCATAACCTAAACCTTTTAAAAGTCTCTCCATCAAAATAATGAGCAAAGAGAAATTCTGGACGATAATTAACGAAAAACACCATCACGGACTACATCAGCTTCTGTGTGGACAACACCGTTCCCACCAAGACCATACGGTGTTGCTCGAACAACAAACCCTGGATCAACCCTGAGATAAAAACACTTCTGAGAGAGAAGAAGAGGATCTTCAGGTCGGGGAACAGGGAGATGCTGAAGTCCGTACAGAGGGAGCTGAGGAGGAAGATCAGAGAAGGCAAGGACAGCTTCAGGAAGAAGATGAAGGACAAGCTGCAACAGAGTGACATCAGCGGGGTCTGGAGAAACCTTAAAACCATCTCTGGGCTCCAGAATACCTCCCCCCAGGCCACAGGGGGCAGGGAGTGGGCGAACAATCTGAACCTGTTTTTAATAGGTTTGACCAACCGCCCTCCCCTCCCGACTGCACAACAACCACTGCTGCCTCTAAAGTCATCGAGACCTGCTGTCCACACCCCACTTCACCAACACCCCCCCACTCCTAGCACACAGCCCCCCAACTTGTCCCTCACTAAGACCCAGGTGAGGACGGAGCTGAGGAAGATCAAGGCGAGGAAGGCCTCAGGACCGGACAGCATCAGTGCGAAGCTCCTCAAGTCCTGTACAGACCAGCTGTGTGGGATTGTGGAGCACATCTTCAACCTGAGCCTGAAGCTGGGGAGGGTACCACAGTTGTGGAAAACATCTCGTGTGGTACCTGTACCAAAGACTTCCCATCCCAAAGATCTGAGCAGCTACAGACCAGTGGCCCTGACATCTCATATGATGAAGACCCTGGAGAGACTGCCTTGCTCACCTCCGCCCCCTGGTGGGACCAGCGATGGATCCACTCCAGTTTGCCTACCAGCATGGCATTGGGGTGGAGGATGCAGTGATCTTCCTCCTTCACCGTTCTCTGTCCCACCTGGAGAAGCCTGAGAATGCGGTGAGGATCATGTTCTTTGACTTCTCCAGTGCTTTCAACACCATCCAACCGATGATCCTGAAGGACAAGCTGCTGTGTGCAGGGGTGGACCAGCACCTGTCATCATGGATCCTGGACTACCTCACTAACCGGCCACAGTTTGTGAGAATCCAAGATTGTGTGTCCGACACGATCATCGGTAGCACGGGGGCCCTCCAGGGAACGGTTTTGGCTCCCTTCCTGTTCACCCTTTATACTGCGGACTTCTCACACAACACAACACACTGCCATTTACAGAAGTTCTCTGACGACTCTGTACTCAACTTCATCTCTTTTGGAGATGAGGCCGACGATTGCAGAGGACTTATCCAGGACTTTGTGGACTGGTGCCATTGGAACTGCCTCCAGATCAACGCGAGGAAAACTAAGGAGCTGGTGGTGGACTGCCGCAGGCAAGGACAACCCCTCACAGCACCAGTAAACATCCAGCGAACAGATATTACAATGGTGACATCCTACAAGTACCTGGGTGTTCATCTGAACAATAAACTAGACTGGTCACACAATACCGACGCACTCTACAAGAAGGGACAGCGCAGGCTGTTCCTACTGAGGAGGCTCAGGTCTTTTGGTGTACAAGGGGCACTGCTGAAGACATTCTACAACACGGTGGTGGCATCAGCCATCACTTTTGGAGTGGTCTGCTGGGGCAACGGCATTACAGCAACCGATAGGAAGAGACTGAACAAACTGATCAAGAAAGCTAGATCTGTCCTGGGGAAACACCTTGACCCAGTGGAGGAGATAGGAGAGAGAAGGATGGTGGCTAAACTGTCATCTCTGCTGGAGTCTGAGTCCCATCCTATGCAGGACATACTGAACGCACTGAGGAGCTCATTTAGCAGTAGACTACATCCTAGGTGCGCAACCAAGAGGTTTCGCAGGTCCTTCCTACCTATGGCTGTCAGACTGTGTAACCTAAGCAGGGCTGCTTGCAGAGTAGCAAAAAAAATGTGATGACATAATAGTATTGAATGCAAAAGACGCAACAGACTTACACAAATGGTCCCCTCCAGTATACAACTAGGACAATATCAGTCGCTACAGAGGGTGACAATATGTATGGGTACATATTCAGACCCTCCCTTCCATCTGTTGTCATGGGAAATGTACGGTCGATACTGGGAAAGTTAGATGAGCTAGCGGCTATCTCCCGTTATGATAGCACTTACCGGGAGTGCTCTCTCCTTTTGTTTACTGAGACGTGGCTAACTGAACTAGCAGCAGATGCTAACATTGAGCTGGAGGGTTTTCACACGATACGAGCTGACCGAACACCAGAGAGTGGCAAAACTAGGGGCGGTGGAGTGATCATGTATGTTAACAACAACTGGTGCAGACCGGGACATATCACTGTTAAACAACGACACTGCAGCAAAGACATTGAGTTGCTAGCTGTTAGCATGAGGCCTACATATCTCCCGAGAGAACACTCACACGTGATCTGCATTGTTGTTT
Organism: Pholidichthys leucotaenia; assembly: GCA_020510985.1. Classification (NCBI taxonomy): domain Eukaryota; kingdom Metazoa; phylum Chordata; class Actinopteri; order Cichliformes; family Pholidichthyidae; genus Pholidichthys; species Pholidichthys leucotaenia. Next base: position 282,441,889 of record CM035849.1, read on the forward strand.
ATGCAAATCCGACGGCGAACGCTGGGACAGCGCGTGACGTCATCCATTCAGTAACCAGCAGGCTGCAGACAGAACACCCAGATGCTCTTCTCCTCATCTCAGGCGATTTCAACCACGTTTCACTGTCTCCCATTCTGCCCACTTTCACCCAGTATGTCACATGCCACACTAGAGACAATAAAACACTGGATTTGTTCTACGCAAACACTAAGGAGGCGTACACCTCATCACAACTCCCCCCACTTGGGAGATCGGATCACAACTTGGTTCATCTCCGACCGGTGTACAAACCCCTAGTGCACAGACAACCTCCGGCCATGCACACTGTGGAGTTATGGTCTGAGGAGACAATGGACACTCTAAAGGACTGTTTTGAAGCCACTGCCTGGAAGCAGCTCTGCGATCCACATGGTGAGGACATCGATGGCCTCATTCACACCTTCACGGGCTACCTCAGCTTCTGTGTGGACAAATCCGTTCCCACCAAGACCATACGGCGTCACTCAAACAACAAACCCTGGATCAACCCTGAGATAAAAACACTTCTGAGAGAGAAGAAGAGGATCTTCAGGTCGGGGAACAGGGAGATGCTGAAGTCCGTACAGAGGGAGCTGAGGAGAAAGATCAGAGAAGGCAAGGACAGCTTCAGGAAGAAGATGGAGGACAAGCTGCAACAGAGCGACATCAGCGGGGTCTGGAGAAACCTCAAAACCATCTCGGGGCTCCAGAATACCTCCCCCCAGGCCACGGGGGGCAGGGAGTGGGCGAACAACCTGAATCTGTTTTTCAATAGATTTGACCAACCGCCCTCCCCCCTGTCTGCACAACAACCACTGCTGCCTCTAAGAAATCAAGTCCTGCTACCCACTCCCCACTCCACCGACACCCCCCCCCCCCCCACTCCCAACACACAGCCCCCCATCCTGACCCTGACCAAGACCCAGGTGAGGACGGAGCTGAGGAAGATCAAGGCGAGGAAGGCGTCGGGACCGGACGGCATCAGCGCAAAGCTCCTCAAGTCCTGTGCAGACCAGCTGTGTGGGATTGTGACGTATATCTTCAACATGAGCCTGAAACAGGGGAGGGTACCACAGCTGTGGAAAACATCTTGTGTGGTACCTGTACCAAAAACTTCCCACCCCAAAGACCTGAACAGCTTCAGACCGGTGGCCTTGACGTCCCACTTGATGAAGACCCTGGAGAGACTGCTCCTTGCTCATCTCCGCCCCCTGGTGGAACCAGCGATGGATCCACTCCAGTTCGCCTACCAGCATGGCATTGGGGTGGAGGATGCGGTGATCTTCCTCCTTCACCGTTCTCTGTCCCACCTGGAGAAGCCCGGGAATATGGTGAGGATCATGTTCTTTGACTTCTCCAGTGCTTTCAACGCCATCCAACCGATGATCCTGAAGGACAAGCTGCTGCGCGCAGGGGTGGACCAGCACCTGTCATCATGGATCCTGGACTACCTCACGAACCGGCCTCAGTTTGTGAGAACCCGGGACTGTGTTTCCGACACGATCATCAGTAGCACGGGGGCCCCCCAGGGAACGGTGCTGGCTCCCTTCTTGTTCACTCTTTATACTGCGGACTTCTCACACAACACAACACATTGCCATCTACAGAAGTTCTCTGATGACTCTGCGATCGTTGGTCTCATCTCCAGCGGAGATGAAGCTGAGTACAGAGGGCTTATCCAGGACTTTGTGGACTGGTGCCATCGGAACTGCCTCCAGATCAACGCGAGGAAAACTAAGGAGCTGGTGGTGGACTGCCGCAGGCATGGGCAGCCCCTCACAGCACCAGTAAATATACAGGGAACAGACATCGAGATGGTGACATCCTACAAGTACCTGGGTATTCATCTGAACAATAAACTAGACTGGTCACACAATACCGACGCACTCTACAAGAAGGGACAGCGCAGGCTGTTCCTGCTGAGGAGACTCAGGTCTTTTGGTGTACAAGGGGCGCTGCTGAAGTCATTCTATGACACGGTGGTGGCATCAGCCATCACTTTTGGAGTGGTCTGCTGGGGCAGTGGCATTACTGCAGCCGATAGGAAGAGACTGAACAAACTGATTAAGAAAGCTAGCTCTGTCCTGGGGCAACGCCTTGATCCGATGGAGGAGATAGGAGAGAGAAGGACGGTGGCTAAACTGTCATCTCTGCTGGAGTCCGAGTTCCACCCTATGCAGGACATACTGAATGCACTGAGGAGCTCATTTAGCAGCAGACTACATCATCCCAGGTGCACAACCGAGAGGTTTCGTAGGTCCTTCCTACCAACGGCTGTCAGACTGTACAACCTAAGCAGGGCTGCTCGCAGAGATAGCAAAAAGACGTAACAAACTAGTTTTTTTTTTTTTTTTTTTTTTTTTTTTTTTTTTTGAATGCAAAAGATGCAATAGACTTACACAATGGTCCTCTCCGGCATACAACTAGGAACATACCGGTCGCTATGGAGGGTGAGAATATGTATGGGCACATAATCATACCATGTAGGATAACTAAATAGACGGTTATGCTGTTTCATCCCACCTAGCAACAATGCTCTGCACTGTGTGTGTTTATATATTTACATATTTATTCCATCTAGCTACAATGCTCTGCACTGGGTGTGTTTATATTTATATATCTATATATTTATTCCATCTAGCTACAATGCTCCGCACTGTGTTTTTATATATCTACATATTATTCCATCTAGCTACATTGCTCCGCACTGTGTGTGTTTATATACTTGCATATTTAGTCCACCTAGCTGCAATGCTCCATACTGTGGGTGTTTATATATTTACATATTTATTCCATCTAGCTACAATGCTCTGCACTGTGTGTTCATATATTCATATATTTATTCCATCCAGCTACAATGCTCTGCACTGTGTGTCTGTGTGTGTGTGTGTGTATATATATATTTTATAGTAATATGTACATATGTATATTAGCTGCTCTTGCTTGCTTGTTTTTTTCTTGCCTTCTGATTGTTGCTCTGAGTGTTGCTATCCCTGTGCTGTTGCAATCCTGGAATTTCCCCGTTGTGGGACTAATAAAGGCTTATCTTATCTTATCTTATCTTATCTTATCTTATATTCATACTATGTAGGATAACTAAGTAAGATAGGTTCCAAGGTTGTCATAGCCAGGAGCGGCACTGGGGTTAAGCTCCCAGTGCTCATAAAATGCTCCTTACGGCGTGCGTCTCGAAAAGCCTCTGACAACTAAGTCCAACTCCTAGCCTGCCCGTGTGGTTTAGTCTCTAAGCCCGGCGGAACTGCTTTTACTAATAGGAGAAGGGGCGAGGGCGGATCTTTGGCACCTTAAAACCAGATGCTTCGGGTAGATGGTGGCTCGTCAACCTGGGAAGGTAGCCCATCTAGGGGAAGGTAAAACCTGATTTCAAACCTCCGCTACCTTGCGGCACACCCTGTCACGGGAAAGGCTTCGGGAGTCAACCCTGAGGAAAAATCCGGAGTCGGAGCCCCTAAGGCAGTTCTCTGTTGTGCTCAACATCATTCTGGCAGCTCCTGCGACGGCGCTGGTGCCAAACTATAGCAGCCCTGCTGTTCCTTTGGATTCATCAGTGACGTGGAGAGGGGGGACATGCTGAATGGGGAACATCTTGTCCTCCATATCTTCCTGCCCAGGCTTGAATCCTACCAACGCCCAACGCTGGAAGGTAGAACACCGGTGCGCATCGGCCTGTTCATCCACAGGCGGTGCTGTTCCAGCAGAGTAGACGTTTGGGATTCTCTTCCATGGTCATCATAGACCGATGGAGGCCGACGACGAAGTAAGATAAGATAAGATAAGCCTTTATTAGTCTAAGTAGACGGTTATGCTGTTTATTCCATCTTGCTACAGTGCTCCGCACTTTGTATATATATTTATATATTTATGTGTATGTATGTATATTCACTGCTCTTATTTTTGTTTTTCTTATCTTCTTAATTATTGCTCTGAGTGTTGCTATCCCTGTGCTGTTGCAATCCTGGAATTTCCCCATTGTGGGACTAATAAAGGCTTATCTTATCTCTTATCTTATCTTAAAAAGCCAAGAAGAAAAGGAAATATGACAAAGCTTAGCTTGCTCTTTGATTCATTGTGGGTGTGGAGGGGCAGGTGGGCTTTGTAATCATCTAGCTCCCCAAAATGGAGAATAACAAAAAAGTTTAAGACCCACTGGTATAAATTAACAAAAAAATCAGCAGATTACAATGACCACAGTCTCTGAACTTTTATTGCTGACAGGGGATTAAAACAGTATGCTTCAGTCATGCGCTTTAAAAAGAAACCTCAAAGCTTTGAATATTTTTCTGCACAATTAGAAAGAAAGAAAGCCTCTGAGCTCCATGAGGCTTCACCTGCCAAAGAAAATTTTTTTATTTAAAAGCAGCCTACATTGTACATTTAGTGCTGTTTACAGTGTCATGGGTGGCTCTCGCGAGCCACCATAAGACGCCACACAGTCACCAGTGAGTTCAGTGAGAGTTTTATTTATGGTGAAAATAGTGACAATACAGGCTGCTGAGACAATGACACTTTAGTCTACACACAACGGGAGGCGTAAGGCTACTTACTTACTAGTCCAGGGAAAACGACAGTCAAACCAAAAGCAGACGTGGTATGAATGCGTCCGTAGTGTGACGGAGTGTGAACAGACACTGCTGTGACGATGTGGTCGCCAGCGTGGGTTAAAGTAGTCTGAGCACTAACGACCACAAATGCAGCACAGCTGTTCAGGGTTTGACAGCTGAACGGAAGCCTCCCCGAGCACTGTCACAATAAGAGCTCGGAGAGTTAGAATAATAACGCCGCCGTCAAACCCTGACAAGAATAACCCGAGCACCATGACCTAGTGCTGAGGTCATGACAGTAGCCCCCCCTCACTTGACGGGCTCCGACCGTCTAGTAACACCTAGCCCCCCCCCTCCCAACCACAGGGCGAGTGGATTGAGGAACAGGCAAGGAGGGAGCCAACAAAACCTAACCAGACCCAAACAGAAAGGGAAAAGAATACATCACTCGACATATCCAACCAATTTTCCCCCAGAACAATGACGAGAGAAAACAAACCCGGGAAAAAAACAAAACATGACTGTTTTGTTTTGAAAATTTTCCCACCAAAACCACAGACAACTCGTCTAACTCCAGTGTACATAACCTAGCCAAAAATAAATAAATAAATAAACCCTCAAACACACGGTAACTATAGAAACAAAACAAGAAATAAATGCAAACACATAACTATGGAAAAAAGGAAAGAAATACATGACGGTAACTATGGACACAGAAACAAGAAATAAATACAAACGCATGAGAACAAAACAAGACGTAAATGCAAACACGTGATGACTATGAACAAGAGATACATACTAACACATGGTGACAAGGAAAAAAAAATAAATAAATGCACACATGGTAACTGAAGAAAGGCCACAAGAAATACGTGCTAACACACGGTGACTATGAAAAACAAAAAACACAAACGAAGCCAGAAATACATGCAAACACCCAGTAACTATGGAACAAAAACACCATACTACAGCCCCTCAAAAGGAAGAGGGGAGGACAAAACAAAAAGCAAAACTTGACCATAGCCCCTCAAAAGGAAGAGGGGGAAACAAAACAAAAAACAAAACCCAGACTATGGATTGCAAAAACTCATGAGGCAATCTAAATTGCTCTACATAACTGTGACATAACCAGACACCGTATGGGCCAAAGCAAAAGATGATCGGCGGAGATCCAACGCCCCCCAGGCAGAGCCTCCCTGCCTCCGATGGCCCAACGATAGTCCCACAAGCAGTATATGATCAGGTGGCCTGCCCCAGTCCCAGGCCCCCAGAAATAAGTCCTCTGGTGGCCGAACCAGGCCACCCAGTAGCAACCACAGTTTATCGGGTGACCAACCCAAGACGCAGAACGCACAAAGCAGTTCCTCGGGTGGCCGACCCGCATCCCACAACCACCAGGACCATGGAGGAATTGCATGCAGCCGCCCACCTAATGACGACAAGACATGAGGGCGCCAGTCTGCCAGACAAAACCCCCCAACGGCCCCCAGCTGGTGGCTCCTGAGAGGGGAACAATCAAGAAATTGGACCTCCTCGAACCCTGATTGGGTCGCAGCCGCACCTGTGCAGGACCCCCACTGGACCTCGTCGGACCCCGAGTGGGTCATATCAGCAACGCGTCAGACCCCGACTGGGTCACATCTGCACCCGCGTCGGACCCCGACGGGGTCACCGCTGCACCCACGTCGGACCCCGACTGGGTCACTGCTGCACCCACGTCGGACCCCGACTGGGTCTCCTCGGCCCACGCATCGGACCCCGACTGGGTCAGTACAGCACCGGCGACGACCTCCATCCCCGAACCTGGGACCTCCAGTCCCGTGACCTTGACAGACTCCAGACCGGTAACACTGTGGAGAGGCTCAGAGAACAGGAGAGGACCGGGATCAGTCTCACCGGCAGCGCCAGAGCCCAGCGAGATGAGCTCGGGCGCAGCAGACGGCTGCCCCTAGCTCGCCTCCCCATGAGGCAGGCAAAAATGCTCTAACACACCATAAAGGAAAACCAAGAAGAGCACTTGCCTGCACTCGGGCTCTGGAGCCGTCCAGGCCTCCGTCGATCCAGGTTCAGCTAGACGCTCGTCGTCGGGCTCCCACTCGGCTGCGTAGGGTTCCACAGCCGGCCTGATGGTCTCTGCAGCTGGATCCTCCCGCGCTGACGTCCACACCAATAACCCGCATGGCTTGGGGGCAGGGGACCCTCGACCTGCTGACTCGGGCTGCATCACTGAGGAAACCTGGGGACGCTTGCTCGTCGGCTCTGGCTCCTCACCGCAGTCCGTTCTCCTCCTCTGTCCAACACAAGGCTGCAGGGCCGGGATATCTCCCAGAGCCGCAGGCCTCCCCCTCGTCCGACGGCGTGGAACTGACGCCGAGGACCGCTCAGCAGGAGGAAACACAGAGGCAGCAGGTTCAGTATAATTGGCTACAGCTGGAGAAGGAAACTCGGGGAGCTGCGAACCCCGAGCCCCACCCCCAGGAGTCAGACAAGACAGATCACTATGATGAATAGAACAGTGAAATTGAACTTGCCTGTCTCCTGAAGGGAAGTTGGTGCCAGCTGTAGAGGACGTTGCTCCTTCACTCGCTCGCTGGATGGTAACACAGGACCGATGGACAGAGCTCACCGGTGCAGGACTCAGATCACTCTCAGCAGCTGGCTGATTGAGTGGGTCATTCCGGCGGCCCGGAACTGGATCCGGAACAGGAGCTTGCTGAAGACGTGCTCGGCCGCGGCGCCGACACCTCCGCTGGCCCCCAGATGGTGCGAACTCCAGGACTGGTTCAAGGACGGGATCAGGATCCATAGGCCAAGAGCAGGAGTGCCTCTTCTCCTGCTTCATGCCGCGTTCCTCCTCCAGCATCAGGAAAATTTCACGTTGTGCGGCGATATCTTCCCTCCTCGCGTCGATTTCCGGGTGGTCGGCCCAGCGGGGAGAGAGATGACGAAGAACGTCTTCAGCAGCGTCCAGGTACCAATGTATGCTGTGATGGTAATCCAGCAGGGAAGCGGAGATGAGCATCTCATCCACGACTTCCAGAACGCCTGTCAGCTCGTGGCTCGGGCTCCCAGCGCGGCCCCTCCGCGATGGCATTCCTCCCACGCACTCAGTACCCAGACGGGAACAGCAACTGTCCAAAAAACTCGAACTCACTGGTGAATTGCGTCTCGGGTTGGCGTCACCGTAAATGCCGTTTTGGCAGCAGTGTACTGTCATGGGTGGCTCTCACGAGCCACCATAAGATGCCACACAGTCACCAGTGAGTTCAGTGAGAGTTTTATTTATGGTGAAAATAGTGACAATACAGGCTGCTGAGACAATGACACTTTAGTCTACACACAACGGGAGGCGTAAGGCTAACAGCTCATTACAGGTCCAGAGGAGGAGACGGTCAAAACACAGACAGACGAGGTTGGTGAAAATGATAATTACACAAGCTGCTAAGGCAGAGACTCACAGAGATCGATACACACCGGGAGGGGTAAGGCTATACAGCACACTTACTAGTCCAGGGAAAACGATGGTCAAACCAAAAGCAGACGTGGTATGAATGCGTCCGTAGCGTGACGGAGTGTGAACAGACACTGCTGAGACGATGCGGTCGCCAGTGTGGGTTAAAGTAGTCTGAGCGCTAACGACCACAAATGCAGCACAGCTGTTCAGGGTTTGACAGCTGAGCGGAAGCCTCCCAGAGCACTGCCACAATAAGAGCTCGGAGAGCTAGAACAATAACGCCGCTGTCAAACCCTGACAAGAATAACCCAAACACCATGACCTAGTGCTCAGGTCATGACATGCAACCTATTAATGCAGTCTTGGCATGAAACACACACCTACGAACATGTTCTCCGACACACTGCTCTGTTGCTCCCTCACTCTTGCTCTCTCGCTCGACCACTGGCACAGCACAGTACCTACGTAGGTCTCTGCTGGTGGACTCTATCATTGCTTTTAAGAATGTGGTTCCAAACATGATATAAATAAATAATTGATTTTTGGAAATGGACTTGCGGGCTTTAGTGGATGAGATGGCGGGCCGCCAGTTGCTCGTCCCTGGTTTATGTTTTCCGATGGGGTCTGGATGATGGGTTGTTTGCATTGCTAGCCTGCTAGCCTTGTTAGCATGTCCGTGGCAGGAGTCCATGGGTCAAAAACTGTGACACTTGGATTCAACTGCAGAGCACCCGGTCCTTTTGTCTCCAGGTGAGTGTCAGTCTCATTTTCAAACTTTCTCTTCAATGTTGATACTTTTATTCCAGTGATGGCATAATCTCAAGGCCATTACTAGCTAGCGCTATCCCTTGGACATGGACGTGTTAATGCGCAAGATTTGCGTATCCTTGCCTCTTTCCATTGACTTTGTACATATTCACGCCACATGAAAATTAGCTTTGCATTTGGTCTGAATGCACCTTAAGAGTAGTATCACAGGGAGTGGCGAATGTAAACAAACAAGGCTGGGCGATATGGCTTTTAACATGTATTGCGATACATTTAGGGTTTTATCACAATGCACATTATATAGTATGTAAGTACATACAGTAAGTAAGTAAATTTTATTTATATGGCATCTTTCACAGATATAAAAATCATAAAGTGTGTCACAAAGCAGTAAAAATAAAATACGTAAAATGCAGACAAGGTAGATTGAAAAACACAGTAGAATACAATACATAAATAAATACAACCCTTATCTAGCTAAAAGCCTGTTTAAAAAGAAACGTCTCTAGCTGCTTTTTTAAATACATCCACAGTATCTAGGCAACAAAGAGAAAAGGGAAGAGCATTCCACAGCCTAGGTGCAACTACATCAAAGGAGCGATCGTCTCGTGTCTTGAAATGGGTTTTTGGGACCACAAGTAACATCTGGCCTGCTTACCTCCGACTACAGGTTGAGGTATAAGGCTGTAGCAGGTCCAAGATATAAGGAGGAGCTTGTCCATCCAAGGCTCTGAAAGTTAAGGTCAAGATTTTAAAATATATTCTAAAATTCACTGGTAACCAATGCAGAGAGGCTAAAATAGGCATAATATGGGCCTGTTTGCATGTTCCAATTAAAAGCCTTGCAGCAGAGTTCTGAACGAGCTGGATGTGGTCAAGTTCTTACTTATTTAAACAGGTAAAAAGACTATTGCAAAAGTCCAGACGCAAGGATACAAAAGCGTGGATAATCAGCTCCAATTCAACCTTGGACACAAGGGATTTCAAGTTGGAAATATTACGAAGATGGAAAAACAATTCTTTATTAACTGTTTAGAATGACGTTCCTAAGACATTGCTGAATCAAAAATAACACCTAGGTTGCAAGCATAGGGTGGACAGAAGATGCTGAAGGACCTATGTGCTGTTTTATTGAAGGAATGACACTCAGGGGTAACAAATAAAGTTTCTGTTTTCTCAGAGTTCAGTTGTAAGTAGTTATTGCTTAACGACTGGTGGATGTTGGACAAGAAGTTAGCTAAGGAAGTTAATTTGTGGAACTCGGTGAGTTGTAAGTAGTTATCGCTTAACCACTGGTGGATGTTGGACAAGAAGTTAGCTAAGGAAGTTAATTTGTGGAACTCGGTGGGTTTAAAAGAACAGTACAGCTGGATATCATCAGCATAAAGGTGGGATAACACATTACTGTACTTGCTAATTATCTGTTTCAAAGGAAGCACATATAAAATTTTTAAGAATTGGTTCAACAACAGCTGTTTTAAATGGGCTGGGAACCACACCCGTCAGAAGTGATATGTTAAAGATATCTGTAACACATGGTACAATAACATCAAACACTTTTAAGCAGTACTGTAGGAAGAACATCATTAGGACACGACAAAACTTTCATATTGTCAAGCAGAGCAGTCACTTCATACAATGTCACAGGTGTGAATGTTGTCCACATATGAGGAGGAGAAACGTCACAGACATTCACACAGATTTGAAGGAGAAATGTTTGCCCTGACATCTCTGATCTTATCAACAAAGAAATTAAGAAAGGCATTACTATCAGCATTAGAAAACACTGGAGCTTAAGGGGCAGCCAGAAAAACAATAGAACTGATGGTGTCAAAGAGCACTTTAGGATTTTTCCTGTTTGAAGATATGAGCTGTGAAAAGTATTTAGTTCTAGCATTCCTCAAGACATCGTTTAGTGAAGTTCTCAGTTCCTTTAAATGAGACCTATGTACCTCCAGTTTTGATTTCCAAAGACGTTCCACCTTACAACAGTCTCTTCTTGAAGTCATGATATGATTGTTCATCCAAGGGAGAGACTTTTTTTGAGAGGTGATATTTTTAATAGGTGCAACTTTATCAAGAATATTTAAACTGTGGTTATTAAATGATCCTCACTCCTCACTACTGCACATGGGTCTAATAAGGCAGAAAACCTATCAATAGCTGACTGACTGATTGACTGACTATTCATCTTTGTGTCCTAATTTTCAAGGGTGGAGGTTCTGAGGAGAAATTTAGGTTGAACAATATACAATGCTAGGGCGGCGCGGTGGCGCAGTGGTTAGTACTGCGGCAGCACAGCAACTCACCCTTAGCCGGGGGATCCTGGGTTCGATCCCAGCCCCCGACCAACAGTAATCTGTGTGGAGTTTGCATGTTCTCCCCGTGTCTGCGTGGGTTTACTCCGGGATTTCTCCGGTTTCCTCCCACATGCCAAAAACATGCAAGTTAGGTTAATTGGCATCAAAACTGGGGATTCTAAATTGTCCTTAGGTATGACTGTGAGCGTGAATGGTTGTCTGTCTCTCTGTTTTGGCCCTGTGATAGACTGGCGATCTGTCCAGGGTGTACCCTGCCTCTCGCCCAAAGATGCTGGGATAGGCTCCAGCCCCCCCGTGACCCAAAAAAGGATTAAGCGGAAGAAGATGAATGAATGAATGAATGAATATACAATGGTGATCTCTCACAAGTATATCCTCAATGTGAACATTAGAAACAGCTATATATATATATATATATATATATATATATTTAAAATAACAAAATATCTGAACAAAAACACAATATAACTCCGCCTGAAATGACTGTGTATTTACTGTGGCAACACGGGCCGAAATCTATGGTGCACAACTGGGGTAAAAGCTTCCCACTTCATCCCTGCTCACATGAGCTCATCACTGCAAAATGCAAAGATAAACCACAGGTTAAATATATATACTGTATTTTTTTTTTAAATCAGCATGTAAATATAGTGATCCCTACTTCATCTGGAGACGGTGTGTGAGCGTTCATCGGGAGAGCTACTGTTTCTTTTGATTCTGTTGTTATTTTTGGATTTGCTACTTTTATGTTCATGTTTGGAATTATAATAAAAGTATCGCCCCTTTACAATTATTCTTATATATGATGCAGGCTGGAGGTGTGGTGCTGAAGGACAGCAGCCGATGTCGGGTGGTTGCACCGTTGAGACTATAATTCTTTTTACACAAGGGTAATTTCATTTGTTTAAATGTATACTAAATCACTGTATATTCAGAAAATAATTGCTGTGTAGTAGTGCTTCAGGCATGGAGTCTGTCCGGAGTTTTTTTCTCTATCCATATTTGTTTGTTGCTATCTGATGAATAAAATGGTGATTCCTCTCCCTCTTCTCTCTTTGTCTCTCCCAGATCAGGATATATAATTAAATATTAGGAGGAAGACAACAACAAAAATTTAAAAAAGCACAGACTGCGAAAACATCCCCGGAAATTGAAACAATCCCTATATGGAAATACTTCCTTGTATGGTTCAGGTTCCGGTTGCTTTATTTGTACCCGTAGGTAGATTTGTTTTGCAGTCAGGTGGCATCCATATTTACAAACCACAATTACATTCAACATGAACACAAACACAGGCACACATGTAGCTGACTTCAGGCATGGAGTCATGATCACAGTCATGATCAGCTGCAGTCTAAATGACAGCGAGTGCCAGTCCAAGGAATAAATGCACTGAAATTATCTGTTTTATTTTGATACATTTCAGACATCAGAAAACATAAAACACATACATTTAGGAAAAGTCATGGACTGGGAGGCATGTCGATTTTGTTCAGAAAAAGTTATTCATATAATAAAACCCCAAAGTCTTTTTGGTGAACCAAAAAGAACTGTAGCAATATATTTACAACATTTGCAAACACAACTTTTTTGCAGACTTTTGCAGTTATTTTGCACATGCTTACAACTGTTTGCAGAAAAATATATTCACCCGAAAAAATTTGAACATTTTCAAGTTTTTTTGGCAACAAGAAAAACTGTTTGGACCTTAAAAACTGCTTGGAATTTGTTTGGCAACCTTTGACAAACCCTGATGAAACCCCAAAATCGCTACATTCACCAGCATTTCACACATCTCACTGATCCGTGAGACACATCGGTAAAGTTTCTGGAACCACTTTTTTTCTGATATGGGCTTGTTTTTAGTTTTTTTTTTGTTTTGTTTTTTTTTTAATTTTCTGCAAAATTCCTTGTGGTTTCTAGTGGAGCTTCTTGATTTTGAACCCTGCCATGCTGGACTAGTTCACAAGATCCATCATGTAGCTACCCCATTGTCGTTCTCAACCATAAACCCAGAGCAGCATGGAACAAGATGTTCAAATACAAGAGTACTGATCCACTATGAATTTCCTGGACCCCAGTTTGCAAACCATGTATTAAGGCAACAATGCTACTTTGTTAGGAATAGAGAAAGACTGTGATCAAGGTCAAAATACCACAAAGACCACAGTTACAGTTTTTTAAAACTCTGTTTTCCTACTTTCCACTCAAAAAAAAAAAGATTCAAAATTCATGAGACATTTTCACATTTGGCTAATATTGGGCAGAAAAACTAACCCTATCTTCACTTTAGGTTTAATACATAATACATAACAAAGGGGAGCATGTTTATTGATCATGCTCCCCTGACATTAATGTCACAAGGTCCACTCTTTTAAAATCAAGGAGTTTAGTGGTGGCCTAGTTGATAGAGCATCTACCCTACAACCGGGAGGTTGGGGGTTCAAGTCCCGGCCAGGTCATACAAAAGACCATATAAAAATTGTACTTCCCACCTTCTAGCTTGATGCTCAGTGTTATAGAATGGGGGAAGGAGAAGTTGTTTGTGGCAGTGCCTTGCATGGCAGCAACCCTCTGATTCTACATGTGATTAACATTTTAGATAGGAGAAACGTAATTTCGTTCTACTGTACATGATGGACTGAATGACAACAGAGATGACTTCTTCTTCTTCTAGTGGAGTTCACCTTTCTGTTTATGAAATCCTTCCTAGATTTACTGTCATCTTCCTCCCGAGTGAGAGTCCATAAAACATGGTCTGTTTTCAAAACAAAAGCTTAGGAACTTGGCAAGGAGATCAAGGAATCAAGTCTGTGATTTGGAGAGTGGTGCATACGCTTCAGAGATTTCCACACAAGTCTCTTCATTTCCCTGGAAGCCGTATTAAAGCCTATTCAGCTAGGCCAGCCATATTTTTTGGATTTTCATCCAAACAAGAAATTGGAGGGAGCCCAGTCAGTACCCTCATCAGGATTCATTGGCTCACCAACAGGCAGTTTTAAGGAGCAAGATGATAATCTTATCAAAATTAGATTGAGCGATCCAGCCGCCCCAGATGGCACCAAATGCATACAGTGCTAGTTTCTTACATTTTAAAGGCTTAGTGTTTTTCTTACAACCTGTTCTGCCTTTTGGGGTTGTTGTCTTTTGGGCACAGTTAGAGTAAGGATTACTTCAGGAGATATTCATGTTTGATTGGCACCCTGGTTATATTAACTTTACTGTTAAGATTCTGCAGCTACACAACAGAGCTGCAATAGTGTATAATGCCAAGCACTCTGATTAATTAACTTGCTGTATTTAAAATGATGTTCATGAAGAAAGTGGATCCTGTGGGGAGGCTGACTAATAAAGGAATACTGCAAAGCCTTCATTTAATACTGCTTGCCTGTTTTTAAGTTTCTAACAATTTGAACTTCTGAAAGCTGCATGAATTCATCAGAGTGTTATGGGCCTTGGGTAGAAGTCTACAGACCTGACACAGCACAATTTGTTTCAGAAATATTTGACACTCTGTGAGATTTTGTGTCTCTCAGACCTCAGTTGGCTTAGATATAAATTGCTTTTTGTGAGACAAGCCCCAAGCTCCATTACCCTCGGTGGAAAACCATCTCACGGAAGGAGTTGTCACCTTGAGGCCGATCTGTTCTTAAGACTGAGTGACAGGAGTCCCTCTCTCCCTCCTTCTCTGTGTTTGTCTCTTTTCTTCTACAGTATATCCATTTTCTATGCCTTCAGCGCCGCTTTCTGCAGTCTGTTCATATCAAACCGCTCCTGCAAGCCCATCTGATTTTCAATCAGTTGCAGGAACAGCACCTCTCGCTGTTGTGCGCTTGCCTATCAGCCTTCAGAGCAACCACTGCTGGAGGGAGTAGAAGCTAAACCTATCAGGGACACAAAGTGAGAGTATTTATCATTTACATATCAGTTTGAAAAACAGTCCGTGACCACTGCAACCCCTTCTCCCCCTCAGTGCCATTTCATTTTTTTTTTTTTTAATTCTGTAAACATGAAATCCAGCTACAGAATAAAGAAAGGGTAAAATAATTGTGTTGATTGAAGGAATTTATTTACAACCCATATCCTTGAAAAATATAAAATTCCAACAGAAGCAGTCTCTGTGAACTCAGCAACTGGGGAATCCATAGTGCAGACAACTTCTGCATGTGCAAATGGTCCTGGATGATTTTTTTCCACAGACCCCACATTGAGCTTGACTAGTTAACCTTGACCTTTGACCTTTTGACCCCAAACCCATAGTCAAAAGTCAGGATCCCAAGGTGAACCTGTATACCAGGTTTGGTGGCCCTAGCTTTACTCGTTTTATAGTAATTGTACTGTTGCACCCAATGTGACTCGTATCCTATATTGAGATTCACAGCCAGCTAAACTCTCTCTTGCATCACTTCCTCCAAGGAACAGGCAGGTGTCGTTTTGGACTACTAACTAACTAACTAACTAACCTGCACTTATATAGCGCTTTTCTAGTCACAAAGACCACTCAAAGCGCTTTCATTAATACTAACCCTCTATTCTAAGGGCCTATAGGAAACAGATATCTAGGGACAATTTAGAACAGCCAATTAACCTAACCTGCATGTTTTTGGCATGTGGGAGGAAACCGGAGAAATCCCGGAGTAAACCCACGCAACACGGGGAGAACATGCAAACTCCACACAGATCACTGTTGGTCGGGGGCTGGGATCGAACCCACGATCCCACGATCCCCACAATCCCCCGGCCAAGGGTAAACTGTGCTGCCGTAGTGCTAACCACTGCGCCACCGCTAACCACTGCGCCACCGGACTAGGATTTAATACAGAGAGTGTGAAATCATATTGCCACTCAAAGGGCTGGAAGTGAACGGATGGCTTTAGAAGGAACAGCGACGCAGACTCGTGTTCCTGTTGACATTCAGTATGCTAGGTCTCTTCTTCTCGTCAAGCTACTACAGAGCCTAGCGCCCTCTAGAGGACTGGACGAACAAATATATTTAAACTGTAACAACACACTCCCCGCCTGGCATTATTTTAAGAATGCCACTAAACTTATAAACTAATTTGTTCGAGATAAAAGGAGTATACAGTCTGAGATGGGTCTGGAGAAAGTCTTTGTAGCTTTGTTCTGTGTCACCTTGACCTCCACCTTCCTTACGACTCCATCCTTGCTTGTGAGAGTCTTCACGATGATGCCCATAGGCCATTCGTTCCTTTTTAGGTTCTTGTCCTTGAGAAGAATGACGTCCCCTTCTTCCAGGTTTGGTTTGTTGCACTGCCACTTCTGACGACTCTGGAGCGTGTTCAGGTAGGAAAGCGTTCACTACTTCTACTTTGTTGGAGGCAATCTTGTGGAGACGTAGATTAGAAAGTGCAAGCATTTTCTGGGCTCTTTCTAGAACGTCGATAGCCTCAGCTTCTGTCGAGAAAGACTTTAATGCATCGTCCACATAGAAATCCTGTTCTATGAAGTTTCAAGCGTCAGTTCCATATTCACCTTCTGCTTCCTTTGCTGCCATCCTCAACCCGTAGATCGCCACCGCAGGGGAGGGACCGTTACCGAAAACATGCACCCTCATGCAATAGTCCACCACTTCTTTGATCAGGTCGTTGTTTTTGTACCACAAGAAGCGAAGGTAATCTCTGTGATCTTCTTGGACAACAAAGCAGTAAAACATCTGCTCGATGTCAGCTGTGACAGCGACAGGTTCTTTTCTGAAGCGGAGGAGCACACCTACGAGTGTGTTGTTTAGGTCAGGCCCTGACAGCAGTACATCATTGAGTGAAACTCCATCAAACTGCGCACTGGAATCGAACACCACACGGATCTTCCCAGGCTTCTGTGGGTGGTATACACCGAAAATGGGGAGATACCAGACCTCTTTGTCTCTATCATGAGGTGGCGCTGGCTCCGCGTGTTTGTTGTCGAGCATCTTCTGCATGAACTCAACAAAGTGTGCTTTCATGTCTGGCTTCTTGTCAAGCATACGTCGCAGAGACATGAGCCATTTGTAGGCGTAGCACCTGTTGTCAGGGAGTAGGCGTCTGGGGTTACGAAACGGAAGTGGTGCCACCCAACTGTTTGTGTCATCTTTGAAGGACCTTTCCATCTTCTTCAGAAATATTGTGTCTTCGACAGAGTGTGCGAGGTGATTGTCTTCATTAGTGCGACAGAAGACGGCTTCACCTAGATTCTCAACCGTGGGCTTTGCATGTGGGTTTGAAAGTGGCAGTAGGTTGGAGACAGCTTTCGGTTGGCTCACTGTGAAGCTCTCTTTTACATTGAAGCGACTGTCGCAGGGAGTGAGATAGCTTGGGCGTCCGTTGTCCAACACATGTGTTTTGAGAGCGCTTACCTCACTTGGCTTGTGGGCGGTGCCCAGACATACATCACCAATGATAACCCAGCCCAGGTCAAGCTTCTGTGCAAATGGATCGTTGTGCCTGCCACTGATTTGCTTTCTCACCTTGTGTACTCTGAGAAGGTTGCGTCCTATCAGCAGCAGTATGTCAGCGTCTGGTTCGAGGGGTGGTATTTCAGCAGCTATTGCTTTCAGAAGGGGGTGATGCAAGGCAGCTTCTGCAGTGGGTATTTCTTCCCTATTGTTGGAGATAGCATTGCACTCTATGAGCGTGGGGAGAGGAAAACTCATTTTTCCATCCAATGATTGAACTATGTAGTTGCAGGCTCTTCTACCATTTACTTGTGTTGTGCCAGCACACGTCTTCAGTGTGTAAGGTGTGGCTGTGCCTTGAATATTGAATGTTTCAAAAAACTCTGTTTTTGCGAGTGATTGATTACTTTGATCATCTATTATTGCATACATCTTTTTCATGTTGTGTGGCTCACCTTTCGGGTAGACTTGCACCAAACAGATCTTGGAGCAGGATTTTCCTGTGATTTGATTTCCACATACCTCGGTACATGTGGCTGTAACATCTAAGTCTTGTGTGAGCTCTTGCTCGCCGCCGTTCTCTTTAGGGGATGAGGGAGCCTTAGATGCTGTTGGAGCTGGGCCTGGGTGGAGAGCTGCCAGGTGTTTGTCGCTGTTGCATTCTCCACACTTGATTGTTATTTGACAGTCCCTGGCTTGGTGGGTAGTGGAAGCAAGGCAGCGATAGCAGATTTTGTTGTCTCTGAGTACCTTTTTCCTGTCCTCAAGCAACATAGCTCTAAAACCCCTGCATCCTTTCAGTGGGTGTGGTTTGTGATGTATGGGACATTGTCTTTTAATGTATTCGCCTCCTTCTTTTGTCTCCACTCCGACTGACACGTCTGTTTTGTGTACCGTAACTGATTGTTTCTGCATGTAGTGACTTTGTGATTTTCCTTTTTTGTAACTAATTGTAGAATTGGCAGGTGAGCTATAAGTCGTGTTGAAGCTTGGGTCATTCCTTGCCTTGGCTTGACCTTTTACAAATTCAACAAAGAATGAGAAAGGTGGGAAACTTACATGATGGTCTTCTTTATACTTTGACCCTACCATTGTCCACTTCTCCTGAAGATGAAAGGGCAACTTTTCCACGATTGGACATACACCTCTTGCTGTGTCTAAGTAGCTCAAGCCTGGCAGATATCCATCCAGCTTTGCTGCTTCCAGTTCACACAGTAGATCTGATAGATCGCGAAGCTTGTGTGGCTCTTTGCTCATGAGCTTTGGAAAATTTTGGATTCTTTCAAACATGGACTTTTCTATTGCCTCTGGTGAGCCGTAGCATTCTTCCAGTCTCGCCCAGACCATGTTCAGACCAGCAGGTGGATGCCTGATATTGACTGCTTTTAATCTCTTAGCATGTTCAGAAGACTCAGGGCTGAGACACTTAATGAGGAGGTTTAGTTCTTCACTGGCTGTAAGACCGAGGTCTCTGATGGTACTCTGGAATGTGGCTTTCCAGCTAAGATAACTCTCTGGCTTGTCATCATATTTTGTCAGTCCTCCTGTTAATAGTTGGCTTCTGGCTGAGAACCTGGCAAGGTCGCTGGTAGTGTTGTTTGCATCATTTGAACTTGATATCTGTTGTGATTGCAACACACTTTGAGAATTTTGGTGAATTGCATCTCTTTGTGGTGGTCGCTTGGCGCCCTCTTGTGGCTGAATTGGGCAATGAGCTGTTTCTTGTTTGGCATGGAGATGTGAATAAATCAGTGTGGAATGTTGTTCCTGATGTGTACTGTCCTATTGAAAAGTTTCTTTCTTTTGAGATGAATCAGTACAACTATGCCTGTTTATGTATTCATTCACTTTTTGTTCTGCAGTTTGTTTTAGAGGCAAGAAGCTCAATTCTTCGCTGTGTTCTGGGTTAATGAGCCGAGCTACAGCAGACTCCATCACTTCTGCTTTAACCCTGGCTGCATCTGCTTCCCTTTGTAGGTTAAGTAGATCTAGAGTTGCCTCTAACCGTGCCTTTTCCATTTTAATGCTCATCTCTCTCTCAGCATGTGCTAGTCTGTCTTTTGCTGCTTGAGCTTCTGCTCGGGCATGTGCTGCTGCCATACTGGCTTGACTTGAAGCTGATGACCTCCTAGATCCTACAGCTGATCGGGGAGTCAGTTTCCCGGAATGTACAGAAGACCTGGATGAGTGGGAGGAGCGTGACCTTGAGGAGCGTGACCCTTTTTCGCTCCGTGCTTCTTCACTGCTATGGCTTTCAGCCTGTGTTTGCTCCATCTTGATGACTGGATAGGACCGCTGATGCTAAATGTACATTAAATTCCACCCACCTTCACTGTGGTCCCTCACCGAGTGCTATGATTTCACTGTACTGTTGCACCCAATGTGACTCGTGTCCTATATTGAGATTCACAGCCAGCTAAACTCTCTCTTGCATCACTTCCTCCAAGGAACAGGCAGGTGTCGTTTTGGACTAGGATTTAATACAGAGAGTGTGAAATCATATTGCCACTCAAAGGGCTGGAAGTGAACGGATGGCTTTAGAAGGAACAGCGACGCAGACTCGTGTTCCTGTTGACATTCAGCATGCTAGGTCTCTTCTTCTCGTCACCTACTGGCAAGCTTAAAGCTACTACAGAGCCTAGCGCCCTCTAGAGGACTGGATGAACAAATATAGTTAAACTGTAGCAACACAGTAATAGTAAATGTAACATTTACAATAGTGCAACTGCAATGCTAACTTTGAACTTTGACCTTTGACCCCTTGACCCCAAACCCATAATTAGGTGAGGGTGTAAGTCATCCAAGATGTGTATTAGATACAACTGTGGTCTATATTAATCATATATCCCATAACCTACATATGTATAAGCATGTGAGAATGTTTGGTGATTACATACACTACCGTTCAAAAGTTTGGGGTCACTTAGAAATTTCCTTATTTTTGAAAGAAAAGCACTTTTTTTCAATGAAGACAACTTTAAACTAATCAGAAATACACTCTATACATTGCTAATGTGGTAAATGACTATTCTAGGTGCAAATGTCTGGTTTTTGGTGCAATATCTACATAGGTGTATAGAGGCCCATTTCCAGCAACTATCACTCCAGTGTTCTAATGGTACAATGTGTTTGCTCATTGCGTCAGAAGGCTAATGGATGATTAGAAAACCCTTGTAAAATCATGTTAGGTCTGCAATGCTGTAATTGCTGCAAATGGAGGATTCTTTGACAAAAGCAAAGTTTGAAGAAAAAAATTATTATTTCAAATACAAATCATTATTTCTAACCTTGTCAATGTCTTGACTATATTTTCTATACATTTTACAACTCATGGTGGTAAATAAGTGTGACTTTTCATGGAAAACACAAAATAATTGTCTGGGTGACCCCAAACTTTTGAACGGTAGTGTATGTAAAGCGACTTCACACCTCAGAACAGGACAAAGAGGTCTCAACCGTCAGCGGAGATCAAAGAGCATCCGAGGCACTGCGGTGGAGACCAGATCGATCGCCCTGACCTCCCAGGGCCAGGTGGAGGGATACGAAGACAAAGGAGGGGGATTAAGATAATGCGGGATGTCAGCTTGGATATGCATGTCTTTTGTTATGTGTAGGTATAAGTATGTAGAGCTGAATGTGTTCTTCCTCTATTCTACTTCTGCTTCTGCACTGAGATGAGACTTGTTAGAGGAGCGAAGCTGATAATAAACTTTGGTTTATAAGTCACATCGCCTTGTTATTTCAAGCTCTTCTACACTGGTGACCCTGATGCGAGGATGGACCAGAGGCGTTCCCCCGCGATTGACTCATCTGAGGCGACCCAGGCAGACGCCGGCGCCCATGCAAACAGGGGAACGGATGGAAGACATTCCCCCACGGCAGAAGAGAGGGCTCAACCGAGCACCAGCCCCGCCGTGAGAGCAGAAGAAAGGCGCTCTCACCCGGCGGACACATCAAGGACGGCCCACACAAGCGCCGTCACCGTCAAGCTGCCAGAATTCTGGCAAGAAGACCCGAGCTCATGGTTCCAGCAAGCTGACGCTCAGTTTGCACTGGCGGGCATAACGGCGGACGAGATGAAGTTTTATCACATCGTCGCCAAACTCGACGCTGCCACGTCAAGATGCGCGCGGAGCATAATCCGACAGCCGCCCGCCTATGACAAATACAGAGAGCTGAAGGCGACCATCGTCGAGAACTTTGTCTCCTCAGCCGAGGAGAGAGCAGAGAAGATCCTGGCGATCTACGGCCACAGAGGATGCAGACCCAAGGCCCTCATGGAGGACATGCTGCAGCTCAAGGAGGAGGACAACGACAACTTCCTCTTCCAACACATCTTCCTCAGCACTCTGCCGCCACACATGAGAGGGACGCTGATCAACATGTGGTGCAGCACCCAGCAGGACTTCCGCGCACTGGCCCTAGAAGCGCAGCGACTCACCATCGCCTGCAGGGAACAGGTGGCCACAGCAGCATCCACAGATGCCCAGAGCAACGGAGAATCACAGACAACCGAGCAGAGCCCGCTCACCATGGCGGCAACACGACCAAGACGCAGCAGGCAGAACGACATCTGCTATTACCACCCACCACCGTTTCGCCGAGGGGGCGTACAAGTGCGTTCCCCCCTGCAAGTTCAAAAGTTCGGGAAAACGCCCAAACCGAGAACCGTTAACGGCTGCAGTTCTCGGCAAAAAAAATAAACTTCTTTATGTGACTGACGGACACACTGGCAAACAGTTCCTAATTGACACGGGAGCTCAACTGAGTTTTATCATGCCCTCACACGCAGACCGGGCCATGGGCCCCCGGGGCAATGGAGCGATGGCAGCCAACGGCTCCATCATCGACACTTATGGTGAAAGGAATCTGCCCCTCTGCATTCATGGCCGCAACTACAGATGGACATTTGTTGTAGCGGCGGTGAGTTTTAACTTGTTGGGCGCGGATTTTTTGTGTGCACATGGGCTATTCTGATCTAGCAAATAGACGCTTGGTTAATGCATTGTCATTTGCTTCTATTCCCTGCTCAGCTCGAGTTTCTCCACCACCCGTGCAGGCCAGCGTCACTACAGCAGGAGGTAAGTTTGATCAACTCCTCACCCAATTTCCAGCACTCACAATTCCCAAATTCTCAGCTACAGTGGCTAAGCACGGGGTTGAACACTTTATTCCCACAACGGGCCCACCCGTATTCGCCAAAGCTCGGCGCTTAGACGCGACCAAGCTCGCCATAGCTCGGGACGAGTTTACCACCCTTGAAAAACTAGGCATTATCAGACGCTCAAAAAGCCCCTGGGCATCACCACTACACATGGTCCCGAAATCCGACGGTTCTTGGAGACCGTGCGGCGATTACCGCAGATTAAACAATGCGACAGCGCATGACCGCTACCCAATTCCTCACATCCAAGATTTTTCACTACATCTGGCGGGTGTGCGCATTTTTTCTAAAATAGACCTGGTCCGTGGCTATCACCAAGTCCCCGTTCGAGCGGAAGACATTTCTAAAACAGCTGTAATAACCCCCTTCGGTCTTTTTGAATTTTTGCGGATGCCTTTTGGCCTCAAAGGCGCTGCTCAAACCTTTCAGCGGATGATGGACGCGGTATTACGCGACCTCCCTTTCATGTTCATCTACCTCGACGATATGCTGGTAGCCAGCTCGTCGGAGGAAGAACACGAACAGCATCTCACTATGGTTTTTCAAAGACTAGAAGAGCACGGGTTAATAATCAATCCAGCCAAATGCAAATTCGGCGTGCCACAAATTGATTTTTTGGGACACAGAGTTTCACCGAAGGGGGCAGTCCCACTGCCAGACAAAGTTCGCGCAGTAAACAGTTTTCCACGGCCACAAACGGTCAAATCGCTGCAAGAATTTTTGGGAATGGTTAATTTTTACAACCGTTTCCTCCCCCGTGCAGCTCAACTCATGCAGCCCCTATATGACGCGCTTAGAAAACAAAAGCCTTCCAACGCGGTCGAATGGACCCCGGAGCGCGATCGCGCCTTCGCGGAAGTAAAAAGTGTCCTAGCTAACGCCACATTGTTGGTTCATCCTGATCCCTCGGCCCGCATTGCGCTAACCACAGATGCTTCAGACCTGGCCATAGGGGCAGTTGTAGAACAACACGTTGGCGGAACCTGGCAACCTTTGGCATTTTTCAGCAAATCGTTAAACCAAACTGAGCGTAAACACACTTTTGACAGGGAGCTGCTAGCGCTTCATTTATCCATCCGCCACTTCCAGTTCTAGTTAGAGGGGCGGCATTTCACGGCTTTTGTAGACCACAAACCGCTCACCTTTGCGATGGCTAAAATTTCAGAACCATGGTCAGGCAGGCAACAAAGACAGCTAGCTGCAATTTCAGAGTTCACCACAGACATTCTACATGTGGCAGGCAAATTTAACGTGGTAGCAGACTGCCTCTCTCGCGCTGTGACATCGCCAGAGCATGAGGAGACAGATTATACTACCTCAGCCGCAGAACTCTTCGCCAACGCGGACACATACACAGCCCCAATCCACGTAGGGATAGATTACGCAGCCATGGCGGAGGAGCAAAGTAGTGACGCAGACGTGCGCGCACTCCTGTCTGGACCAACAGGGAGGTCCAGACAGGGAAAGGGGAGGAAAGGGGTTTACGCGACAGTGTACCCCCCCAATATGCGACATCTCAACCGACATCTCAACCGGCCCTAATATGCGACATCTCAACCGGCCGTCCTCGCCCGGTAGTCCCAGCTGCATGGCGCTGCCGTATTTTCAACTCAATTCATGCCCTCGCGCACCCGGGTGTGCGCACCTCGGTTAAAATGGTCGCCGAAAAGTTTGTGTGGCCCGGCCTGCGCAAAAACGTAAAAGAATGGGCAAAAACTTGCATGTCTTGTCAGCGCGCCAAAATACACAAACACACAAAAGCCCCTCTAGAGCCTTTTCGAATCCCAGCTAGAAGGTTCGACCAAGTTCATGTTGACCTCATGGGACCACTACCTTCCTCCCAAGGTTTCACACACCTGTTAACAATGATAGACCGTACTATACGCTGGCCTGAGGCGGTCCCTCTGGCGTCAACCACAGCGGAGGAAGTCGCTCGCGTTTTTTTGACAAACTGGGTGGCACGTTTTGGTGTCCCATCGGACATCACGTCCGATAGGGGGCCTCAATTCGTCTCGGAGCTTTGGTCAGCCATGGCCAGCAGCTTAGGGGCGACAATTCACCGCACCACCGCTTATCACCCTCAGGCTAATGGGTTATGCGAGCGTTTTCACAGATCTTTAAAGGCCGCCCTCAGAGCCTCACTAACGGATACAAATTGGGTAAATAAACTTCCCTGGGTTTTATTGGGGTTGCATGCTGCGCCTAAAGAGGATCTAGACGCCTCCCCAGCAGAATTAGTTTTTGCACAACCTCTCAGGCTCCCAGGTGAATTTTTACCAGAGAACCCAGAGCCAGGGCATCTTCCAGCCCCGAGGCTTTTAGGCAGCAATGGTCCTGACACTCTCCTCGGACCGGCACATCACTCTTTTCCACGGGTTTTTGTCCCCCAAGCTTTAAAAAATGCTGAATTCGTTTTTGTTAGGCATGAAGCTTTAAAACCAACCCTCCGTCCACCATACGATGGACCTTTCAGAGTGCTGGAACCTGGTGATAAGCATTTTGTGCTTGATTTAGGGGACAGAAAAGAAACAGTCAGCACTGACAGACTTAAACCTGCCTTCTTGTTGAGAGACAAACCTGCACGGTTGGCGAGAGCACCTCGGCGGGGTAGACCCCCCAAGAGAAAAAAAGACTCAGCCCCCCTGCAGAAAACAAATAATCACTCTCCTCCCCAAGCTGCAGATTCCTTACAAGAAGGTCCCACCAGGATGCCCAAGCAGACCCACGGCAGATTCGGGAGAAGATTAAAGCCCAGACGGCACAGGGACTGATGCAAACTACTCAAAAGTTGTTCACTAATTGTGCTGTAACAGTTTAAGACTGACTTGTGATATTACTACGCTGTTATGGCTCCCTTCTTGTTCACTCTATATACTGCGGACTTCTCACACAACACAACACATTGCCATCTACAGAAGTTCTCTGATGACTCTGCGATCGTTGGTCTCATCTCCAGCGGAGATGAAGCTGAGTACAGAGGGCTTATCCAGGACTTTGTGGACTGGTGCCATCGGAACTGCCTCCAGATCAACGCGAGGAAAACTAAGGAGCTGGTGGTGGACTGCCGCAGGCATGGGCAGCCCCTCACAGCACCAGTAAATATACAGGGAACAGACATCGAGATGGTGACATCCTACAAGTACCTGGGTATTCATCTGAACAATAAACTAGACTGGTCACACAATACTGACGCACTCTACAAGAAGGGACAGCGCAGGCTGTTCCTGCTGAGGAGACTCAGGTCTTTTGGTGTACAAGGGGCGCTGCTGAAGTCATTCTATGACACGGTGGTGGCATCAGCCATCACTTTTGGAGTGGTCTGCTGGGGCAGTGGCATTACTGCAGCCGATAGGAAGAGACTGAACAAACTGATTAAGAAAGCTAGCTCTGTCCTGGGGCAACGCCTTGATCCGATGGAGGAGATAGGAGAGAGAAGGACGGTGGCTAAACTGTCATCTCTGCTGGAGTCCGAGTTCCACCCTATGCAGGACATACTGGATGCACTGAGGAGCTCATTTAGCAGCAGACTACATCATCCCAGGTGCACAACCGAGAGGTTTCGTAGGTCCTTCCTACCAACGGCTGTCAGACTGTACAACCTAAGCAGGGCTGCTCGCAGAGATAGCAAAAAGACGTAACAAACTAATAGTTTTTTTGTTTTTTTTTTTTTGTTTTTTTTTTTTTTTTTTGAATGCAAAAGATGCAATAGACTTACACAATGGTCCTCTCCGGCATACAACTAGGAACATACCGGTCGCTATGGAGGGTGAGAATATGTATGGGCACATAATCATACCATGTAGGATAACTAAATAGACGGTTATGCTGTTTCATCCCACCTAGCAACAATGCTCTGCACTGTGTGTGTTTATATATTTACATATTTATTCCATCTAGCTACAATGCTCTGCACTGGGTGTGTTTATATTTATATATCTATATATTTATTCCATCTAGCTACAATGCTCCGCACTGTGTTTTTATATATCTACATATTATTCCATCTAGCTACATTGCTCCGCACTGTGTGTGTTTATATACTTGCATATTTATTCCACCTAGCTGCAATGCTCCATACTGTGGGTGTTTATATATTTACATATTTATTCCATCTAGCTACAATGCTCTGCACTGTGTGTTCATATATTCATATATTTATTCCATCCAGCTACAATGCTCTGCACTGTGTGTCTGTGTGTGTGTGTGTGTATATATATATTTTATAGTAATATGTACATATGTATATTAGCTGCTCTTGCTTGCTTGTTTTTTTCTTGCCTTCTGATTGTTGCTCTGAGTGTTGCTATCCCTGTGCTGTTGCAATCCTGGAATTTCCCCGTTGTGGGACTAATAAAGGCTTATCTTATCTTATCTTATCTTATCTTATCTTATGATTACCACTGAATTCTCTACAGGAGCATGGCTGCTGGAAAGTTTCTTCCTTGTCAAGAGGTGTAGCAGTTAGTATGTCATAATAATTATCTTAAACTGTGAATTTTTTGATTGTCCTTTTCTTAGTCGTTTGGAGGGGGCTGTGGTCTATATTAATCATATATCCCATAACCTACATATGTATAAGCATGTGAGAATGTTTGGTGATTACATATGTAATGCGACTTCACACCTCAAAACAGGAAAAGAGGTCTCAACCGTCAGCGGAGATCAAAGAGCATCCGAGGCACTGCGGTGGAGACCAGATCGATCGCCCTGACCTCCCAGGGCCAGGTGGAGGGATACGAAGACAAAGGAGGGGGATTAAGATAATGCGGGATGTCAGCTTGGATATGCATGTCTTTTGTTATGTGTAGGTATAAGTATGTAGAGCTGAATGTGTTCTTCCTCTATTCTACTTCTGCTTCTGCACTGAGATGAGACTTGTTAGAGGAGCGAAGCTGATAATAAACTTTGGTTTATAAGTCACATCGCCTTGTTATTTCAAGCTCTTCTACAACAACTACTGTTTCGATTTGAAAAGGCTACATCATTACCTCCGCCAAGGAGGTTATGTGATCATCGGCGTTGGTTTGTCTGTCTGTTTGTCTGTTTGTTTGTTTGTTTGTTAGCAAGATAACTCAAAAAGTTACGGACGGATTTTCATGAAATTTTCACACATTGTCAGAAATGGGGTACCCTACAGTTGATTACATTTTGGTGGTGATCCGGATCACCGTCCAGAAGAAAACCGCCATTACGGAAAATGCCATTTTCGTCAATAACTACTGAACCACTAATCCTATCATTGTGAATCCAATTGCTAGTCATATGTTTTCATGGTCAAGGAATCTGAAAACGTACACACAAACACTGTATGGGGGGAACTGTGGCACTTGGCGGAGGTCTGCGCTCTCCGAGTGCTTTTCTAGTTTCTTTTAGTAGTTATTGTGTTTAGAAGAGGAATGGGCAACTGGCGGCCCGCCCCCTCATCCACCGCGGCCCGCCAGTCCATTGCCAAAAATCAGTTATTTATTTATATTGTGAGGAACCCACTCAGTAGTTACTCAGTAGTTTTCCCTCAGACTGAAGTGGCAGATCAACGGTGGGGAGTGTGGGGAGTGATATGTTAATGCAGCACCCCAGGTAGCAGAGAAGTGTTAGTGCTGTGATATAAAAGAGAGTCCCTGCAACCTGGTGATTATGTTTTCTGATTCTGGTGAATATGAGAGAGAGTGGAATAAAGTTTCATCTGCTCAGATAAGTTTGGTCTGGTTATTCTCTCCACACTGGTGACCCTTGACGCACAATGGAACGCGAGGCGAACACCCCGAAGACGATCTGGACGAGAAGTGCCAGCAACACGTGCGCCATTTCAGTCAAACTCCCAGACTTTTGGCTACACGACCTGAAGTCTTGGTTCCTTCACACTGAGGCCCAGTTTGCACTCCAGGGAATAACGCCAGATGACACCAGTTATTACTACGTGGTCACAGGGCAGGACTCACGCACAACTCAGCAGGAGGCAAGCTTGCTCCAACAGCCCCCAGCCCACGACAAATACGGTGCTCTCAAAACCGCGCTGACCCGGCGCTACACGCTCTCGGACTGTGAGAGAGCAGAGAGGTTCCTGACGCGCTCCGAGTTAGGAGACGGGTCGGCGGTCGAATTGATGAAGAAGATGTTGCCGTTGATGGGCACAGATGACGGGCATTTTCTCTTTGCCCACCTTTTCCTCCGGAACCTCTCGACAGCGGCCAGAGCGGTCCTTGCCAATTTGCCGCTGCTGGCCACACGCAACTACTGGGTGCTAGCCCAGCAGGCAGATTGGATCATCCTCACTACCAGAGCCCTCACAGTGAACGCAGTGGCGTCGGAACCCAGCGAGATGGCCAGCGGAGGCGAGGAGCCAGCGATGGTGGCTGTGGCAGGGGCCAAGAAGCACCAGAGAGACACACTCTGTTTCTACCACCGCTGTTTTGGAGAGAACGCACGCCGATACATGCCACCGTGCCAATTCAAGCGTTCGGGAAACACCAGGACCGGCAGTCGGTAGCAGCTGCAACCGCCGGTGAAGCAAGCAAGCTGCTCTATGTGACAGATTCACGCTTGGGGAGAAGGTTCCTCGTGGACTCCGGCTCCCAAAAGAGCCTCGTCCTGCCGTCCTACGCGGACCGGCTGGCGGGAACTAGCGGCCCCAAGCTGACGGCCACAAACGGCTCAGACATTAAGACTTCTGGAGAGAGGACACTGACTGTATCCTTGCACGGCTGTACATACCAATGGACATTCGTCATAGCGGCATGCAGCTTCCCCATTTTAGGCGCTGATTTTTTGTGTGCACATGGACTACTAGTCGATGTTGCTAACAGACGCCTGATTAACGCAATGTCTTTTGATTCTCTCCCCTGTACAGCAAGGGGAGCCGGGCCCACAACACTAGCCAACGTCACAGCTCCAGGGGGTAAGTTCCACACACTACTCAACCAGTTCCCAGCACTCACGGTTCCGATGCTTTCGGCGGTCATCACTAAACACGGGGTGGAGCACTTCATTACTACTACGGGGCCGCCCATTTTAACACGACCTCGGCGCCTGGATGTAGCTAAACTGGTCATAGCGTGCGAGGAGTTTGCCAACTTGGAAAAGTTGGGCATCATCAGGCGTTCAAACAGCCCATGGGCATCCCCGCTGCATATGGTTCCTAAAGCCGAGGGATCGTGGCGAGAATTGGGCGGGAATCAATTTTTTGGGCCACTGCATCTCACTGGAGGGCGCGATACCCTTGCGAGACAACGTGCGCCGTGGCGAATTTTCCCTGGCCTCAGACGGTCAGGGCGCTGCAGGAGTTTTTGGAGATGGTAAACTTCTACAATCGTTTCCTCCCCCCCGCAGCCCAGCTCATGCAGCCGTTGTACGCCGTGCTTAAGAAACGGAAGCCGGCAGACAGAGTCGACTAGACTCCTGAACGACAGCGGGCATTTTCCGAAGTTAAAACAGCTCTGGAGAACGCTGCACTACTGGCGCACCCGGACCCAGGGGCTAGGATAGCGCTCACTACCGATGCATCAGACGTGGCCATAGGGGCCATCGTGGAGCAATACGTCACCGGTTCTTGGCAGCCGCTCGCCTTTTTTAGCAGGTCTTTGCGTGACAATGACCGTAAATACAGCATGTTCGCTAATCAAAAACTAGGTACCAGTGGTCAAGAAAAAGAGGGAGAGTGAGGGAGCAGTGTGCCAGAGAACTTAAAGGTGTGTGTTGCCTGCTAAACCCGCATTAATAGGCTGTAAACAGCAGTAAATGTATAAGTAGGCTGCTTTTAAACAAGAATAAATGCTACAGCTCCTCAGCTATAGCACTGTTCCATGAACTGGGTGCTGCTCTATGTATCTATGTGATCTGTGTCATCATAAACTGTCTGGTTGGTGAATCACATATGTTCATGTAAATTGATCGTACATCACATTTACAAACCTGTTAGCTGATGAAAGGTTTTTACATCACATAATGTAAATGCAGTATGATCCATCAGTCACGCTCATGTAATGCTCATGTAACAAAGATCAGTTTTATGTACATATTTTCGGTAATGTCAGAGTAGTTGAGTGAATGAATGAATGAATGAATGTGAATTTATTCGGTAATGCACATACATACAATAACTTCTACAACCGTTTCCTCCCCCGCACAGCCCAGCTCATGCAGCTGTTGTACGCTGCGCTTAAGAAATGGAAACCGGCGGACAGAGTCGACTGGACTCCTGAGCGACAGCAGGCATTTTCAGAGGTTAAAACAGCTCTAGCGAACGCTGCACTACTGGCGCACCCGGACCCGACGGCTCGGATAGCGCTCACTACCGACCCATCAGACGTGGCCATAGGGGCCACGTGGAGCAGTGCGTCGCTGGTTCTTGGCAGCCGCTCACTTTTTTTTAGCAGATCTTTGCGCAGCAATGAGTGTAAATACAACACGTTCGACAGGGAGTTACTGGCTCTCCACCTGGCCATACGTCATTTCCAGTTCTGGCTGGAAGAGCGCACCTTCACTGCGTTTGTGGACCACAAGCCACTAACGTACACGATGGCCAAGGTTTCGGAACCATGGCAGGCCCGGCAGCAGAGACAGTTGGCCGTGATCTCGGCGTTTACGACTGACATTCAGCATGTGGTCAGTAAACTCAACATGGTGGCAGACTGCCTCTCGCGCACATTAGTTGCCCCAGTCTACGTGAGGATAGATTACACGGCCATGGCTGCTGAGCAGATTGGCGATGCGGATGTTTGCGCGCTCCAGTCTGAACCAACAGGGTTAAGACTGGACAGCAGAGTACTGCAAGACCACCCCCCCCAGTCTGCGACGTCTCCACAGGCCGCCCGCACCCGGTGGTCCCACGTGCTTGGCGCCACCGCGTTTTTGAGTCGTTCACTCCCTGGCGCACCCAGGAGTGCGCGTGTCAGTCAAAATGGTGGGAGGAAAGTTCGTCTGGCCGAGCCTCCACAAACAGGTGGAAGAGTGGGCTGCAGCCTGCATAGCGTGCCAACGAGCCAAGGTGCACAGGCACACAAAGGCCCCCCTTGAGCCATTCCATGTCCCGGCTAAGAGGTTCGACCACGTTCACGTGGACCTCGTGGGCCCCCTCCCGCCATCGCAGGGGTTCACACACCTCCTGACAGTAGTGGACTGCACCATGCGCTGGCCCGAGGCAGTCCTGCTAGCTTCTACCGCATCCGCAGAAGTTACACACACTTTTTTGACGACATGGGTGGCACGTTTCGGCGCCCCTTTGGATACCACGTCTGACTGGGGCCTGTAGTTCGTTTCCGACCTATGGTCCACAATGGCCCGGAGCCTGGGCGTCACAATTCATCGCACGACTGCGTACAACCCCCAGGCCAATGGGTTATGCGAGCGTTTCCATAGGTCACTTAAAGCAGCGCTCAGGGCTTCGCTTACGGATGCAAATGGGGTGGACCAGTTGCCGTGGGTTCTATTAGGGTTGTGTTCAGCTCCAAAGGAGGATTTGGCGGCCTCCCCAGCAGAGCTGGGGGTTTTTTTCCCAGCCGCTGCAACTCCCTGGAGAATTTTTGCCGGATAACCCCGTGCCAAACACCCATCCATCCCCGCATTCACTGCATAGCGCAGAGGCAGGGACGGTACCCGGCCCGGCCCGGCCCACAACTGTTTTCCCCGCGCTTTTGTGCCAAAGACTTTGAAGGACACGTTGTTCGTGTTTGTCAGGCACAATGCCCACCAGACCCCGTTGTGCCCACCCTATGACAGCCCGTTCAGAGTGCTGGAAGCTGGGGAAAACATTTTGTGTTAGACTTGGGGGGACGCAGAGAAACAATCTGTATAGACAGGCTTAAGCCCGCCTTCGTTTTAGCAGACCAGCAGGTGGTGTTGGCCCGAGCTCCTCGGCGTGGACGACCCCCACTGAGAACTACCCAGGTAAATGACTCGTCAGATCACTCACAATGGCATGCCGAAGATGCCCCCCCCAATGTCCTCCCACAGACGGATGCACCCCCAAGAGCACCCCACCAGCACAGCAGCACTTCAGAGCCACCGACCCCCCCCCCCCCCTTACAGCCGCTATGGACGTAGGCTGAAGCCCAAAGAACATGAGGGTTAAGTCTCAGTCTGAGTTTCGGGGGGGGGGGGGCTGTGTGGAGGACCCAGTCAGTATGTTCTCTACTCAGACTGAATAGTACGGCAGGAGGAGATGCATAAGAGAGGAGAAATGGATATGTATTCTCCTCCGATCTGCATAATAATGCACCGGCAGGCTGGGTGACAAAAGGGAATTGTCATGGGGGATGTATGTGTGTTAATGCAAACAGTGACAAAGGGGATTGTCATGGTAGAGGTATTCATGTTAATACAGCACCGCAGGTTGCAGGGCGTGTGGTATGGTATAAAAAGAGAAGTGCCCACGACCTGGGTTTTAGGCTTCTTTTTCTTGTGAATGTTAGAAAGAGATTAATAAAGTCTGCTCTGCTCCGGAACCGCCTCGCCTGATTATTCTTCTCTCTACAATATTACTGTTTTGAGGTGCAAGAGTCCGTGTTCCCACATTTCTGATGCCGAAGTCATTGTTTTTTAACAAGGAAAAGTGTCCCGTTTCAGTGACAACCATATGTTCTAAACTAGTACCAGAAGTTGTTACCATAATTCACGCAAGGCATCATGGGGCCTAGGAATAAGGTGGATAACATAAAAACTGAAGTCATACCAAAAATCAGCAAAGAAAATCAAATAGAATAAGTAGACAAAAAACAAATAAAAACCTTTAAGTTATTACAAGTTTATCTCCAGGCATTTAGAATGAGATACTGAGAGATTTTTTCATCTTTGTACAATGTTTTGAATCACTTCAGAGAAGAACATGTTTTAATATTTTTAGAGCAACAGTTCCACAGTTTAACTCTAGTGACAGACATGCAATGATATTTTGTATTTGTTCTAACCTTTGGTTTATTAAAAACAGAGTTACTGTCATGAATCGCCCCCCGGGGCAGACCCACGTGCCAACTGCAGTTTGTGATTTTTATTAACAAAGCACACAAAGTGCCAGAGTTCAACAAGGCAAAAAATCCAACCACAGAAAATGAGGTAAACTTACAGATTAGCACCAGAATAGGGATGGGATTCTGGTGGTGAAGAGAGAGCATTCTCATTGAGACTGCCACAGTGAGAGAACAATCAGTAAATCTTTAAATAGTTAGGGAACAAGATGAAACAATGGGAGGCAGGTGTGGGCTGCATGAGCGGGCAGGTGACCTAATTAAATAACAACTCACAGCTGAGGCGGCTAGGAAGCAGGCAGTGAGACGATGACAGGGTGGGAGTGTCTGAAAGAGAAGGTGAGGCAGTCATGTCACATAGAAACAAAATATAAATCTAAAACTACAGGAACTGACAAAATAATACTAATACTAAAGACATAAATAACTATCAGAATGATAATCCACCAAGGAGACATCATAACTCAATACACAGGAAAACAACACAAAGCTGGAACAATACAGAAAATATTCAGAAGTAAATTAAGAGCCTGAGCCCGGTGAAACTTCACGTTCAGCCTCATGACGGAACCCCCCCCCCCCCCAAGGAGTGGACTCCAACACCCCAAGGTAACACCCAAAAAAGACCCCCCCCCCAAATAAAAGGTATAACAATAAACCACCCTGGGGTGGGAGGTGGGAGAAACAGGCTTAGGAGGGAACAAAAAACACAACCCTGCTATGACCCACACCCCTGCAATACCAGACCCCTGCCCCCCCGAAGCCACATAACTAAACAGTTCAGGCGGCCAGCCGAAGTCCCAGACCTGACAGACAGCAAGGTGGTGCAAGTCGGGTGGCCTACGTGAGAATAAGAGCCACCCAACCCAATGGCATCGTCCATCAGGCGGCCGACCAGAGTTCTTTAGCCAACCGAATAGGAGAGGTGGCCCAGGAGGCAGCTCCCCCACGAGGAGGCCCAGCAAAATGAAGGAGAGCTGAGGATGGGGAACCACAACGGCGTCAGGCACAGGAGGGGGAACCATGACGGTGTCTGGTGAAGGAGGGGGGATCATGACGCTCCCGGACTGACCACCAGCACCCTCGGTTGTCCCAGATTGGGACAAGATAGCACCCGAGGAGGCTCCAGGCTGGAGCGAAGCAGCACCCGCAGTGGCTCCAGACTGGAGAAGAAAAATACTGAGGGGGCACTGCTGCAGGGGTCTTCAGCCTCGGTGAAGGGGGAGTTGCTGTCTGAGAGGCATGAGTAGTCCTCCGGCGGTCCGGAGCTGGATGTCGGCATCGAAGAGTGGATGGAACCGGTGGAGCAGGAGCAGGAATGTGCACACTGGAGGTGAAGCAGGGAGTCTCCCACGGAGCATGCCTTTGGTTCGGCTTTGGGCTCGTTGGAGGCAGTCCCCACCTCAGCCTGGGGAAGGACTGCTGCAGGAGGGCAAGCGTGGACGGCAGCTCCACGAACTGGGGATACTTTCTCAACTTGGGATGTGCCTCAACTATGGCGACTGCTGAATCCACGCTCTTCCAGATTTTATTTGGGCTGCGGGAGACAAGAGCCTCGTCCACAAAGCTTTGGACAAACTCGGCTGCCCACTGCTCCTAGATACTTGGAGATTCAGGTGCTGCTCTCCCCTTGGCTGACGGAGGTCAGCGGGCTGGGTACATAATTGTTCCATGGACAGGTGAGTGGAAAACACACAACAAAAAGGGCAAAAATCTGTAAACTGCAGCGGCGGGGTCTTTACTGGAGGCAGTCTACTGTCATGAATCGCCCCTCGGGGCAGAGAGAAACAGACCCACGCACCAGCTCCAGTTTGTAGTTTTTATTAAAGAACACAAAGTGCCAGAGTTCAGCCAGGCAAAAAATCCACCTACAGAAAATGAGGTAAACTTACAGATTAGTACCAGAACAGGGATGGGATTGTGGTGGCGAAGAGAGAGGATTCTCATTGAGACTGCCGTAGTGAGAGAACAATCAGACATTCTTTAAATAGTTAGGGAACAGCATGAAACAATGGGTGGCAGGTGCGGGCTGCATGAGCGGGCAGGTGACCTAATTAAATAACTCACAGCTGAGGTGACTAGGGAACAGGTAGTGAGACGATGACAGGGTGGGAGTGTCTGGGAGAGGAGGTGAGGCAGTCATGTCACATAGAAACAAAATATAAATCCAAAACTACAGGAACTGACAAAATAATACTAATACTAAAAGACATAAATAACTAACAGAATGATAAACCACCAAGGAGACATCATAACTCAATACACAGGAAAACAACACAAAGCTGGAACAATACAGGAAATATTCAGAAATAAATTAAGAGCCTGAGCCCGGTGAAACACCCCGCTCAGCCTCATGACAGTTACCTCTTAGCTCATATTTGCTTTCCCTTTTTTTAAACAGTCTCTGAATATTAACAGGTAATTTGGCTATTATTTGCTTCGTATATGATTTGAATGACATTATAATCTACTAGCTCTCTAAATTTAAGAGTATGTAATTGAATGAATATTGGATTTGTTGGTTCATGGTAAGGTTTCTTTGATACAATGCGTATGGCTTTTTTCTGTAGTAAAAAGATTAAGTTTGTGTTTGTTATGTACATGCTTCTCCAGATCTCCACACAGTATGTCATATAAGGAACTATCAGTGAATTATATAAAATGCAAAGAGATTTCAGACACAGGAGATCCTTAACTTTATACAGTACAGCAATGGATTTAGACATTTTAGTTTTGACATAATTTATGTGTGATTTCCAGTTTAGTTTGTTATCAACAATGACCCCAAGGAACGTGGTTTCCAAAACTGTGTCAGTTTCAACATTGTTTATTTTAATTTTTTTGTGATTATATAATTTGTGGTTTCCAAATATTATACATTTTGTTTTTCCAAGGTGAATAGATCATTTATTGGCAGTAAACCTCTGACTGAAGTTAATTTTCTACTGAATCCAGAAGCTGCTTAAGATTTTCTCAACTACAAAAAAAAGTTGTCTGTCCATCCATCCATCCATCCATCTTCTATCACTTTTCTGGAGGTCCGGGTTGCAGAGGCAGCAGTTCAAGGAGAGATGTCCAGACTTCCCTCTCCCCAGCCACCTGCTCCAGCTCTTCAGAGAGGATACCAAGGCATTCCCAGACCAGCTGGGAGACATAGTCTCTCCAGCGAGTCCTGGGTCTGTCCCGGGGTCTCCTCCCAGAGGGATGTGCCCGAAACACCTCAAGTGGGAGGCATCCTGATCAAATGCCCACACCACCTCAGCTGGCTCCTTTCAATGTGGAGGAGCAGTGAGTCTAGTCTGAGCCTCTCCCGGATGACTGAGCCCCTCACCCTATCTCTGAGGGTGAGTCCAGCAATCCTACAAAGAAAGCTCATTTCAGCCGCTTGTATCCGCAATCTCGTTCTTTCGCTCATTACTCAAAGCTTATGACCATAGGTGAGGATAAGAATGTAGATTGACCAGTAAATCGACAGCTTTGCCTTAGAGTTTAGCTCCTTCTTCACCACAACAGACCGGTACAACTTTCGCATCACTGCAGATGCTGCTCCGATCCGTCTGTCAGTCTCTTGCTCCATTCTCCCTTCACTCATGAATAAGACCCCAAGATACTTAAACTCCTCTACTTGGGCCAGGAGCCTGTCCCCAGCCTGGAGAGGACAATCCACCTTTTTCCGGCTGAGGACCATGGACTCGGACTTGGAGATACTGATTCTCTTCCCAGCCGCTTCACACTCAACGGCAAACCGTTTCAGTAAGACCAAGGTAATTGTTGGATGAAGCCAGCAGGACAACATCATCTGCAAACAACAGAGATGAGATCCTGTGGTCACCAAGCATGACACCATCCGTTCCCTGGCTATGCCTAGAAATCCTGTCCAATAAAATTATGAACAGGATTGGTGACAAAGGGCAGCCCTGGCGGAGTCCAACTGTCACTGGGAATGACTCCGACTGAGTGTTGGCAATACGAACCAAACTCTCACAACGGTCGTGCAGAGACTGAATAGCTCATAACAACAAGCCCGAAGCACCCCCCACAAAAAACCATCAGGGACGCGGTTGAATGCCTTCTCCAAGTTCACAAAACACATGTAAACTGGTTGGGCAAACTCCCACAAACCCTCAAGGATTCTCGAGAGGGTAAAGAGTTGGTCTGTTGTGCCACGGCCAGGACAACAACCATATTGTTCCTCCTGAATCCGAGGTTCAACCAACGACTGGACTCTCCTCTCCAGTACCTTGGCATAGACCTTCCTAGGGAGGCTGAGGAGTGTGATCCCTCTAAAGTTGGAAGACACCCTTAGGTCCCCTTTTTTGAAGAGAGGAACCACCACCCCAGTTTGCCATGCGAAAGGCACTGCCCCCGACCTCCACGCAATGTTGCAGAGGCATGTCAAACATGACAGCCCTACAACATCCAAAGCCTTGAGGTACTCGGAGTGAATCTCATTCACCCCTGGGGCCCGGCCACCAAAGAGATTTTTAACCACCTTGGCGACCTCAGCCCCTGTGATAGGCGAGTTGTCCCCCTCGTCCCCATTGAGGAGATCCTCGAAGTATTCCTTCCACCACCCAACGATATCCCCAGTTATAGTCAGCAGTGCCCCATCCGCACTATACACAGTGTGGACAGGGAGCTGCTTCCCCCTCCTGATCCACCGGACAGTTTGCCAGAATCTCTTTGAGGCCGACCGAAAGTCTTGTTCCATGGCCTCACTGAGCTCCTCCCACATCGGACTTTTTGCCTCAGCAACCACCCAAGCTTCACTCCGCTTGGCCACATCTCAGCTGCTTCTCGAGACCCACAAGCCAACCAAGCTTGATGGGACTCCTTCTTCAGCTTAATGGCCCCCCTCACCACTGGTGTCCACCACTTGGTTCGGGGGTTGCCACCACAAGATACCCCGACGTTTTTGCAGCCGCTGCTCTGGGCAGCCGCTTCAACAATGGAGGTGGAGAACATGGCCCATTCAGACTCCATGTCTCCAGACTCCTTCGGAATGTGGACGAAGTTCTTCTGGAGGTGGGAGTTGAAGACCTCCCAGACAGGGACCTCAGCCAGATGTTCCTAGCATGCCCTCACTATATGTACGTTTGGGTCTACCAGATCTGAATGGCATCCTCCCCTGCCATCGGATCCAACTCACTACCAGGTGGTGAGCAGTTGACAGCTCTGCACCCCTCTTTACCCGAGTGTCCAAGACATACAGTGGCAGGTCTGGTGCCATGATAACAAAATCAATCATCAACCTGTGACCTAGGGTGTCCTGGTGTCAGGTGCGCATATGGACACCCTTATGCTTGAACATGGTGTTTGTTATGGACAAACTGTGGTTAGCACAGAAGTCCAATAACTGAACACTACTTGAGTTCAGATCGGGCAGGGCAATCGCCCTGCTCCAGGTTTCACTGTTGTTGCCCACGTGCGCATTGAAGTCCCCCAGTAGGACAATGGAGTCTCCAAGAGGAGCACTCTCCAGCACCCCAGTCAGAGACTCCAAAAAGGTTGGGTACTCTGAACCATCATTTGGTGCATTCAATTCAATTCAGTTTAATTCAACTTTATTTATATAGCTCCATTTCACAACAACAGTCATCTCATAGCAGTTTCAACTGTAGGGGGAACCCCCACAGTTGCAGAAAGACCCCAGCAATCAGGCGATCCCATGTGAGCAAGCACTTGGCGACGGTGGAGATGAAAAACTCCCTTTTAACAGGAAGAAACCTCCACCAGAACCAGGCTCAGGGAGGGGCAGTCATCTGCTGCAACTGGCTGGGGGGTGAGGGGATAGAGAAGAAGAAAAGAACAGACATGTAGAGCGCAAACAGCACGATGGGGACTCAATCTATGGGAGAGAACAAACAGATGTTAACGACCAGCAAAAAAAAAAAAAAAAAAAAAATATATATATATATACTGTATATATATATATATATTTCACTGAGAGTGAAGAAAGGAGTGAGGCCCAGTGCAATTACTGGAGGTCCCCCTGCTGACTAAACCTATTAGCAGCATAACTAAGGGAGGGTTCAGAAACATACGATCCCTCCCTAACTGTAGGCTATGTCAAAAAGGAAGGTTTTAACCCTATTCTTAAAAACAGAGATCGAGTCTGACTCCTAAATCCAGATTGGCAGCTGGTTCCACAGGAGAGGAGCTTGATAACTGAAGGCTCTGCCTCCCATTGTACTTTTGGAGATTCTAGGTATTACAAGTAATCCTGCATTTTGGGAACGCAGTGCTCTGTTAGGATAATACGGTAGTATCAGATCTTTTAAATAAAAAGGGGCCTGATTGTTTAGAGCTTTGTAAGTAAGAAGAAGGTTTTTAAACTTAATTCTAAACTCTATGGGAAGCCAATGAAGGGAGGCCAGAACCGGAGAGATACGATCTCTCTTTCTAGTACCTGTTAAAACTCTTGCTGCAGCATTTTGGATCAGCTGAAGACTTTTTAAAGATGTTTTAGGACAACCTGATAATAAAGAATTACAATAATCTAATTTCGAGCTAACAAAAGTGTGGATCAGTTTCTCAGCATCACTCTGAGACAAGATGCTCCTAATCTTGGCAATATTACGCAAATGATAGAAGGCAGTCTTCGAAACAACTCTTTCTAAAATTTATGAAATGAAAGGGAGATTAGAGATTGGTCTATAGTTAGCTAAAGCTCCTGGATCCAGCGTTGGCTTTTTGAGTAAGGGTTTAATTACAGCCATTTTAAAAGCCTGCAGTACATGGCCTAAAGTTAATGAAGAATTAATTATATGATGAATAAATCGACCAATAAGTGGGAAGACTTCTTTAAATAACCTGGTTGGAATAGGGTTTAAAATACAAGTTGAAGGCTTGGATGAAGAAATTATTTTGTCTAACTCTAAAAGGTCAATTGGAGTAAACTCATCAAGTCAGATATCAGTTGAAGGAGTTGTAGTAGTTACTGTATTTAAGTTAACGGTGGGAAGAATCAGATTGATTTTATCTCTGATGGACGAAATTTTATTATTGAAAAAGTTCATAAAGTCCTGACTAGTAAGCTCTAAGGGAGTGCTAGGATTGACAGAGTCCTGACTCTTTGTCAACCTGGCTACAGTACTAAAAAGAAACCTGGGATTATTCTTGTTCTCTTCTATTAATGCAGAATAATAACTCGTTCTAGCTTTTCTAAGAGATTTTTTATAAATTAAAAGATTATTTCTCCAAGCTAAATAGATTTCATCTAAACTAGTGGAGCGCCAATTTCTTTCTAATTGACGAGTCTTCTGTTTTAAGCTACGAGTTACTGTGTTGAACCAAGGAGTTAGAAATCTCTGATTAGACTTTTTCTTTTTTAAGGGGGCCACCAAGTCTAGAGTCTGATGCAGAGAAGCTGTAACACTATCTACCATGCTATCAATTACAGAAGGAGCAAGCTCTCCATAGTTTATTTCCGTTGTGTTGACACATTGCATAGAGGAAACAATCTGCATAAATTTGATAACAACATCATCTGAGAGGCGTCTACTGAAGTAATATTTTTCTTTAGGAGCCAAATAGTCAGAAATAGTAAAATCAAAGGTTAACAGACAATGATCTGACAGTACAGGGTTATGAGGAGACACTACCAGATTTTCTATTTCTATGCCATATATCAGAACAAGGTCCAACGTATGGTGGAGATAATGAGTAGAATTTCCTACTTTCTGAGAAAACCCCATCATTTCTAATATTGAATTAAATGCCACATTAAGGCAGTCACTATTGTAAGGGAAATATATGAAATTAATAAATGATAAATATGATCAGGTATGAATTATTTAATTTATATTGATGTATTGGAATCTGAGATCAAATCTCATTTCATATACATCAGAAAAGTTAATAACACTCGTAAGGGGCACCAGCTTCTATCTTTAAGAAGCAATTTGATCTTTAATTTCACTTTATACCTGTTTGATCACTCAATAAATTAATCAATAATCAGTCTCAAAAATTTTCCGTGAATTCGATACCTGGGCTTGAAACAGACTTGGAATGAAATAAATTCCCAACAACTTCTCTCATTTTTAAATATTTATTAAATGAAATGATTAACAGACATTGCAGTAATTTCATTAATCATAAAATCAATCTTGTAAATGATAGATTAACAATATCAATATTTTCGGAACCAGGGTTAACTTGAGAAACCAATTTCTATCAGTTTGAGTTAACAGATCATGGAAACAACGCAAATTTATGGAGAAAGTTTACTAATTATATTTAAAAGTCCTAAATTAATCTTAAGAAAATAAAAACAGAATTTTAATGAAAAGAAGAGTTATGTTAAGGGCTGCTTAATTTGCATCTGATTAGATATACAAATTATTACCGAACCTCAGAAGTTTATTCAGCAGTTGAATTAAAGTTTGCAGCTCACGTGATTCTCGGTCGACGATAGTTCTGTCGTCGTCCTCAGCCCAAGATTTCGTGGATGTTAGGGGAAATATCTGCCCGCAGATATTTCAGGGTCCACAGTTCGACCTTTAAATTCAAGCGGTCGAAGGGGGCTGGATCTTGGCCGTATGACCCACAGTTGAAACTGGGTTAGATGACTTTTCTTCAGCGTGTGATGAACAGCCTTGATTCCTCAGCTGCACGTGACGTGGGAGCTGCGTCTTCTCAAGAGGCCTTCGATAATAATTAAAAGATATCTAATCCGATCTCAAATTAAAAAGGCTTCGGACTTTACATAAAAATAGTAGCTTCTGGTGGGTGCTTGGTCAAGAAAAATATTATAAAATAAAGTCAAGATTAAAGTTTACATTAAAATTAAACAAACGGTGGTTTTACAGAAAGTTTAACAAAGAAAAAGTGATGAATAAAAATTGGAGTTTAACTCCGATTAAGAATTGAGCTCAAAGAAATAGGAATTCCTAGGTATTAAAGAGAAAAAGAAAATACAAAGTTACATAAACAAATTACGAGTTATCTGCTCTGTGTTAAGAAAAACGACACGTGGTCGAAGTCTGTTCAGACGGTCCTTTGTTCTTCCTTGCTGTGTGTAGACAATGGAGAAGATCAGAGAAAGGGGGGAGCAGGAAAAAGGGTCTGGAGCAAAAGAGAGTCCGGAGCAAAAAGAGGGAGCAGCCGAAAAGCGGTGACGAAAAGAGGTGACAAAAAGAGCAGGCGAAAAGAGACTGAAGCAGGGGTCTCTCTCCTTTATATAAGCTCTGTTGAGTTTCGCGGGCTTCCAGCCTGACCGGAATCTCAGCCAATGAGAGTCCTTCGTGGGCGGGCTCGATGAACTTTTAGTCCAATGAA
This sequence comes from Pholidichthys leucotaenia, assembly GCA_020510985.1. Classification (NCBI taxonomy): domain Eukaryota; kingdom Metazoa; phylum Chordata; class Actinopteri; order Cichliformes; family Pholidichthyidae; genus Pholidichthys; species Pholidichthys leucotaenia. The sequence continues at coordinate 282,484,807 of CM035849.1, forward strand.
CAAACAGTCTATTGTTTGGAGTCCTTTGGAATGAAGAGTTGTCATGCAGAGATTGGCTGTTGGAGTCACATGGTTTTGGAGGCAAAACTTTGATACATACTGGAAGTTAATATTTCCCTTTATGTATTAAACTAAGATAACTTTAGTGATTAGTATAAATTATAAGCAGTGCTTCTAAATCAACATGCAGGAATAAACATTCATTTAAAACATTAACATGCATATATATAAAATCACAGATTAATGCATTTCACACATATTGATTTTCCACATCAAAAACATCAGAGTCCATCTGCATTTTCATAGTTCTGAAAAGAATGAAGGTTTAGAATTGAGTTTGTAATAATGTACTTTAAATTTCACTGTTTAAATCCAGCACGTCCAGAGTTTAAGGAAATTAGCTGAGTCGTGGATCTGTTGCATGTTTTATGGGGGCAATAAAAGTGAAGCCGGACATTGGGGAAATTCCTTAGGCTGGTTTTAACAAAAGAAGGGGGATTTCAGCTGTGGCCTGGAGGAAGAAAATCCATTTTTTTGTGTGTTATTCCTGGATGAAACAAAATGTCTTTAAGCAGAAAAATAATTGTTGCTGAGCCAAAGTGAGATGATGCTACACTATCTACATCTACATGTATATTAAAGTCCCCTACTATAATTATTCTATCTGATTTCAGCGCTAAATCAGCTAAGAAATCAGCAAATTCGGATAAAAATTCTGAGTAGGTTGATGGAGGACGATAAACTATGGCAAATAAAATTGGGTTTAGCCTAAAATTGCTAAAATGCCCAATACTGAGGACCAGGCACTCAAAGGAATTATAACATGTTTTTTGCTTTACATTAACTAGTAATTTGGAATGGTAAATTGTTGCTACTCCTCCTCCACGACCAGAACTTCTGGGATTTTGACAGTTTAAATAACCAGAGGGAGTTGATTCATTTAAACCAACATAATCCTCTTGCCCTAACCAAGTCTCTGTAAGGGAAATTAAATCAATCTGATGATCAATTAACAGATCATGGACTAACAGAGACTTGGGAGTTAGAGACCTAATATTTAATAAACTGCATTTAATTTTTAAATTATGAGGAGCAAGAGAGGCCAAATCATTCAATTTAGAGGCTTCATGTTTAATTTGAGTTTTACCAACTTTTTGTTTAATCACTTTGGGATGCTTATACATTATATTTTTATTTGTTTCATAAAAAATTATGAAACAATAAACAACTAGAAAAGCACTCGGAGAGCGCAGACCTCCGCCAAGCGCCACAGTTCCCCCCATACAGTGTTTGTGTGCACGTTTTGAGATTCCTTGACCATGAAAACATGTGACTAGCAATTGGATTCACAATGATAGGATTAGTGTTTCAGTAGTAAAAGCATTACCTCCTTGGCGGAGGTAATAAACTGAAGTGTTGCTGTTTTGTCCATCTCCTCCATCTGCAAAGTGCCAGGCTGTGACCTGTCAAGGCATACCTCATGCCTCCCTTATTGGGGGCTTTCACACCTGTACTGACCTCATGCCTCCCTTATTGGGGGGGGGGGCTTTCACACCTGTACTGAGTACTTAAAAACTGTATTTATTGGCAGATGAAAGAAAACTGAAGCAAAAACAAACAAACAAACAAACAAAAACTAAACAAACAGCAACTGCAACATGAACTATTTCAAACATATTTATTCAAATGTACACTTATATGGACACAATCTTGAGCCATAACTTTTTGGTAATGTGAAAATAATGAGCCAAGTAGTACAAAAAAATTGAGTGCTCTTGCTGTCAGGAAACAATGTTGGCACCAAATCACTGTAGTGATCTGCCACCAATGGGGGTAGATTGTGCTCTGCCACAAAATGACAAAACATCACTTCTGCTAGTGATGCATTGGATTTGGAAGGCGTCGGTTCTGTCACTGGCTGAAAATGTTCATCCATCGATCGAATTTGGCTACACAGTTTTTGTGGCCCTGTGTAGCAAAGTGCAACTTCAGGTCGAAAATCCCGGTGCAGTCACTTTTAGCATTAGAGTCACACATATCAGGCGCAGCATTACTGGCGCCGGGATTCCTCTCTGTTCCGGAGCCGCAGGACAAAAGAAGGTGCGATAATGGTTGCTGTGGGTTTTATTGGGTTTGCGCTCCGCGGAAAAAAAGAGGATTTGGAAGCTTCCCTGGCAGAGAGCTGGTTTTTGCGCAGCCCCTATGGCTGCCCGGTGAATTTCTGCCAAATAATCCTGCGCCGGACAGCTGCCCGTCTCAGCTTTTGCAGCGTAGCGCAAACACAGGCACGCTGGCGGGCCCTGCCCACCACAGTTTTCCACGTGCTTTTGTGCCTAAAACTTTGAAGAACGCGGAGTTTGTGTTCGTCAGACACGACGAGCAGCGCCCTCTATTGCCCCTGCACACATGTTGAAAATGGCCATATCTCACAATGTTAAAGAATCCTTTAAAAAATTCCTGTATCCAGACGGTGATCCGGATCATCCCCAAAATTTAATCAGTTCTTCCTTGTACCATTTCCAACAACGCCTGAAAGTTTCATGGAAATCCGTCCAAAACTTTTTGAGTTATCTTGCTAACCAACAGACAAACAGACAGACAAACAGACAGACAAACGCTGGCAAAAACATAACCTCCTCCTGGCCTTCGGCCTGGCGGAGGTAATAAAATTACAAAATTATTTTTATGTCTTGTATTTCTTTTCAGCTTCCACAGTTCTTAATTTCATAAACGTTTTGTATAACAAGTTTTTCATTTTACTGTGGAGTGTGTGAAATCACAGGCAGATTCATTTCAGACGATTTATTACACACTCACATCTTTCAAGCACAGAACAGACTGAACCATGGCATTTACATCACACACAACATGACATTTGCATCACACTGCATTCAACATCCTTCATCCCTGACTCCTTCCTGCTGTCTCACCAGGAATCTCCTGCTCTTTGTTCTCCCAAGCTTATCCACTGTCTCCTGTCTGAGATTCTAGATAATCTGGCTCACCCAAGGTGCTACACCCCCCCCACCCCCAGCATCTTAGATAGGACGATAGAATAACAGTCCACATGCTGTGATAGAACAATTGAACATCAGTCCACATGCTGCTTGGGCTTCCGTCTCCTCCTGTATCTGCTGTAACTGGGGTTTACCACCTCCGCGGCGCTGCTGTGCCGGTGGGGGCTGCTGGAAGTGTGTCTGACTGCGGGTGGGCTGTTGCTGGGGGGGGGGGGGCACCTCGGTCTGTCCGTGTGGCTGCTCTGGTGAATCGTTTTACCAACTTTTTGTTTAATCACTTTGGGATGCTTTTTTTTTTTTTTTTTTTTTGTTACTTATTTGTACCCGTAGGTAGACTTGGTTTGCAGTCTGGTGACAAGCCACCGGCTGCTGGTCGCTGCGTGCGCGAGCGCCCTAAACCTACATGTTTTTGGTGTGCGGGAGGGAACCGGAGAAATCCCGGAGTAAACCCGCGCAACACGGGGAGAACATGCAAACTCCACACAGCTCACTGTTGGTCGGGGGCTGGGATCGAACCCACGATCTCCGCGGTCCCCCGGCCGAGGGTAAAACTGCGCTGCCACAGTGCTAAACCACTGCGCCACCGTGCAGCCACGGTGCAGCTTATACATTATATTTGTATTTGCTTTGGAGGGAACAGACAACGATTCTCTGATGGGGAAGACAGGGGCTAAGCTGAGGGGTGGCGGATGAAGAGGAGCTGCAGAGAGGCGTGTAAGACTGCAATTCTGCTTCCTGATCCCAACTCTGAGTTGTCAATGTTTTGGAAATTTGGATAAAAAAGATGCCAGATTGTTAGGTAAATTAGACGCACCATCCAAAGTGGGATGGATACTGTCTCCTCTCATAAGACCAGGTTTTCCCCAAAATGAGTTCCAATTGTCAATGTAGCCCACGTTGTTTGCAGGACACCACACAGACAGCCAGCGATTGAAGGATGACAAGCGGCTAAACATGTCATCACTGGTCAGATAGGAAGATTTGCATAGGAACAAATGAAAATTTGTATAGGAACAAATGATGGCAAGGACCCGTTTCCCGACTCGAAGGCACAGGGAAACAACCCTTTTGTCTACAGGGGAAAACTCCAATATGTCATGGATGGCCCTCACGAGCCATCATAAGACGCCACTCAGCCGGTGAGTTTGCACAGTTTATTAAAGGAAAAAGGTGAATGACAAAATAACAAGCCACGGGGGGCTAAAACACACTATAATGAGAACTCAGGCTATGACAAAGGAGAACAGGTTCACAATGGAATAAACTTACGATCATAGAAGAAGAGTAGTCAACGTCTGAACAGAGGGATGCTCGATACGTCAGACAAGGGGAAGTTTTTGATGAGACTGCCACACATTTCGCTCTCAGCTGCCCTCTTAAGTAGGGAGCTGCTGATGAGGTGAAATGCGGCTCAGCTGTCAGCTCTGACAGCCGGAAGCCCCTCCGAGCGCTGTCACAATAAAAGCTCGGAGAGCCAAAAGGGGCACACACACGTCAGCTGGGAGAAAATAGTGCATGGCCCGAGTGCGGACGAGATCGGCGCTCGAACCATGACACAATATAGAGGCAGCAAGGTGGGGGGATACAAGAATACCCACCCTGCTCGTCGTCTCTTTCCCGGGGCAACTCCAGAGTAGGCCAAGCTCCAGCCCCTCTTCAGGAGAGTGGTTCCGGAACCGGAGCTGTGTGTTGAGGTGAGGCCGACTATATCTAGCCGGTATCTCTCAACCTCATGCACCAGCTCAGGCTCCCTCCCCACCGGCAAGGTGACATTCCACGTCCCAAAAGCCAGTTTAGGAAGCTTGGGATCAGACTGCCAAGTTCTCCGCCTTTGACCGCCACCTGATCCACATAGCACCGGACCCCCATGGTCCCTCCTGCAAGTTGTGAGCCCAGTCGAGAGTGGACCCACGTAACTCCTTCGGGCTGAGCCCGGCCAGGTCCCATGGACAGAAACCCAGCCACCAGGTGCTAGCCATTGAGCCCCTCGCCAGACCTGGCTCCAGCGCGTGGCCCTGGTAACCCCATACAGGGCGGGGTTCACTGAATTCTTGATTTTTTTTTCATCATGGGAGTCTATTGGATGACTCTTAGGCTAGCCCTTCACCCAGGACCAGTTTGTCTTGGGAGACCCTACCAGAGGCAAATTGCCCCAGACAACATTGCCCCTGGGATGACTAGGGCATGCAAACCCCCCACCATGATAAGGTAGCAATTGATGGTATTATCCATAACCATCAAAATCAAAAGAAATAAACACAAAAAATGTTTTGATTTTCCACACTCACATGCGTATATCCTTAAAGATGTAGTTTGACAATGAGTGTTTGTCACCAGTCTTATACAGAGGAACTACTCTTGCTAATTTCATTTTCTTTGGAAATTTACCAGCAGTAAGTGACATGTTGCACATGTAAGTGAAGTGTTTAACAATACAATCAATAATACATTTAACCAAGAACATACTGAAATCATTACAATCAGGTGATTTTTTTTGTCTTTAAATTTAACAGTGTCAGTAATTCTTTTTCATCTGTTTCACTGATAAACATTGAGTAAGCATTTATGTTGATGACATTGTTAGCTCCACTTTTATTTGCTGATGATACAGTGGAGCTGGCCATCTTTTTTCCTGTCTTAACAAAATATTCATTAAACGTGTTGGAGATCAAGCTATTTTCACTGATTATTCCATTTTCTGACTTTAAATAAGAGATGTGGTTGGAATTTAGTTTTCCTCTCTTTGTTATATTATTTAACACCTTCCATATATTACATGTATTAGTTTTGTTATTTTCCAATAATTTACTGTATTTTTTTTTACTCAATCTTAAGATACTAATGAGTTTATTTTTATGTCTTGTATTTCTTTTCAGCTTCCACAGTTCTTAATTTCAGAAACGTTTTGTATAACAAGTTTTTCATTTTACTGTGGAGTGTGTGAAATCACAGGCAGATTCATTTCAGACGATTTATTACACACTCACATCTTTCAAGCACAGAACAGACTGAACCATGGCATTTACATCACACACAACATGACATTTGCATCACACTGCATTCAACATCCTTCATCCCTGACTCCTTCCTGCTGTCTCACCAGGAATCTCCTGCTCTTTGTTCTCCCAAGCTTATCCACTGTCTCCTGTCTGAGATTCTAGATAATCTGGCTCGCCCAAGGTGCTACACCCCCCCCCACCCCCAGCATCTTAGATAGGACGATAGAATAACAGTCCACATGCTGTGATAGAACAATTGAACATCAGTCCACATGCTGCTTGGACTTCCGTCTCCTCCCATATCTGCTGTAACTGGGGTTTACCGCCTCCGCGGCGCTGCTGTGCCAGTGGGGGGCTGCTGGGAGTGTGTCTGACTGCGGGTGGGCTGTTGCTGGGGGGGGGGGCACCTCGGTCTGTCCGTGTGGCTGCTCTGGTGAATCGTTTCCCTGGGGAGCTCTTCGTGGGGGTCTTCCACGCCGAGGGGCCTTAGCCAACAGCACTTGCTCGTCCGCCACAACGAAAGCGGGTTTGAGTCCGTCTATGCCAATTTTTACCCTCCTACCCCCCAAGTCTAGCAAAAAATGCTTATCCCCTGTTTCCAGCAACGGTCCATCATAGGGTGGGTGCAATGGAGGGCGGTGGGCATCGTGTCTGACAAACACGAACTCCACGCTCTTCAAAGTTTTAGGCACAAAAACACGCGAAAAACTGTGATGGGTAGGGCCCGGTAGCGTGCCTGTGTTTGCGCTACGCTGCAAAAGCTGAGATGAGCAGTTGCCCGGCGCGGGATTATCTGGCAGAAATTCCCCGGGCAGCCATAGTGGCTGTGCAAAAACAAGCTCTGCCGGGGAAGCTTCCAGATCCTCTTTCGGCGCGGAGCGCAACCCCAATAAAGCCCACGGCAGCCTGTCTACCCAATTTGCATCCGTCAATGAAGCCCTGAGTGCTGCCTTCAGCGATCTATGAAAACGCTTGCATAACCCATTGGCCTGTGGGTTGTACGTGGTTGTGCGGTGAATTGTAACACCCAGGCTGCGGGCAATTGTGGACCAGAGTTTGGAAACAAGTTGCGGGCCCCTGTCGGACGTAATGTCCGACGGGACTCCAAAACGCGCCACCCATGCTGTTAAAAAAGTGCACGCTACATCCGCGGACGTCGTTGCCGCCAGCGGGACTGCTTCTGGCCAGCGCGTGGTGCGGTCCACCATTGTCAGGAGGTGCGTGCACCCCTGTGATGGCGGGAGGGGGCCCACGAGGTCCACGTGGACATGGTTGAACCTCTTAGCTGGAATACGAAATGGCTCCAAGGGAGCCTTCGTGTGTCTGTGTACTTTGGCTCGTTGGAACGCCACGCAGGCTGCAGCCCATTCTTTCACTTGTTTGCGTAGGCTTGGCCACACAAACTTCTCTCCCACCATTTTGACCGACGCGCGCACTCCTGAGTGCGCCAGAGTGTGAACCGACTCAAACACACGGCGGCGCCACGCGGCCGGTACTACCGGACGCGGGCGACCCGTGGAGACATCGCAGATTGGGGGGGGGGGCCGCCATCCTGCAGCACCCTGCTCCCCAGCCTTAACCCTGTTGGTCCAGACTGGAGCGCACGCACGTCTGCATCGCTAATCTGCTCCGCGGCCATGGCTGCATAATCTATCCCCACGCAGACCGGGGCCACCACGGTGCGCGAGAGGCATCCGCCACTACATTCAGTTTACCCAACACATGCTGAATATTGGTGGTAAACTCTGAGATCGCGGCCAGCTGTCTCTGCTGCCGGCCCGACCACGGTTCTGAAACCTTTGCCATCGCGAATGTTAGCGGCTTGTGGTCCACGAACGCGGTGAAGCTGCGCCCTTCCAGCCAGAACTGGAAGTGGCGTATGGCCAGGTGAAGAGCCAGCAACTCTCTGTTGAACGTGTTGTATTTACGTTCACTGTCGCGCAAAGTTCTGCTGAAAAAAACGAGCAGCTGCCAAGCCCCGGCGATGCACTGCTCCACGACAGCCCCTATGGCCACGTCTGAAGCGTCGGTGGTGAGCGCTATGCGGGCCGTCGGGTCTGGATGCGCCATTAGTGCGGCGTTTGCCAGGGCTGCTTTAACTTCCGAGAACGCCCAGTCTCGCTCCGGGGTCCACTCGACCCTATCCGTGGGTTTCTGTTTCTTGAGCGCGGCGTACAATGGTTGCATGAGCTGCGCCGCGCGGGGAAGGAAACGGTTATAAAAGTTCACCATCCCCAAAAATTCCTGCAGCGCCCTGACCGTCTGAGGCCGGGGAAAATCCGCCACGGCGCGCACTTTGTCGGGCAGCGGGATCGCTCCTTCCGGAGAGACGCGGTGCCCAAAAAAATCAATCTCTGTCACGCCGAACTGGCACTTCGCCGGGTTGATTATTAACCCGTGCTCCTCCGACCTCCGGAAAACCGTCGTGAGGTGGGTTTCGTGTTCATCTTCGGATGCACTGGCTACCAGGATATCGTCCAGGTAGACGAACACAAACGGGAGATCGCTCAGCACTGCATCCATCATGCACTGGAAAGTCTGTGCCGCTCCTTTTAACCGGAATGGCATGCGCAGGAACTTGAATAGACTGAACGGAGTTATTACCGCTGTTTTGGGTATGTCCTCAGTGTGCACTGGGACTTGGTGGTAACCGCGGACCAGGTCTATTTTGGAAAAAATGCGTGCTCCGGCGAGGTAAACGGAAAAATCCTGTATGTGGGGAATTGGGTAGCGGTCGTGCGCTGTGGCGTTGTTCAACCTGCGGAAATCCCCGCACGGTCGCCACAATCCTTCAGCCTTAGGGACCATGTGTAGCGGGGATGCCCATGGGCTGTTCGAGCGCCTGACGATGCCCAACCTTTCCAGGTTGGCGAACTCCTCGCGCGCTATGGCCAGTTTAGCTGTGTCTAACCGCCGAGGTCTTGCAAAAACGAGCGGCCCAGTGGTGGTGATAAAGTGCTCCACTCCGTGTTTAGCGATGGCCATGGAAAACGTCGGGACCATGAGTGCTGGGAACTGAGTGAGCAGTGTGTGGAACTTACCGCCTGTAGCTGTGACGTTGGCTTGTGCTGTTGGCTGGGTCACTCAAGCTATACAGGGGAGAGAGTCAAAGGACAGTGCATTAACCAGGCGCCTGTTAGCAACATCAACCAGTAAACCATGTGCACACAGAAAATCAGCCCCCAGTATATGGCAATTCATTGCTGCTACGACAAAAGTCCACTCATATGTACGGCCGTGTAGAGATAAGAGCAGAGTCCTCTCACCAAAGGTCTTAATATCCGAGCCGTTTGCTGCCAGCATCCCGGGGCCGCTAGATCCTGCCAGCCGGTCAGCGTAGGTCGGCCGGATGAAGCTCTTCTGGGCTCCAGTGTCCACGAGGAAACGCCTTCCCGAGCGTGCATCCGTCAAGTAGAGCAGCTTGTTCTCTTCACCGAGGGTCGCGGCTGCTACCGACCCCCGGCCTTGGCGTTTTCCCTAGTGCTTGAATTGGAACAGTGGCGCACATCTGCGTGCCTTCTCTCCGAAGTGGCGGTGGTAGAAACAGAGTGTGTCTCTCTGGCGCTCCTTGGCCCCCGCTGCTGCTACCGTCGGTGGCTCCTCGCCTCCTCTGGTTGTCTCGCTGGGCTCCGCCGCTGCCGCGTTGACTGTAATCGCCCTGGTGGTGATGATGATCCGGTCTGCCTCCTGGGCTAGCGCATGGTAGTCGCGCGCGGCCAGCCACGGCGAATTGGCCAGAACCACTCTCGCCACTGTAGGAAGGTTCCGGAGGAAGAGGTGGGCAAACAGAAAGTGTCCGTCGTCCGTGCCCATTAACGCCAGCATCTTCTCCATCAGGTCTACAGCCGAACCATCTCCTAACTCGGTCCGCGTCAGGAGCCTCTCCGCTCTCTCACAGACCGAGAGCGTGTAGCGCTGGATAAGCGCAGCCTTGAGCGTCTCGTATTTGCTGCTCGCTGGTGGCTGATCGAGCAGGCTCGCTACCTGCTGAGCTGTGCGGGCGTCGAGTGCTGCGACCACATAGTAGAATCTGGTATCATCTGCCGTTACTCCCCGGAGGGCGAACTGGGCCTCGGTGAGGTGGAACCAAGAGCGCGGGTTGTGCTGCCAGAAATCTGGTAGCTTGACTGAAACTGCACACACATGGCTGTAGGTTCCAGTCCGGGCTGTCTGTGGGATGGCTGCCGCCTCGCTGTAGCTTCCTGACCAGGCCGGCTCCGGGGATCTTGCCTCGTGTTCCATAATATGTCTTGGGTCACCAGTGTGGAGTGTGTGAAATCACAGGCAGATTCATTTCAGACGATTTATTACACACTCACATCTTTCAAGCACAGAACAGACTGAACATTTAAGCAGAAACTCTCCCCTTATGTTTCATGGCATTTACATCACGCACAACATGACATTTGCATCACACTGCATTCAACATCCTTCATCCCTGACTCCTTCCTGCTATCTCACCAGGAATCTCCTGCTCTTTGTTCTCCCAAGCTTATCTCCTGTCTCCTGTCTGAGATGCTAGATAATCTGGCTCGCCCAAGGTGCTACATTACAAGCATTTTGCAGGCCACTGGTGATCCAAGGCTTATCTCTGTATTTAACTTTAGATTCCTTTACCACTAGAGGGCAATGTTTATTATACATTCATTCATTCATCTTCTTCCGCTTAATCCTTTTTTGGGTCGCGGGGGTGGGGGGGGGGTGGGGGGCTGGAGCCTATCACAGCATCTTTGGGCTAGAGGCAGGGTACACCCTGGACAGATCGCCAGTCCATTGCAGGGCCAACACAGAGAGACAGACAACCATTCACTCTCACAGTCATACCTAAGGACAATTTAGAATCCCCAGTTTGATGCCAATTAACCTAACTTGCATGTTTTTGGCATGTGGGAGGAAACCGGAGAAATCCCGGAGTAAACCCATGCAGACACGGGGAGAACATGCAAACTCCACACAGTTGGGATAAAATAAAGACAAATTCTCCATATACTGTGTCAATGTCGTCAACATAAACACCGCTCCAGTCTTGTATTTTAAGATCATTTCTAAGATGGTTGATTGCGGTTTCTGTTACAAGTTATTTAAAAACCTTATCTATTTCAACGTTATGTGTTACACCAGTGTGTGAAGAAACAAAAACAGGCAGATGGTCTGTCACATCATTGGTAATAAGACCAGCAGTTACATTCCCCTCAGTGACATTTGTGAAAATGTTATCAATAAGCGTTGCTGAATGTGTTGTTATTCTAGTGGGGTATGTTATTGAAAGGTAGAAACCCATACAAAACATGGAATTTATGAATTCACTTATTTGGATATGGTCATTTGGACTTAATAAATCAATATTGAAGTCTCCACAAATAAATACCAGCTTCTTAATACCTACTGCACTGAAAAGCTCAGACAATTTTTCTTTGAAAATGTCAATATTGGTACCCGGTGCTCTATAAATACAGCTTATTATGATGATGTTTTTTGTAGTTGTAATTAATTCCACAGTTTCACACTGCATGATGTTTTCCATTTCAAAAGACATTATGTACAACTTGGCTTTGGAAGCAGGACCTGATATATAAACCAACCCCACCACCCCTTTTTTTTGACCTGCTTGTGGTATATAAATCATAGCCTCTCATTTGCACTGTATGAAGTTGGTCATTTTTAACTAAGTCTCAGAAATTGCAACAGCAGAAACATTTTTGTTATATTGCATCTTTGGTGGCGGAGTGTTTAGCACTGCGGCAGCACAGTAACTTACCCTTGGCCGGGGGATCCTGGGTTCAATCCCAGCCCCCGACCAACAGTGATCTGTGTGGAGTTTGCATGTTCTCCCCGTGTCTACATGGGTTTACTCCGGGATTTCTCCGGTTTCCTCCCACATGCCAAAAACATGCAAGTTAGGTTAATTGGCATCAAACTGGGGATTCTAAATTGCCCTTAGGAATGACTGAGAGAGTGAATGGTTGTCTGTCTCTCTGTGTTGGCCCTGTGATGGACTGGCGATCTGTCCAGGGTGGATCCTGCCTCTCGCCCAAAGATGCTGGGATAGGCTCCAGCCCCCACCCACCCCCACCCCCCCGCGACCCGAAAAGGATTAAGCGGAAGAAGATGAATGAATGAATGTCCTGGATTTTGGAAAAATTCATGTTGAGACTTCTACTATTGAAGTGTATTATTGACAATGATTGGTTAGAAATAGTATTTTTTAGTTGGTCTGAGCTAAAGTATTTACACTGATGTTTTATACTGTTGAAAAAGTGATTTTCAGAATCGGTTTCATATTCAACACTGTGGCTTATGCTCAGTATATTCGTACCCTTTAAAAATGGGGTTGTTTCCTATAAAAGTTTGGATCTTAATTATTCCAGTCAATGGAAACAAATGCACACTTTATATCTCTCAGATGATAATGAAATGTCAATCATTTCTTGTTGATTTTTGGTTCCACTGATTCTGGTGTACTGTTACAGGGATGGCATGGGTGAATAATGAGTCTGTCATACTTTAAGTAGGCTGTCCCCCTGGGCCCTTGTAGCTTTCAGCTCTGGCATTAATTCTTTTCTCTTCCTTCTTACTGAATCAGTGGAGTCCTCATTGGTGAAGATTTTTGTTCCTTTGAGGGACTTGGCTCTTTGGAGAATGGTCATCCTGTCCTTGTGCCGCAGGAACTTGACCACAATGGGCCTCAATCTTTCTCCTCCAGGTTTCCTGGTGCGGTGGGCTCTCTCCATCTCGATCCCCAGTCGTAACTGTAGTTTCTCCATGAGAATATCTTTAATCTTCTCCTGTCGGTCCAGGTCTTTCCTGGTGCCTCCACAACACCATCAAATACCAGATTATTTCTCCAGGATTGTCTTTCCAGAGTAGTTACCTACTTAGTCAGCTGGGTTTGCGTTAATAAAGCCCCAGAGAAGTAAACAAATGCATTATCCACCCTCATTAGTGCTGTTTCTGCAGTGGTCAAGAGGGAGGAAGCTGCTTGGTAATGATGTGTACATCACAAGGTAATAAATTACACACAACCTAGAACTAACAAACCTTGACAGTTCATGGACAGAATATTATGACTTAAGGGTGATGCATATCCCTGCTCATCAGGGTACTTGAGCAAGAGTGTCTTGTATTATGAAAGGCCTGAAGGAGATAAGTAATAAGGGCTGAATATGTATGTATGGGTCAATGATAACTTGTTAAATCCTGAATGTCGTCTGACGTCAGAAAAAGAACACTTTAAAACAGAATCAGTGAGACACTGTTGGTTTCAAGTTTAACACACACACACACACACACACACAAAAAAAAATCATTAAAAAATCCCTTGGAAAATTTGGAATGTCACCCCCCCCCCCCCATGCATTTGTGAAAATTGCACACAGTAGTTGAAGATTTTCATTTGTTCTCAGGGATTAACGTAAGAGGAAAGGGATTATGAACTGAATCCTTTGTAATTAGGTCCACTGGGTGAATGTATTAGAAGCAACGCATTTCAGAGGAAGTAAAAGTTAAAGTGACTGGGTGTGGAGGTAAGACAGAAGAAGAAAACAGGTTCACATGATGGAGACATGCATCTGCATTTTGCATGTTGCACAAGCTGGATTTCTTTCCTTGTTACAGTAACACCCCCCCCCCCCCCCAGGTATTACAGGAATACTGTATCATTTATAGTTTCTTGCCAGCGCTGGACTGGGACAAAAAATTGACCCTGTCATTTTTGGTTCAGGTGGCCCCCGATGATTGGTCAAAAAACATTAGCACAGATGGTCCAGTTAAATATTGGGTGTATTGTGCCATTCCCCAGAACAATAATAAAGCTAAGTAGTACATGCAAAAATAAAGGGAACAGGGGGAATAGAATAATATATAGAACTATATACTGTATATATACTGAATATTAGGGGTGTGACGGTACATGTAGTCAGATTTTTTGGTACAGCGCCTTCAGTTCGGTGCAGAGGCGTGCTGAGGTTCCACATGGACCATGTTGAAAAACGGAAAGGAACTGCCTCGTGCCATACATGTAAACAAACAGTGCAGCCCAGCGAACGTCATGTCTGGCTGTACGGAGAAGCCAGAGCTTGAAGACACTCTTCACTCTTTTCTTGTCTTGGAACACTTTGGCTTTCTGGTGAAATATGTCAATGGATAAAAGCAAGTGAATAAGACAAAAACCGCATCGGTTATCTTTTTGGCGGTATGTTGAACTTGTTAACTTATTTGAAACGGCACCACGCGAACGTGCAGCACAAAAAAACAAAAAACAAACTAGCACAGTACAATCGCAGCTTCCAGCAGCATTTAGACAGCCTCTTCAGGGGCTTTTCAGATCAAGTTAAAGCAATATCAAATGCCTACGGTGTTTTTATAGCAGCGCATCTAACTAACTAACTAACTAACCTGCACTTATACAGCGCTTTTCTAGTCACAAAGACCACTCAAAGCGCTTTCATTAATACTAACCCTCTATTCTAAGGGCCTATAGGAAACAGATATCTAGGGACAATTTAGAACAGCCAATTAACCTAACATGCATGTTTTTGGCATGTGGGAGGAAACCGGAGAAATCCCGGAGTAAACCCACGCAACACGGGGAGAACATGCAAACTCCACACAGATCACTGTTGGTCGGGGGCTGGGATCGAACCCACGATCCCACGATCCCCACAATCCCCCGGCCAAGGGTAAACTGTGCTGCCGCAGTGCTAACCACTGCGCCACCGTGCAGCCCATCTAAGGCCATATTCAGTTGTTGAGAGCAACAGGTTTAAACACATTCAATTCAATTCAATTCAATTCAACTTTATTTATATAGCACCATTTCACAACAACAGTCATCTCATAGCACTATCAGCTGTAGGGAGGACCCCCACAGTTGCAGAAAGACCCCAGCAATCAGGCGATCCCCTGTGAGCAAGCACTTGGCGACGGTGGAGAGGAAAAACTCCCTTTTAACAGGAAGAAACCTCCAGCAGAACCAGGCTCAGGGAGGGGCAGTCATCTGCTGCGACTGGCTGGGGGGTGAGGGGACAGAGAAGAAGAAAAGAACAGACATGTAGAGAGCAAACAGCACGATGGGGACTCAATCTATGGGAGAGAACAAACAAATGTTAATGACCAGCAAAAAAAAAATATTTCATAGAGAGTGAGGAAAGGAGTGAGGCCCAGTGCATTACTGGAGGTCCCCCGGCTGACTAAACTTATTAGCAGCATAACTAAGGGAGGGTTCAGAAACACATGATCCCTCCCTAATTGTAGGCTATATCAAAAAGGTAGGTTTTAGCCCTATTCTTAAAAACAGAGATCGAGTCTGACTCCCGAATCCAGATTGGCAGCTGATTCCACAGGAGAGGAGCTTGATAACTGAAGGCTCTGCCTCCCATTGTACTTTTGGAGATTCTAGGTATTACAAGTAAACCTGCATTTTGGGAGCGTAGTGCTCTGTTAGGATGATACGGTAGTATCAGATCTTTTAAATAAAAAGGAGCCTGATTGTTTAGAGCTTTGTAAGTAAGAAGAAGGATTTTAAACTTAATTCTAAACTCTATGGGAAGCCAATGAAGGGAGGCCAGAACCGGAGAGATATGATCTCTCTTTCTAGTACCTGTTAAAACTCTTGCTGCAGCATTTTGGATCAGCTGAAGACTTTTTAAAGATGTTTTAGGACAGCCTGATAATAAAGAATTACAATAATCTAATCTCGAGCTAACAAAAGCGTAGATCAGCTTCTCAGCATCACTCTGAGACAAGATGCTCCTAATCTTGGCAATATTACGCAAATGATAGAAGGCAGTCTTAGAAACAAATTTAATATGTGAATTGAAGGACAAATCCTGATCAAAAATAACTCCAAGGTTCCTCACAGAGCTATTAAGAGAAAGAGTAACTGCATCCAAACTGAAAGTTTGATTTGGAAAGGAATTTCTAAGGTTTTTTGGACCAACAAGAATGACTTCAGTCTTATCTGAATTTAATAGCAGGAAATTACAAGTCATCCAAACTTTGATTTCCTTAAGACAGGCTTCTAACTTGGCTAATTGATTAGTATCATCTGGCTTCATTGACAGGTATAATTGTGTGTCATCTGCATAACAGTGAAAATGTATACAGTGCTTTCTAATAATGTTGCCTAACGGAAGCATATATAAACTAAAAAGAGTAGGGCCAAGCACAGATCCCTGTGGAACTCCATGACTAAGCTTTGAGCTGAGAGAAAAATCATCATTTACATGAACAAACTGGAACCTATCAGATAAATAAGATCTAAACCACTGCAACGAAGTTCCATTAAGTCCAACATAGTGTTCTAATCTATCAAGTAGAATATTATGATCAATAGTATCAAAAGCTGCACTAAGATCTAAAAGGACAAGTACAGAAACTAGTCCATTATCAGATGCAATGAGGAGGTCGTTAGTGACCTTCGCTAAGGCTGTTTCAGTGCTATGATGGATTCTAAACCCAGATTGAAACTCCTCAAATAAACCATTTCCCTGCAGGTGGTCAAATAATTGCGTAGCAACAACTCTTTCTAAGATTTTTGAAATGAAAGGGAGATTAGAGATTGGTCTATAGTTAGCTAAAGCTCCTGGATCTAGCGTTGGCTTTTTGAGTAAGGGTTTAATTACAGCCGTTTTAAAAGCCTGCGGTACATGGCCTAAAGTTAATGAAGAATTGATTATATGAAGAATAAAGCTACCAATAAGTGGGAAGACTTCTTTAAATAACCTGGTAGGAATAGGGTCTAAAAGACAAGTTGAAGGTTTGGATGAGGAAACTATTTTGTCTAACTCACAAAGGTCGATTGGAGTAAACTCATCAAGACAGACATCAATAGAAGGAGTTGTAGTAGTTACAGTATTTAAGTTAACTGTGGGAAGAATCTGATTGATTTTATCTCTGATGGATGAAATTTTATTATTGAAAAAGTTCATAAAGTCCTGACTAGTAAGCTCTAAGGGGATGCTAGGATTGACAGAGTCCTGACTCTTTGTCAACCTGGCTACAGTACTGAAAAGAAACCTGGGATTATTCTTGTTCTCTTCTATTAATGCAGAGTAATAACTCGTTCTAGCTTTTCTAAGAGATTTTTTATAAATTAAAAGATGATTTCTCCAAGCTAAATAGATTTCATCTAAATTAGTAGAGCGCCATTTTCTTTCTAATTGACATGCTGAAGGTGACTGAGCCCTGCTATGAACTTCCTTGCTGTGCCCACTTCAGCCAGAAAATAATTCCATCCTTTTAAGAAAAAGCTAAATCTTTAATGCTGCACTTTAGGCTAGTCTTTTTCAAGGGTGCCATAGTATGTTCAGATTTTTGTGGAACATTATTTAATTTAACTTCTTAACTGTCCAAAAAATTGCAAATAATTTGCTGTTGTGCATGAATTCCCTCAGAACTTAAACACAACAATGATAAATTATTTGCAATGTTTTTGACCAATTAACAAGTGAAATTAGATAATTAATTTCCCACAGAAACCTGAACATATCAGAGCACCCTGGTTAAAAACACTGCTTCAGGAATAAAGAACTTTCCTAAAAATAAAAGAATAACTCAGACTATTTAAACCTATTGTTGCACTTGTCTGGAGAAGTTGGCACCAGGTCAGGGTCAAAGGTCCAGGGAGAGCCATGTAGGGCTCCTTGCATGGCAAGTGGGTCTACAAGGTCATTCCACTCCTTATCCTAGCCTGGTGTTTGTGAGTGACCGCTGACCTTTTTCCAGTAACACTGGAGGTTGTTGGAGGTCACAAGGTGGTCGCAAGCCATAAACAATTCTTTGTGTTTGACGGGGTTGCTGTTGGACGTTATGTAGCCCTTGGTTTTCCAAAGGGCAAGGTGGCAAGTGAAGCTTAGCCATGCATATTTTCAGTCTGTACAGATGACTTAGGTGTGGACTCCGTGGTCGATCGCCAGCTGCAATGTTATGAGCATGCCAGAGATTTCAGCATAATGGGATGACTGCAAGCCCAACCGAAAGCTGTAGGGATCGCAGGGCTGGTGTCCCAGCCATGCAACCAGAACATGTGCTTTCTGATGGAATGAGCATCCATAGACATAAGCTGTGACCATGTCTTGGCAGATGTTATGGTCAAAATAGAGATGGTTTGGGTGTTCTGGGATGCCAGAGTCAGTCATGTCTGCTGGTGGGCTTGGTGTGTCATTAGAACACGGTTGGCAGGCTGCCAGTTCTGTGTCAAGACGATTCTTGTATTGCCTGACTTACGTTTGTGGGGCATCAGGAGGGGTTGGGATGGGGGCCAAATGAACTGAGGTTAGTCAAGCAAGTCCTTAGAGAATGAGGTCTCATATTTAGGAGGACTTGATGAAGTTTTTGGCATTCTTCATCATTGGCTAGGGTGTCGGCCTCAGCTACTACTTGTGTAATCTGTTCAGCGGTGGTCGGTCCTTTCTCTGAAGAAGCGTCACTAGGATTGGCAGGGGTAGGCTAGTTGGAAGCCACGGTGAGGACATCAATGGCCTGCATCACCAATTGGTCCTGATTTGTCAGGTTGTCTGACTCAGGTTTGAGATTGGGGTCTTGGACTGAAGTGCATGACCACAAGACATTGTTTGTGGTGTCTAACTGTATACCCAGTCAGACGAGGATGTCACTTACAAAGTATGCTGCATGCAGCAGGTTTGGAATGACCAAGAACGGATGATGGAGCACTCTATGATTCCACCGGAGCTGCAAAGCACAGACACCTGAGGCAACCCAGGTCCTATGTGAGCGTGGGTCAGCAGGGAAGTGAAAAGCTTTTTGGGTTAGGCTGAGGCCAGGATGTTTGTTGGCAAGAGGGTTAAAATGTTCTTGGCTGATTGCTGATTTGTCAGCCCAAAGAGACAGGACTATGTCAACAACCTGAGGCTCCTGAAGAACCAACCCTTAGACCACCTGTGGACAGTACTCATGGTCTTTCTCACTCAGCTTTATAACGTGAGGATAACAGTCGTGATGGGCTAGGGGCTGTTGATACGTGGTGGTTGAGATTGAGGGGTCACCCTGATCTTCATGGCATTTACCTTGTGGAGCAAATTGAACCAACAGTGCCATTTGTGTGTGAATGTGTGTGAATCATCAGTGTGTGAATGTGTGCGTGAATGGGTGGATAGCAGGATCTGTAAAGCGCTTTGGTCATCAAGAGATGAGAATAAAAGCGCTATATAAGTGAATGCCATTTACCATTTACCATTTGTTCAAGACCAAGGGTCTCGAGGGTGTTTGAGGAGTAGCACTGGGATCCGGCTTCTTGTGGTAGAGCCGTGGGATGAGGATGATGTACCTGAGTCCATAGTCTGAGGTTCTTGAAGCTGATCAGTGGCTCAAAGTGATTCAGTAAATCTTTGCCGACTAGGAATGGAATGGAGATGAGGCTTGACATGTACACTGGATGGATCACAGTCATTGGACCGATGGAAAGTTCCACTAGCGACATGGCCAAGAGGGTAGTGTTGCTAGGCACGTAGGGGTGAATTACCAAAGAGAAGGGTTGGAGCTTCAGGTCCTTGTGGATCCTAATGCCGGCTTCCTTCAGTTGAAGGAAGAAGGTACGTGACATGAGCGTGATGTCGGAGGTAATGTCTAACAGAGCCTCATGGATCAGCACATCCTCAAGGTTCAGTGACAGGTAGAACTTCCTCACTATTCCCCTTTCAGTTAGGTCACAGAGGAACTGTTGGACCGGGGGTTCCACTCAATTAGAGAGTTGTCATCCTCAGTGGGGTGACTTCTAGTCAGTACTTGGACTACTAAGACAGCACTGGACTGTGTTGAGTCCTTCGGCTCCTCCTCCTCCTTGCTCAAGGGAGAGTCGGGCATGATGCTTTCTGCATCTTCAGTGGAGGAAGATGGAGGTTCCTCCTGGCTAGCCTCTTGCAACTCCACGAATTTGGCCGGGGAGTTTGCAACAGTTATAGCCAGGAGGTTGGCCTTCTTGTCTTCCGTCTCTTCCAGTAATTCAGCCAAAAGCTTTTTAATGGTGTTGACATCTTCTTGATAAAGGGTGGAAGTTCCTTCTTCACCTACGCTCTAAGCTTATGGTTGATTGGCTCAGATTTTGCCTCTGCTCCAGGGTTTTTATGGTCAGATGGGGAAGGGGACCTTCTGCCGTAATTGTGCCTGTCATGTGGTCAGTATGTCCTGTCTCGGTTCCCAGGGGCACGGTCTTGTGACCTGTCTGGCAAGGCCTTCTTCCGACGGTAGTTGTACTTGGGTGAGGATGGCCTTGGGTAGGATCTGGAGGACCTAGACCTAGCTTGGTTCTGGTCTTGGTAAGGTTGGCTGGAAGGGCGTTTGGAACCACCTTGGAACTACTGAGAAGGAAGTGGATTAGGGCCAGTGGCCCCTTCCAAGTTCATGGCCTCAGAAGCTATGCCGACAGCCATCACCTCAGCGGGCTCGGCGTGTCTAGCGATATTCTGCCTATGCTTCTGGAAGGCAAGATAGGTGAGTTCTCTAAGATTCTTGATTGTAGTTGTCCTAGGGTTGGCCATCACCCCCAAGTGGTGACTAGTACTGGGGTGAAGGTTCTGGACAAAGATCGTTTTGAAGTGGAGGTCTTCTTCCGTGTCCGGATCATTTTGGGACCTGAAGTAGGCCTGAAGAAGCCTCTGGTAGTAGGCTTGTGGAAGCTCTGACCGATCTTGCTTCACCGCCAGAGCTGCATGCAGTCTGGATTGTAGGCAGTCGTCTAAGAACACTTGTTCAAGGGCTTTGCATAAAAGTTTGTAGTCTGATCTGATGTGATTGGGCTCCCTATTGATGAATTTGGAAACCTCACAGCTAGCCGTTAAACTAATCAGATATATTCAATCATTAACCATAATGTCAGGATAGTTCTGTAGATAGAAACCAATGTCACGCAAGTAGGCTTGGGTATCCAGTGAGCCAGTGGGTAGAGGGTCAAACCAGGTAATATGGTGGGCTAGCTTATCGAAATCCCATTCTGAGAGAGTGCATACACGCCTTTCGCATGACTGGGATGATCTTCCCCCTCATGGATCGTCACCTTATCGTGGTGGGGGGGTTTGCGTGCCCCAGTGATCCCAGGAGCTATGTTGTCCGGGGCAATTTGCCTCTGATAGGGTCTCCCAAGACAAACTGGTCCTGGGTGAAGGGCCAGACGAAGAACGATCCAACAGACTCTCATGATAAATTGTATATCAAGGATTCAGTGTACCCCGCCCGGTATGGGGTTACCGGGGCCCCACCCTGGAGCCAGGCCTGGGGGAGGGGCTCGAAGGCTAGCGTCTGGTGGCCGGGTTTCCACCCATGGGACCCGGCCGGGCTCAGCCCGAAGGAGTTACATGGGTCCGCCCTCCAGTAGGTTCACCACCTGCAGGAGGGATCATGGAAGTCCGGTGCTATGTGGATTAGGTGGCAGTCAAAGGCGGAGACCTTGGCGGACTGATCCCAAGCTTTCTAAACTGGCTTTTGGTACGTGGAATGTCACCTCTCTGGTGGGGAAGGAGCCTGAGCTGGTGTACGAGATTGAGCGATACCGGCTAGATATAGTTGGCCTCACCTCAACACACAGCTCCGGTTCCGGAACCAGTCTCCTGGAGAGGGGCTGGAGCTTGGCCTTTTCTGGAGTTGCCCCGGGCGAGAGGCGACGAGCAGGGGTAGGTATTCTTGTATCGCCCCACCTTGCTGCCTCTATATTGGAGTTTTCCCCGGTGGACGAAAGGGTTGCTTCCCTGCGCCTTCGGGTTGGGAAACGGGTCCTGACCATCATTTGTGCCTATGCACCAAATGATGTTTCAGAGTACCCACCCTTTTTGGAGTCTGTGACTGGGGTGCTGGAGGGTGCTCCTCCTGGAGACTCCATTGTCCTACTGGGGGACTTCAATGCGCACGTGGGCAACGACAGTGAAACCTGGAGGGGGGTGATTGGGAGGAACGGCCTGCCCGATCTGAACCCGAGTGGTGTTCAGTTATTGGACTTCTGTGCTAACCACAGTCTGTCTATAACGAACACCATGTTCAAGCATAAGGGTGTCCATATGTGCACCTGGCACCAGGACACCCTAGGCCGCAGGTCGATGATCGATTTTGTTATCGTATCATCAGACCTGCGACCGTATGTCTTGGACACCCGAGTAAAGAGAGGTGCAGAGCTGTCAACTGATCACCACCTGGTGGTGAGTTGGATCCGATGGCAGGGGAGGAAGCCATTCAGACCTGGTAGACCCAAACGTATAGTGAGGGTGTGCTGGGAGCGTCTGGCTGAGGCCCCTGTCCGGGAGGTCTTCAACTCCCACCTCCGGAAGAACTTCAACCACATTCCGAGGGAGTCTGGAGACATGGAGTCTGAATGGGCCATGTTCTCCACCTCTGTTGTTGAAGCGGCAGCCCAGAGCTGCGGCCGCAAGGTGGTCGGTGCATCTCGTGGTGGCAACCCCCGAACCAAGTGGTGGACACCAGTGGTGAGGGGGGCCATTAAGCTGAAGAAGGAGTCCTATCAAGCTTGGTTGGCTTGTGGGACTCCCGAAGCAGCTGAGGTGTACCGGCAGGCCAAGCGGAGTGCAGCTCGGGTGGTTGCTGAAGCAAAAACCCGGGTATGGGAGGAGTTCGGTGAGGCCATGGAACAAGACTTTCGGTCGGCTTCAAAGAGATTCTGGCAAACTGTTCGGCGGCTCAGGAGGGGAAAGCAGCTCCCCGTCCACACTGTGTATGGTGCGGATGGGACACTGTTGACTTCAACTGGGGATATCGTCGGGCGGTGGAAGGAATACTTCGAGGATCTCCTCAATCCCACTGATACGCCTTCCACAGAGGAAGCAGGGTTTGGGGACGAGGGGGATGACTCGCCTATCACAGGGGCTGAGGTCGCCAAGGTGGTTAAAAATCTCCTTGGTGGCCGGGCCCCGGGGGTGGACGAGATTCGCCCCGAGTACCTCAAGGCCCTGGATGTTGTTGGGTTGTCATGGTTGACACGCCTCTGCAACATTGCGTGGAGGTCGGGGGCAGTGCCTTTGGCATGGCAAACCGGGGTGGTGGTTCCTCTCTTCAAAAAAGGGGACCGGAGGGTGTGCTCCAACTTTAGAGGGATCACACTCCTCAGCCTCCCTGGGAAGGTCTATGCCAAGGTATTGGAGAGGAGAGTCCGGCCGTTGGTCGAACCTCGGATTCAGGAGGAGCAATGTGGTTTTCGTCCTGGCCGTGGCACATCGGACCAGCTCTTTACCCTCTCGAGAATTCTTGAGGGTTCGTGGGAGTTTGCCCAACCAGTTTACATGTGTTTTGTGGACTTGGAGAAGGCATTTGACCGCGTCCCTCGTGGATTTTTGTGGGGGGTGCTTCGGGAGTATGGGGTATCGGGCTTGTTGTTACGAGCTATTCGGTCTCTGTACGACCGTTGTGAGAGTTTAGTTCGCATTGCCAACACTCGGTCGGAGTCATTCCCAGTGAGAGTTGGACTCCGCCAGGGCTGCCCTTTGTCACCGGTCCTGTTCATAATTTTTATGGACAGGATTTCTAGGCGCAGCCAGGGAATGGAGGGTGTCATGCTTGGTGACCACAGGATCTCATCTCTGTTGTTTGCAGATGATGTTGTCCTGTTGGCTTCATCCAGCAATGACCTACAGCTCTTGCTGGGACGGTTTGCCGCTGAGTGTGAAGCGGCTGGGATGAGAATCAGCACCTCCAAGTCCGAGTCCATGGTCCTCAGCCGGAAAAAGGTGGATTGTCCTCTCCGGGTTGGGGACAGGCTCCTGCCCCAAGTGGAGGAGTTTAAGTATCTTGGGGTCTTGTTCACGAGTGAGGGGAAAATGGAGCGAGAGATCGACAGACGGATTGGAGCAGCATCTGCAGTGATGCGGACGTTGTACCGGTCTGTTGTGGTGAAGAGGGAGCTGAGTTCTAAGGCAAAGCTGTCGATTTACCAGTCAATCTACGTTCCTACTCTCACCTATGGTCACGAGCTTTGGGTAATGACCGAAAGAACGAGATCGCGGATACAAGCGGCTGAAATGAGCTTTCTCCGTAGGATTGCTGGACTCACCCTCAGAGATAGGGTGAGGAGCTCAGTCATCCGGGAGAGGCTCAGAGTAGAACCGCTGCTCCTCCACATTGAAAGGAGTCAGTTGAGGTGGTATGGGCATCTGATTAGGATGCCTCCTGGACGCCTCCCACTTGAGGTGTTTCAGGCACGTCCCACTGGGAGGAGACCCCGGGGCAGACCCAGGACTCGGTGGAGAGACTATGTCTCCCAGCTAGTCTGGGAACGCCTTGGTATCCCCTCTGAAGAGCTGGAGCAGGTGGCTGGGGAGAGGGAAGTCTGGGCTTCTCTGCTTGAACTGCTGCCTCCGCGACCCGGACCTCCGGAAAAGCGGTAGAAGATGGATGGATGGATGGATGGATGGATGGGATGATCTTCCATAGTTGAGGAAGATGCCAGACGGGGACGCCTGGTAGGGTTCCCAGCGGGGTGAGTGAGTTGCTTCCTTGTTTGTTATAGCTAACCTGTCCGCGGTTCAGTAGAGTGGTGGGTGAGCCGCTGGCGACTCGGATACTCACGGACTTGGTTGCGACCTTTCCTCCTTTAGCTCCCTGAGGCCTTGGCAGGCTTCTACTCTCCGTCTACTTCTATATTTACTCACCCTTCAAATGTTCCATTCAATCCTCTACTCTTTGTAGTTCCTTCTTGGTGTCTTGGAGCGCGCCTTTGAGCCCAATGTTGTCCTGCCGGAGCATGGCATTAGTGTCAGCTAAATGGGCCCTCTCGGTACTCACCTCGTCTATATCCTTAAGGGCAGCTGTGAGTTGAGCTTCAGTCGCCGCATTCTCTGTGTGGAATTGTTCGAGCGGCACAGTTAGTTGCTTAGTCAGTTCCTGGAGGGAGACAATGAGTGCTTTGTGGTGGCTGAGACCAGAGGCGGCTTTGGAGAGTAGGTCCTTGTTTAGTTTTAGCTGTGAAGCTTGTTAGTGTTTTGGGAATATCTTTATCTTTTGGGGGCCTGTTTATGACCTGGCCCATGAGTTCCTTTGTGAGTGCTGAGGTGTCATTGGGGCTAGCTTTCCTAACCTGTCCCAAGAATTTTGGTATTTGCGTTGTGGCTAACTCTTCTACCGCTCCCTCGTAGTCCACGTCAGTGAACTAGGAGTCAATGGGGAAGGAGTCCTCCATTGTGGGGTCTGGTTCCTCTGACTGTATGAGGATTGTGTCACTACCTTGGTTGTCGGCCATTTATCAGGAGACTAACTTCTACGGTCATTACCTAGAGCTTAGGGGTAATGAGGATTTCATGAAGCTAATTAATAGACTGGGCTTAATGACTAGCTTTGTAGACTAGTTTGAATGTCACTGTGAAGCGATGGCTTTGGCTTATGTGCTATGGGGAACATTAAGTAATAACAGAAACTAAAATCTGTTGGATTTATTAATCTACTTGAGTTAATTTAGGCTAGCTGAATTAGCATGCAGTTGGATTTGGGTTAAAGCCAAACACTTAACCAGAGTTCCAATGAGGTGTGAACAAAAGAGTAAGCGTAAACACGGCTGGTGTGTTTTGATTGTTATCTATAAAGTTTCTTATTTATAGAGCAACTAATTTGTTAGCTCATGGGTTGTGGGTCTTAATCTTTGGCATGAAAAAGCTGACAGATTAATTGGTTTCCTGTTTTGTGGGAGGAATACCACAAAACAGGTATGTTTTGTGGTGTTCCTTGTGTCACCTCTGTGACACAAAGAACACCAAACGGATGTTGCAGGGAGTTCGGGCGCTGACAGATTATAAGTCTAGCCAGGGGGTCGATGATGATGACGCTTTGCTTCCAGACAGGCTCAACAACTTCTTTGAAGCATCAAACCCGACAATCAGAGGGAGGGCTGGCCCATCTCCACCATCTGTTGGGCCAGCTATCATCATCAACACAGTGGACACACGGAAGACCCTAATCAGGGTCCACCCACGTAAAGCTGCTGGTCCGGACTACATCCCGGGACGTGTGCTCCGAGACTGCATGAGTGAGTTGGTGGATGTCCTGACTGACATTTATAACATCTCCCTCAGTCAGGCCATCGTTCCTAGGTGCTTTAAGACCTCTACCATGTACCAGTGGCAAAGAAACCAGTTGTGTTCCTTGGGGATCAGGAAGTGGGCCCAGCAGAGACTGCACTTCTTGAGGAAGCTCAAACAGGCCTCTCTCCCCATTTGCATCCTCAGGACCTTCTACAGAGGTGTGGTGGAGAGTGTTCTGACGTACTGCATTGCAACATGGTACTCCAGCTGCAGTATGTCAGACAAAAAAGCCCTGCAGAGGATAGTTAAGGGAGCTGAGGGGGTAATTGGAGTTTCCCTCCCCTTTGTCCAAGAACTTTTTCAGAACCGTTGTAGGAGCAGGGCACTGAACATTGTCAAGGACCACTCTCACCCTCTGCATAAACACTTTAAACTGCTGCCATCTGGCAAACGATTCCGGAGCATCAGAGGCAGAACCACCAGACTGATTAACAGCTTCCTTCCACAAGCTGTTAGGATGCTGAACAGTTGATCCGGAATCTTTCATACATACTACTGCACCTTATGGACATTATGTATATTATTTGTATATTATAGTTCTAGTTAGTTTTCAAGTACGTCTCAGGGATGTGTGAATGGCTGTGTTGGGGTGGGGGGTGAGGGTGTGTGTGAGTGTGTCTTAAATTATGTTCTTGTTACTTATATGGATGCCCAGAGAAACGCAATTTCATCTTGCCTGTACTACAGTTATATGTACAGCAACATGACAATAAAGGGTGATTTGATTTGATTTGATTAAAGAGGAAAATCAAGCTAATTTATTCTAAAGGAGCTTTAGTCAATTAGATTTTTGCTTTTTTTATCATAAGGTTTTAGCAGGTGAGAAAGGCAAGATAGAATTACACTTGTGTGGGTTACAGTGTTAATTAATTTTGCTTTTACAGCAGGGCAGGGGTTTGGAGGATGCTAAACTTTTTTTACAATTGCACACTGGGATTTAAACACTTTAAAGTTTTTCTGTGGAATAAACAGGGATTTATTCAAATCTTTATGTTAGGTGTTGGACACCTGTGGAGACTATGCAATGCCAAAACAGTGTCAGCTTTTATGAACCAAAAACTCTTAGAGCTTGAAAAGCATGGAGCTGTATTTAAATAAAAGTGTGAAAATGTGCTATTTTATTTCAGGGGAAAAAACGGTGTTCAAGCAATACTGAAATATAGAGTGTGTGTGCAAAAAACCTTTAAAATGACTTGTGTTTTAGTTAGAATTGGAAGTGTCCACCACTGAGTTTTAGAATCTTGAAGCCTAAGGATTATTTTCCTTTATAAATCTTGCACAAGTTTTAACCTTAGCTTATTGGAAATGAAGTGATTTGTTTTTGAAACCACTCAAAAAGCTTGATTAGGTTAACAAAAAACAGCAAGCAAATATTGTGCTTTCACAGCACTTCCCAAGTGTAGTGATAGCCATCAACCACAAAAGAGAGAGGCAGGGGACCTACTGCGCACAGGCGAGGCATAGCGCAAGAGCCAGCTAACCTATGCTAAGCTAGTTAGCAATTTAGCAACTCAACAATAACGTTCAGCAGGGTTCGCGGTTGCGACCGGCCAACTGGTTACACAAGCGATCGGACACTGCTCCGTGTACGACCGCTTAATGGAGTCTTTGCCAGTAAATTCCCAAGCACAACTTTGATTACACAATTCACCAGAGGCTGGTTCCTCAACCCGTCTCCCTGAGATTCTTTATCCTTTCCGGACAAACTTTTCTTGATGTAGGAGTGTAGTACGCTCTTTAAACTTCACATTCGGGATGTGGCCCGTGTAAAAAAAAAAAAAAAAAAAGCTGTCAGTGCTTCGGCCATAACACAATAGAATCCATTGTGGAAATGTGAAAATGACGAGGCAGAGTTTATCTCACGAGTCAGGTTTATTCACATCTTCCAACATCAGCAAAGCAGAAAGAGGGAAAAACACAGACATTCGTCCTTTATATATTCAGGACCTTCAAAGCTCATTCATATTGCATTTAATCACAAGCAACAATACAGCTTTCCTTAAATCCTATAACATCCTGCTCATAGTCTCTGGGAGACCAGGAAATCCCCCAAGGTCGTCTCTTGCATACCAAAGACTAAATTTTCACATCCTCCTGTTATCTCACAGGAGGCCCAGTTCTTTGTTCTCTCTGAGATGTGAAGCTTAAAGTGATACACATGTGGTCCCACACCACGGTATTTGCTATCTACTAGCTAATGCTAGTTAGCTAGGCTAGTGGTTAGCACAGATGTGTGGCCAAGGGACATTCCTAGCAGGATATTCACCGCAAAAGGGGTCTAAATTCGGCAAGGCTACAGTTGGAACATGCAGTCTGTACCTCAAAGGCCTTACATTAATTACTTTTGAATTAAACTCTAACGTTCGACGAAAGGCTCTGTTAGCATGCATTTTAGCAACACAAAGACAACATGGCCATGTGATCAAGACCCAAAATGGTTGCCAGTAACTTTCGGGATGTCCTTCTGGCTACCGATAAACAAAATGGCACGTGGCACGTGAGCAAAAACAATAAAACATTCACTTTGCCAGTGACCTGAGTTGAGCAGCACACAAGCAGAATGCTGGATGTTTTGGGGTTTTTTTTCTTTTTGTCTCAAATTATAACACTAGTGCCTCACAATGGGCTGCACCAGAGTAAATGTAGTGTTGAGTCCTACAATTTGTAAATATAATCATTAATAATTATGAATGAATGAATGAATGAATGAATGAATGAATGAATGAATTTATTTATTTCGGATAGTACAGTACAGGTTAAAAGAAACTGTATAATATAACAACAAGGTCAAATTAGACAAAGACTCCTTCTTCTATACAATTCCACGTGAGTTATCCGAAATGGGTGATGGCTGAAGCCGCAGCTTATATTGCCCACCCATATTCCATCCAAGAATTCAAAAGAGAAAAAAGAGAAAACAAGACAAGAGCGATTACAATTTAAAACAAAGCTAAGACAAAATGTGACAGAGAAAAAAAAGAAAGAAAGAAAACTAAGCTAAGTTAAGCGGTTACTATTCAAAACAAATCTAAGACAAAATGTCACAGAGAAAAAAAAAAAAACTAAGCTACAACACAATACAGGCTGGATATGTCAATCCTTATGTGAGTTTACATGTCGTCTTGTAAATATGTTTGGAGTATTTCTTCCTTTAGTTTTTGTTTAAATTGTCCAAGCGTTGTACATGATTTTAATTCAGGTCCAAAATCGTTCCATAATCTGACTCCTTGCACTGAAATACAGTGTTGCTTGGTGGTTGTTCTCACTGTAGGCTTTTGAAATATACATGTTCCTCTGAAGTGATATCGTTTCTCCCTTGTTTGGAACAACTTTTGGATATTTGCGGGCAGTGATAAATTCTTCACTTTGAACATTATTATTGCGGTTTTAAAGTCAACCAGATCTTTCAACTTGAGAGTTTTTTGTTTGAGAAAAAGTGGGTTTGTTGGTTCCCTGTAAGCTGCTTTGTTTATTATTCTAATAGCTCTCTTTTGAAGCATAAAGAGTGGATATATGTTTGTTTTATATGTATTTCCCCATACTTCATTACAATATGTAATGTTATTAATGTTATTAATTAATTAATGTTATTATTAAACTAAGTTTAAAGCTTTTAAATAATACTTGTAATACCTAATTTGTAACACTAGTTGAGGCGCCATCCATATTTTATAGAGACGGAAACTCTTATGGACAAAGTCTTAAGCCTAAGAATTTGGTAATTATTAAGTTAAGCCTTGGTTAATAATTTTATTGGCAATAATCAATCAGTGTCACAGTCTGGAGGCAGAATTCTTTACACTGAGTTGTTAAGATAATGGACAAGGAGAAATCACACCTTCTAGTTTTGGTAAACCCCTCTTTATTAAACTCAGTGGAGTGGCACAAACAAGGCATCTAAGATCAGCAGAACAAAACATGGCAATAATTGAGATTACATGATTGTATGAAATAAGAACATACCACACACCTAAGGTCACCACATTATCATCATGACTAAAATCTGGCACTTAAAGGTCAGATCTGTGCAGTCACCCTGATGTTCAATTCAATTCAATTCAACTTTATTTATATAGCGCCATTTCACAACAACAGTCATCTCATAGCACTATCAACTGTAGGGGGGACCCCCACAGTTGCAGAAAGACCCCAGCAATCAGGCAATCCCCTGTGAGCAAGCACTTGGCGACGGTGGAGACATTCACCGTCGCCATTCATTAGAAAATGTATGCAGTTCTAATGAAAAAAATAGTTACAAAAATTTGGAGTGTGGAATTTGGATTCTAATGAATTTAAAGAAAGAGAGAGGGGGAGAGAGGGGGGTGCGCAGAATCAGGAATTTATCTGAGACCAAGCATCATCGGGGTTTAAGCAACAGGCTTGCAGCTGCTTTTCTGATGGAGCAAATTTAAACCAGCATGGCTACCACAACAGAAGAGGTTAAAAAGGTGAGTGCCTATGGTGGATTGTTTCGGAACAAGGGAAGGTGGTCCTCCTCAGCACCTCGTTGGGGATTTTGGGTCCCTTCACTCCTGGGTCACTCGAGGCAGACTGTCGTAGACTTGGTCCATGGACTGCCATTGGACCTGAATGACTATCGACCAGTTGTCCTCACATCTCATGTGATGAAGGTCCTGGAGAGGCTATTCTTTCCCCACCTGAGGCCACAGGTGAAGACGTGGTTGGACCCTCTGCAGTTTGCATATCAGCCCCATTTAGGAGTTGACAACGCTGTCATCTACTTGCTGTAACGATCTCACTTGCACTTGGAGGGAGGAGGAGACAATGTGAGAAGCATGTTCTTTGATGTCCCTAGTGCATTTAACACAATGACTGTCTGTGGTGAGCCATTGCGCCATTTCCTCCACTCCCTCTGGTGGTTAAGATTTTTTTCAAGAAAATATTCAGTTCAGATTTCAGAGATTTCCAAAGCTATAACTTGAAAGTGGTAAGAGATAATGGCTTATTATCAATTAGAAAGATGTAGAATATGATCCAAAGTTTGAGATGGGAGTAAATTTATGCATCTAATTTACAAAATGCCACAGCAGCCATATCGAATTACATAACTTTCAGTAAAAAAGCAGACTTTGGACATATTTACACAAAAGATGGTTTAGTTTTTTGTCACCTGTTTTTGTCATCTTATCTTCAAGGTATATGAACCAGAAAATAAGCACAATGTAAACAAATAAATTTGTCACTTATCGCTGGCCAGGTGGCTCGCTTCATCCATTTTTGTCTATTCTCATCATTATTTTGTCTTCTCTCAGTCATTTTCGCTTTCTCTCCAACATCCAGAAACTCTTATGATTATTCCATCTCAATTTCACTTTTATTCCATTGCAATTTATCTTATATGATGACACAGAACTGGCGCAATTGTTCTGTCCAGTCACATGGCACTGGGGTCGATGGCAGGTGAAAATTAACCTGTTGCACTTCGGTGTACCGTGGGCGGGCACGTCTCTGCATCCTAGGACGCACGAGGGCATCCTAGTACGCACACTGTGCGTCCTAGGAGGCACTGAAAAAAAAACACCTGCATTTCCGTTCTTCCACTACAGACACAGCCGCGAACAGAAAGCCAAAGGAGTGTTTTGATTGGTTTAGATGTGATTGACCTCTCATTCGACTAATAAGAGCCTTGAATTGGGTTTCTGAAACCTTGAAGAACCAATGACTGAAAACCTAGCAAGAAGGACCCGCCTACCAACGGCTGCGAATACAGGCAGCCAATTGAAGCACAGAAGTTTGAAAGCTGTTTTGTGTAAGGCTGGGTGACACACAGGCGTTCGCCAGTCTTTTTTTCTTATTACTGTTCTTATTTGTTTTGAAAAATCATTCGCCAAAACCGCAATCATGGAAGTGCAAAATCGCAATAATGGAATTATGGTTTGACCGGGTCGCGTGAGCAGAACCACGAGTCCGTAACAAGCGGACCAGCGTCACGTTCGTCTGACAATGAGGAAGAGAAGTTCACCAGCTACGCTGCTGTTGTGAACAGGTAAGTGTTATAAGCTAAATTATTCTTTATCCCTGAAAATTGTAATCAAAATTGATTGGTAAATTACAACTGTGCGTCGTAGACCACGGCGCACCGTGACCACGGCGCACTGGGCGATGTCCGTCCTTTTTAGCGGGGGGAGGGGACACCCCCCCACACACACACACAGAGCCCTGAGTGTCACCTTTCATTATCCAAACTGTTTTCCTTCTTGCCTTGAGAGAGAGCAGTCGCATTTTTCTTCCCTCCTCCCCTGCCTTCTTGATTTATTCCCAGCTTTTGCAATGTTGCGTTTTTGTCTGTGTTTAGTCGCTCTTCTTCTGCTGAATCTTAATCTAAACAGAAATTATGGATTTGGAAGCGGCTTAAATGTGCTATTGTCACTATTTTTCAACAAGAATTGGGCCAAGGGGGAGCCCAAGAATTGGAACCTACAAGGAGACTCATGGACATTGGAATTCATGCGTCTATGGAAACATTATTGGTTATGATCTCAGGACTTCTATTTTTGGCTGTGGAGTTCCCTGATGCATCAGAAATTGAAGGAAAATGAGAAAGCTGATCAAAGCGGACCCGGCAAGGCTCCTTCATCAAATTCGACCAGTTGGGGAGGGCACGAGTAGCGGCAAACGGTGAACTGAATGACAGTGATTCAGTGAAGGAATACATCTGAAGCCCTGTGCTCTCTATGGAAAAACAGTTTAAGCCTGCATATATAATGGAAGCACAAAATTACACGGGTGAGGACAAATTCTATTCTCTGAGTGCACTGTGCTGATTTGATTTGATTTGATTTGACCTTGTTTGCCCCGTGTTTACATTCCTCCTGACTGAGATAAGTGGAAGAACCGGCTCTTATGTCTACCCATACAATCAACAATCAGTTGTTTGTCGTCAGCGGATTGGACCCTCAAGGACAATGCCCATGTGCCTTCTGCAAGCAAGAGAGAGAGAGAGATAGACTCTGGACTCTGGACTTGTTTATAAGTCACATGATTATAACATCTATCCACTGCCAGGAGGCGCCCTCTGCTGCTCACTAACAACTGTTACATTTACACTACACAATGCATACAACACTACATGCATACGATATACACACACTGCTCTCCCTCTGCTGTGTGAGCTGTCTACTAAATGTCTGCTAAATATGCATTGAGGTTTTTTTTGCCTGCAATCAAAATTCCGCTTACTCATTAAGCGTCAATTTGATAAAACATGTTTTTTTCTCTCGCCTACTGTGTCATATCCTTTCTTTTCTTTTTTTTTCCCCCTTTCTTCTTTATGACTGGCGCCTAGCGGCTGCCCCGGCCTTGGATGCGCTCTGCAGAAAGTGCCCAAATGCCAAGTCACGTTTCGTTACCTTGTATTCATACATGTGTAATGACAATAAAGTTGAACCTCATCTCATCTCATCTCATCATTAGAGCCCAAGATCAAGCTTCTATATTGAATCATTCAAAAGTTACAGACGTTTTTCCAAACTGTGCCATTTGGCACAATTTGGCACAGTTCAAAAACGCCTGGGAACAACCTGACAAAAAAGCTGTGTAATATATTCATTTTTTGTGGTATTGTTACAAAATTTTGACCTCAGCTGGATAACACTTGATTCTATATTTCTGTTGCATTTTCCAGCCTGGATCTGAAGCTGTGTGTTATTTGCAAGCATTTGTATCCAAAAAAACACCCAGGCAAACTTTATTTTCTTCAAGTTCAGTATGTTTAGATGACTGTTACTCAGTGGCCGGAGCACTTAGAGAGATTATGACTGTTTTGCCAAAAAATTCAAAGTATTTTCTTTTAAATGAGACCAACCCCATGAAGATGCTGCAAAGGGTTGAAGAACAGCTTTTGATTTACTTTGGGTACGTTATTTTTTGGCGTTTTTAGGGAAATTGACCAGAGTGCAAGGGGTTAACCCGCTTCGGCCACCCTCTGTTCAAACAAAATGTAGATATTTACCTTCATAAGCTAAATAATCTCTTTTTGGAATCATAGTTAATCAACCATAGTTAATCAACCGATTTCCGGTTCCGGCTCTGCCGGACCGGCGGCGCCACACGAGTCGGCTGCCTGTTGCAACAGCCTTTTTTTTTTTTATCTTCCTTCTTCTTTCTACACCTTTCACTCTGTATATATATCACGGATCGCCCCGGGGGTCTCCCGGGTCGGCGGACGGAGCCACGGTTTGCAGCGGGAGACGTTACAGCGGGGAGGAGCTAGTGCTAGCTAGCACTTGGCCGCCGCCCGGTGCTAATGGGAAACTCGACATACCGGGAGCTGTAGCGAAAACGAAGCGGGTGCCGGGCTGGAGTTTAGGCGGCGTGAAAGAAATATAAGAGAATAATAAAGAGCGATGGCAAGAACCAAGCAGACCGCCCGTAAAATCTACTGGAGGAAGAAGCCCCCCAGGAGACAGCTAGCCACCAGGGCTGCTCGGAGAGGCGCTCTGGCCACCGGCAGAGTGAAGAGGCCTCGCCGTCACAGGTCCGTGGCTCTGAGAGAGATCCGTCGCTACCAGAAATCCACGGAGCTGCTCATCCGTAAGCTGCCCATCCAGCGCCTGGTGAGGGAGATCGCTCAGGACTTCAAGACCGTCCTGCGTTTCCTGAGTTTCGCCATCATGGCTCTGCAGGAGACCAGCGAGACCCACCTGGTGGTCTCTTCTTCGCTAAGGGGGTCACCATCATGCCCAAAGACTTCCAGCTGGCCCGCTGCATCCGTGGAGAGAGAGCTTAGACTTTCTGCTGCACATCCACCAGCCATAATGCTCTGCACTGTGTGTCTATATATATACATTTATAGTAATATGGACATATGTTTGCTAGATGTTGTTTTTTCTTGCCTTCTGATTGTTGCTCTGAGTGTTGCTATCCCTGTGCTGTTGCAATCCTGGAATTTCCCCATTGTGGGACTAATAAAGGCTTATCTTATCTTATCTTATCTTAGTTGGTAAATTTGGGAACAAATGCCTCCTCCGTGTTGAAATTTCAAATATCAACATTCGTTTACAAACTCTTCTTCTGTGGTGTCCAATAAGTGAGGTTTTTGGGTGGCTCTTTGGGAGACATGAGTCCTTCAAGGCAAGAGGAGTAAGTTAACCCTTTATCATTGTTGATTGCATGAACAGATAGCGCTACCACTGTGACAGGCGCAGTGCTGCGACGTGCACTGCACCTGTGACTGTGACGTGCTCAACACTCCTCAGTTGTACTAAGAATTCCACCTCACAAGGTGGAAGACATGTATGACTTACTGCTCTTGCCTTGGAGGAATTATGGTGGATATAGAAGCATCCTTATTTACACCAGAGAGGAAGAAATTTTTAGACAAACACATATGGACGTTACTGATTGCTGTGGACATACTCAGTTGTGGACGGAGGAGCATTTGCTCCCAAATTTGCC
The DNA here is from genome assembly GCA_020510985.1 of Pholidichthys leucotaenia. Classification (NCBI taxonomy): domain Eukaryota; kingdom Metazoa; phylum Chordata; class Actinopteri; order Cichliformes; family Pholidichthyidae; genus Pholidichthys; species Pholidichthys leucotaenia. The sequence continues at coordinate 282,520,264 of CM035849.1, forward strand.
AACTATGATTCAAAAAAAGACATTATTTAGTTTATAAAGGTAAATGTTTATATTTTGTTATAACAGAGGGTGGGCGAAGCTGCCTGATGTTCACCTGCTGCCCCCCCCAGTGCCATGTGACTGAGGAAAACAATCACTCCATTTCCGTGTCGGTGTATAACATAAATAGTAGCAGAATAGAAGCAAAATGGAGGTGGGATAATCATATCAGTTTTTGGATGTGGGAGAGAAAGCAAAAATTCCCAACAGAAGAGAAAATAACAGCCAAGATGCCACAAAAAGGATAAAGCGATCCGCCTTCGCCAGCGGTAAGTGACAAATGTCTGTGTTTGTTTATTGTTTTGTTTATATTGTACTGATTTTCTGGTTCATATACTTTGAAGAAAAGATAACAAAATGCCCAAAACAAGAAACAGTGACAAAAAGCAGAACCATTCTTTTTGTAAATATGTCCAAAGTCCACTTTTGACTGAAAGTTATGTAATTCGATATGGCTGTCATAGCATTATGCAAGTTAGATGCGTAAATTTACTCCAATCTCAAACTTTGGATCATATTCTACATCTTTCTAATTGATAGTAAGCCATTATCTCTTACCACTTTCAAGTTATAGTTTTGGAAATCTCTGACATCTGAACTGAATATTTTCTTGAAAAACACATCACCACTTGGGGCTGACGGCACAACAGATCGCCAGCCACAGTCATTGGGTTAAACGTATCTGCCACCTTGTGAAGTGGAATACTTAGTACAACTGGGGATTTTTATTACATCACATGACATGCGCAGAGCTGCGACATGGACAGTGAGGGCGCTTTTTATGTCCATAAAATCAAGACTTAAAAAGAGTTAACACCATCCAGCCACTGCTGCTGGGTGAGAAGCTGCGGGGTATGGGGGTCGGCAGCTCTCTGATCTCCTGGATTACTGACTACCTTACAGGCAAGCCACAGTTTGCCCTGCTGGCCAGTGTCTTGTCTGATGTGGTGTTTAGTGATATGGGAGCTCCTTGGGGACTGTACTTTCTCCTTTTCTCTTCACCTTATACACCACTGACTTTCAGTACAACACCGAGTCATGCCATCCATCCATCCATCCATCTTCTACCACTTTTCCGGAGGTCCGGGTCGCGGAGGCAGCAGTTCAAGCAGAGAAGCCCAGACTTCCCTCTCCCCAGCCACCTGCTCCAGCTCTTCAGCGGCGATACCAAGGCGTTTCCAGACCAGCTGGGAGACATAGTCTCTCCACCGAGTCCTGGGTCTGCCCCGGGGTCTCCTCCCAGTGGGACGTGCCTGAAACACTTCAAGTGGGAGGCGTCCAGGAGGAATCCTAATCACATGCCCATACCACCTCAACTGACTCCTTTCAATGTGGAGGAGCAGCGGTTCTACTCTGAGCCTCTCCCGGATGACTGAGCTCCTCACCCTATCTCTGAGGGTGAGTCCAGCAATCCTACGGAGAAAGCTCATTTCAGCCGCTTGTATCCGCGATCTCGTTCTTTCGGTCATTACCCAAAGCTCGTGATGAGTCATGCCACCTGCAGAAATTCTCTGATGACTCAGCTGTTGTTGGGTGTATAAGAGATGGAGGGGGGGGGAGTACAGGGCACTGGTAGACAGATTTGTGGAGTGGACCGAATAGAATCACCTGAGGCTGAATGTCAGCAAGACCAGAGATTATTATTTTTTTTTTTTTGTTACTTATTTGTACCCGTAGGTAGATTTGGTTTGCAGTCTGGTGACAAGCCACCGGCTGCTGGTCGCTGCGTGCGCGAGCACCCTAAACCTACATGTTTTTTGGTGTGCAGGAGGAAACTGGAGAAATCCCGGAGTAAACCTGCGCAACACGGGGAGAACATGCAAACTCCACACAGCTCACTGTTGGTCGGGGGCTGGGATCGAACCCACGATCTCATGATCCCCGCGGTCCCCCGGCCGAGGGTAAAACTGTGCTGCCATGATGATGATGATTGACTTCAGGAAAAAGAGGATACCTTCACAGCCATTGCAGACTGGGTGGGGTGGGGTAGTTGTGGAGGTAGTGGAGAACTACAAATACTTGGGTGTCATTTTTTGATTTGATTTTGTATACTTTATTGATCCCCAGAGGGGAAATTGAGGGCATCCACCTGGATGGATGAAGCAGCCACGTTACACCGCTATCCCTTTACCATTCACACACACAATCACACCTAGGGCCACTTTAGAGTCTCCAATTAACCTAACCTGCATGTTTTTGGCCTGTGGGAGGAAACCGGAGAACTCCCGGAGTAAACCCACACAGACACGGGGAGAACATGCAAACTCCACACAGATCACTGTTGGTCAGGGGCTGGGATCGAACCAGGGATCCCATGGCCAAAGGTGAGTTGCTGTGCTGCGGCAGTGCCAACCACTGCGCCACCGCACTGCCCATGATCAGCAACGGACTGGAAATCTAACACCGATGCTGTGTACAAGAAGTGAATGAGCAGACTCTACTTCCTGAGGAAGCTGAGATCCTTCAACGTCTGCAACAGGATGCTGGATGTTTTCTACCAGGCTGTTGTCGCCAGTGCCATCTTCTTTGCTGCTGTCTGTTGGGGTAGCAGTATCAGAGCCAGCGACACCAACAGACTTGAAAAGATCATCAAGAGGGCTGGCTCTGTGATTGGTCTCAGGCCGGAGACCTTTGAGACTGTGGTGGAGAGGAGAACATTAAACAAACTGCGATCCATCATAGACAATCCTGATCACCCCCTCCACCACACACTGGACAGACAGCAGAGCACTTTCTCCAGCAGACTGCTACAGCTTCGCTGCCGAACTGTCATAAACTCCCCCGTGCGCTTCTCACAGTGCACGGAGGAAGAGAAGGAAGAAGGAGGATTTAAATGGAGGGTTCACCAAACACACATTTATTGAACGCAGATTAACTAACTGTACAAAATGGCTAGGCAGCTCGGGTTAACTGAGAGTCCTCCAAGACGCTCGGCAGAATGGGGAGAAAGTGTAGCAGTAGTGCCGCAACAGGAAACGCTATCAGCGTAGCGCCACAACCGCAAACAGAAATGCTAATATTACTCACAGTGCCAGAGCAGTCCAAATCCTCCCAGTCTCACAGCGAGCACAAACCTTCAGTGACAAGATGGTCACACGACGAAGAACAACCGTGTGACTCATACAATGGTCCAGCGGTGTTTGACTAGCAAAGAGCTGCTTAAGTACAAACACCGCTGGCCTAACAAATAGGGAACACCCGGGCGAGGCGCGGGAAAGATAATTACCGGGACACACAGCTGACTGTCAGAGAGAGGGGGGCATGGTCGGACCGGCGAATGTTAGACAGCACCCACCAGAAAGTGGGTCAGACAGCCGCCTAACGATCGCCGGCCAGAGCAGCGGCCACAAGCATAGAAATAACTACACACAGGACAGAAATCAAAACACAACATATGACCAAGAACGATCAGAACCGAGCCCACAGGAGAACGCAGGCTCGGTTCATGACATGAACAGTTAGGCAAAGGAAATCTTTCCTGTCACATGCCATTTCACTGTACAACTCACTGTAATGTTGAATTCTTGTCATAACTATGCTGCCATACTGCACCTTGCAGTCTAATTGGTGCCTCACATTTCACCCTGCACCTTATAGTCCTGCATTGTACAGTCAGTATGATTCATGTGTCTATACGGGTCAGCATCTATTCATCTATGACATACAGTGGGGCAAAAAAGTATTTAGTCAGCCACCAATTGTGCAAGTTCTCCCACTTAAAAGATGAGAGAGGTCTCCAATTTTCATCATAGGTATACCTCAACTATGAGAGACAAAATGAGAAAAAAAAAAATCCAGAAAATCACATTGAAGGATTTTTAATGAATTAATTGGTAAATTCCTCAGTAAAATAAATATTTGGTCACCTACAAACAAGCAAGATTTCTGGCTCTCACAGACCTGTAACTTCTTCTTTAAGAGGCTCCTCTGTCCTCCACTCATTACCTGTATTAATGGCACCTGTTTGAACTCGTTATCAGTATAAAAGACACCTGTCCACAACCTCAAACAGTCAGACTCCAAACTCCACTATGGCCAAGACCAAAGAGCTGTCAAAGGACACCAGAAACAAAATTGTAGACCTACACCAGGCTGGGAAGACTGAATCTGCAATAGGTAAGCAGCTTGGTGTGAAGAAATCAACTGTGGGAGCAATTATTAGAAAATGGAAGACATACAAGACCAGTGATAATCTCCCTCGATCTGGGGCTCCACGCAAGATCTCACCCCGTGGGGTCAAAATTATCACAAGAACGGTGAGCAAAAATCTCAGAACCACACGGGGGGACCTCGTGAATGACCTGCAGAGAGCTGGGACCAAAGTAACAAAGGCTACCATCAGTAACACACTACGCCACCAGGGACTCAAATCCTGCATTGCCAGACGTGTCCCCCTGCTTAAGCCAGTACATGTCCAGGCCCGTCTGAAGTTTGCTAGAGAGCATTTGGATAATCCAGAAGAGGATTGGGAGAATGTCATATGGTCAGATGAAACCAAAATAGAACTTTTTGGTAAAAACTCAACTTGTCGTGTTTGGAGGAGAAAGAACACCATACCTACTGTGAAGCATGGGGGTGAAAACATCATACTTTGGGGCTGTTTTTCTGCAAAGGGACCAGGACGACTGATCCGTGTAAAGGAAAGAATGAATGGGGCCACGTATCGTGAGATTTTGAGTGAAAACCTCCTTCCACCAGCAAGGGCATTGAAAATGAAACGTGGCTGGGTCTTCCAGCATGACAATGATCCCAAACACACCGCCCGGGCAATGAAGGAGTGGCTTCGTAAGAAGCATTTCAAGGTCCTGGAGTGGCCTAGCCAGTCTCCAGATCTCAACTCCATAGAAAATCTTTGAAGGGAGTTGAAAGTCTGTGTTGCCCAGCGACAGCCCCAAAACAGCACTGCTCTAGAGGAGATCTGCATAGAGGAATGGGCCAAAATACCAGCAACAGTGTGTGAAAACCTTGTGAAAACTTACAGAAAACGTTTGACCTCTGTCATTGCCAACAAAGGGTATATAACAAAGTATTGAGATGAACTTTTGTTATTGACCAAATACTTATTTTACCGAGGAATTTACCAATTAATTCATTAAAAATCCTTCAATGTGATTTTCTGGATTTTTTTTTTTCTTATTTTGTCTCTCATAGTTGAGGTATACCTATGATGAAAATTGGAAACCTCTCTCATCTTTTAAGTGGGAGAACTTTCACAATTGGTGGCTGACTAAATACTTTTTTACCCCACTGTATATAAGCTATTTAGGCAGTTTTACTTTCCATGGGCAATCCCTTTGTCTATTATGCTGTGTGTTTCTGTTGTTTCGGTTGTCTACTGTCATGCTGCTGTTACACTGTAATTTCCGAGTTTGGGAAAAATAAAGTACATCTATCTATCTATCTAAAGGTGGATTCACACTAGAACGTTTGGACCGACTTTTACTGATGTTTTGGCAAACGTCTGGCTCTTCTGGTAAAAGTTAATGATTGATGGCATTTGTTGGCAAATGCTGGTGAAAGTTGTGTTCTTTGAAAATTTTCAGCATGCTGAAAATTTGCCAACGTTTGGAAATAAACACTGGTGAAAGTTGTGCTCAGTTTGTAAAAGTTCTTGAGCGCTGGGCTAAGTAATGCAGAGTTCCCCTAAGTCAGCCTAAGTTAAAGCTGGGTTCACACTATAGTGTCTGGACTGACTTTTACAGAAAAAAAAAATAAAAATTGAAAAATCAGAGTAATATTCAGCGCAGGTCAGCTGACATCAGCGTCAGGTGACTCTCATATAAAGATCAGCATTTGTGGAGGCTTCCTGCCATTCTGGACCTGTTTCTGGAGTGAATACATCCCCTTGGGCATACGTTTCGATATTTATTTTCAATTTATATTCCTATGTAGTCATTTCTGCATAACCTTTTCCCCTGTTTGTTCAATCATTCATTCATTCATTTTAAAAATAATAAAATAATGCTATAGACTGCAACACTAAGTCCGCAATTAAAATGTGAATGTGGATGGAATAAAAAAGCTATTTAGTGTATCATCATATAATGGGTGATTATATTTTGACTGTTACAATTCTCTCCATTAAAATAAAAAAATCCTGTTACATATCATTTACTTTTTGACACCACATCAGTGCTGTTTGATTCCCCACAATGGAAGCTGAACTAATAAATCCTGGAGAATGATTACGCACAGAGCAGAATATTAAGAACAGTAAATTTCTCAATGAGGACATTTTTTTTCTTTTGGGCCGTCACATTTTTGGGAGAATATATATATATACACACAGTCGTCGTCGGCCTCCGTCGGTCTATGATGACCATGGAAGAGAATCCTAAACGTCTACTCTGCTGGAACAGCACCGCCTGTGGCTGAACAGGCCAATGCACGAATGACAGTCCCTGTCACACAGGTCACACTTGTGGGTGGTCTCCATGCTGCTGGGTCTGTGGCAGTTCTTCCTGCGGGTCCTTTTTTCATCTGCTGCAGCAGTCAGTCTCTCTTCACCCGCCTTGAGCTGTCTGGTCAGGGTGCCTCTCCATTTGGAGCGGTCCGTTGCAAGGTCCTCCCAGCGCTCTGTGTTGATCTCCAGGGCCTTCATGTCTCTCTTGCAGATGTCTCTAAAGCACAGCTGTGGGCGGCCAACGTCTCTCCTGCCAGTTGCCAGTTCTCCATAGAGGACGTCTTTGGGGATTCTGCCATCCTCCATATGGTGAACGTGGCCTAGCCAGCGGAGCCTGCGCTGCCTGAGTAGAGTGAACATGGAGGGAAGGCCGGCGTTGGACAGAACTTCTGTGTTGGGCACTTTGTCCTGCCAGGATATGTCCAGGATGTGGCGAATGCAGCGCAAGTGGAAGGAGTTCAGTCTCTTTTCCTGCCGGGCGTATGTTGTCCACGTCTCACTCCCATAGAGCAGTGTGCTGATGACGCAGGCGTTGTACACTGCCATCTTCGTCTTGACAGAGAGTTTGGGATTCTCCCACACTCGTGTGGTGAGGCGAGCGAGTGTGAAGGCTGATTTTCCAATCCTCTTGTTGATCTCTGTATCAAGGGAGAGGTTGTTGCTGATCGTGGACCCCAGGTACATGAACTGATTCACGACCTCCAGCTTGTAGTCATCAATGGTGATGGTTGGTGGTGCTTCCGTGCCTTGCGCCAAGACGTTAGTCTTCTTCAGGCTGATGGTAAGCCCGAAGTCCTTGCATGCCTGGGAGAAGCGGTCCATCAGGGTCTGAAGCTCCTGCTGTGTGTGGGTTGCGACTGCAGCGTCGTCTGCGAACAGCATGTCTCTGATTAGAGCCTCGCGTACTTTGGTTCTGGCTTTCAGGCGGGCGAGGTTGAAAAGCCTGCCGTCAGATCTTGTGTGCAGGTAGATTCCTTCTGTTGCTGTGCTGAAGGCATGCCTCAGGAGCATAGCAAAGAAAATCCCAAAGAGGGTTGGCACAAGTACACAGCCCTGTTTCACTCCGCTGCGTATGTTGAATGGCTCTGAGACGTTGCCATCGTGCTGCACTATCCCCTGCATGTTGGTGTGAAACGATTCGATGAGGCTTTGCAACTTTGGTGGGCCTCCTATCTTTGGCAGGATCTTGAAAAGGCCCTCTCTGCTGACCAGATCGAACGCTTTGGTGAGGTCGATGAAGGCGACGTACAGAGGCATGTTCTGTTCTCTGCATTTCTCCTGGAGTTGGCGGATGGAGAATATCATGTCTACCGTCGATCGCTCAGTGCGGAAGCCACACTGAGACTCGGGGTAGACACGTTCGGCAAGCTTCTGTAGACGAACGAGAACAACTCGTGCGTAGACTTTGCCAACAACGCTGAGAAGGGAAATGCCCCTGTAGTTGTTGCAGTCGCTTCTCTCCCCTTTGTTTTTGTAGAGGGTGATGATCTTGGCGTCCCTCATGTCCTGTGGTACGGCACCTTCCTTCCAGCACTGGCAGAGGACGTCATGCAATGGCAGCAGTAGGGCGGTCTTGCAGTGCTTGATCAGGTCAGGGGGTATGCCGTCGTTGCCGGGTGCCTTGCCAGCGGCCAAGCTATCAATGGCCTTACTGAGTTCGTCGATGGTTGGCTCGGCGTCAAGTTTGTCCATGGATGGCAGGCAGTCGATGGCATCAAGGGCTGACGGTGTCACGGTGTTCTGTCTAGAGTAGAGGTCGGAGTAGTGTTCCACCCATCTCTCCATCTGCTTGTTCTTCTCTGTGATCATCTCCCCAGTGGAAGATTTGAGGGGGGCCGTCTTGCTCTGAGCCGGACCAAGTGCTTTCTTGATGCCATCCTACATACCACGGATGTTCCCTGTTATGGCAGCGGTTTGAATGTCTTGGCTGAGCTGAGTCCAGTACTCGTTGGCACAGCGCCGAGCAGTCTGCTGAACTTTGCTTCTCGCAGCCCTGAGAATCTGGAGATTCTTCTCGTTTGGGTACTTCTTGTACTCAGCAAGTGCTGAGCGCTTGGCTTCAATGATGGGGGTCATCTTGGTCAACTTGGCATCAAACCAGTCCTGTGACTTCGAGGTCTTCCTCCCAAAGGTAGCCAAGGCTGTGCGGTAGATGGTGTTTCGCAGCTCTTCCCACTTCTGCTTTGCAGATTCTCCTCCTTGTGGTACACCAAGTTCCTTCTCAAAGGTGGAGGCAAACTGCTCAACAAGTTCTGGTTGGGCCATCTTGCTGGTGTCAATCCATGCCTTTCCAGGTTGTCTAGCACGATGGAATTTCTTCAGCTGCAGCTTGACCTTGCAACACACCAATGAATGGTCTGTGTCGCAATCTGCACTCTGGAACGAACGGGTGATTAGCACGTTCTTCAGTGAGGTGCGCCTGGTCAGGATCAAGTCTAGCTGGTGCCAGTGCTTTGAGCGCGGATGTTGCCAGGAAACCTTGTGTTGGGGCTTGGTCTTGAAGAACGAGTTTGTGATGCACAGATCGTGATATGTGCAGAACTCGAGCAGCCGCTGTCCGTTGTCGTTCATTCTGCCCACGCCAAAAGGTCCAAGACAGGAGGGCCAGGAGTCGTGGTCAGCACCCACTCTGGCATTGAAGTCTCCAAGGAGAATGAGTTGTTCAGAGTTGGGGATGATCCTGACAGTTGTTGCGAGATTCTCGTAGAACTCGTCTTTTGCCTCTGGTGTGGCTGTCTGTGTTGGGGCATACACACTGACGAGGGTGACTGGGCCTTCAGTGATGTTCAGGCGGAGGGTGAGGAGTCGTGCAGAGCCAGTGCTGCCCGGTTCCACCATCTTCAGCAAAGTGTTCTTCACTGCGAAGCCCACTCCGTGTTCCCTGTGTTCGTCACTGCCCTTTCCCAGCCAGTAGAATGTGTAGTCCTTCTCTCTCAGTGTGCCTGCATCAGCTAACCGTGTTTCCTGGAGAGTGGTGATATCCACTCCCAGTCTCTTCAGCTCATTATTGATGATGGCAGTCTTCCCGGTGTCGTCGATGTCCTTGAGGTTAGCAGCGAGTCCTGTCATCATAGTGCGGACGTTCCAAGTTCCCAGTTTTAGAGTTGGTCTCTTTTGTTTTATTGTCTTGCCTGGTGCGAAGGTTCTCAGCCTGCTGTTTGGATTTCTCCTTATCCCCATGCACCCAATGAGGAAAGCAAGCTGTGGTGGGACAACACCTTATTGGCTGGGGGCTGCCCAGCTTGAGGCGGGCGGTAGCTGTCCAGTGAGATCTGATGATCCCTCCCACCGTCGGGAACAACCCCTGGCGCCACGCTCTACGCCAATTGAGCAGTGGCTTATAACCGGTAACTGTCATTCCCCGTGTTTTGTCTACGCCAAAGGCGAAGCTGGAGTGTCCTCTCCAGTGATCCGGTGTTCTACCTTCCAGCGTTGGGCGTTGGTAGGATTCAAGCCTGGGCAGGAAGATATGGAGGACAAGATGTTGCCCATGCAGCATGTCCCCCCTCTCCACGTCACTGATGAATCCAAAGGAACAGCAGGGCTGCTACAGTTTGGTACCAGCGCCGTTGCAGGAGCTGCCAGAACGATGTTGAGCACAACATAGAACTGCCTTAGGGGCTCCGACTCCGGATTTTTCCTCAGGGTTGACTCCCGAAGCCTTTCCCGTGACCGGGTATGCCGCAAGGCAGCAGAGGTTTGAAATCAGGGTTTACCTTCCCCTAGATGGGCTACCTTCCCAGGTTGATGAGCCACCATCTACCCGAAGCATCTGGTTTTAAGGCGCCAGAGATCCGCCCTCGCCCCTTCTCCTATTAGTAAAAGCAGTTCCGCCGGGCTTAGAGACTAAAGCACACGGGCAGGCTAGGAGTTGGACTTAGTTGTCAGAAGCTTTTCGAGACGCACGCCATAAGGAGCATTTTATGAGCACTGGGAGCTTAACCCCAGTGCTGCTCCTGGCTATGACAACCTTGGAACATACACACAGTATATACATACATACATATATATGTGTGTATATACTGTATATATACATATATATGTGTGTGTGTGTGTGTGTGTGTGTGTGTGTGTGTGTGTGTGTGTGTGTGTGTGTGTGTGTGTGTGTAGCAGGCAGAGAGTAGACAGACTGACTGAAAATTTCACCAAAAACCTTTATTTCACGGACCAAGAAAATGTTTTGTTTTTTTCAGACACCAAACAAAAAAAAAGATTGGCATCTCCAACGGCTGTTTCCAAGGCAACCAGTAATCCGTAATTGCAAAAGACACGTTTGCACAACAGCACAGCCTAGTGGTAGAAAATAACACTGCTAAGGCACAAAACCCCAAACCACACCCATCACCTGGAGCAAACAAACCCACAAACAACTCAAAACTAATCAAATGCCCGTAATATATATCACTCTATCACTCTATAATCAGTCTATATAATTCAAGAAATGTCTGTGTGTCTGTCATCATAGGACGGCCTATGATGTCTGCAGGCTGTCCTTTGATGATCCTATGATCTCAGGGTACATAGGACTTGCGATGATGTCATATAGGTGATGCCGTTATATAGGCAATAGGACTGGCTACCTGTGATGTAGTGTCCTATGATGCCAGCCTGGATGTCTTTATGATGTCATATAGACCATCATTCATGATGCCTGCCTACGTATGATGTAGTGTCCTATGATGCCTGCCACAGGAGGAGATCCTTCACCAGCATAGTACAACAGACAAGGGATGCACAGACAAGCTGAGACCAAATACGACACACTACTTTAAACCACACCCATTCAAGCCACGACATCGGGAAATCTCACTTAGTAAGGCAGAAGGCACTCTATAAATTCAAGAAATCTCTGTCAGTGTTGCCTGCGGCATGACTGTGAACAACACAGCAGTCTCACACAGGAGGAGACCCTTCAGCAACGGGCATGCAGAAATACTTGCTTATACTTGGTTTCTACGGGCATGGATGGTTATGCACTAGTGTATACTGTATGTGTGTGTGTGTGTGTGTGTGTGTGTGTGTGTATCCCATAGATTAAAAAAAACGTGTCATACACACCATGTTATCACCAAACAAATACTGTATACTGTCCTCTTACATATATATTTTCTTTTTTTAAATTCCCCTTTCTCTCCATTTCTCTTTTGTTTGTGTATATCTGAAGTGAGCTTTGGTCTTAAAACATCTGCTTCCACTGGCATTTCAGTCAGCGTTTGCCAATGGAGCTTAACTTAGGCCGACTTAGGTAAATTCTGCATAACTTAGCCTAGCACTCAGGAACTTTTACAAACTCACCACAGCTTTCACCAACGTTTATTTCCAAACGTTTGCAAATTTTCGGCATACTGAAAATTTTCAAGAAATACAACTTTTGCCAGTGTTTGCCAACAAACACCAACCATCATTAACGTTTAAAAACTTTTGCCAGCAGAGCCAGACATTTGCCAAAACGTCAGTAAAAGTTTGTCCAAACGTTGTTGTGTGAATCCACCCAAAAAAGCAGGTCCAGAATGACAAGAAGCCTCCACAAATGCTGATCTTTATATGAGCGTCACCTGACACTGATGTCAGCTGACCTGCACCGAGTATTTGTTTGGTTAAGTTAACATAAGTTGGCAAAAACTACACATACTCTAGCCTAAGTTGGCAAAAGTTTGCCAACGCTGAATGCAATGCTGGCAAATGCTAGCAAAAGTTTGTAAAAGTTTGTACAAGCTCCTAAAAGTTGGTGTGCGCTGGATTAAAAAAAAAAAAAAAAAACCTGCTCACGAACGTAATTTCACCAACGTTTGGACTACATTCCCTGATCATCAGTAAAAGTTGGTCCAAATGCTATGGTGTCAACCTAGCTTAAGACAGATGCCTGTAGAAACTATACAGAACATATATTGAATAACAGTGCACAACTGGTACAAAAGCTTCCCACCTCATCCCAACTCACATGAGCTCAACACTGCAAAACGCAAAGATAAACCACACACAGTTAGGCTAAATATATACATATACTGTATTTTTTTTTATCAGCATGTAAATATAGTGATCCCTACTTCATCTGGAGATGGTGTGCGAGCACTCATCAGGACAGCTACTGTTTCTTTTGATTCTGTTGAGATTTATTCAATTGATATTATTGTTATGTTCGGCTTTGCAGACTTTATGTTCGTGTTTGGAATTATAATAAAAGTATAGCCCCTTTACAATTATTCTACCTATAGATGATGCAGGCTGGAGATGTGGCAGTGAAAGACAGCAGCCGATGTCGGGTGGTTGCACCGTTGAGACTATAATTCTTTTTACACAAGGGTAATTTCATTTGTTTACATGTATACTAAATCACTTTGTATTCACAAATTAATTGCTGTGTAGTAGTGCTTCCTACCGGAAGTGGACACAGATGTGTCAGCAGACAGTAAGCTTTTTTTCGCGCAGGTTCAGCTATGGAATCTGTTCAGAGATTTTTCTCTATCCATATTTATTTGTTGCTATCTGGTGAATAAAATGGTGATTCCTCTCCCTCTTCTCTCTCGTTGTCTCTCCCAGATCAAAATATATAATGTAATATTAGGAGGAAGACAACAACAAAAATTTAAAAAAGCACAGATTGCGGAAACATCCATGGAAATTGAAACACTCCTTATATGGAGATACTTCCTTATATGGTCACAGTCATGATCGGCTGCGGTCTAAACGACAGCGGGTGCCAGTCCAAGGAATAAATGTTCTGAAATGTCCCAGTCTGAGATCAGTAAAGTACATCTATCTAGAAAGTAAATGACTAAATAACTCAGCATTCCAACCCCAAGTTGACGTTTCTGGAGATAAATAACAAGAAATAATAATGAAGGAGTACTCTGACACCCTCTGTTCAAACCCTAAACTGAGAATCCCATCATATGTTTTATCAACAATTTTAACAGAAAATGTGTCTAAAAAGGTATTCTTAACAAAAATACCGACACCCCCGGAGGCCTTAAGTGCCCTCCTGTGAGCTGTATGGTTATGTCCAAACCAAGTAAATCCATCAAATTCATTGACATCACGTGATAAATGAGTTTCGTTCAATGAAATAACACTGGGATCAATGGAATTAAGCAGCACTTTTCTGAGGTTACAGTTTGTTGACATCAATCCATTAATATTCCAGTGAACTAACAAAAAGTGTTCAGTACTTACAGGCTGGGCATATTCTTCTCAAACCGGTCTGTCCCTTGCTGAAACTCTCGGTGGCATGTGCTTAACCAGTCGGCTATCCCAGGCCAGATAAAAATCCTTCCCCGCTGGAGTCTCTTTTAAAGAAAGTTCTGAAATTATATTCCATCAGACGTTCAGCATGCAACTTCACTGATGACACATAAACTCTCTGATGGCCGTCACAGTCCTTGAGTTTTCTTTTTCTCCAGAGCACAGCCACTTTCTCCTCCACTAACCGCAATTCCCCCTTAACCAGCCCAGTTTACGTCCTGCAGCTCGGATGTATTCCACAGCAGCAGGATCAGGCATACGATCACAGCCAAGGCCTTCACGCAGCATAGCTCTCACTTTAGCCATCAAATCCTCATTATCGTCTTGTGGCAGCCCCGCAATCTTTAATGAGACATCCGGATCAAACTGTTTTCTCTGGGTTTTATGTGCAGTTTTCTGCTCAATCTTTTCCATTCTAGCGCTCACAATACCCACTTCCAGCTCCAGATTCAGTTGCATTTCTTTCACTATTTTTTCCAGCTCTTTTTAATGATCTCTTGATTTTCTGAGATCAACTTCTCCATTAACCCACGCAGACCATCAGTTTTGCTGTTAACTTGCTTTTCCATAGCATTTTGCATTTGGTCTATTTTTGCATTAAGCAATTTCAATTCATTCATCAGGGCAGCGTTCCCACTGTTGTCAGAGTTTTTTAATTTACGTTGTTTGGTATTATCAGCCATTATCTTGGTCAGACTATTATGACAGAAAGCTCAACGCATACCATGAGGTTATTCCAACCGATTTTGATAAATGCAGTTCCTCTTTGTACACCCTTTCTCAAGTTATTTGTAGAAATTTGATGAAACAATAAACAAACAAACATTTAGGAGGCCGTCTTATAACTGAGTATGTGGCTGTGTTCAGAACTAACCAATCACATTCAAACTCATGTTAAATGGGAGTCAGCACAAACCTGCCACCATTTAAAGTGCCTCTGATTAGCCCAAAATAAAGTTCAGCTGTTCTATACGGCTTTTCCTGACATTTTTGTAGTCAGATCTAGGGATGAGCCAATCCAATCCACTGTATCGGTATCGGGTTCAATCCAGATAAAATGGCTGGATTGGTATCAGTAAGGAATAAAGTTAATTTACTGATCCGATACATTAATAATAATAAAATGAAGGTATGATCATGTTCTCAGCTGTGCTATGCACAGCTTCTGTAAACAGAGGCAATGAGTATCACATCACTGGAGCCTGTCTGTGGGACTCGCCTCAGTATTTTGTTCTGTGGTACTAGCATTTACAATTTTACACCATCAACTTGATAAAACACTTGCAAAAGTATCACGGCAAAGGAGTATGCTGAATTCTGTCAGGAACCGAGCAGAAGGACATGTGTCGTGCAGCAGCAGCTGCTGCAGTGCTGCTTTTCCAGCCCGGGAGGCTGAATACTAAAAGTGAAACCCAAAAAGAATGAAACTGAAAGTAAAAACCAGACTGGAGTGTACCTTTCGGAGGAGAGTCTTTTACATGATGAGAGGTAGGTGACAGAACTATAAAGAGCAAATTGTATACTTTATTGTATACTTTATTAATCCCAGAGGGTGCAAAGCTACATGAACATGAAATAGAACAGGAATGACTTCAAAATAAGAACAAACCTAAAATCTAAGAATGAACAGAGAATAATATTATAAACACTACTAAATAAACCGAGGACCAGGAGAATACTTATGATAATAATAATGGATGACAAATATACAACTTAAAGGGTTTGTTCCTTTATTTTCAGATCTACTGCATTTTTTTTTACCTCATGCATGAAGTGGCACTTTGAATTTCATCTGAATGTTTATGCAAATATTCAGCTTCAAAGTTTTGTATAAACTTGCACTTAAAACTTCAGAAGGCTGCCAATGTTGCAAGGCTTAAAATGAAAAAAAGTAGCAGCGTTGCTGAACTGAGTCAAAATTTGTAATATATTATTTGACTTTTAGATTTCCTTTTTATATGTATACAAAATGCAACCAGTCATTAACAAAGTGCTGTATGTTCTGTACTTTTATTGTTTTAAATAAGAGAGGCAGTATTGGGTTTGGATCGGTATTGGCTGATACCCAGTCACAGTATCGGTATTGGTATCGGTTTTGAAAAAGTGGTATCGGCTCATCCCTAGTCACATCTTACAGCCATGGTCTGCAGAGGCCTTCCAAAGCATCAGAGGGATCTCATTGTTCAAAGGTATTAGTCAGGAGAAGGGTACAAAAGAATTTCCAAGGCATTAAGTATACCATGGAACACAGTGAAGACAGTCATCAAGTGGAGAAAATATGGCACAACAGTGACATTACCAAGAACGTGAAGTCCCTCCAAAACTGATGAAAAGACAAGAAGAAAACAGGTCAGGGAGACTGCCAAGAGGCCAACAGCATCATCGAAGGAGCTGCAGGAATTTTTGGCAAGTACTGGCTGTTTAGTACATGTGACAACAATCTCCCATCTTCTTCATGTCTGGGCTATGGGGTAGGGTGGCAAGACGGAACCCATATCTTATGAAGAAAAACATCCAAGCCCGGCTACATTTTGCAAAAACACATTTGAAATCTCCCAAATGCATGTGGGAAAATGTGTTATGGTCCGATGAAATCAAGGTTGAACTTTTTGGCCATAATTCCAAAAGGTATATTTGGCGCAAACACAACACTGCTCATCACCAAAAGAACACTATACCTACAGTGAAGCATGGTGGTGGCAGCATCATGCTTTGGGGCTGTTTTTCTTCAGCAGGAACTCAGGCCTTAGTCAAAGTAAAGGGAATTATGAACAGTTCCAAATACCAGTCAGTGTTGGCACAAAACCTTCAGGCTTCTACTAGAAAGCTGAAGATGAAGAGGAACTTCATCTTTCAGCACAACAATGACCAAAAACACATATCCAAATCAACAAAAGGAATGGCTTTACCAAAAAAACATTAAGGTTTTGAAATGGCAAAGCCAGAGTCCAAACCCGAATTTGATTCAACATCTGTGGGGTGATCTGAAGAGGGCTGTACACAGTAGATGCCCTTGCAATCTGACAGATTTGGAGCATTTTTGCAAAGAAGAGTGGGCAAATATTGCCACAACAAGATGTTCTATGCTGATGGACTCCTATCCCAAAAGACTGAGTGCTGTAATAAAAGCCAGAGGTGCTGCAACAAAGTATTAGTTTAAGGGTGCGCATAGTTATGCAACCCAATTATTGTAAGTTTTTTTTTTTTATTTTTCCCCTTAAAAGATTTCAGTTTGTGTCATGTTCGCTGCATCAGTGCGCAGTGAACAAATGAATCATTCCGAGCCCAAAGTGCAAGTGAAGTGAGCGTGTTTATTAACAGAACGGGGAAAACACAAAATACACAAAATGTCCAACTAATACAGCTGAGGGTTAGTAAAGATGGATGACCAGCTGCAAACTCCGTTGGCAAGCCCACACACTCCCAGAGCAGAACTGGGAAGCAGAGAAGGAAGGCTACAATAATGAAAAGAGGACTTACATGCAGGGTCGGAGCAACTAGCTCTGGAAAACATCTCCATACACAGTCTGAGGAAAAGAAGTGAACCTACAGGAGTGATTCTGGTCATCAAAGACTATTGCCGCCACACTGAGTGCATCCACTGACCAACATAAATACTCCAGGGCTAATGATGTCAAGTAGATGCAGGAGTGTGGCTGAGCAGGTGCATGACTGAGTGTCAGAGCATGTGAGTGAGGATGAATGTGTGTGTGTGTGCATGTGTGGAAACAGAGGGATGATGGCAGAAAGCTAGTGAGTGCCTGGCAGAGAGAGAGAAGGGTTGTAGATTGGCAAGGAGCTCCGGCTCAGGGCTCTAACAACTTGCCAGCTGGAACCAATTAACAATAATTCAGGAAGCTACAGCCATGAGTCATGGGCAGAGCTGAACATCAGCCCCGCACATGACAGTTTGTTTTTCAATTGGCTTGTACAGATTATAGGTCACATTAAAGGTGGAAAAAGTTTTGAAATGATTTATCTTGGTCTCATTTTTTTTTTTGCATCACATAAACCTAGCATCCTAACAGGGGCGTGTAGACTTTTTATGAACATCACAAAGTTGGAAGATAAAACAGTATGGCTGTATGACACAAAAGTTACAAATTCAAGGGAAAAAAAGTACATTCATGAACAAAAAAAAAAAAACTTAAATTTTCAGGAAGTCTTAAAATTTTATTCAGTGAATAAAGAAAATAATCTTAAACATGATAACAAAAAGTAAATCAGTTTCTGAGAATGTTCCACAGTCACATCTAAAAATTCAAAATTTTCAAGGAATAAAAATGAATTTACAAAAAAGCAAGTCAGAATTGTATAATTTAAAAAAATGCAGAATTATTATAATACAGTGCAAATATAGAATACAATAGAATAGAATAGACTTTAGATAGATAGATAGATAGATAGATAGATAGATAGATAGATAGATAGATAGATAGATCCCAAACTGGGAAATTACAGTGTAACAGCAACATGACACACACAACCCAATCAACAGAAATACACACAGCATAATAGAAAAAGGAGTTACCCAGGGAAGTAAAGTAAAAAATGCTTAGATAACTTCATATAACACATAGGCTACTACTAGGTTAAATAGATGATGATTCTTACCTTATAATCCTTCTCTGTACAGTCAGTACAGAGAAGGATTATAAGGCACAGGGTGATATACGATACCAAGAAAAACCTCTGGTTTTTCTCCCATCTCTTTGTCTTTTTATACCCTGATTGATGGAGCCTTGAGTATTTTTATCATACTTATAGTCAGCTTCATGTGTGCCTGTGTTTGTGTCTATGTTGAATGTCATTTGTGGCTTGTAAATATGGATGTCACCAGACTGCAAAACAAATCTACCTACGGGTACAAATAAAGTAACCTGAACCTGAACCTGAACCAATTAGACTGTAAGGTGCAGTATGGCAGCATAGTTATGACCAAAATTCAATATTAGAGTGAGCTACTGTACAGTGAAATGGCATGTGGCAGAAAAGATTTCCTGTACCTAACCATTTGGCAGCGACGCTGTAGCAACCTGCTGGAGAAAGCGCTCCGCTGTCTGTCCAGTGTGTGATGGAGGGGATGATCAGGATTGTCTATGATGGATCGCAGTTTGTTCAGTGTCCTCCTGTCCACCACAGATTCAAAGGTCTCCAGCCTGAGACCAATTACAGAGCTAGCCTTCTTGATAATCTTGTCAAGTATATTGGTGTCTCTGGCTCTGATACTGCTACCCCAACAGACAGCAGCAAAGAAGATGGCACTGGCAACAATGGCCTGATAGAAAAGCTCCAACATCTTGTTGCACATATTGAAGGATCTCAGCTTCCTCAGGAAGTAGAGTCTGCTCATCCACTTCTTGAATACAGCATTGGTGTTAGATTTCCAGTCCATCCTCTGCTGATCACGACACCCAGGTATTTGTAGTTCTCCACTACCCCCACAACCTCCCCCCAATCAACAATGGCTGTGAAGGTGTCCTTTTCTTCCTGAAGTCAATCACCATCTTTCTAGTCTTGCTGACATTCAGTCTCAGAGGATTCTGCTCAGTCCAGTCCACAAATCTGTCTACCAGAACCCTGTACTCCCCCTCCTCTCCCTCTCTTATACACCCAACAACAGCTGAGTCAGAGAATTTCTGCAGGTGGCATGACTCAGTGTTGCACTGAAAGTCAGTGGTGTATAAGGTGAAGAAAAAAGGAGAAAGCACAATCCCTGTAGAGCTCCCGTATCACTAACCACCACATCAGACAAGACACCGCCCAGCCGGACAAACTGTAGCCTGCCTGTCAGGTAGTCAGTAATCCAGGAGATCACAGAGCTGTCAACCCACATCACCCGCAGCTTCTCACCCAGCAGCAGCGGCTGAATGGTGTTAAATGCAGTAGAGAAATCAAAGAACATGCTTCTCACAGTGTCTCCTCCTCCATCCAGGTGTAAGTGAGTTTGTTACAGCAAGTAGATGACAGCATCTTCAACTGCTAAATTGGGCTGATATGCAAACTGCAGAGGGTCCAGCCACGTCTTCACCAGCGGCCTCAGATGGGCTAAAACAAGTCTCTCCAGGACCTTCATCACATGTGATGTGAGGGCACCTGGTCGATAGTTCGATCGGGCTGCACGGTGGCGCAGTGGTTAGCACTGCGGCAGCACAGTTTACCCTTGGCCGGGGGATTGTGGGGATCGTGGGATCGTGGGTTCGATCCCAGCCCCCGACCAACAGTGATCTGTGTGGAGTTTGCATGTTCTCCCCGTGTTGCGTGGGTTTACTCCGGGATTTCTCCGGTTTCCTCCCACATGCCAAAGACATGCATGTTAGGTTAATTGGCTGTTCTAAATTGTCCCTAGATATCTGTTTCCTATAGGCCCTTAGAATAGAGGGTTAGTATTAATGAAAGCGCTTTGAGTGGTCTTTGTGACTAGAAAAGCGCTATATAAGTGCAGGTTAGTTAGTTAGTTAGTTAGTTGTTCAGGTCCAATGGAGATGACTTCTTGGGGACAGGAACCAGGCAGGATGTCTTCCACAGCACTGGTACTCTCTCCAGGCTCAGGCTCAGGTTGTATAGGTGCTTCAGTACTGGAGGTAGCTTGTTGGCACAGGTCCTCAGGATCCAGGCGGAGATTCCATCAGGGCCCGCAGCCTTCAACTGGTGAAGTCTCTCCAGCTGTTTCCTCACCTGGCCTGTACTCACTGTGATGTGGGAGTTGGTGCTGATGTCGTCAGTGGGGAGGAGGGGGGTTGAGGGGGGAGAGAGGTGCTGCACAGGAGAGTGAGGGGGGAGGGGTGCTGTTGGTCTGGCTGTGTTGTGGTGTAACAGGTAGTGAGTTGAACCTATTAAAAAAACAGATTCAGCTCAACCGCTCTCTCATGGCTCCCTGCTGTCTGTCTGTCTCTCCCCTTACACCCAGTGATGTTTTTCATTCCAGACCACATCTACCTCATATTCTTCTGCTGTAGTTTATCCTCAAACTTCCTCCTGTAATTATCTTTACACCTCCTCAGCATCTCTCTCAGTTCACGCTACACTCTCCTCAGTTCCTCCCTTTCTCCAGAACTAAAAGCCCTCTTCTTCTTGTTAAGAAGTGCTTTCAGGTCACTGGTGATCCATGGTTTGTTGTTGGGGAAACAGCACACGGTCTGGGCTGGCATGGTTGTGTTTTCATAAAATGTGATGTATTCTGTGATGCAGTTGGTCATATCATCTCTATGTCCTCCCCATGTGGCCCACAGAGTATATCTGATAGAAAAATTCTATATTATATATTATTATTTTGTATTATGCCTTTTCTATTTCATGTCTGATGTTTATATGTGCATTCCATGTAGAATAAGTTCATATATTCCTTTGTATTATTCTTTCATGTCTGTCAGCAATTATTGTCTAACTGTGGCCTTCAGAGGATGTGTGCGAGACCGAGGGTCAGACGTCTACACTGATAATCTCTTCGGTATGCCCTGCTCTTCTGTGTCCGAGGAATGTGCTGGAACTTCAAGTTCATGTAGATTAGGTTTATAGACACTCTGTCTGTCTCTGAAATGTCCCTGGATGGTTCTGCAGATAACTCTCCCCTCTCTTTCCTCTTCCTCCTCCTCCTCCTTGTTTACCCATAGTTATAAATACTGAGCTTAGAGAATGTTTGTTCAGAGATTTCGGTGACAGCATGCTGTAGCCACGCTCTGTAATCTCTCCCCCAAATGGCCTTTGAGGTGAATAAATGTACATAAATCCAACTTTCCGCCTAATTTTTTGACTTTGAATAATTTAAGCTCAAAATTATTCTAACATTTTGGTGCTCCGAACAGCGAATCCACATATCTCCATCTTTCCGGCGTCTCTTCTTTGATTTATGGCACAGCTGATAAAAGACCTTCCCAGGCTGAATAAAAAAGGCTCAATGTTACTGCAGTGAAGGCATGTCAGACTGGGGAACTGGAACTGACTGGGTGAAGGATCTGAGAATCCTACAGGTGGCTTGGATGAAAGTACATTTGTTGTTGTGTATGGATAAAAGATAGTGAGATTGCCTGGACCGGTTGTACATTGCAGAAGCTGAAGGGGTGAAACTAGCGGCCAGATTGCTGGGTTATTTTTACCCACGGTGAGTGATATCGTAATAATCCCTTGGGAGGAACAAGGTTTTTCCTCTGCAAACAGTGACCGTCATCACAAGATCCGGGGTGATTCTTAGAAATCTGCGGCTCTTTGCGCCCTGTTAAGTACAGTGGAGGTTGCGGAAGTTGTGCGCAAGTAGGGTCGATTTGTTCCCCTAGCCACAACTGCTTTATTGCTTAAAAACTAAGCTCTCAGCATATCGCTGGGGGGTTACGTAACCCAAAAAAGTAGAATGTCAGGGACAGATTTGTGCCTTTTGGCATCTGCTTATTGTCCAGGTGTCTGGACCTTCAGCATTTGTGGGAAGGTTAAGTGACCCTGAAAAAAAAAAGTTTTTTTCATGGAAGATTTGTGCCCTTACCGGGTCTGCTTATCATCCATGGGACTTCTCTCGCTATGGTGAGCTATTGCAAGATGCCGGGGGAGGAGGTCTTACTTTGGGTTTTCGGCACACAGCGGAGGGGTTAATGTGACCATTGAAATATTTTATTTTGAGAATTTTTTTGAAAGCGCTAGATAAAAGTTACTGCAGTCTGGGTTGTTTTGTCTCTGTGTAATCTGCTATGGTGTAAAAAAAAAAAAAAGTGAGTTTTCCCCAGAGGCGGAAGGATCAGGCTGTGAAATTGTTTGTGATTTTTTCTGATATTTGTGGAGTGTAAAACGGTTGGTTAATTAATTGTTATCCTTTTGAGAAATGTTTAAAATTATAGGTATTTGAAAATAGTAGCTTTGAGCAAAAGGAGTTGACTGGTATTGTGTTTTCACGGCAGTGTAGAAAAAATGGAAGGACCTTCACACTGCAGTAACAGTGTATGTGTGTATGTCTGACTCCAACCTTGTGGAGATCACAGAGAAAGGAGCATCTCTCTCTCTCTCTCTCTCTCTCTCTCTCTCTCTCTCTCTCTCTCTCTCTCTCTCTCGTGCGCATGCGTGGGCGTTTGTGGGAGCAGGGGTGTGGAGTGGTGTCGAGTGAGTACTTTAAACTTTGTATTTTCTAACTTTTTCTCTATCTTGTGTGTTTGAGGTGTGTGTGTTTAATATAGTGGGTTGAGTGTGTGTGTGCTGGGGTGTGAGTGTTGGAGTGGGTGTGTTGGGGAACGGTAGCTTCTGCTGCCGGTTTTTCCCGGCCGGCATCATGCCGGTGATTGATGGTGGTGTGGAGTTTGAGCGCTTAACCCGGCGTCATGGTGTGAGAATCCTCCCGACAGTTCCCTGTTCTGTGGAGGAGGCCAGCCTCGCTGTAGGACAGGTGGTTGGGCATGGCAGCATAAAATCAGCATCGAGGATGAACAGCGCAATTGTGATCTTTCTGGATTCGACTGAAAAAGCTGATCAGGTGGTGGCACAGGGAGTGGTCCTAGGTGACACTTTTACTCCCGTTTTACCGCTGGCGAATCCGTCTAGGAGGATCACCATCTCAAACGCTCCTCCTTTCGTTAAAAATGATCAGCTGATTAGAGAGTTGTCCCGTTTTGGCCAGGTTGTGTCCCCTATCAGAATGGTCTCTCTGGGTAGTAAATCACCCCTGCTGAAGCATGTTGTATGTCATAGGAGGCAGTGTTTCATGGTGTTGAAAGACAGCTCTGCTGAACTGAACGCGTCTTTTAATTTCAGGATTGACGGCTTTAGCTACTTGGTGTTTGCAACATCTGAAACCATGAAGTGTTTTGCGTGTGGCGCAGAAGGCCATCTTATTAGGTCATGTCCTGAAAAGGCGAACACAAAGAGCACTGGCGGTAAGAAAGGTGACGCCGCTGTTTCTGGTGGTCCGGAGGGTAGCGCTACATGTGGTGCGGCGGATGCCGCTGCGGCGCCCGCTTCTGCTGGGGCGGTCGCGGCCGCGGACGCGGACGCGGCCGCGTCCGCTTCTACTTCTGCGGGGGCGGCCGCCTCTGCTGGGGTGGCCGCGGCGGGCGCGGTAGTTGCCCCCCCAAACAGTGATGGTGGGGAATTTCTGTCTGGCGGCAGCTCTGATCATTGTGACGAGCCTGTCGCCCGGGGTAAACAGGTGGAGGGTGTAAGTAAAAGTGCAGTTAAACGAAGGAACGTGAATGAACAGACTTTGCAGGCGGGGGAGGAGCGGTTTGAGGCTGTAGCGGACACACAGAGCAAACACTGCATGACAAACGTTGCGTTTCATGAAGAAATGCAGGAATGTAGTTTTGTTGAAGAGGATCCTTTTAAAGCTGCACAAAAAAGGAAAAGTGCGGAAAACTTGCAGAGCTCTGCTAAATCTAGTAGGGTTGGGAATTTAGATTTACTGAATGAGAGCGCTTCTGACGAAAGTGGAGATGAGTCTGAACTGATGCAGACGCAGACGCAGGAGGAGCAAAGCTCCTATTGTTTTACTAAAATTAGGCAATTTCTCCAGGTGACTAAGGGGAGCAGAGCTGTGAAAGTGGAAAATTACTTTCCAGATCTGGAGTTATTCGTGGCATCAGCTCGCAAATTTATGAAACTGAATGATGGGAATGAGACTTTCACTGATCAGGAAATTTATCGTTTAAAGAAACTGGTTGCTAAACTGAAATTGCAAATTACTAACAGTCATGTTGACTCTTAGTTTGTTTCTTCCCTTTTATGCTATGTGTGTGTTTTTTTACTGTACCCTATTTTTATCCTTTTTAATGCCCCACCTTAGAATTGGCACTCTCAATATTAATGGGGCCAGGGATGATGTAAAAAGGGCCTCTTTATACAAGCTTTTTAATTTAAAGAAACTTGACGTGCTGATGGTCCAGGAGACTCACAGCACTGTGGACATTGAGAGCCACTGGAGAAAAGAGTGGGATGGCTGCATTTTTTTTAGCCACAAATCCAGTAGCAGTGGGGGGGTGGCTGTACTTTTCTCTAGGGGTTGTGTGCCTGTCTCTTATGAGGTAGAAGAGGTGGTGAGAGGTCATTTCCTCTTATTAAAGGTACAGTTTGAAAACGTGAACTTCGTTTTTATAAACGTGTATGTGCCAACACAGAGAGCAGAGAGGATCAGGGTCTTTGACGTGCTTTCGGATACGGTTAAGTCCTGTGATCCAAATAGTTTTTTATTTCTGGGGGGTGATTTTAACTGTACATTAAACCACAGACTAGACAGGAACCATCAGGAGCCTCACCCTGCTTCTGCCAATAGGCTGAGAGAACTGGTGAAAACACATGAAATGGCCGATGTGTGGAGATCACATCATGGGGACCAGAGGCAGTACACCTGGAGCCATGTCAAAGATAACCTTTTATCTATGGCTAGGTTAGACCGTTTTTATGGTTTTAAACATCAAATGAGTGTTTTTAAAAATAGTTGTATCTGTCCTGTTGGTTTCACTGATCACTGCCTGCTGTTTTGTTCTGTGTTTATTGAAAATGTAAAGTGTAAGAGTGCTTTTTGGCATTTTAACAATACACTTTTAAATGATGTGTTTTTTAAAGAGGTTTTTCATGATGTTTGGAAGTCACACAGGGAACAAAAACCCTCTTTTAGTTCTCTCCAATTGTGGTGGGATTTTGGTAAGGCCCAGATAAAACAACTCTGCCAACAGTACACTCAAAATGTCACTCGTAGCTTGACCCAATCCTTGAAAGTTCTGGAGACTGAGGTGGTAGAACTAGAGGAGTTGCTCAGTTCTACAGGAAAACAGGAGCACTTAGAGGCTCTCAAGTCAAAAAGGTCAGCCTTGGCTAGCTTGCTAGGGGTCACCGCACAGGGTGCTCTGGTCCGCTCACGCTACATGGATGTAGCTCTGATGGACTCGCCCTCCCAGTACTTTTTTGGACTGGAGGGGAAAAATGGACAGAGAAAGCTCACTCACTCCTTGTTGGGCGATGACGGGAGAACAATCTCCACAGCAGCAGAGATCAGGAAACACGCTGCTAGCTTTTACAGTGAATTGTTTAGAGCAGAGTGGAGGGAGGACACGTCACTGGGCCAGGTTTTCCTTGATGGTCTTCCAGTGCTCTCAGAGGACCTTGTTGCCGGCTTGGATGCTCCACTGTCTCTGTCTGAGCTGCATACGGCGCTAATGAGCCTCCAGAATGGAAAATCACCAGGCATAGATGGTCTCTCTGTGGACTTTTTTAAGGAATTCTGGCCCCTGCTTGGTCCAGACCTGCTGGAGGTTCTCCAAGATAGCTTGGAAAGGGGGACCCTACCCACGACCTGCAGGAGGGCCATCATCACACTGTTGCCGAAAAAGGGGGACCTCCAGAGCCTAAAGAACTGGAGGCCAGTCTCTCTGCTCTGCACAGACTACAAGATTCTCTCAAAAGCTCTGGCCCGAAGACTGAGAAAGGTGATGAGCGAGCTCATTCATGTAGACCAGACTTACTGTGTGCCTGGCAGGCTGATTAGTGACAACGTCACTTTAATTCGGGATATTTTGGAGGTCTCTGGTTCATTGGCGGTAGAAACTGGTTTGATTTCAATTGACCAGGAAAAGGCGTTCGATCGGGTTGAACACCAATATTTATGGACAGTTTTAACAGCTTTTGGGTTCAGCCCAGGCTTCATAGCCAGGATACGGGTCTTGTACAGTGACATTGAGAGTGTGCTGAAGATAAATGGGGGCCTGTCTGCCCCTTTAAAAGTCCAGAGGGGGGTTCGGCAGGGCTGCCCTCTCTCAGGGATGCTGTACTCCCTCGCCATAGAGCCTTTGCTTCACTGCCTGAGAAGGGATCTATCAGGAGTTACTTTTCCTGGCTGTGACACCACGTTCAAGCTGTCGGCCTATGCAGATGATGTAGTCATTCTGCTAAACAAGCAGAGTGACATTGACGTTCTGGTTAGGAGTGTCAATCTTTTTGGCCAACTTTCCTCTGCAAAGATAAACTGGGGAAAAAGCGAGGCTCTGATGGTGGGGGAGAAACTAGAAAATCAGCTTACGCTGCCGGGTGGGTTGATTTGGAAAAAAGGAGGTTTTAAGTATCTTGGTGTCTTTATTGGAAATCAGCAGTTTGAGCAAAAAAATTGGGATGGGGTCATAGAGAAGATTAACGGGAGACTAAACAAGTGGAAGTGGCTAATGCCAAGAATATCTTTTAGAGGAAGAGTGCTCATTTTAAATAATCTTGTTTCCTCATCCCTGTGGCACCGCCTCATGTGCATGGACCCCCCTGCTGGTTTGTTGTCCAAAATTCAGTCTGTTTTGGTGGACTTTTTTTGGGGGGGTGGACTCCACTGGGTTCCTCAAGCCCTGTTATTTCTTCCCAAAGAGGAGGGGGGGCAAGGAGTGATTCATTTAGCTAGTAGAGGTGCTGCTTTTAGACTGACTTTCATACAGAGACTGCTGACGGGCCCCCAGGACCTGGTATGGAGGCCTTTGGCCTGTGTTATTTTACAGAGAGTCCTTGGGCTTGGGCTAGACCTCCCTGTGTTTTTAATGGATTTTAAGAACTCTAATGCACTGTCTTTACCCAGTTTTTACCGCAGTCTCTTTTCAGTGTGGACTCTTTTTAAAAAACAAAGAGGGCCATGCGATTCCCTCTACTGGTTGTTGAGGGAGCCGCTGGTTTTTGGTGGTCGCCTTGGTGTCCTGCCGGGAGTTGGAAGGACCTTCCTTGATAGGCTGTGTTCCAGGAACGTTCTCACTCTGAAGCAAGTGGTGGAACTGGCTGGTCCTGGCCTCAACAACGCCTCAGCTTTAGCAGCTCATCTTGGTGTCAGGTCGAATCGTTTCATCGATGGTCTTCTTGCACACTGGAAACAGGAGCTTCATGGACTTGAGCACTCCCTACTCTTGGACTTTAGCAATGGCACGCTGCAGCCAGAAAGCACTGACCCCTTTCCCTCTCTCACGCTCTATATGGACTTTGACGTCGCTCCTTACTGGCATTCTGTGCTCCCACTGGTGTGGACTTTGGAGGAGCCAGTGGTAAGGCACTCTACAGACTGGTGGTGATGGCACTCAACAAGGACCGATTGAACACCTGTGTGGACACTCCTTGGAGAGCCTATTTTAAACTAGGAAAAGGGCATCGGCCTGCCTGGAGGGCTCTTTACAAAGCCCCTCTCCCTAAGAGGCATGGAGACT
This sequence comes from Pholidichthys leucotaenia, assembly GCA_020510985.1. Lineage (NCBI taxonomy): Eukaryota > Metazoa > Chordata > Actinopteri > Cichliformes > Pholidichthyidae > Pholidichthys > Pholidichthys leucotaenia. Next base: position 282,548,080 of record CM035849.1, read on the forward strand.
TACAGTGGAGGGTCCTGCATGGTATTATAGCTGTCAATGCTTTTGTTTCTGTGATTAACAGCAGTGTCAGTGATCAGTGTGTTTTTTGTTCCTCTAGGGAGACTGTTTTTCATTGTTTTATTGAATGTCAGCGTCTGAGTGGCCTCTTTGAACTTCTCACAAAACTTTTTCATATTTTTAAGGAAGTTTTCTCTAAGCAGGTTTTCATTTGTGGTTTTATGTACAATCGTCGTTTTAAGCAGAAGTGTCAACTACTGAACTTTGTTTTAGGGCAGGCAAAGTTGGCTATCTATGTAAGCCGGAGAAGAAAACTTGAAAATGTTGAGAATGATGTTGATGTCAAAATTTTATTTGTGAGGCTACTTAAAGCCAGAATCAGGCTGGACTTTCAGTTTTTTATGGGGAATGGGGATGTGGAAGGTTTCAGGACCCTCTGGTCCCTGGAGAATGTCCTCTGTTCAGTTCATGATGGACAGCTTTTTTGGGGGCGTTTTTTGGGGGATTAATTTTCTGTGTAACATAGCATGATATAGAAATTGTATTGACTGATGGACAAGTGTGTTTATTAAAGATCTTTTAAAAATCAATCTCTCTCTCTCTCTCTCTCTCTCTCTCTCTCTCTCTCTGTGTGTGTGTGTGAGAGAGGAAAAAAAGAGAATAAAAAACATAGGCTGTGTGGGTGCAGACCTGTGTGACAGGGGAGTGAAAGAGAAGTAATCTATATATGGGTATTTTTGCAAAGTTTTGGGGTTTTACTTTTTCAATCTAACTTTGTGGGTTTTTAACTCTCATGTTGCATATGTGATAAACTATTTACATATTTTTTAAAGCAATTTTTTGACGTATCACTGACTTTTTTTCTTTGACTGAAGCATATCAGTGCACTTTACAGGGAAAAAGGACGTAGGACTAACGATTTCCCCGCTGTCGCCAAAATAACCAGCCTCTGCGACCCGGCTCCTCGCAGCTGTCCATGCCTCCCTCAACGTGGCCACAGGTGCATAGAACACTAAGTTAAGTACCAATGCTTGCATCTTAATCAATGCTACCAGCATGACAATGATGAAATTAAATGGATGTTACAATATCATGCTGTCACTTGATAATGCCTAATCACTGAAGGCTTTATGTATACCCTATATTACATGATTCAAAGCATAGAGGTTCAAAAGAGATTGATAATTAATGTGTTTGTGCATATGATTTACCAGAGACTACTGATTATCAAACAGAGGTCTTGGTAATTGTATGTCATATTGTTGCTTTGTTTAAATAATACTATACTCACTTTTTAATAAATGACATATACAATCTTATTTACATTTCGACCCTAGGCCTATCCATGTAAAAAAAGGGGAAGAACGTGAGAGCAGGATCTGAGACAGTTCATGCTGTGACTTTTTCCCTCCTAAAGAACAAGTTTTTTTATTATCGGGAGATGGTAAATTTATGAACAGAAAAGAGACAGAAATAGCACAAGATTTCTGGTAAAATGGAGAAAAGGAATTTAATTTCAATGGTAATAAGATAACATAAACAAACAGAATCAGCCTTCAAAGGGGGAAAAAAAAACACAGGCCACAGATTGTGGTCATGTGCCATAAATTCCTGAAAACAGAGATTAGGTCTACATCTGCAGTTACTAAATGTTATCTAAATGTTGCATTGGTTTAAGGCTTCTAATATATGACACCATTTTGTTTAAACATAATCCTAAACTAGTGATTACCCATGTCAATTAGTAAAACATTTATTGATTCACAGAATATTTAGCGAATACATGCTGTGAATAGCAAAAACACATTCAAATTGTGGAAGCTTTAGGTGTAATTTAAAGGTTTTTCTGCTATTCTTCATTTTTCAACAGTAAAGGGAAAGCATTCACAATATTTTTTTTAGCTTTCACCAGGAATTAGATTTGCCAAATTAACAAGGAATCATAACATATCCATTACCTTTCAATTTAATAAATCCTTGGTGACATATGCAATATGTAATAAAATAATAATAATAAAAAAAACAATAATTCACTTGTGTTTCTTAACATTACATGTTATAATAAACAACTGGGATAAACATTTAAGGGACACAAAACTAATGATGATCACTGGAACATAAGTAAAATCAATTTATGAGGTGATAAAATTTGCACTCCTCTTGATGTAAATACTGAAGGTGCAGACGGGGAAGCCATAGGGCTTTCCCCAAAATTTTCTTTGCAGGATGGCACTGAGATTTGATCTTTGTGGGAAATGGAGGGAGGCCAGACAGTGGATGTGTGGGTGACAGGCTTATTGGCTGGAAGGGGCAACAGTGATGACAGGGGAAACGACCTCTCAGTTGACAAGCATTTTTTGAAGCTAAGTAGAACAAATGACATTGCAAATGACATAAAGCATAACAATTTGAATGTCTCTGACTTTGAAAATGTAGTGTTCATACAGTATGACTTCACACTGCAAGATTCATCTGATGTCACTCACCACATAATGGTGTGACAATAACACATTTCAGAAATGTGGAGTCCTAACCAGAGACTTGGTTAGGACAAGAGGATTATGTTGGTTTAAATGAATCAACCCCCTCTGGTTATTTAAACTGTCAAAATCCCAGAAGTTCTGGTCGTGGAGGAGGAGTAGCAACAATTTACCATTCCAAATAACTAGTTAATGTAAAGCAAAAAACATGTTATAATTCCTTTGAGGGCCTGGTCCTCAGTATTGGGCACTTTAGCAATTTCAGGTTAAACCCAATTTTATTTGCCATTGTTTATCGTCCCCCATCAACCTATTCAGAATTTTTATCCGAATTTGCTGATTTCTTAGCTGATTTAGTGTTGAAATCTGATAGAATAATTATAGTAGGGGACTTTAATATACATGTGGATGTAGATAGTGACTGCCTTAATGTGGCTTTTAATTCAATATTAGACTCGATTGGGTTTTCTCAGAAAGTAGGAAATTCTACTCATTACCTCCACCATACATTGGACCTTGTTCTGACATATGGCATAGAAATAGAAAATCTTGTAGTGTCTCCTCATAACCCTGTACTGTCAGACCATTGTCTGTTAACCTTTGATTTTACTATTTCTGACTATTTGGCTCCTAAAGAAAAATATTATCACAGTAGATGCCTCTCAGATGATGCTGTTTCCAAATTTATGCAGATTGTTTCCTCTATGCCATGTGTCAACACAACGGAAATAAGCTATAGACAGCTTGCTCCTTCTGTAATTGATAACATGGTGGATAGTGTTTCAGCTTCTCTGCATCAGGCTCTAGACTTGGTGGCCCCCTTAAAAAAGAAAAAGTCTAATCAGAGATTTTTAACTCCTTGGTTCAACACAGAAACTCGTAGCTTAAAACAGAAGACTCGTCAATTAGAAAGAAAATGGCGCTCTACTAATTTAGATGAAATCTATTTAGCTTGGAGAAATCATCTTTTAATTTATAAAAAATCTCTGAGAAAAGCTAGAACAAGTTATTACTCTGCATTAATAGAAGAGAACAAGAATAATCCCAGGTTTCTTTTCAGTACTGTAGCCAGGTTGACAAAGAGTCAGGACTCTGTCAATCCTAGCATCCCCTTAGAGCTTACTAGTCAGGACTTTATGAACTTTTTCAATAATAAAATTTCATCCATCAGAGATAAAATCAATCAGATTCTTCCCACAGTTAACTTAAATACTGTAACTACTACAACTCCTTCTATTGATGTCTATTGATGTCTGTCTTGATGAGTTTTCTCCAATCGACCTTTGTGAGTTAGACAAAGTAGTTTCCTCATCCAAACCTTCAACTTGTCTTTTAGATCCTATTCCTACCAGGTTATTTAAAGAAGTCTTTCCACTTATTGGTAGCTTTATTCTTCATATAATCAATTCTTCATTAACTTTAGGCCATGTACCGCAGGCTTTTAAAACGGCTGTAATTAAACCCTTACTCAAAAAGCCAACGCTAGATCCAGGAGCTTTAGCTAACTATAGACCAATCTCTAATCTCCCTTTCATTTCAAAAATCTTAGAAAGAGTTGTTGCTACGCAATTATTTGACCACCTGCAGGGAAATGGTTTACTTGAAGAGTTTCAATCTGGGTTTAGAATCCATCATAGTACTGAAACAGCCTTAGCGAAGGTCACTAACGACCTCCTCATTGCATCTGATAATGGACTAGTTTCTGTACTTGTCCTTTTAGATCTTAGTGCAGCTTTTGATACTACTGATCATAATATTCTACTTGATAGATTAGAACACTATGTTGGACTTAATGGAACTTCGTTGCAGTGGTTTAGATCTTATTTATCTGATAGGTTCCAGTTTGTTCATGTAAATGATGAGTTTTCTTTCAGCTCAATGCTTAGTCATGGAGTTCCACAGGGATCTGTGCTAGGCCCTACTCTTTTTAGTTTATATATGCTTCCGTTAGGCAACATTATTAGAAAGCACTGTATACATTTTCATTGTTATGCAGATGACACACAATTATACCTGTCAATGAAGCCAGATGATACTAATCAATTAGCCAAGTTAGAAGCCTGTCTTAAGGAAATCAAAGCTTGGATGACTTGTAATTTCCTGCTATTAAATTCAGATAAGACTGAAGTCATTCTTGTTGGTCCAAAAAACCTTAGAAATTCCTTTCCAAATCAAACTTTCAGTTTGGACGCAGTTACTCTTTCTCTTAATAGCTCTGTGAGGAACCTTGGAGTTATTTTTGATCAGGATTTGTCCTTCAATTCACATATTAAATTTGTTTCTAAGACTGCCTTCTATCATTTGCGTAATATTGCCAAGATTAGGAGCATCTTGTCTCAGAGTGATGCTGAGAAGCTGATCCACGCTTTTGTTAGCTCGAGATTAGATTATTGTAATTCTTTATTATCAGGCTGTCCTAAAACATCTTTAAAAAGTCTTCAGCTGATCCAAAATGCTGCAGCAAGAGTTTTAACAGGTACTAGAAAGAGAGATCATATCTCTCCGGTTCTGGCCTCCCTTCATTGGCTTCCCATAGAGTTTAGAATTAAGTTTAAAATCCTTCTTCTTACTTACAAAGCTCTAAACAATCAGGCTCCTTTTTATTTAAAAGATCTGATACTACCGTATTATCCTAACAGAGCACTACGCTCCCAAAATGCAGGATTACTTGTAATACCTAGAATCTCCAAAAGTACAATGGGAGGCAGAGCCTTCAGTTATCAAGCTCCTCTCCTGTGGAATCAGCTGCCAATCTGGATTCGGGAGTCAGACTCGATCTCTGTTTTTAAGAATAGGGCTAAAACCTACCTTTTTGATCTAGCCTACAATTAGGGAGGGATCATGTGTTTCTGAACCCTCCCTTAGTTATGCTGCTAATAGGTTTAGTCAGCCGGGGGACCTCCAGTAATCCTTTCCTCACTCTCTATGAAATTTTTTTTTTTTTTTCCGCTGGTCATTAACATTTGTTTGTTCTCTCCCATAGATTGAGTCCCCATCGTGCTGTTTGCTCTCTACATGTCTGTTCTTTTCTTCTTCTCTATCCCCTCACCCCCCAGCCAGTCGCAGCAGATGACTGCCCCTCCCTGAGCCTGGTTCTGCTGGAGGTTTCTTCCTGTTAAAAGGGAGTTTTTCCTCTCCACCGTCACCAAGTGCTTGCTCACAGGGGATCGCCTGATTGCTGGGGTCTTTCTGCAACTGTGGGGGTCCCCCCTACAGTTGATAGTGCTATGAGATGACTGTTGTTGTGAAATGGCGCTATATAAATAAAGTTGAATTGAATTGAATTGAAATGTGACAGTAATAAGTAATGTGTTTTCCAGGTGCTCAGCAGTGGCCGAGCTGGGCCTCGGGACTACAGTCCACCCCATAATTTACCAAGGAATATATAAAATGAGGCATTCCTTGTACAAAATGAAGCCAAATTCTAATTAGGCAATATGTCCACCTTTCCATTGACTGAAGGAGTGTGACACAATCTTTCAAAAGGATTTACTTACATAAATTTAACCTGTCTGTATTCAATTGGACAAACGGATGTGATCTTAGTTATCAATGCTAAATCATATCAGATCTGCACAGACAGCTATATTGCTTTTTCCTAAATGGAATTTGTAAATTAGTTCAAGAGATGACACAGAAAAAGCTATGACTATTGAAACCTCATTTTGAAGGAGCTATACTATTCACAAATTTTCATCTAAATTAATGTGTGTAATACATAAAAAGTGGTAATGTAGAGGATGTGCTCGAATGATGAGGCTGAGTTTATTTCTCAGATTCAGCTTTATTGACAGAACACATCGTCTAGCATTCTCAAAGCAGGAAGAAGAGAAAGAATCATATCACATCACCCTTTTATATGTTTCCAGCATCAGAACTCAAGTCACATGGTGCTTCAGTAAACATACAGTCACAAAGCATCCCTTTGAACCTTCACCATTGTCTCCCATTCCTTGATGAACCAGAAGTCCCTCCGGGGCATCTTCTGTGGGACAAAAAGGCAAATCTCACACCTCCTCGTTATCTTCTGCAGATTCGAGTCCTTTGTCCTTCCAGACGTGAAACCCCCAATACGCATGCAGTCATATCTCTGTGGAAATGTGAGCCCACCATGTGTGTCACCCACACTACCCCCCCCCCAAATGTCTATTAAGGGCAAAACATGCATGGCATAAAAAAAGAAAAACACAAAACACTCCACATATCACTAATCAATCCACCATCTGCCTGGGTTTTAACCTTCTGCCGAATCTGCTGCAACCTGGCTTTGCTACCCCTGCAGCATCTCTCTGCATCTGTGGATTAAAGCTGTTAGCACGTTTCTGTGAAGATTCTGGAGAATGTCCTTTCGGCGGCCTGCCATGGCAGGGGGGCCTCGCGAGCTGCACTTGCTCATCAGCCAAAACAAAAGTGGGTTTGAGCCTGTTTATGCAAATCAACTCCCTTCTGCCCCCTAAATCTAGCAGAAAATGCTTCTGCCCGGTCTCCAGCACTCTGAACGGTCCGTCATAAAACGGTCGCAAACTTGGACGCTGATCATCATGTCTAACAAAAACAAACTCTGCATTTTTTAAAGTCTTTGGCACAAAAACGTGTGGGAAACTGTGATGGACTGGGCCAGGGAGTGTGTTTGCTCCCGAGTCGCTCTGCCACGGCTGAGCAGGGGGGCCATTTGGTGCGGGATTATCGGGGAGAAATTCCCCCGGCAAACGGAGAGGTTGTGCAAAGACTAACTCAGCTGGGGAAGCATGCAAATCTTCCTTAGGTGCAGAACGCAACCCCAATAAAAGCCATGGAAGTTTGTCCACCCAATTTGTATCTGTCAGCGACGCTCTGAGGGCTGCTTTCAATGACCTGTGAAAGCGTTCGCATAAACCATTAGCCTGGGGGTTATACGCGGTGGTGCGATGAATCTTCACCCCCAAGCTGCGGGCCATCGATGACCATAGTTCGGAAATAAATTGGGGACCCCTGTCGGACGTTATGTCCGACGGTACACCGAAACGCGCAACCCACGCTGCTAAAAATGCAACTTCTTCCGCTGTGGTTGATGTCAGAGGAATCGCCTCTGGCCAACGCGTGGTGCGATCCACCATCGTCAAAAGATGTGTGTGCCCGTGTGATGGTGGAAGCGGGCCCACCAAGTCAACATGCACGTAATCAAAACGCTTAGCGGGGATGTGAAAAGGTTCTAACGGAGCCTTAGTGTGTCTGTGTATTTTGGCTCGCGCAACCTGGGCCAAACAAATTTCTCCCCCACCAACTTAATCAATGCGGGCACCCCCGGGTGCGCGAGAGGATGGACCGAGTCAAAAACGCGGCGACGCCACGCGGCTGGCACCACGGGGTGGGGCCGTCCCGTGGAGACATCGCAGATTAGTGGGGGCATACCAATTTGCTGCACCCTGTGCTCCAGCCTTAACCCTGTTGGTCCAGACTGGAGCGCGCGCACATCAGCATCATTAACCTGTTCCGCGGCCACGGCTGCATAATCTAACCCTACACAGACCGGGGCTGCGCGCGCTCCCGCGTTGCTGCCCTGGCCCGCGGCCACGGCTACAGAGTCTGCCCCCATGGGGCTTGGTGTTGCTACCGCGCGCGAGAGACAGTCTGCCACAACATTGTGTTTACCCGCAACATGCTGAATATCAGTGGTGAACTCCGATATTGCGGCTAGTTGCCTTTGTTGCCGGCCTGACCAGGGTTCTGAAATTTTGGCCATCGCAAACGTTAGCGGTTTGTGATCCACAAACACGGTGAAACGTCGCCCTTCCAACCAGAACTGAAAATGGCAGATGGCCAAGTGTAGGGCCAAAAGCTCCCTGTCAAACGCACTGTATTTACGCTCACTATCGCGCAAAGTCCTGCTGAAAAACGCGAGAGGTTGCCAGGTACCTGCCACAAACTGTTCAACTACCGCCCCCACTGCTACATCGGAAGCGTCAGTGGTGAGCGCCATGCGGGCCATTGGAACTGGGTGCGCTAACAAAACTGCGTTTTCCAGGGCTGATTTGAGCTGGGCAAAAGTGCGCTCCCGCTCCGGACACCATTCAACTTTATTTGCGGGCTTTTGTTTTTTTAACGCAGTGTACAATGGCTGCATGAGCCGTGCTGCGCTTGGGAGGAACCGGTTGTAAAAATTAACCATCCCCAGAAACTCCTGCAGCACCTTGACCGTTTGAGGTTGTGGAAAATCTGTTATTGCGCGCACCTTATTGGGCAGAGGAACCGCTCCTTCTGCCGAAACGTGATGCCCCAAAAAATCAATCCGCGCCACCCCAAACTGGCACTTCGCTGGGTTAACTATTAACCCGTGCTCTGCCAGCCTCCGAAAAACTGCTGTGAGGTGGCTTTCGTGTTCGCCTTTGGACGTGCTGGCTACTAAAATATCGTCCAAATAAACGAACACGAAAGGGAGGTCGCGTAAAACTGTCAGGTTTACCGGGAAATTCCCTCACCCATGGCTGATCCACACGCAATTTTTGCGCGGCCCAGACACTTTTGTCGTCCCAGGCCAGCACTCACCTATTCCCAACCACCTACCCCTTGTACTCTACATCATTCTTCCCGCACCTCCCACCCTAAAGCCTGCCGATTGCCGGTTTTGTTCCATTACACATGACGCACACCGGCCCTGTACGCCCACAATCCACGGTCGTTCAACGTGTTGGAACTTGGAGCGGAGCAGACTGTGTTTTTCATCCCTCCCCCTTTCACCCCACGGACTAACATGCCCTCCGACACTCCTCACCAGCAGGACACTTCCACCTGAGCGGCAACCCCCCGCTGCAGCCTCCACAGGCATCGACTGGAGCCCAAACAACTGGGGGGGCACAGCCCTTTCTGGGTGTCTGGAGCGGGGGGGGGGGGGGGGGTGACACCAGCACACTGCAGACAGACTTTATCTCTCACCCAGAAGCAGACAGAGGGGCTGAATAATGGACTGGGGGGGGGGGGATAGCACCCCACAGGAGTAATTACACCATACTCTAAGACGCCTCCGCCTCCTGCTGCTTTAAACGACAGCACAGCGAATGTATGGTAGGAAGGTAACATGTGTAATGTTAATAGTGCCACACAGTGCTTTTGTATATAACATGTGTTATTATAATCTTGCCACTCACAGCCTTTGTCAGACCTAATGAATATGCGCCAGCCTCAGTTCCTACGCGCAAGTCAATAAAGCTATATAAGAGAGTGCAGAGGAACTGAGGAGAAAAGTGCTTTTCCAGACTAGGCTCTTCACAGCCCCAGCGCCTACACTGGAGTCCCAGGCTGTACATACGATAGAGGGTTGAATAAAGAATCTGTGTTGACCTACGCTCGTGCCTCGCCTCCACATCCTTTCCCTTTTACCCTCTACAACATGATTGAATAAAATGGCCCAAGGATTATGGAAAATGTACACAGGTATGGCAGTGGATTCATGGATGGGTCAATGTACATGAAAGTGTGGAGTGAAGAGCCAGGTGTGATTATTATGATAATTGAAAAAGTCCTCAGGTCCGTGGATGTGAGTGTTTGGAGAAACGAGGATGGGGCCTCTGACTGTTAGTGTTACTTTATACTATAAGTATAAAGTCTCAAAAATTGCATGGAAAAAATGAGAGAAACAAAGTAACACATTTACAGAAAAAGGTCACAACTCTTATTTTTATGGGGGGTTTTTTGTCCTCTTGACGGGCAGCTCAGACAAAGACGGGAAATAGGTTGTTGCCAGGGCAACAACAACCCATACCTGTGCACGTCCATGAAGTTAGGACATCTTCGTTTCACTGCAGTGTCTGCAGCATGTAACAATAAGAAGCTACACTTTATGTTTAGCTAGTCGCAGTAGCTTAAGGTCAAAGTAGCTAGAAGGTGATTTGAGGGGGATGAGAGGGGAGGCTCTCCCCCTTGTTAGCAAAATGACCCAAAATAATCCATCCATCCATCTTCTTCCACTTAATCCTTTTCGGGTCGCGGGGGGGGGGGGGGGGGGGCTGGAGCCTATCCCAGCATCTTTTGGGCAAAAGGCAGGGTAAACCCTGGACAGATCACCAGTCCATCGCAGGGCCAACACAGATAAACAGACAACCATTCACTCTCACAGTCATACCTAAGGACAGTTTAGAATCCCCAAAATAATACCCTTTGTTAAAAAAAAAGAAACCTCCCCCAGCCACCCAACATTAGTTTTATGGAAAATAACTCATGTTTTGTTTTGTTTTGTTTTGTTTCAAAAATAACAACAGTGACCTCAAGTAATCAAAATGGGATTTAAGTTTATTTTGGATAAGTTTATTTATTTAGAAAAGGGACAGTGCATATTAATGAACATAAGACATGTAAATATGCAGCATACAACATTATAGCTGAAGCTAATTTCCATTTTGTGTCCCCTGGCCAGCCAATGCCAACCACATAGAACAGATAATGCAATACAACAACAATAAACAACACAACAATAAAGCAAACAACAGAATACACCAATAATAACGACTGCACACTGATAGAAAGAGAGGAATAAATGAACGAAGTTGAGATGAATATTGCTGATCTCAGACCAGAAAACTGACCAAGGTGTTCCTCGGGATGTTTAAGCGTAAAGTGCTAAGGTGCATCATGTAGCTTAGTAAAGTGCGTTTGTAGAATTATATGATGCATGACTTTAAAGTGATTAGTGAATTGCACATGGCTCTGTTGCACACATTTCAGCACACAGGTTTGAGATATGAGCCACTCCTTCACTTTACTCTTAAAGGTGACAAAGCTGGAGCTTTCCCTGACAGGAAGTGGTATGGTGTTCCATTAAGTACTACCGTGAAATGAAAAAACATTTTGACCAAAAGAGGTTTTACAGAGGGGTATCACACAATCACCTCTTGAGGAAGCCCTAGTGGACCGACCATGAGTGCTGCTCACTCTGTATTTGATGTATTCATTCAGGAGGGGTGGAGCCAGACCATGTAGGATTTTATACATCAAGCAGGCAGTTTTAAACTTTTTTAAAATTCTCAAAGGACAGGAGGTTGTACCTAGGTAGAATATTGCAGTGGTGGTATGTTGCCTTTTATCTAATGTTTTCAGAGCATTTTTATAAAGTGATTCAATTGGTTTGTGGGTTGCCACTCCCGCCAATGACCAGCTGGTAATGCAATAGCTCAGATGTGAAAGGATTGTTGAGTGTAAAAATATCATGGTGGCTCTGTCTGTAAGCGACCTCCTAATTTGTCTGAAGTTGTGAATATTAAATTTTAATGTTTTAGTGACCATTTTGATATGGCTCCTCAATGGGAGTATAGAGTCCAAAGTCACACCAAGGTATGTGAATTCCTTGACAACATTTAGTTCTTCTCCTCCGATGTAAATGTTAGAATGCATACTAAAAGTAGGGTGTTTAAAAAAAAACAAACACATACATAGTTTTATTTACATTCAGAGAGAGACAGGACTTGGTGAGCCAGTGTTGAACATGTGTCAGAGCTGATGAGAGTGCAACCACAGCTTCTTCAGGATTTTTTGCTGTAGTAAAAATAACGGCATCATTACACAGCTGAGCATTAACACCCTTACAGACATCTGGGAGATCATTTATATAAAATGAGAATAAGATAGGTCCCAGTATGGATCCTTGAGGGACCCCCACTGGGCAATCTAAATAAGAGGATCTGATACTGTAAATCATCGTACATTGTTTCCTATTGCATATGATTTGATCCACATTATAGCCTGGTGAGAAAAATTAAAACTAGGTAATTTCGAGAGCAATACTTTGTGGTTTACCATATCAAAAGCCCTTTAAGTCTAAAAATACAGCTCTGACACAATTATTGTTATCCAGCAAGTGCTTAACTTTTTCTACAAACAGGGCCAATGCTGTCTCAGTTGAACGATGATCACGGAAGCCGAATTGCATAGGATGTAGAGGAGTTAAGCTATTGTTGAGATGATCAATTAATTGTTGAGCCACCCATTTTTCTATAACTTTTGGAGATAATCAGTAAGATGCTCATACTCATAGTGGTTCTAATGCCTGAGTTGAAAACTGGGGTAACTGTCGCCAGCTTCAAAGTCACTGGGACATTACAGTGTTTTATTGATAAATTAAATGCATGATTGGGTGAATCAAGGTGTCCTTCTCGGTTTAAAAAAAACAACAAAAAAAACTGGCATCCAGTTCATTAATATCCTTAGCTCTGGAGTGGTTTAAGGAGCTGATGATGCTGCCTACCTCGGTTTCAGATATTTGGTCTATGTTAAAAGCTGGCAGACTATTATTTACCGGGTTGGAGATGCAGTCAGGAGAAGCAGCATGTCTGCATATGTCTTCTACAGATTTTATAGAGAATGTGTTTAGCTCTGTGGCCAGAATAGTAGGGTCTTTCGTGAGCTGGTTATGAATATTTGGTTCTAAGTTTTGGGAGTCATGTTTATTTTTTCTACCAGTGTCCCGGCTCGGACATCGCTCGGGTTAACAAGGTCAGAGTTCCTGGCAGCGGAGGGCGAAGGACAGAGCTGCGTGGAGGAATCTGATCAGACCTAGATGAAACAGTCATTGTCACCCCTGACAGACTGCTATGATGATGATGATGATGATGAATTTATTAATATTTTGCCAGATCTTTTTCCCATTCCTGTTTGCACTAAAGGGTTAAATTTTTTCAAAATGATTGAATGTTTGGTAGTTTTGAGCAGGGCTGAAGTTGTTTAAGAGATTTATGCAGAAAAAAATATTAATCTGTGAATTTTTTGTTGCAAATTTTTGTAAGTGGACATTTTTTCCGTAATGATTCTAAATGGTAGTAAATTAAAGTGGTGTATGAGGGTTAATTAAACTTGGCTGTGAGAGGTGCAGGTCAGGAGCACGCATGGGGGTTGGGGGATAGCATCAAGAGACATGATTGGGCAATCCCATGTCAGTAATGAAAATGAGCGAATGGGCTGTGGTCAGTGCTCCAATAATGGGGAATATCAGTCTTCCACACTAATTTTTGCTTAAAACAGTTTTCTTTCCTGCCCTGCCATGAATAAGATGATCTATATCCCAATATACATTTTCTGTAAATTCTATAGTGTCAATGTAATAACCACATAAAAAACCCTCTTTTTTAACAATTTAAATTACATATGGAAAAAATAAATTGTACAAATTCACCTGTAATTAATTTTGTGCAATATTTTCCCTCATAATTTTGCTTTTTTGTTTTTATAAAATTGTATTTTTAATGTGCATTTGAGACTTGATTCTCATAAATCTGAGTTTTTTGTCTAAATCATATTATATCATATCAATACTTCCTGAGCCAGAGGAGAATAGCAGTAGCATAAAAAAATGTAAGTCTGACAGTGAGAAAATTGCCCATCACTACCATTACAGATATGAATTAGCTGTTATTTTACTTTGGCACAATTTTCTTTATTAACTAACTAACTACTAACTAACCTGCACTTATATAGCGCTTTTCTAGTCACAAAGACCACTCAAAGCGCTTTCATTAATACTAACCCTCTATTCTAAGGGCCTATAGGAAACAAATATCTAGGGACAATTTAGAACAGCCAATTAACCTAACATGCATGTTTTTGGCATGTGGGAGGAAACCGGAGAAATCCCGGAGTAAACCCACGCAACACGGGGAGAACATGAAAACTCCACACAGATCACTGTTGGTCGGGGGCTGGGATCGAACCCACGATCCCACGATCCCCACAATCCCCCGGCCAAGGGTAAACTGTGCTGCCGCAGTGCTAACCACTGCGCCACCGTGCAGCCGTGCAGCATTAAGTTTCATGCCTGCAAAAATATCAATAAATAAAAAAGCAATTGAAACAAATAAATTAAAAAAAAGTATATGTGTAGATCCAGAGCCTGAATACTGCCATTCTGGCTTGATTTAAACCTGTGGAGGATTTCTTCACATCTTCTGGAGTTTGCTTCTTGTAAAAATATTTCAGATTGGAGAAGAATCTGAAAATAAAAGGCACAAAATGTATTGTAATAAAAAACAAGTGATGACTTCAACTTTATTCATTATCGCTACTTGACGAATTAAAATTATAGGGTGTACCCTGCCTCTCGCCCAAAGATGCTGGGATAGGCTCCAGCCCCCCCGCGACCCGAAAAGGATTAAGCAGAAGAAGATGGATGGATGGATGGATGAAATTAAGTAAGTAACATTGAGAGGCATTTGCTCCTCTGACCCATTTTAATTTATTTATTTTGTGTGTATGTGTGCTATCATGCACTTTTGCAACTATAATATTTTTTTAGACAATACTAAGAAACTCAGCAGTAATTTAAATAATAATAAAAAAAAACAATAGTCTAATTCCTATGAACAAGAACTTAGAATTGTAATTTAGCATTTGCTGTTTTACAGTGATAACAGTAAGATGGGGTTAACATTATCCTCTTGGTGATACTGGTAGAGTGCTGGACTCTGAAGCCGAAGGTTGTGGGTTCATATTACTAACTAACTAACTAACTAACCTGCACTTATATAGCGCTTTTCTAGTCACAAAGACCACTCAAAGCGCTTTCATTAATACTAACCCTCTATTCTAAGGGCCTATAGGAAACAAATATCTAGGGACAATTTAGAACAGCCAATTAACCTAACATGCATGTTTTTGGCATGTGGGAGGAAACCGGAGAAATCCCGGAGTAAACCCACGCAACACGGGGAGAACATGAAAACTCCACACAGATCACTGTTGGTCGGGGGCTGGGATCGAACCCACGATCCCACGATCCCCACAATCCCCCGGCCAAGGGTAAACTGTGCTGCCGCAGTGCTAACCACTGCGCCACCGTGCAGCCCAGTTGGGCATTAACTGCCCATCCCTGAACCTAAGCCACCCAGCTACTGTAGGTAAGTGGAGCTACAGGGGAAGTCGGTCCTGTGGTAGGTCTTTTCCTCCCATTCTCTTGTGCTGGACACTAAGCTCTAAAACAGAAAGTATCACTTTTTATGCGGTCCTTAGTATGACCCGGTTGGGGCAAAATACCCCAACCTCCCGGCTGTGAGGTAAATGCTCTACCATCAGACCACCAATCTGATACTTTCACTTGAGTACATTTTTCAAGAAGAAACTTTTACTCATGTACATATACTCTTTGATTTACTGTTGATTTCACTGATATGAAAACTTGTTTTTAGGAGAAATAGGTGAATTTTTAGTCTTCTTCTTCTTTCGGCTTCTCCCTTTAGGGGTCACCACAGCAGATCATCTGCCTCCATCTCACCCTATCCCTTGTATTTTCCTCTTTAACACCAACTCTCTCCACATCCTCCTTCACTACATCCATCAATCTTCTCTGTGGTCTTCCTCTTTTCCTCCTGCCTGGCAGCTCCATCTTCAACATCCTTTGTCCAGTATATCCACTATCTCTGCACATGTCCAAACAATCTCAGCCTGGACTTGCTTGTTTTGTCTCCAAGCCACTCAACCTGAGCTGTACCTCTGATATACTCATTTCTAATCCTGTCCCGCCTATTCACTCCCTATGAGAATCTTAGCAGCTTCAACTCATCTCCAGCTCCGCCTCCTGTCTTTTTGTCAATGCCATTGTCTCCAAACCATACTGTGATGTAAGGGTTAATCACAGGTAGTGGTGTGATGACACCACCAGCCAGCTGGAAGGAACCACATATAAGGGGAGAACCGCCATCTTAGGGTGTCTTTCCCGACTGGCTCAGTATGACAACAGACCTTTACTGTATATTATACAACTTCATGTAATAAAGTTTGTGTTCAAAGGAGATGCCACTCTCTGTGCCTCATTCTGGCTTTAAAGACATAACATTTGGCAACGAGAAGTTAAACCATGGAAGCATGCATGAGGCCACCACAACTGTTTCTGGAAAGCCCCGGTAAGCCACTCGTCCCGTGGGCACATTGGTTCAGCACTTTCACCACCTACTTATCAGTTTTTGGCCCGGACGAGATGAACGAGGTACGGAAGACAGCTCTACTGACTCACTGTCTGGGTATGGAAGGCTTTCGTATTTTCGACGAGATAAGACCAATAGCAACATGTGCCGAGGCGGTCAAACGGCTAGCTAGTCACCGTGTTTCATGCTACGACAACTGCGATGAGTGCGTTGGCTTGCTAACCAAACACTTCGATGTTACAGAGAATGTGATGTCCCAGAGGTCCGTATTCTACCAGCACCGACAGTGAGAGGATAAATCGGTTATACGGTATGTGGATGCCCTTTGCTGCTTGGCTAGCACGTGCGGGTTCGGGCACGTGGAGGACAAATTAATATTGTTGCGGTTGAAGTGGTTTGCCGGGAATACGGTGATATGGACCACACTGAAGGAGGGGCTGGACGACGAGAAAGTGGCAGACACGAAGAAAGAGACGCAGGAGACGTTGTTGGAGATAGCGCATTACCTATCGTGACGGAGGCAATGGAATTGGTGTTTCAGCTGGAGATGACGTCTCAGGTGGCACCACAACTAGCGGGACTGCACCCATGTTTCCTGCAGCTAGTTTCCCGGGTGTAGACGGTTGCCCCGGTTGCTGAGCTCGCCAACTCCACACCATTTCAGGAGGGCCCCGAGTTAGACACCGCAGGGCAGCAAGGCACCATAGAACTAATCCACGACAAGCTAGCTGAAGAGCACAGTGCAGAGAGTGAGCACGACGAAAAGGAAGAACAGTGACCGGACTCACCTCAGATCCTTGCCCAGCTGGAGCCACAGGAGAGAGAACCCACATCTATCGGGAACAACGCCGATGAGAAACCAGCCATCCTGTGTGTGCAGGAGAAGCACTGCCCAGAGGGGTGCAGTGGCTGGACTCACCTCAGATCCTCACCCAGCGGGAGTTTGCGGGAACCGCTGTGGAGGTACAGGAGAGGGAGCCCACACACTCAGAGAACTCCAAGACACACCACCCCGATATGAATATTAAATGTGACAACAAGGTCACATCACCCTGACCTAAACCAGCACCAGACAAAAGTGAGAAAGAACCAGACTGCTTCCGAATCCTTGCTCAGCACCAGTCTACCGGAGCAATGGCTGAGCTGACGGGTGAAGAGTCCATGACCGTAAATAACACAGGTGCGACGCCAGATGTCTTCAGGATCCACGACCAGCACTGACCTCCAGGGGCGGCCACTGTAGTGTTGGGTGAAGACTCCGTGACCCAACAGGATGTGACAGAACCACCACAGCTTGATGGGTGCCCTGCGACAAATGTGAGTACCACACCATTACAACCACGACCCCGTATGCAGCTGTACAGAGTGCCACTCACAATGATGAACTGGGTTCGGGCCCACGGAACCAAGCAACCAGGCTCACAGTCAGCTGTTACATCGTCATCACCATTGACATGGATGAAGATAGCAGCACAGCTGGAAATAGGATCAGGACAGCGGGACGTTGAAAGCAGCTGCTGCAGATTGGGATGCAGCGTTGGAGCCGAACCAGCTGGTGTGGGATCCAAGCCGGACAGTGTTGATGAGCGTGCCATGGCTTCAGAGGGATGGCACCTGGGCCTACTGAAATTGGCGCCGCCAGGGGCACATCCACTATGAGCCCGCTACAAGGCCCCTCCAGCAGAACCGCCTTCCTCATGGAAGAAAGTAATAAAAAAAAAAGTGTGACTGTTTAGTTAGGAGCACGGCTACCGAGGGACGAGTGGCAGAATAATCCACTCAGCCGTGCTGGGTTATGCGGTGGTCCACCCGCTAGCCCTGGTTACAGTATTGTTAATGTTGTTTATGCCAAACTGGGGAGGGTTACAATTTATTAAAGTGTTCTGTGTTTTTCCAAGGGGGGGAGGGGTGACTGTGATGTAAGGGTTAATCACATGTAGCGGCGTGATGACGCAGCCAGCTGGTGGTGCCACCACACCGAACCACATATAAGGGGAGAACCACCATCTTAGGGCGTCTTTCTTGTCTTTCCCGGCTGGCTCAGTATGACAACAGATTGTACTGTATATTGTACAACTTCATGTAATAATGTTCATGTTCAAAGAAGACACCACTCTCTGTGCCTCATTACAGGTTTCCACACATAACACATGCGTCATAGCAAGTCTCACTACCATCTTGTAAATTTTCCCTTTCACTCTAGCTGCTATCCTTCTCACAAATCACCCCTGATACTCGTCTCTACCCACTCCTCTCTGCCTGCACTCCCTTCTTCACCTCTCATGCATTTTCCATTACTGTGGATGGTTAACAGACGAGATGGTGACATCCTACAAGTACCTGAGTGTTCATCTGAACAATAAGCTAGACTGGTCACACAATACCGACGCACTCTACAAGAAGGGACAGCGCAGGGTGTTCCTACTGAGGAGACTCAGGTCTTTTGGTGTACAAGTGGTGCTCCTGAAGACATTCTACGACACGGTGGTGGCATCAGCCATCACTTTTGGAGTGGTCTGCTGGGGCAGTGGCATTACTGCAGCCGTTAGGAAGAGACTGAACAAACTGATCAAGAAAGCTAGCTCTGTCCTGGGGAAATGCCTTGACCCAGTGGAGGAGATGGGAGAGAGAAGGATGGTGGCTAAACTGTCAACTCTGCTGGAGTCCGAGTCCCACCCTATGTACGACATACTGAATGTACTGAGGAGCTCATTTAGCAGCAGACTACATCATCCTAGGTGCGCGACCAAGAGGTTTCGCAGGTCCTTCCTACCTACGGCTGTCAGACTTCATAATCTAAGCAGGGCTGCTCGCAGTGATAGCAAAAAAATGTGATGACCTAACAGTATTGAATGCAAAAGACGCAACAGACTTACACAAATGGTCCCCTCCAGTATACAGCTAGGACAATATCAGTCGCTACGGAGGGTGACAATATGCATGGGTACATATTCATACTATGTAGGATAACTAAGTAGATGGTTATGCTGTTTACTGCATCTAGCTACAATGCTCCGCACTGTGTCTATATATTTATATATTTATGTGTACATACTGTATGTATATTCACTGCTCTTATTTTCTTATCTTCTAAATTATTGCTCTGAGTGTTGCTCCCTGTGCTGTTGCAATCCTGGAATTTCCCCATTGTGGGACTAATAAAGGCTTATCTTATCTTATCTTATCTTATCTTATCTTATATTAACCCCAGGCATTTAAAGTCATCCAACTTCACTACCTCTACTCCAAGCCTACTTGGCTATATGTGAAAAAGTAACTGAATGGTTCTAGTCACATTCCATATAAAGTACATAGAAAGCACATAGCTTTATTTTACCATTGCTTTAAATACAATAAAGAATTGTTTGTGTATCCTGTTATCACAATGCTGGAGGTGCTGTCATTCATTATAACTACCTACAGAATATAGTGCAGCTGTTTGCCATGAAAATGTCAGATATCTCCTGTCTAGGGCGTCATATATATATTGTGACGTATGCAAGGGTTCACACAAAGACAATGGAGCAGATGGCTGTGATGAACAGGCTTTATTTACACACCCCCGACCCCAACTTGCAACTTAGTACCCAGAGCAGTGGAGGTCATTCCCACAGACCTCTGTTTACATCACGGTTACACACACATGATACATCTTGCCCTAATCCTGCTAAACACTGCTGGGCCATTATAATGCAGTTATGACACAGCAGTATAACTCAGAAGTAACACATTTAACACACACAGTAACGTTTCAAACTGGCAAAGCATGCTGGGAAATCCCTGGCTCCCTTAAAATGGCCCCGACGTTACACTGCCCCCCCCTGGACTGGTTTCTGTCCCCAGAAAATTCAAAGTCCACTTTCAGAAATCCAACACGAGTCAGCCCGGTGCCAGGGCGGCATGCACGGGCCATCTGAGTCTCGGTCAGAGCATCTGGTTGGGGTAGGGTTCCGGTTTGGCCACCAGCGGGCGGATGGACACATCTGACAGCCTCTGTAGGACCACGCACAGTCCCTTCCCTGGCAGCGGGAGTCCCAGGCCCGCTCCGGCCGACTCCCACCGCTGCCAGTTGTCCCAGGCGGCCGCTGGCCCGCGTCCATGCGTCCAGCCCTTGCCGCGCCTGGAAAGTGGCCGCATCTTCGTCCTGCTCGCTCCGCTGCGTCGCTCCTGCGCCTCTGTGACGTCATCTGCCGGGGGAAGCATCTGCAGGAGGCGGCTTTTTCCCCGACCATGCCACCTCGCTCTAATTTAGCGTCGGCGAGGGGCCAGTTTGTCGTGTGCTGTGTGCGGGGCGGTACCATGCCATGTACCCTGGCTCTGTGCAGCGGAAGCCGTCCTTCCTCGCGTCGCCACGGCTGTTTCCTTCGTGCACGCGCTGCTGTGATCTGCCATAGCTCCTCCTCCACTCGCTCTCAGCACGGTGGTTTCCTCTGATGATCAGCGCGGCAGCCAACTCGACCTGGGCCAGGTGGTCATCCGACAGGTTCTCGCCGTTGTAGCGGGGAATCTTGGCCCGCTGCTGGATGGATGGGACGGTCATCTCCCGGTAGATTGCCGCTCCTAATTGCTCTGGAATCACCAGCCCGTCCTGCCCTGAAAAGGGCGGGAAACGGGGCTGGTTTGCTCTGCTCCGTCCATTGCAGCGAAGCTCTCCAGGGGCCAGCGTCTCTGCTCTATACTCCGTTCCCGGCTGAGCGATGAATCGCTCCGGCCGCTGTACCTCCGCCTGGATCCTCATCTCGCTCCATATCCCACTCCTGACACCAGTGTGACGTAGCAGGGTTCACACAAAGAAAGAGGAGCAAGATGGTTGTGATGAACAGGCTTTATTTACACACCACCAACCCCCAACCTGCAACTTAGTACCCAGAGCAGTGGAGGTCATTCCCACAGACCTCTGTTTACATCACGGTTACACACACATGATACATCTTGCCCTAATCCTGCTAAACACTGCTGGGCCATTATAATGCAGTTATAATGACACAGCAGTATAACTCAGAAGTAACACATTTAACACACACAGTAACGTTTCAAACTGGCAAAGCATGCTGGGAAATCCCTGGCTCCCTTAAAATGGCCCCGACGTTACTATATATATATATATATATATATATATATTCAGTATATATATATATATGTGACGTATATAATACAGATTTAAGCTTACTTTTTTATTTTTTTTTTGTTTTACTTCTTTTTCACATGGATTTACTTTCTTTTGCAGATTCAAGAAAAACTTTGAGAGTTTTGGCGATTAACAAAGATAGCCAACCAAGAAGCATGCTCCAGGATTGAACAGCGGTCAGTTATCAAGTTTTTGGTTGCTGAAGGGTGCAAACCAGTTGAAATTCATAGGAGAATGTCAACTGTGTATGGTGCCACATGTTTCAGCCGAAAAAATGTCTACAAGTGGGCTAAATTGTTTAAAGAAGGACGGAGAAGTGTTGAGGATGAAGACAGGCCTGGGAGGCCTACAGAAGTGAGGTCTCCTGAGGTGATCGAATCAGTCAATGACCTCATTCAGTCTGACAGAAGAAGAACAGTGGATGACATTGCAAGGACTTTGAGCTTATCTGTTGGGACAGCACACAAAATTGTCCATGATGACCTTGGCTACTCGAAGGTCAGCTGCCGGTGGGTGCCAAAGATGCTTACTGCAGAGCACAAACAGAGGAGGGTCGAGCTGTCCGAGCAGTGTCTCTCCCGCTATGAGAAGGATGGTGATGAGTTGCCCCTTCAGATTTTCACCTGTTTGGTCCCTTGAAAGCGTTCACGAGAGGCACGAAGTTTGAAAGTGACGATGAAAAGAGACAAATTCCTAGTTTGTGTACTACATGAACAATGGCAATAAATCTGATTCTGATTCTGATTCTGATTCTGAAGTCAAAAGTGTTGTGAGCGACTGGCTGAGACATCAGTCCAAAGATTTTTACGCTGAGGGAATACGGAAGCTTGTGCACAGATGGGAAAAGTGTGTGACATTGCTGGGAGACTACGTTGAAAAATAAAAAAAAGTAAGCTTCTATCTGTATTAGAAGTCCTTATACCGAAAAATTCACCTTATTTATTGAATGACCCTCGTATGTGTGTGTGTGTGTGTGTGTGTGTGTGTTTATGATTTTATGGACAAGATTTCTAGGCACAGCCAGGAAACGGAGGGTGTCATGCTTGGTGACCACAGGATTGCATCTCTGTTGGTTGCAGATGATGTTGTCCTGTTGGCTTCATCTAGCAATGACCTACAGATCTTACTGGGACGGTTTGCTGCTGAGTATGAGGCGGCTGGGATGAGAATCAGCACCTCCAAGTCCGAGTCCATAGTCCTCAGGCAGAAAAAGGTGGATTTGTGGAGAGTGCAAATAAAGGAACCAAATTTGCACGACAGACGACTTTATTTCTCTCTCTCACTTCATTCATACACAGAAAAAGACTTTTCTCTATACACCAGGGTCTCTCCTTTTATGTCACTCCATTCCTTCCCCCTGTTGCCTGAAATCTTGCATCACAATACCTTCACACATTACAATACGCACTGTCCTCCATTTAATCCCCCACGCTCTGCTGGCAGAGGAAATATTCCCCTCCCCTCTGCTTCCAGTCTGAGATGATTATCCCAGCGTGGGTTTCCTACACCCCCCCCCCCAAAGAGTCTCAGACTGAGTTTCAACCCTCACGTCCTTTTGGCTTCAGTCTCCTCCCATATCTGCTGTAACGAGGGTCCTTCGACTCTGCGGCACTGCTGTGCCGGTTGGGGGTTCTTGGGGGTGTGTCTGTCTGCCAAAACGTGCCACCCATGTTGTCAAAAAGGCGCGCGCCACGTCCGCGGATGTGGTTGCCGCTAGCGGGACTGCTTCTGGCCAGCGTGTGGTGCGGTCCACCAGTGTCAGAAGGTGCGTGAACCCCTGCAATGGCGGGAGGGGCTCTTAGCCGGTATACAAAACGGCTCCAAAGGGGCCTTCGTGTGTCTGTGTACTTTGGCTCGTTGGCACGCTACGCAGGCTGCAGCCCACTCTTTCACTTGTTTGCGCAGGCCTGGCCATACGACCTTCGCTCCCACCATTTTGACTGACACGCACAGTCCTGGGTGCGCCAGAGCATGAACTGACTCAGACACTCGGCGGCGCCAAGCAACTGGGACCACCGGGCGCAGGCGTCCCGTGGAGACGTCACAGATTGGTGGGGGGGGGGGGGCTTGCCATCTTGCAGTACTCTGCTCTCCAGCCTTAGCCCTGTTGGTCCATACTGGAGCGCACACATGTCCGCATTGCCAAACTGCTCTGCGGCCATAGCTGTATAAACTATCCCCACACAGACTGGGGCCACTACTGCGCGCGAGAGGCAGTCTGCCACCACATTCAGTTTACCGGCCACATGCTGAATATCGGTCATAAACTCCGAGATCACGGCCAGCTGTCTCTGCTGCCGGCCCGACCATGGTTCCAAAACCTTGGCCATCATGTACATTAGCGGCTTGTGGTCCACAAACGCAGTGAAGCTGTGAACTGGAAGTGGCTTATGGCCAGGTGGTGAGCCAGCAACTCTCTGTCGAACGGGCTGTATTTACTCTCACTGTCGCGCAAAGCCCTGCTGAAAAAAGCCAGCGACTGCCAAGAACCGACAACGCGTTGCTCCACGACGGCCCCTATGGCCACGTCCGAGGCATCGGTAGTGAGCGCTATCCGGGCCGCTGAGTCCGGGTGTGCCAACAGTGCGGCGTTTGCCAGGACTATTTTAACCTCAGAGAATGCCTGCTCCCACTCCGGAGTCCATTTGACTCTGTCCACCGGCTTCCGTTTCTTGAGCATGGTGTACAATGACTGCATGAGCTGAGCTGCACAAGGGAGGAACCGGTTATAAAAGTTAACCATCCCCAAAAACTCTTGCAGCGCCCTGACCATCTGAGGCCGGGGAAAATTCGCCACAGCGCGCATCTTGTCCGGCAAGGGTATCGCTCCCTCCGGTGAGATGCGATGCCCCAAAAAGTCAATCCCCGTCATGCCGAACTGGCATTTCGCTGGGTTGATCATTAACCCGTGCTCTTCCAACCTCCAGAAAACCGTCCTGAGGTGGGTTACGTGTTCGTCCTCGGACGCGCTGGCCACCAGGATATCATCCAGGTAGACAAACATAAACAGCAGATCGTGCAACACCGCATCCATCATGCTTTGGAATGTCTGTTCCGTGTTTTTTAATCAGAAGGGCATGCGTAAAAACTCAAACAAGCCAAACGTAGTTATTACCACTGTTTTAGGTATGTCCTCCGCGCGCACTGAGACCTGGTGGTAACCACGGACCAGGTCTGTTTTAGAAAAAAGGCGTGCCCCGGCGAGGTGAACAGAAAAATCCTGAATATGGGGAATCGGGTAGTGGTCATGCGCTGTAGCATTATTCAATCTGCAGAAATCTCCGCACGGTCGCCACGATCCCTCGGCATTAGGGACCATGTGTAGTGGGGATGCCCATGGGCTGTTTGAGCGCCTGATGATGCCCAATCTTTCCAAGTTGGCAAACTTCTCGCGCACTATGGCCAGTTTAGCTGCATCCAGGCGCTGAGGTCGTGCGAAAACGGGCGGCCCAGTGGTGGTGATAAAGTGTTCCACCTGGTGTTTAGTGATGGCCACCGAAAACGTTGGGACCGTGAGTGCTGGGAACTGAGTGAGCAGTGAGTGGAACTTACCCCCTGGAGCTGTGACGTTGGCTAGTGTTGTTGGCCCGGCCCCTCGAGCTGTACAGGGGAGAGAATCAAAAGACATTGCATTAACCAAGCGTCTGTTAGCAACATCGACTAGCAACCCGTGTGCACACAGAAAATCAGCTCCCAAGATTGGGAAACTGCATGCCGCTATGATGACTGTCCACTTGTACATACAGCCGTGTAGGGATACAGTCAGTGTCCTCTCACCAAAAGTCCTAATGTCCGAGCCGTTTGCAGCTATCAGCTCGGGGCCGCTAGCTCCCGCTAGCCGGTTGGTGTAGGATGGCAGGATGAGGCTCTTTTGGGAGCCGGAGTCCACGAGGAACCGTCTCCCCGAGTGCGAGTCCGTCACATCGAGCAGCTTGTTTTCTTCCCCAGCGGTCGCAGCTTTACTGACTGCCGGCCTTGACGTTTCCCGAATGCTTGAATTGGCATGGTGGCACACATCTGCATGCATTCTCTCCAAAGCAACAGTGGTAGAAGCAGAGCATGTCTCTCTGGCGCCTTCTGGCCCCTGCTGCCGCTACCGTCGCCGGCTCCTCGCCTCCACTGGTCATCTCGCTGGGTTCCGACGCCGCCGCATTCACTGTGAGGGCTCTGGTGGTGAGGATGATCCGGTCTGCCTCCTGGGCTAGCGCACAGTAGTCGCGTGCGGTCAGCAATGGTGAGTTGGCCAGGACTGCTCTTGCCTCTGTTGGGAGGTTCCGGAGGAAAAGGTGGGCAAACACAAAATGCCCATCGTCAGTGCCCATCAAAGCCAACATCTTCTCCATCAGTTCGAACGCCGACCCATCTCCTAACTCGAAGCGCCTCAGGAGCCTCTCCGCTCTCTCACAGTCTGAGATTGTGGGGCGCCGGGTCAGTGCGGCCTTGAGAGCCCCGTATTTATCGTGGGCTGGGGGCTGATCGAGCAGGCTCGCTACTTGCTGAGACGTGCGAGCGTCCAGCGCTGCGACCACATAGTAATATCTGGTGTAATCTGCCGTTATTCCCCGGAGGGCAAAGTGAGCCTCGGTGTGGTGGAACCAAGACTGTGGGTCGTGAAGCCAAAAGTCCGGTAGTTTGACCGAAACAGCGCATGCGTTGCTGGGGGTTCCCGTCCGGGCCGTCTCTGGGATGCTTGCCGTGTTGCTGGGACTTCCCGTCCGGGCCAACTCTGGGGTTCTTTCCTCGTGTTCCATAATTCGTCAAGGGTCACCAGTGTGGAGAGTGCAAATAAAGGAACCAGACCTGCATGACAGATGGCTTTATTTCTCTCTCTCACTTCATTCATACACAGAAAAAGACTTTTCTCTATAAACCAGGGTCTCTCCTTTTATATCACTCCATTCCTTTCCCCTGTTGCCTGAAATCTTGCATCACAATACATTCACGCATTACAATACGTACTGTCCTCCATTTAATCCCCCACGCTCTGTCGGCAGAGGTAATATTCCCCTCCCCTCTGCATCCAGTCTGGGATGATTATCCCAGTATGGGTTCCCTACAGATTGTCCTCGCCAGGTTGGGGACAAGCTCCTGCCCCAAATGGAGGAGTTTAAGTATCTCGGGGTCTCATTCACAAGTGAGGGGTGAATGGACCTAGAGACTGACAGATGGATCGGAGTAGCATCTGCAGTGATGCGGATGTTGTACCGGTCTGTTGTGGTGAAGAGGGACCTAAGCTCCCAAGCAAAGCTGTCAATTTACCGGTCAATCTACATTCCTACCCTCACCTATGGTCATGAACTTTGGGTAACGACCAAAAGAATGAGATCACGGATACAAGCAGTTGAAATGAGCTTTCTTTGTAGGATTGCTGGACTCACCCTTAGGGATAGGGTGAGGAGCTCAGTCATCCGGGAGAGACTCAGAGTAGAATTGCTGCTCTTCCACACTGAAAGGAGTCAGTTGAGGTGGTATGGGCATCTGATCAGGATGCATCCTGGACACCTCCCACTTGAGGTGTTTTGGGCACGTCCCACCGGGAGGGGACCCCGAGCAGACCCAGAACTTGCTGGGGAGACTACATCTCCTAGCTGGTCTGGGAACGCCTTGGTATCCTCTCTGAAGAGCTGGAGTAGGTGGCTGGGGAAAAGGGAAGTCTGGGCTTCTCTGCTTGAACTGCTTCCTCCATGACCCAGATCTTCGAAATAGCGGTAGAAGATGGATGGATGGATACATATATCGAAAATAGTGTTGTCTTTGATGTTTTGGTGTTATTGCATATCTGTCAAAAAATGTATGTGTTGTAAATTTCCATCCATTCATCCATCTAGGTCATGCAGGCAGCAGTCTAAGCAATGAATGCCAGACTGCCACCCAGTTCACATAGCACCATGAGCCCTCCTGCAGGTGGTGAGCCCACTAAAGGGTGTCATGATTGAGTACCCAAGATGCTTAAACACAGGGCAAACCACACTGGATGAACACTCAGACTCGATGTCATGACCCTGGGGCACGGGTGGGTGCCGTGCCCAGTTTCCTGTCAAGTTGAGTGTTTTTCTGTCTGCTTGTTTCCTTGTTTTCATGTCTGCTATGTATATTTGGTTCCTGTTTTATCCTTATCATTTGGTGTCTGTAGTATTATTATGTTCATTGTCGGGGTTCTGTTGTGTTTGTATCATTATGGTTTCTGGTTATGTTTTATTTTGACAGCGCTGTGCAGCTTCCGGATGTCAACTGGCCGGAGCTGCACACCTGTTATTCATTGTTATTTTCTCCACTCATGCATCCACACCTGTTTGTGATTATGTGAAGGGTATTTAAGGGGCACGACAACGTTCCACATTGTTGCGCCCTACTGATACTTCCTCTGATGTTCCATTACTGAATGAGTGTTGTCTGCCGTCACCGTTGAGGAGAGTGCATTGAGCTCCAAGTAGGTATCATCCTCTTCGCCATTTCCTTCAGCCATGAGCCTCAGTGCTTCCTGGGTGGGCTCCAGCTGTATTTGTCTCTTGCTCCCTGGCATCCTGGTGCACTTTAGCCATGGAGTCCCTGGGCTGTTCTGCCTCCCCTGGTCGTGAGCTCCGCCATACGTGTATTTTCTCGTTTTGTCATTAGTCCTGTGTTCCTTGTTCATGTGTTTTTACTTTAAAGAATATGCTAACTCACGGAGAGTGTTTGGTGTCCTTGTTTACGCCCTTTGGTGTTCACTTCCGCCCTCCAAAGAGAGCAGACGCTTTTCTTCCCCGCTCCGGCTCCCTATCTCTCTCTCCCTCCCTAACTGACTGGATCCCAGCTTGCTATCGTCTGTGTCTGCGTGTCTTTACTGCTGATACATCTAACGAAATTATGGATTTAATAAGCTGGGCTTTGAACGCAATTGACACTGTTTTTTCAACGAGGAAATCAGGCCCGGGGGAGCCTATCTGTCCTGCAGGGACTGCTGCTGCGGGTTATTTAAAGGACACAAGCAATTGGAAACTCTTGTGCCTGTGTGATCTTTCTATTTAAGATATTGAAGATTTATATCTTTTCGGAGCAATGGTCATCGGAATTCTACTGATTGGCTTTGGGATTGTTCTGGTGCACCGCAAATTGAAGAAGATGGACAGAGCTTATCAAAAAGCGGACCCGGCGAAGCTCTCTCATCAAATTGACCAACTGGGCAGGACTCTGACAGCGGCCAATGGAGAACTGTACAGGAAAATGGATTACATCACGCTGAGAGCTGTTCACGAATCGATTTCAATGCCTGGCCATGATGGAACTGGAGCACTGAATCCGTAAGAGAATGGAAAGTTTTTTTCTCTGAAGTCAGTGCTATTCGACCTGTTTTTTCGGCACCCTCAGCACTCAGTCCTCCTGATAATCAACAGTATAATTGTTTTCATAACATTGGCGGGCAGCATCTGACTCTCAAGGACAGCTGTCTGGCTCAAACTATCCCATCTGCCGTGCTCAAGGACACGCGCCTTTGCTTCAGACTCTAGTCATAACATCTGCTGAGGAAGAGACTATTGTTGTCCACCTAACTGATTTGCCACTGATTGCATCCAACTCACACACACTGATCCATTTATACTGATGAAGACATTCATTCACTGCTCTCTTTGTGTCATTGTGTGGATTCTATTGTCTGCTAATTGTGCATTGAGAGTTTTTTTCTTGTAATCATAATATCGGTCATATATGAACTTTATTCTGATCAACAATGCGTTTTTCTCTCTCCTATTGTGTCCCCCCTCCCCCTCCCTCCCTGCTTACTATTCCCTTCCTGCTGACAGGTGCCTCCACGGCTCGCCGCGTCATTGAGAATGTCATTTATGACGTTTTCAGTGTCAAGTCAAATTCCTTGTATATTTACCTGTTATTTACTTGTAAATGTGCTTGGCAATAAACTTATTCTGATTCTGATTCTGATTTTAAAAGGGCGTTTTGTGACAAAAGGGTGTGACCAGTGAGACACCAGCCTCTGTGAGTTGGCGTTTTTCCCGCAAATCTTTTTTTTCTCCCGTTTTTCACCTCGCCCTGGGAATGTCACCAGCGCATCGGGGCCCCGCTAACCGAGGCAAATTGGTAGCCAGGGGTCCCACCATTGATGAACTATGGGTTCATCAATGGACTTTGCCCATTGGACTTTGGACTTTGCCCTTGACTTTGTGGATGCTGCACTCACCTCCCGTTTGTTTAATGAGGTCCGTAGGAACATGGAGGGAGCGGCGGCCATTGTGGAGGTGCACCCGGGGTTGGGCAGTTATCTCAGGTACGCAGGCCTGCTTTATACCATCTACATCCTCTGGACAGACCCTCATTGTTGACCCTCATTGGGCAGCACAGTGGTGCAGTGGTTAGCACTGTTGCCTTACAGCTAGAAGGTTCCTGGTTCGAATCCCCAGGTTGGCAGGGGTTGGAACCTTTCTGTGTGGAGTTTGCATGTTCTCCCTGTGCTGCGTGGGTTTACTCCGGGGGCTCCGGTTTCCTCCCACAATCCAAAGACATGCATGTTAGGTTAATTGGCTGTTCTAAATTGTCCCTAGATCGCTGTTTCCTATAGGCCCTTAGAATAGAGGATTAGTATTAGTGAAAGCGCTTTGAGTGGTCTTTGTGACTAGAAAAGCGCTATATAAGTGCAGGTTAGTTAGTTAGTTAGTAATTGTCTGGTGGGAGACCTTCAGTCATCAGCGCCAAGGGCTCCGGACTATGAGGAAGCTGCCCCGAGTGCCGGCGCTCTGCCTCCCTTGCCAAAAGCCCGAGTCTCCACCTCCTGCCCAGAGTATGTCAGGGGTGGTTAAAGGAGCACCATCTGGTCAATCTTCAGTAGCAGGAACCACCATGCACCAGGAGATAAGGCGTGGTTTTCATTCCTCTTTTCATATAAATGAAATACCTAGCCTTATTCCCGGTGATGAGGCTCAGCAACCACAGCCAAACTTAGCTGAGTCCCCATCACCTGCTACTGTTGCCTCACCTTTGCCTTCCTCTCCTGTGTTCTCTTCTGTGGCCTCTGAGAACCTACCGGTCCTGGGCAGGAGTCGTCGGACAATGGAGGAACTTGCAGGTTTGGGAGTCCCGGCCCCAGCCCTAGCCCACGTCCAGGATGGGAGGAATGGTCCACCTGTGCCCTGAATCCTGAGCCAACAGATGGGGGTCCCCTGGGTTCAACAGTACAGGAAACAGCACCAACAGTGAGGCGAACCCCAGTGTCAGTCACCCCACCGGGAGATCCACCGGCACTGGTCGTCACCCCTGGAGGTCCACTAGCTGCGTCCCGCATCATGCCTGCTGCTAGGGCAGCTGCAGCAGGCTCGTCAGAGTCCTGGAAGGTGGTGGAGCTCGAGCTCAGGCAAGTGCTCTTTCTTGTTTTCACGTTCTCTGTTTTAGAAAGATCTTGCCTGGCTCTTGGTGGGGAAGTCCAGATGCTGCCATCAGCTGCACCTGAGCCCTCCTCACCAGGTTCCATTGCTGCCGGTGACCCTGACCCGGTGTGTGTGTGTGTTTGTCTCTGTTCCTTCACCTAAGCTACTATCCAGGGTCACCGAGGTCTCTGTGGGTGCTGCTCCCCCTCCATTTAAGGTCTCCGTGGGCGCTGCTCCCCCTCCATTATAGGTCTCCATAGGTGCTGCTACGCCCTAGTCCGGGGCCACCACGGGTGCAGCTACACCCCAGCCCAGGGCCGTCACAGGTGTTATGTCTTCGTCTGAGGTCATCTTTGATCCCCTCACCTCATCGAAGGTCCCCGCTGAGCTGCCGCTCCCCTCATCTCGTGGGTCGCTGCTGCCTCCGGGATGGGCGTGTGGTGTCCCATGGTCCAATGGCCTATGAACTCTTGAAGGCCACCTGATGGACTATTTCTCCTGCTGTGGTGGTTGTGGAGTTCGAGGAAGCCACCCAGCTTATTCCACCACAAGCGCCGGTGGCCTTGGGACTTGGGTAGACCACCTGAACTGCCTTTTTCCACCTTATAGTTCCCCAGAGTTCAGGCTGTGGAGTGTGTAAATGAAGAGGCAGATTCATTGCAGACAATTTATTACACACTCACATCTCACAAGCTCAGAATGGACTGACTGGTTACAGCAACAGCTGCTAACCACAGCACGGTGGTGCAGTGGTTAGCACTGCGGCAGCACAGTTTACCCTTGGCCGGGGGATTGTGGGGATCGTGGGATCGTGGGTTCGATCCCAGCCCCCGACCAACAGTGATCTGTGTGGAGTTTGCATGTTCTCCCCGTGTTGCGTGGGTTTACTCCGGGATTTCTCCGGTTTCCTCCCACATGCCAAAAACATGCATGTTAGGTTAATTGGCTGTTCTAAATTGTCGCTAGATATCTGTTTCCTATAGGCCCTTAGAATAGAGGGTTAGTATTAATGAAAGCGCTTTGAGTGGTCTTTGTGACTAGAAAAGCGCTATATAAGTGCAGGTTAGTTAGTTAGTTAGTTAGCAAGCACTCCTCTCTATATATCAAGTCACCTTCACAAATTTCAAGGCACTTCCTCCTACACAGCATGATATTTACACTACACTTCATTCAACCCCCTCTCACCCTCTTGGGCATTGTTCTCCCGTGTGTATTCATTGTCTCTGTCTGAGGTGCAAAATAACCTAACTTCCATACCACCCCCCCAGCATCTTAGATAGAACAATAGAATATCAGTCCACATGCTGTTTCGGCTTCAGTCTCCTCCCATATCTGCTGTAATTGGGGTTTACTGCCTCCGTGGTGCTGCCGTGCCGGTGGGGGGCTGCTGGGAGTGTGTCTGACTGCGGGTGGGCCGTGGCGAGGGGGGGGGGACTTCGCCCTGTCCATGTGGCTGCTCTGCTGCATCGCTTCCCTGGGGAGCTCTCCGTGGGGGTCTTCCACGCCGAGGGGCCTTAGCCAACAGGACCTGCTCGTCCGCTGCTACAAAGGCGGGTTTAAGTCTGTCTATGCCAATTTTCTCCTGTCTACCCCCCAAGTCTAGCACAAAATGCTTATCCCATGTTTTCAACACTCTGAACAGTCCATCATAGGGTGGGCGCAATGGAGGGCGGTGGGCGTTGTGTCTGACGAACACAAACTCCATATTCTTCAAAGTTTTAGGCACAAAAACACGGGGAAAACAGTGGTGGGCAGGGCCCGACAGCGTGCCTGTGTTCGCGCTACACTGCAAAAGCTGAGACGGGCAGCTGTCCAGCGCGGGATTATCTGGCAGAAATTCCCCGGGCAGCCGTAGGGGCTGCGCAAAAACCAGCTCTGCAGGGGAAGCTTCCAGATCCTCTTTTGGCGTGGAGTGCAACCCCAATAAAACCCACGGCAACCTGTCCACCCAATTTGTAACCATCAGTGAAGCCCTGAGTGCTGCTTTCAGTGATCTATGAAAACGCTCGCATAACCCGTTGGTCTGTGGGTTGTACGCGGTTGTGCGATGAATTGTAACACCCAGGCTGTGGGTCATCGCGGACCAGAGTTCGGAAACAAATTGAGGGCCCCTGTCGGACGTGATGTCCGACAGGACTTATGGGAGGTGCAGTGGCGCAGTGGTTAGCACTGCACCAGCACCGCAACTCACCCTTGGCCATGGGATCCCTGGTTCGATCCCAGCCCCTGACCAACAGTGATCTGTGTGGAGTTTGCACGTTCTCCCCGTATCTGCGTGGGTTTACTCCGGGATTTCTCCGGTTTCCTCCCGCAGGCCAAAAACATGCAGGTTAGGTTAATTGGAGACTCTAAAGTGGCCCTAGGTGTGAATGGGTATGTGAATGGTTAAGGGATAGCGCCGTACCGTGGCTGCTTCATCCATCCAGGTGGATGCCCTCAATTTCCCCTCCGGGGATCAATAAAGTACACAAAATCAAAAAATCAAAAATCAAAAAAATGCGCCACCCATGCTGTTAAAAAAGCGATGCTTCGTCCGTGGACGTGGTTGCCGCCAGCAGGACTGCTTCTGGCCAGTGCTTGGTGCGGTCCACCACTGTCAGGAGGTGCGCGCACCCCTGTGATGGCGGGAGGGAGCCCATGAGGTCCACTTGAACGTGGTCGAACCTCTTAGCCGGTACCCGAAATGGCTCCAAGGGAGCCTTCGTGTGTCTGTGTACCTTGGCTCATTGGCACGCCACGCAGGCTGCAGCCCACTCTTTTACTTGTTTGCGTAGGCTCAGCCACACAAACTTCTCTCCCACCATTTTGACCGACGCGCGCACTCCTGGGTGCGCCAGAGTGTGATCCGACTCAAACACACGGCCATCTTGCAGCACCCTGCTCTCCAGCCTTAACTCTGTTGGTCCACACTGGAGCGCGCGCACGTCTGCATCGCTAATGTGCTCCACGGCCATGGCTGCGTAATCTATCCCTACGTAGACCGGGGCCACCATGGCACGCAAGAGGCAGTCCGCCACCCATTCAGTTTACCCGACACATGCTGAATATTGGTAGTAGACTCTGAGATTGCGGCCAGCTGTCTCTGTTGCCGGCCCGATCACAGTTCTGAAACCTTGGCCATCGCGAACATTAGTGGCTTGTGATCCACGAACACGGTGAAGCTGCACCCTTCCAGCCAGAACTGGAAGTGGCGTATGGCCAGGTGGAGAGCCAGCAACTCCCTGTCGAACGCGCTGTATTTACGTTTGCTGTCGCGCAAAGTTCTGCTGAAAAAAGCGAGCAGCTGCCAAGCCCCGGCGACGCGCTGCTCTACAACAGCCCCTATGGCCAAGTCTGAAGCGTCGGTGGTGAGCGCTATCCGGGCCGCCGGGTCCGGATGTGCCAGCAGTGCGGCGTTTGCCAGGACTGCTTTAACCTCCCAGAACGCCCGCTCTCGCTCCGGGGTCCATTTGACCCTATCCGCGGGTTTCTGTCTCTTGAGCGCGGCGTACAATGGTTGCATGAGCTGCGCCGCGCTGCGCGGGGAAGGAAACGGTTATAAAAATTCACCATCCCAAAAAATTCCTGCAGCGCCCTGACTGTCTGAGGCCGGGAAAAATCCGCCACGGCGCGCACTTTGCCAGGCAGCGGGATCGCTCCTTCCGGAGAGACGCGGTGCCCCAAAAAATCAATCTGCGTCACGCTGAACTGGCATTTCGCCGGGTTGATTATTAACCTGTGCTCCTCCAACCTCCGGAAAACCATCCTGAGGTGGGTTTCATGTTCGTCTTCGGATGCACTGGCAACCAGGACATCGTCCAGGTAGACGAACACGAACGGGAGATCGCACAGCACTGCATCCATCATGCGCTGGAACGTCTGTGCCGCGCTTTTTAACCCGAATGGCATGTGCAGGAACTCAAATAAACCGAACGGAGTTATTACCGCTGTTTTGGGTACGTCCTCAGCGTGCACTGGGACTTGATGGTAACCGCGGACCAGGTCTATTTTGGAAAAAATGTGTGCTCCGGCGAGGTGGACGGAAAAATCCTGTATGTGGGGAATCGGGTAGCAATCGTGTGCTGTGGCGTTGTTCAACCTGCAGAAATCACCGCACGGTCACCATGATCCCTCAGCCTTAGGGACCACGTGTAGCGGGGATGCCCATGGGCTGCTCGAACGCCTGATGATGCCCAACCTTTCCAGGTTGGCGAACTACTCGCGCGCTATGGCCAGTTTAGCTGCATCCAAGCGACGAGGTCTTGCAAAAACGGGCGGCCCAGTGGTGGTGATAAAGTACTCCACCCCGTGTTTAGCAATGGCCGCCGAAAACGTCGGGACCATGAGTGCTGGGAACTGAGTGAGCAGTGCGTGGAACTTACCGCCTGGAGCTGTGACGTTGGCTTGTGCTGTTGGCTGGGTCACTCGAGCTATACAGGGAAAAGAGTCAAAGGACAGTGCATTAACCAGGCACCCGTTAGCAACATCAACCAGTAAACCATGTGCACGCAGAAAATCAGCCCCCAGGATATGGTAATTCAGTGCTGCTACGACAAAAGTCCACTCATATGTACAGCCGTGTAGAGATAAGATCAGTGTCCTCTCACCAAAGGTCTTAATTTCTGAGCAGTTTGCTGCCAACATCACGGGGCCGCTAGGTCCTGCCAGCCGGTCGGCATAGGTCGGCAGGATGAAGCTCTTCTGGGCTCTGGTGTCCACGAGGAAACACATCCCCAAGCGCACGTCGGTCAAGTAGAGCAGCTTGTTCTCTTCACCGAGGTCACAGCGGCTACTAACCACCGGCCTCGGCTTTTTCCCGAGCGCTTGAATTAGCACGGTGGCGCACATCTGCGTGCGTTCTCTCCGAAGCGGCGGTGGTAGAAAAAGAGCGTGTCTCTCTGGCGCTCCTTGGCCCCCGCTGCTGCTACCGTCGGTGGCTCCTCGCCTCCTCTGGTCGTCTCGCTGGGCTCTGCCACTGCCGCGTTGACTGTGATCGCCCTGGTGGTGAGGATGATCCAGTCCGCCTCCTGGGCTAGTGCACGGTAGTCACGCGCGGCCAGCAACGGCGAATTGGCCAGAACTGCTCTCGCCACTGTTGGAAGGTTCCGGAGGAAAAGGTGGGCAAACAGAAAGTGCCCGTCGTCCGTGCCCATTAACACCAGCATCTTCTCCATCAGGTCTACAGCCGACCCATCTCCTAACTCGGTCTGCGCCAGGAGCCTCTCCGCTCTCTCACATTCCGAGAGCGTGTATCGCCGGGTGAGCGCAGCCTTGAGCGCCTCATATTTGTTGCTGGCTGGTGGCTGATCAAGCAGGCTCGCTACCTGCTGGGCTGTGCGGGAGTCCAGCACTGTGACCACATGGTAGAACTTGGTATCGTCTGCCCTTACTCCCCGGAGGGTGAACTGGGCCTTGGTGTGGTGGAACCAAGAGCGCGGGTTGTGCTGCCAGAAATCCGGTAGCTTGACTGAAACTGCACACGCGTTGCTGGGGGTTCCAGTCCTGGCTGTCTGTGGAATGGCTGCTGCATCTCTGGGGCTTCCCGACCGGGCTGGCTCCAGGGTTCTCACCTCGTGTTCCATAATACGTCTTGGGTCACCAGTGTGGAGTGTATAAATGAAGAGGCAGATTCATTGCAGACGATTTATTACACACTCACATCTCACAAGCTCAGAATGGACTGACTGGTTACAGCAAGCACTCCTCTCTATATATCAAGTCACCTTCACAAGCTTCAAGGCACTTCCTCCTACATAGCATGATATTTACACTACACTTCATTCAACCCCCTCTCACCCTCTTGGGCATTGTTCTCCCATGTGTATTCATTGTCTCTGTCTGAGGTGCGAAATGACATGACTTCCATAAGGCCACTTTATTTGTGGCACTGTGGGCTCTTTTCCACCAAACCGGTTCCAGTGCTAGTTTGGTGCTGGTGCTGGTGCTAGTGCTTAACCAGTGCTTAACCAGAGTGCTCATAAGAACCAGTTGTCTTTCCACCGATATGGAGCTAGTTGGGAATTATGTCAGAGCTACGTCATTACGTACTGTGAAGCGCCCAACCCCCGCAGAACACCAGAGAAGACGGAAGGTGGCGGTATGCACCTCTCACTTGTTTGCTATCCGCCAGTAACCGAGAGAAGAAGAAGAATGCTATCCGCCAGTAACCGAGAGAAGAAGAAGAAGTAGCAGCGTTAGCTTGTCAACATGTAGGAATTGTTGTCTTTGGGAGCGCTGCTTTTATTATTCCAAGCCTGTATTACCATCCAAAAACAGTTTTATTCTTAATGGCAGAGAACGGCGGCTACGTTTAAGGACACCGGTAATCATCAATGTTTCAGTTATCAGCCGTTGTTAGATAAAGTCTGTAGCGCGAGCATTGACTACACTTTTAAACATAATATTTATGTCATTTCTGTAATAGGTGGTGTTACGGCGCATTACAAGACGGAGGTCCCCTGTTATGTCATGCCAAAAAGTGATCAGCTGTCCCAAAAAAATGATCGCCAGGGGCCATATTGTTATGGGTTTATATTAGCCGGTAAATATATATATTTCAACAGATAAACAGTACTTAGTTAGGTATAACAAGATATATTTAACACTTACGATGCATTTTGAACCCTAAACAAACTTGATCTGGGATTAAAAGCAATTAAAATAATGCAGTCACAAGGTTACATAGAAAAATGTATAGATTTACGGTACTGCATATATACATGAAGATACTGTATAAATGCATATTCTATGCACCTCCAAACTACAGAGTTGTGAAAGGTATACCCTTCTGTACTTGTGTCATCTATTCTGGTTAAAGTACTGATTCAAGTTTTTATTCATGTAGGGATAACAAGAGACAGACTGTAAAGTGTTCAAGTTCAAAGTTCTTTTCCCAGAAATGATCTTGTCCAGAGCTGACAGAATGTCACGTGGGACGTTGTCAACAGAATATAAACTTATCATTTTTAAAGCTGGCAACTTGGAACATTTTCCACAGAAAAAGTACATAGATTTAAAGTTTGTTGCTGCTTGTTCTTTAAAAAATGTGAAAGAAATTGTCAAAAATATGTGTAAGTCCACAAATACCTGATATATTGTCCAATACCTGGAAAAATGAACTTAAGTGCAGTAATTCAGTACTTGTACTTTCACTTCCCACCACTACAATGTTATAGTGATTTGCATTGTCCTAAATATGAATGAATGAATGAATGAATGAATGAATTTTATTTATTTCGGATAGTACATTACAGGTTAAAAGAAACTGTATAATATAAGAACAAGGTCAAATTAGACAAAGACTCCTTCTACTATACAATTCCACGTGAGTTATCCGAAATGGGTGATGGCTGAAGCCGCAGCTTATATTGCCCACCCATATTCCATCCAAGAATTCAAAGGAGAAAAAAGAGAAAACAAGACAAGAGCGATTACAATTTAAAACAAGGCTAAGACAAAATGTGACTGAGAGAAAAAGAAAAACTGAGCTAGTCTAAGTTAAGCGGTTACTATTCAAAAACAAATCTAAGACATAGTGTCACAAAGAAAAAAAGAAAAAAAGAAAAAACTAAGCTACAACACAACACAGGCTGGAAATGTCAATCCTTATGTGAGTTTACATGTCGTCTTGTAAATATGTTTGGAGTATTTCTTCCTTTAGTTTTTGTTTAAATTGTCCAAGCTTTGTACATGATTTTAATTCAGGTCCAAAATCGTTCCATAATCTGACTCCTTGCACTGAAATACAGTGTTGCTTGGTAGTTGTTCTCACTGTAGGCTTTTGAAATATACATGTTCCTCTGAAGTGATATCGTTTCTCCCTTGTTTGGAACAACTTTTGGATATTTGCGGGCAGTGATAGATTCTTCACTTTGAACATTATTATTGCGGTTTTAAAGTCAATCAGATCTTTCAACTTGAGAGTTTTTTGTTTAAGAAAAAGTGGGTTTGTTGGTTCCCTGTAAGCTGCTTTGTTTATTATTCTAATAGCTCTCTTTTGAAGCATAAAGAGTGGATATATGTTTGTTTTATATGTATTTCCCCATACTTCATTACAATATGTCATGTATGGGAGTATTAATGAATGATACAAGGTATATAGCGTGGGTTGATTCAGCAAATTTTTCACTCTGTGTAATATTGCAATTGATTTGGATACTTTACCTTTTATATAATTAATATGTGGCTTCCAACACAGTTTGTTATCAATTATTACTCCAAGGAATTTAGTTTCAGATACCCTTTCAATATCTACACCATTTACACTGAGTTTGGGTACTGGGTAGTTGTGATGGTTGTTAAAGACTATAAATTTTGTCTTGCTTAAATTGAGCGTTAATTTGTTTGAATCAAACCACAGTTTCAGCTTTCCTAATTCCTTTCCGAGTGTATCCAGAAGTTGTTCCAAATTGTTTCCACTGCATAGCAGATTAGTGTCATCAGCAAACAATATTAAGTCCATTTTTTCTGAAACTTTACATATATCATTTATATACATATTGAATAATAATGGTCCCAAAACTGAACCCTGTGGGACTCCACAGGTGACCTTCAGTAACTCTGAGTTTTTGTTGTTAACACATGCAAATTGATATCTATTCTTTAAGTAACTACTTAACCAGGACAGTGCTACCCCTCTAATACCACAATTTTGTAGTTTCTTTAATAATAGATTGTGATCTACTGTATCAAATGCTTTTTTAAGATCCAGGAATACTCCAACTGAATACTCTTTATTTTCAGTGGCTGTTGATATTTTTTCTGTAAATTCCATTAAGGCATATGCTGTTGTCCTTTTGTGTCTGAACCCATATTGCTGCTCACACAATAAATCATTCTTCAGTATGAAGTTGTCAATTCTCTCATAGAATATTTTTTCAAGTATCTTGGAAAATTGCGGTAATAGTGAAATTGGTCTATCGTTTGAGAGTTCCCCTCTGTCGCCCGTCTTGTATATCGGAATTACTTTAGCTATTTTCATTGCATTGGGAAATATACCTGATTGGAGAGACAGGTTACAGATATACGTCAGTGGTTTCACTATGCATTCGATAACAGTTTTGACTAGTAGCATGTCAATACCATCGCAGTCAGTAGATGTTTTACTTTTGAACGATTTAACAATTTCAATGACCTCTCTTTCGTCTGTGTTCTTTATGAAGATGGTGTCTTTTACAGCAGTGTTATTGCATATTGTATCACCTGTAGGCGCCGTAGTGGGTATTTCTCGGGCCAGTTTAGGTCCAATGTTAACAAAAAAATTATTAAATTCATCTGCAGGTGAAGCTATATTCACATTCGGAGTCGATTTATTATTTTTTGGAATATTAGTTGGGTAGCTAGTATTTCTGCTTTTATTTCCAAGGATACTGTTGATTATTGTCCATGTATTTTTAATATTGTCTTTGTTTTTTTCCAGTTCTTTACTGTAATAGTCTCTTTTACTGCATCTTATTATATATGTTAACTTATTTTTGTATGTTTTATACCGTTGCTCTGCTTCTTTTGTCCTTTTCTTTATGAAAGCTTTATATAATAAATTTTTCTTTTTACACGCCTTTTGTAGTCCTTTGGTTAACCATGGTTTGTCAGCAAATTTGTGTTTAAGCTTTTTTTTAACTAATGGGCAGTTTTTTTCATAAAGAGTGGTTACAATGTTTATAAATGTGTCATAGGCTTCATTTACATCTGATACATAGACTTCTGTCCAGTCTTGCTTCAGCAAGTCCTCTTTAAAAGAACTGATTGCGTTTGGTGATTTGTGTCTGAACGATTTTGAGATTTTTTCTGGGTTGGGCCCCGTGTGGCCATGGATAAGTGCAAAGATTGGCAAGTGGTCGCTTATATCATTTATCAATAATCCATTTTCTATTTTCTTATCGAGAACATTGACAAACAGGTTGTCAATAAGTGTAGCAGAGTGAACTGTGATTCTACTGGGATGTGTTATTGTGGGATATAGACTCATGCTGTACATAGAGTTCATGAACTCTGTAACTACATTTTGTTGATGTGGATTAAGTAGGTCAATATTGAAATCTCCACAAATTGCTACCATTTTCTTACTAGTAATATTATTGTACAGCTCGACTAATTTATCTCTGAATGTCTCAATGCAAGTTCCCGGCGTTCTGTATATGCAGCTTATGATTAGATTTTTTGTTTTGTCTAGGTCAATCTCAACAGTAACACATTCCAAAATCCCTGGTAGTGCTGAGGACATTTCATTTACAAGCTTACATCTATATAGGTCATCAATATACAGTGCAACACCACCACCCTTTTTTTGAGATCTGTTAATGTTAAACATCTGATATCCCTCTATTGCCATCAGGGGAGCCTGGTCTTCATTAAGCCAGGTTTCCGAGACTGCAATGGCTGTGAATTTTCTGTTTAGCTGTTTTAAATAGTCCTGAATCTGTGAGAAGTTTTTGTTAAGACTTCTGCTATTGAAGTGTATTATTGACAGTTTACCATCTAATTGCACTTGACTTTTGAATTGCTTTTCAGTGTAATATTCACAGTGGTTATGAATATTATTGAAAAAGTGGTTATCAGGATCAATATCATTCTCCATCTCTTGTGGTTTATGTTCAGCATAGTGGCATATTTTTAGAGTTTGAGTTTCCTCACTCTGTGTTTCATAGTCAGTGTTCATTTGTATTTGTCTAAGTCAGTAGCATCTCTGATCATTATACTTTTTGCTTGCTCAGGTGTTCCATTTAGTTTAATCCAAATTCTACAATCTCTTGTCCAGGTTGACTGTATCTTATTTTGTTTTTTTAGCATCCGTGCCTGCCGTGCTAATTCAGCGGGTTTTTTTGTCAGGTGTTCATTTAGGTAAACTTGAGTTTCCTTTAGTTTTTTGGCCTGCCTCAGTATGTCATTTTTCACCCTCCTGTTCACAAAGCGCATCACAATTGATTTCTTTGTTTTGTTATCTTTCTTCGGTAAAGTATAACAGGCTGAGATCGCATTGGCTTCTACCTTAATGTCTTTATCATTAAGGAACTGAAGCATTTGGTTTTCTAAGGACATTGATTCACTTATGGAAGCATGTTCACCACTCAGTCCTGTTGCGGCATGGGCGTAGGACTGATATCTGATGTCTAGTCCACTTATAACTAGGTCATCAATGCGAGAACCTTGTTCAAGATCCTCGACGCGTTGCTCCAAAAGACGCCCGTGTTGCTCCAGGTCCATAATTTTTTTGTCTTTTTCTTTTATTATTGAATGTAGGGCTTGTACCTCTTGTATTAGGTTTATTATTTTGGCCTGTTGGTTAGTCATTTTGGCCAATTCTTCTAACACAAAGTTCAGAGATTTTTTAATTTCTTCCATTTCCTCTTTTTTGGGTGGCATTTTACTGACCTGTGGATAGAAATAAACAGAGAATCCGGCTAGGCTATCGCCGGCGCCTGCCTCCATCTACCTGGCCAGTTATGTCGCACACCGCCGGCGCAGCCGGAATCCACCGATCACAGCCACTCGTCGCCGTCTGGCTGGGTGGCTCCTCCGCTGGGCCCCGTCACCGCCAGTTATGTCGCACTCCGCCAGCGTAGCTCTAATCCACCGATCACCTCCGCCGATCGGTGGCCGATCACCGTCGCTCACTGTCGTCTGGCTGGGTGGCTCTTCCGCTAGGCCCCGTCACCGACCGCCGTCAGTCTGGTAGTTCCTCGGCTGGGCCTCGCAAATTGGGCTCCGATTCAGGCCACTGTCCTGCTGAATCCAGGTGGCCCCCGTCTCTCACCAACGCCGCGCCCGAGCTCCCAATCGCCGCCTCGGTTGGTTCGTCCGGTAAGCCCTCACCGGGGACTGAGCCGCTTCGTGTCGGAGTTAGGTGACGCACAGGGGCTAGTGTTAAGCTAACCAGTATTAGCTTGGCAGAAGCTTCAGATAGAGCGCAGCGGTTCTACCCGATTAAAGGGACATTCCGACGGGATTCTGACGGGGGTGGAAATTCAGCCCGTGGGGTCCGTCACGAGCGCCGATCGCTGTTGATTAGGTTCTTTTAATGGGAAGAAATCAGCGACTTTGTCTCAGCGTTGAAATAACTTTATATATGAAATGTAAAGTCTTTAACTTTTTAATATGACCCTTCTCTCATGTTTTTTCTCTTATCTCTTTGTCTTATGTCCTGATTGGTGGACCCTTGAGCACTTTT
Organism: Pholidichthys leucotaenia; assembly: GCA_020510985.1. Classification (NCBI taxonomy): domain Eukaryota; kingdom Metazoa; phylum Chordata; class Actinopteri; order Cichliformes; family Pholidichthyidae; genus Pholidichthys; species Pholidichthys leucotaenia. Next base: position 282,591,060 of record CM035849.1, read on the forward strand.
ATCATGTCTATAGTCAGCTTCATGTGTGCCTGTGTTTGTGTTCATGTTGAATGTAACTGTAGTTTGTAAATATGGACGTCACCTGAGTGCAAAACAAATCTACCTACAGGTACAAATAAAGGAACCTGAACCTGAATATGTTTGGTGTGAGGATAACAATGTAGAAGAAGAAAACACTTAAGGAAAGAAAGCTTTTATTTCCAAAATGTGCAAAAACTTCAGACTGCTACATATGAAATATTATGTACACACAGACAACAATATCAATGCTGTGATAGTTACTTTTTTTACAGTGCCTCAAGCACAGACAACACGTCCCATCAGTCCAACAAGGGTGTTGGTCTGCTTTGCAGCAAAGCGAAGTTCAGCTCCTCCTCCCTCCTGCTCTGCTCCTGCTGTCTCATCTGACTGTAGTCTAGAAGGAGGTCCATGTTTGTGTCACACTTCTGTTTCCCTGTTTTAAAGTACAAAAATAAGCGATTGTGGGCGACACACATTGTGGGCTCACGTTTCCACAGAGACAGGACTACATGTGTATTGAGGGTGTCACGTCTGCAAGGACAAAGGACTCGAATCTGCAGAAGATAACAAGGAGGTGTGAGATTTGTCTCTTTGTCCCGCAGAAGATGCCCCGGAGAGATTTCCGGTTCATCAGGAAATGAGAGACAATGGTGAAGATTCAAAGGGATGCTTTGTGACTGTATGTTTACTGAAAACACCATGTGACTTGAATTCTGATGCTGGAAACATATAAAAGGGTGATGAGATATGATTCTTTCTCTTTCCTGCTTTGAGAATGCTAGAAGCTGTGTTCTGTCAATAAAGCTGGTTTACGACTAAACTCAGCCTCATCATTTGAGCACATCTTCTACACTGGTGACCTACGACGAGAAATGAACAGACAGAATTCTCCCGAGCGGGGCTCGGCGGAAGCCAGCCTGATGGCCGCCTCCACGATCCAGCTGCCCGATTTCTGGCAGCACAGCCCGCGCTCATGGTTTAGCGCAGTCGAGGCGCAGTTCAACCTCCGGAGAATCTCCAACGACGACACAAGATTCTACCACGTGGTAGCGAAGCTGGACAGCAACACGGTCCAGAGAGTGGAGGATCTGGTTAATCATCCACCAGACAGCGACAAGTACAGCGCATTGAAGGACGCGCTGATCAGCCATTTCACCCCTTCAGTCCAACAATGAGCAGAGGGGCTCCTGACATTGACGGAGTCAGAAAACGATAGACCTGCGGACCTGATGGTGAAGATGCTGAAGCTCAAAGACTCTGAGGATGGCGAATTCATTTTCGCCCACCTTTTCCTGCACGGTGGCGCAGTGGTTAGCACTGCGGCAGCACAGTTTACCCTTGGCCGGGGGATTGTGGGGATCGTGGGATCGTGGGTTCGATACCAGCCCCCGACCAACAATGATCTGTGTGGAGTTTGCATGTTCTCCCCGTGTTGCGTGGGTTTACTCCGGGATTTCTCCGGTTTCCTCCCACATGCCAAAGACATGCATGTTAGGTTAATTGGCTGTTCTAAATTGTCCCTAGATATCTGTTTCCTATAGGCCCTTAGAATAGAGGGTTAGTATTAATGAAAGCGCTTTGAGTGGTCTTTGTGACTAGAAAAGCGCTATATAAGTGCAGGTTAGTTAGTTAGTTAGTTAGTTCCTTCGGACCCTGCCGCCAGCAGTGAGAGTGGCCCTGGTAGAGTCGCCCCGATTGACCAGGCGAGACTACCATGGGTTGAGCAAAGAGGCACAGCGGTTGGTCGACGCCCACAAGCGGAACGCGGTTTCGGCCGCGGCGGCTAGCCCGGGAACGGCGTCCGGAGACAGCGCAGGTCCAGCGGCCGCAGCGCCAGACGCACCAATGACGGCGGCGACGGGAGCCAGACGACGCGGAGCGGAGGACGGCCCATGTTTCTACCACCGCCGTTTTGCAGAGAGAGCGCACAGGTGCGTCCCACCGTGCAACTTTAAGCGCCAGGGAAACGCCAAGACCGAGGGCCGGTAGCAGCTGCGACCCTCGGCAACGAGAACAGGCTGCTTTACCTGACGGATGCACGCTTGGGGAAACAGTTCCTCGTGGACACGGGCTCTCAGCTGAGTTTCGTCACACCCACCTACGCGGAACGGCTGATGCCTTCTATAGCTCCCTGGGTGTCAGTGTCAGCAGCGAACGGCTCCACGATTAAAACGTTCGGTGAGAGGACCATGCTTCTGTCCTTACAGGGCCGTTCATTTGAGTGGACATTTATTGTAGCAGCAGTCAGTTTCAACATGTTAGGGGCTGATTTTTTGTGCTCACATGGTTTATTGGTTGACCTTGCTAATAGACGTCTGATTAATGCACTGTCCTTTCATTCTATTCCCTGCACAGCTCGGGTGGCCCCGCCGACTGCACATGCCAGCATCTCAGCTGCGGGTGGTAAGTTTCACACATTGCTTGCTCAGTTCCCAGCACTCACAGTCCCCACGTTTTCGGCAATGGTGGCTAAACATGGGGTGGAGCATTTCATAACCACCACCGGCCCTCCCGTTTTTGCAAAAGCTCAGCGCTTGGACCCAGCGCTTGGCCATCGTGCGCGAGGAGTTCACTAATCTGGAAAAACTGGGCATTGTTAGATGCTCCAAGAGCTCTTGGGCTTCACCGTTACACATAGTCCCAAAGGCTGACGGCTCGTGGCGACCTTGCGGCGATTTCCGCAGGTTGAACAACGTTTCAGCTCATGACCGCTACCCAATTCCGCACATTCAGGATTTTTCTGTTCATTTGGCGGGGGCGCGCATTTTTTCTAAAATAGACTTGGTGCGCGGTTACCACCAGGTTCCAGTGCGCGCGCAAGATGTACCCAAAACAGCGGTCATAACTCCTTTCTGCCTTTTTGAGTTTTTGCGCATGCCTTTTGGCCTCAAGGGGGCCGCGCAGACTTTCCAACGCATGATGGATGCAGTTTTACGCGACCTTCCTTTCGTGTTTGTTTATTTGGACGATATTTTGGTAGCCAGCGCGTCCGAGGGCGAGCATGAAAAACACCTCACAGCAGTTTTTCGGAGGCTGGCAGAGCATGGGTTAATAGTTAACCCAGCGAAGTGCCAGTTTGGGGTAGCACAGATTGATTTTTTGGGACATCGCGTTTCAGCAGAAGGAGCGGTTCCTCTTCCAAATAAAGTGCGTGCCATAACGGATTTTCTGCAACCTCAAACGGTCAAGGCGCTTCAGGAGTTTCTAGGGATGGTTTCTAGGGATGGTTAATTTTTACAACCAGTTCCTCCCATGCACGGCTCATGCAGCCATTGTACACCGCGTTAAAAAAACAAAAGCCCGCAAATAAAGTTGAATGGTCTCCGGAGCGGGAGCGCGCTTTTGCCCAGGTCAAATCAGCCCTGGCAAACGCAGTTTTGTTAGTGCACCCAGTTCCAACGGCCCGCATGGCGCTCACCACTGACGCTTCCGATGTAGAGGTGGGGGCGGTAGTTGAACAGTTTGTGGCAGGTACCTGGCAACCCCTCGCGTTTTTCAGCAGGACTTTGCGCGATAGTGAGCGTAAATACAGTGCGTTTGACAGGGAGCTTTTGGCCCTACACTTGGCCATCCGTCATTTTCAGTTCTGGTTAAAGGGGCGACGTTTCACCGCGTTTGTGGATCATAAACCGCTAACGTTTGCGATGGCCAAAATTTCAGAACCCTGGTCAGGCCGACAACAAAGGCAACTAGCCGCAATATCGGAGTTCACTACTGATATTCAGCATGTCGCGGGTAAACACAATGTTGTGGCAGACCGCCTCTCGCGCGCGGTAGCACCACCAAGCCCCATAGGGGCAGACTCTGTAGCCGTGGCCGCGGGCCCGGGCAGCGACGCGGGAGCGCGCACAGCCCCGGTCTGTGTTGGGTTAGATTATGCAGCCATGGCTGCGGAGCAGGTTAACAACGCGGACGTGCGCGCGCTCCAGTCTGGACCAACAGGGTTAAGGCTGGAGCACAGGGAGCAACAAAGTGGTATGCCCCCACTAATCTGCGATGTCTCCACGGGACAGCCCCGCCCCGTGGTGCCAGCCGCGTGGCGTCGCCGCGTTTTTGACTCGGTCCATTCTCTCGCGCACCCGGGGGTGCGCACATCGATTAAGTTGGTGGGGGAGAAATTTGTTTGGCCCGGGTTGCACAAACAGGTCAAGGAATGGGCGGCAGCCTGCGTAGCGTGTCAGCGAGCCAAAATACACAGACACACTAAGGCCCCGTTGGAACCTTTTCACATCCCCGCTAAGCGTTTTGATCACGTGCATGTTGACTTGGTGGGCCCACTCCCATTATCACACGGGCACACACATCTTTTGATGATGGTGGATCGCACCACGCGTTGGCCAGAGGCGATTCCTCTGACATCAACCACAGCGGAAGAAGTTGCGCGAGCATTTTTAGCAGCGTGGGTTGCGCGTTTCGGTGTACCGTCGGACATAACGTTCGACAGGGGTCCCCACTTTATTTCCGAACTATGGTCATCGATGGCCCGCAGCTTGGGGGTGAAGATTCATCGCACTACCGTGTATAACCCCCAGGCTAATGGTTTATGTGAACGCTTTCACAGGTCATTGAAAGCAGCCCTCAGAGCGTCGCTGACGGATACAAATTGGGTGGACAAACTTCCATGGGTTTTATTGGGGTTGCGTTCTGCACCTAAGGAAGATTTGCATGCTTCCCCGACTGAATTAGTTTTTGCACAACCTCTCCGTTTGCCGGGGGAATTTCTCCCCGATAATCCCGCACCAAATGGCCCCCCTGCTCAGCCGTGGCAGAGCGACTCGGGAGCAAACACGCTCCCTGGCCCGGTCCATCACAGTTTACCACACGTTTTTGTGCCAAAGGCTTTAAAAAATGCAAAGTTTGTTTTTGTTAAACATGATGCTCAGCGTCCAAGTTTGTGGCCGTTTTATGACGGACCGTTCCGAGTGCTGGAGACCGGGCAGAAGCATTTTCTGCTAGATTTAGGGGGCAGAAGGGAGTTGATTTGCATAAACAGGCTCAAACCCACCTTTGTTTTGGCTGATGAGGAAGTGCAGCTCGCGAGGCCCCCCCGCCGTGGCAGGCCGCCGAGAGGACATTCTCCAAAATCTTCACAGAAAGGTGCTAACAGCTTTAATCCACAGGTGCAGAGAGATGTTGCAGGTGCAGCCAAGCCAGGTTGCAGCAGATTCGGCAGAAAGTTAAAACCTAGGCAGTTGGTGGAGTGATTAGCGATATATGGAGTGTTTTGTGTTTTTCTTTTTTTTATGCCATGCAGGTCTTGCCCTTACTAGACGTTTGGGGGGGGGGTTGTGTGGGCGACACACATTGTGGGCTCACGTTTCCACAGAGACAGGACTACATGTGTATTGAGGGTGTCACGTCTGCAAGGACAAAGGACTCGAATCTGCAGAAGATAACAAGGAGGTGTGAGATTTGTCTCTTTGTCCCGCAGAAGATGCCCTGGAGAGATTTCCGGTTCATCAGGAAATGAGAGACAATGGTGAAGATTCAAAGGGATGCTTTGTGACTGTATGTTTACTGAAAACACCATGTGACTTGAATTCTGATGCTGGAAACATATAAAAGGGTGATGAGATATGATTCTTTCTCTTTCCTGCTTTGAGAATGCTAGAAGCTGTGTTCTGTCAATAAAGCTGGTTTACGACTAAACTCAGCCTCATCATTTGAGCACATCTTTTACACAATATAAAATAACCACACACTGAAAAATGCAGGAATCGTCAATCCAAGATTGAATGTGTCTATTCAACATCCATTTACTGTTAGTGGCATCACAACATTCAATTCAAGGGTATAATGGGTTTAATTCACTCCCTCCTTTGTGTGACTGGGTCATGATCCATCCAGGTGGATGCCCTCAATTTCCCCTATGGGGATCAATAAAGTACACAAAATCAAAATGATCTGAACATAAATTACCTAATCTGGTCTGATTAGAAGAGCAGGAGGAGGACAAGCTTGGAGCTGGTGAAGGTGAGCTGGACACCACAGGTCTGGCTGCTTCTCCCTCATCATCCAGCTGTGATAAATCTATAAAAAAAAAAGTGTTTTAGTTTGTGCATTGAACAACTTAAGCCTTCCATTAAATGTGCAGACATAGAAGACAATTTTATTTAATATCAATGTTAGCAAAGCTTACATGTCTGATTATGGAATAGAAGAATAGGAATAGATGAAACGTCATTGTACTGTACAGTTGAACAGTACAATGAAACTGTAGGAGTTCCACCAGGCTACTGCACAATAAAGTAAGAGAAGGATTAGATAAAATACGGCTACACAACACAATTAAACACGAGTGACTTTTTTTTTTTTAAAAATGGCCTAAGATTATGGAAATATTACCAAAATAATAAAAAAAAGACGACGTTACTAGTGTCTGGTAGAAAAATCTCCCATAACAGATCGCAAGGCACCCATTCATACACAGTATCCATGCCACAAATAACGTATTTTGCGCTGGATGTCTTTATAAAAAAAGTATTCTGTAAGATACTAAGATTTCTGTTCTAGTTTCACAAACGCGCATTTCTGCCGAGGAGAAGCGTTTGTGCTAAAAACAGTTAACTTGTTAGCATCGCTAACCGAAAATACTATGGCCAAAAAATTAGTTTAAAAAAAAAAAATCTGCACTTTGGCCGTTATATATCAATACAAGCGGTATACATCTGTCAGCAGAGACGACCTGTTCATTTCTTTATGGCGAGGAGAAACGTTTGGTCATAGTAAAAGTACTTTTAGCTTGTTAGCATAGCCACAAGTGACTAAATATCCGCACTTGGCCGTTACATATCAATACAAGCGGGTATATATGTATACATATATTGGTTAACGTGGCAGCACGGTGGTGCAGTGGTTAGCACTGTTGCCTTACAGCTAGAAGGTTCCTGGTTCAAATCCCCAGGTTGGCAGGGGTTGGAACCTTTCTGTGTGGAGTTTGCATGTTCTCCCTGTGCTGCGTGGGTTTACTCCGGGGGCTCCGGTTTCCTCCCACAATCCAAAGACATGCATGTTAGGTTAATTGGCTGTTCTAAATTGTCCCTAGATATCTGTTTCCTATAGGCCCTTAGAATAGAGGGTTAGTATTAGTGAAAGCGCTTTGAGTGGTCTTTGTGACTAGAAAAGCGCTATATAAGTGCAGGTTAGTTAGTTAGTTAGTTAACGTCTGGCATTTTAAAGACAATACACTTACCAGCGTGTTTTAAGCAGTTTGTTGTCCAGAATAATCCAAGGCAGTAACAATGGTCCAGCTGGCTGGCCGATCCTCCAAAACAGCTCAGGTGAGTGGCCCCCTCCAGCTGATCTTGTACTTCTGCTTATGTCCACAGAGCCAAGAAATATGTCTCCTCTTCGCTCTAAATCTGTTTGGTTTTGGAATCTGTTGCGTGCTCCGCTGTTTGGAAAGCAACATGGCGGTCAGTAATGTTTTGAAGCTGGTCAGTTAACCACGCCCACGGCTGTGGACCTAACCGACGTAAACTGGTGCTGCTGCTGGCCCAGCTAGGAGTTGGGGCCGCGATAGCCCCACTTTTGGGAGCCGGGGACTGGTGCTTTAGTCGGTGGAAAACCAAAGAACTGGTGCTAATGACGCAATAGCTCCAGTTAAGCACTGGAACCGGTTTGGTGGAAAAGAGCCTTGTGTGGGTCATGAGTGTTTTCTTTTTTTTCTTCTTTTTTTTTTGTTTGTTTGGCCTCGGACCCGTCGTGCCTGGGTTCTCTTTCCTCCCCCCTGGGGTGTTTTTTTTTTCTTACTGGGGGGGGGGGTCGTCTGTGTGGGAGGTGGGAGGTTGTTTTTTTTGTGATGTTACCCTGAGGTGTCAGAGTTCCACCCCTTGAGGAGGGGGCTGTATCATGAAACTGGGGCATGGGTGGATGCCGTGCCCAGTTTCCTGTCGAGTTGAGTGTTTTTCTATCTGCTTGTTTCCTTGTTTTCATGTCTGCTATGTTTTGTTCCTGTTTTATCCTTATCATTTGGTGTCTGTAGTATTATTATGTTCATTTTTGGGGTTCTGTTGTGTTTGTATCATTATGATTTCCGGTTATGTTTTATTTTGACAGCGCTGTGCAGCTTCCGGCTGTCAACTTGCCGGAGCTGCACACTTGTTATTCATTTTGCTGTTTTCTCCAGTCATGCATCCACACCTGTTTGTAATTATGTGAAGGGTATTTAAGGGGCATGACAACGTTCCCAGCCCTACTGATACTTCCTCTGATGTTCAGTTACTGCCTGAATGTTGTCTGCTGTCACCATTGAGGAGAGTGTGTTGAGCTCCGACCAGGTATCGTCCTCTTCACCATATCCCTCAGCCGTGAGCCCCGCTTCTTCCCGGGTGGGCTCCGGCTGTATTTGTCTCTTGCTCCCGGGCATCCTGGTTCACCTCAACCACGGTGTCCCCGGGCTGTTCTGCCTCCCCTGGTCCTGAGCTCCACCCTCCTCCGGTACGTGTATTTTTCCATTTTGTCATTAGTCCTGTGTTCCTTATTCATTTGTTTTTACTTTAATAAATATGCCAACTCACAGAGCATTTGGTTTCCCTTTTTACGCCTTTGAAAAGGGCATTTTGTGACACTCGAGAGGAAAATTTGACACAACTTTACGCAAACTTTATAAACATACAACACTCGCATCAACTAATGAAGAACACAAAATAAGACGCCAACTTTAATACAATAAAGACAGGGGCACGCTGGAGCCGCACGTAGCCTGAAAGAGAGGAGAGGAGAGAGAAGGTTAATAACCAAGATGGAGAATGGTGACAGGGGCTTGCTACACAAGCTGAGGGCCCGGCAGTGAAACTCCAGCATGGAACACAAAGGGGAGAGACTGGAGATTGCGGAGAGATGACAGGATGGTGGAGATGACTGGGTTGACCTGGGTGGAGATGATGTTGTCCTTGACAAGTCTGGTTCAGGTGAGCATGCACAGCCCTGGAGACACACCGCTGGAGTGGCAGCAAACCTGAGGAGGAGAAGATACGACAGGATAAGACAACAAAACAATAAGGTTTGCCACACAACATTAACTGGAGTTGTACTGGCAGCAATACCCAACGATCAAGCAGCGAGCACTTCACACACCGGCTCTTTTATGCGCTGGTAGACCAAGAAGCAGCAGGTGTGTCCAATTGCACAGGTGTGCTGATGAACTCCAAAGCTGGGAATAACAGAGACGGGGGGGGGGGGGGCATGCTCACCTGATCATCACAGAGGGTGAACCCACGTGGCTCCTTTGGGTACACTGGGTCCTTGTTGTGACTTTTTTCAAAGGGATCTACTGGTCTGCTCTTGGGCTCCCCCTTAACCCATCACCAATTTGCCTTGGGAGACCCTACCAGGGGTAAGTTTCCCCAGACAACATAGCTGCTGGGATCATAAGGGCACACAAATCCCTTCACGACAATAAGGTGGTGATCCATGGAGGGTGTCTAGTAAATTTTTACCATTATTTCCTCCATCCTGTGGTACTGGAAATAGAATGAAGTATCCCATATTTTCCAGTATATAAGTATTTAATTTGAATTTCTATTATTGTGGCAACCCTAATACAAGCAAAACAAGAGTGGTGATTCCATAGTTGTTGCTGTGGGTTAAAATAGCACAACAGCAAACCTTGTTTAAATTATTCCTAAAAGTTGCTATATGTTGTATTTGATTTTAATTGAGCTAATATTGATAAAATGCATATTCTGATGTGCTGAAGTGGGTATTAATGAGTTACATTTACTCAAGTAACCTTTTCACAGAAATACACTTTGGTGAGTAGTTTTACTACAGCATACTTCATACTTTTACTTATATTTACGTTTCTTACATTTACTGTGAAGAAAACATACTTTTTTAGTGATATGAACTGAATGTGTGTTGTTTTTAATGCTTGTTCCATTATATTAAAAAAAAAAAATCAGCAGAACTGCTGCATACCAATATTCTGTCTGTGTACCACTTACCACACTGATAAGATCTTGTCCCTCAGTTTTTTCTTCTTATTCTGAAATAACTGAAATCTGTCCACAATTATAACCCTTGATATTGTTGTGGGTGGCGCAGTGGTTAGCACTGCGGCAGCACAGTTTACCCTTGGCCGGGGGATTGTGGGGATCGTGGGTTCGATCCCAGCCCCCGACCAACAGTGATCTGTGTGGAGTTTGCATGTTCTCCTCGTGTTGCGTGGGTTTACTCCGGGATTTCTCCGGTTTCCTCCCACATGCCAAAAACATGCATGTTAGGTTAATTGGCTGTTCTAAATTGTCCCTAGATATGTGTTTCCTATTGGCCCTTAGAATAGAGGGTTAGTATTAATGAAAGCGCTTTGAGTGGTCTTTGTGACTTGAAAAGCGCTATATAAGTGCAGGTTAGTTAGTTCATGAAAATGCTGCACAGACAGTGCAAGATGCAGCCTGTGATGCATTCACCACAGCTGGGTGGACAAAAAAAGAGCTTTTCTTCTTTTTCATCTTGGTGGAAACATTTTTTTAAAGTGAGAAAATATAAATAAACAAAGAGCAAATAAATCAAAGAATGAGTAAGCTCAAGGTTTGGTTTTGCAGTAATTTGCTCTGAGTGACGTGTGGGTTGGTTGTGGGTTGAACGGAGGTCAGACTGTAAATTCATCCAGTTCAAAGTCTCAGTGAGAACAGCATCACTTCCCAGGTATCTAGGATCAATATGTCTGAGTTGCTCTGTCTGATGCAAGATTTACTTAGGCAGTGTTTACAGGCTTGAATCATGCTTGACTAATGGGCCTGCAGTGACACCTAGTGGTGACTGACTGGACTACAGTCGCAACTCTGGCAACTCTGCAGATCTTTGAAGAAGAAGAAGCCAGCTTTATTGTCATTCAGTCCATACAGTCCATCATGTACAGTAGAACAAAATTAAGTTTCTCCTATCTACAATGTTAATCACATCTAGAATCAGAGGGGCTGCTGCCATGCAAAGCACTGCCACAAACAACTTCTCCTTCCCCCATTCTGTTTTGCTGAGCACCAAGCTAGAAGGCACAAAGCACCATTTTTTTTTATTTATTTTGGTCTTTGCTATGACCCAGCCGGGGCTTGAACCCATGACTGCCCAGCAGGGGTGCCGCCAGAAATTTTTCATAGGAGGGGCCACACGGGGCCACTGAAAATCTTGGGGTGGCACATCAAAATCAATTTAAAATGTTGTCGCGCTGTATGCCCATTCGTGTTTGGTCTGAACACACCTTGACAGTGTGTTCTGTCCTACTTTGCTGTATTTTGTTAATAATATACAGCATACATCAATCATTCTTAAACATCTACTACAAGCAAAATATGACACAGAAAAACAAGTTATAAAACTATGTTAGACTGTCCAGTGGCAGGGACCAGGGGTGGCTGCTGGGGGGACTCAAATGACCCAAATGGTGGTGGGGGGGGGGGGGGGGGGGCGGGCATGGTGCACCATGCCTCCGGGCTGTGGGGTGGATGCTCTACCATTAGGCCACCACTCCAGTGATTATCAATATTCATTACCGGAGTGATATCCGATGATAATACTGATCGTCAAAATTGATTTCAGAATTCATAGTTTGCCTGTGTCATAACATTGATGCCTATCAGTGTTCTCATGTCTAACGTTGCATTAATTTGAACTGAATTTGAAACCGGCATCAATTAACTTTTAGTACTTTGTCATTCTTACCACTACTTTCTTAATAACTGTGTTGCTTTAAAGCAGGTAAAGCACATTGCCCGGTCAGCTGTATCATAGGTTAAAGTTCATGTGGGCAAACACAGATTAGAGCAACATGGGACTTGTGGACCCATGTGGGACTCATCGGACAGCCCAGATTTCACCAAGAGTGGGACCCAATTGGACATGCTGGCTGGAGAGGGACCACAGGATGGACAGACGGACGGAGGGACGGGCAGATGCACAGATGGAACACCTTTGAGTTTTGCAATATAACTTTAAAAGATAAACTTTCATATATTCAGTGTTGATTACATGCACAGCAAAATATTTCAAACCTTTTGTAAGATTTTGATTATTATGGTTGTTGCTTTTGAAATGAAATGACAAACAGAATACTCTGATTTACTGAGATCCATTACCACATTTTTAAGGAAGCTAAAATTTAGAAATGAAAACTGACCTGTTGCCTTAAAAATTTAACATAAAAGTAAGCATTGTTTCAGCTTAGAGAACAAAGTTAAGTTTTCTATAGGAAAGGTGTTAGCACCAAACTACCACAGTTCTGTCACTGTTTAACCAAGGAGGCTGTATTTTACTGAGTGAAGCCAGTTTGGTTTAACAGAAAGAGCTCTGCCAAATTAAAAATGGCAGCAGCCTCCTTCCTGTATCTGGGCACCGTCACTCCTCCTCCTACCCCTTCACTTTCTGAAGTACAACTTACATCAACTTACATCTCGACAAAACCACAAACCACTCTAAATTAAAAGTCTGAAAACATTTCAGCTTGGGTACAAATTACAAAATGTGTCAAATTTCATTTGAAAAAAAAAGACACAAGTATAGATAACATATTGGGGCTGTGCTGTTTTACAGTGTATGATGAAAGGTCCCATAAATGGTAGAAAGTTGTTTTCATCGACATCTCTTAAAGAAATGAGTAGAATGCATTTATTTATTCAGTTATTTATTTATTTTTGATTAGAGGGCTCATGTGGAAAGTTTATTTTCCTCAGAACAACACATTTACAAGAAAAAAAGAAAAAAAAAACTCCCAGAATGGTGAAAGTAAAGTTGCAAATTTACAAGAAAAAAAAATAAATGAAAATTTACCCCCCCCCCAAAAAAAAAAATTATAAATAAATAAATAAAATTTTAAAAAGTTCTAAATGTTAGGGGGAAAAGTGGCAGATTTACATGAAAAAAAAAATTAGGAATACAAATTTAAATAAAAAATAAGTCAAAAATATGCAACAAAAAAAATCACATTTTCCAAAAAAAGAAAAAATTTGATCTAAAAAAGTTTTGAATTTAAAGGTACAGTGTGTAAAATTTTTAGGAATGAGAAATCTGAAATTTAATGCAGCTTAAAATATTTACATTGTTGATTGTTATACAATCACATTTCAGTAAAAGTTGTATTTTCTGTACCCTAAGATCAGATTTTTAACACACAGGAAGAAGGTCCTTCCTTATGGAGGCGGCCATCTTGGACCATGTAAACATCTTTCCAAGTTTTTGCATCAACGTTTAATTATGCAAATGATTCCTGCAGGATTTCCTGTATGCTTTGGAAGAGAGTGATGATTGATAAGGTGTGAATTGTTTGCATTTTTAAATCTGACTGCTTGCTTGTGCTGAATATAACCTTGGATTTACACTGACTACAGATGCAGTACGTTACGGCTGTGATCCGGCCTCCGCAGCAAATAGTTCCCATTCTCTTCAACTTTCTAATCCCCACCTGGTCCAGGCCACTGCAGATCAAATCCGGCTCATAAGATTCAGTTCGCTAATGAAATGCAACAAGTCTATTTTTGACGGATACAATGAAATCCTGCTGTATCTCACGGTATTTAATAGCCGTTTGATCATTAAAAACGATTTAAGGATCGTTCATTATTTTCTGAGGTCTACTCCACTACTGTGTCAGAGACGGTAAAAACTTGAGTTAACATACAAACGCTTCATAGAATTAAAATTAACGGGCTACTTATGTTTTATTTAGAGCCCAAAAATCCAGGTGGGGAGCCATTGTATCACACTTCCTTGTCACCACGTGATCGCGATCGGTTCATCTTGGTCACTCTTGGGTCTTTCTCGAGATCTCACATTATTTTGTATAATTCTTGCATGATCTTGTATTTCAAACTCTGTTCTCATCCATGCCGCTGCAAAGCACAAACAGATTTGGTAAGGACAGACACAAGGGGCCGTCCCCACTGCATCTGCAACGCGCTGCATCCGCAGCCACCTCCCTAGGTTCTCTCATGAGCAAAAAGTTGATTATTTATGAGAAAAACATTGAAAATTTCAGAGAAAAACCATCAGAAATTTATTTATTATCTTTATTTAGAAAAGAGGTAGCAAACTGATGAAAAAAAGTTGCAAATTTCCAACTTTGCTTTTTAAAATTTGGCGCTGGTGCTTCAAATGCATTTTATTCAGCTTAACTAACTTAATATGATACAGAAAAGTTTATGATGAAATAGGAACTGGGGGTATTTTTCTTTTTCCAGCTTGGGGGGACATGTTGCCCCTGTCCCTTCCCCCCCTTGATTTACACCTGTGACTGCCTACCGCTGATGAGCAGGCCGAAAACTGTGTTGGGCTGTAAAACACAGACATTGATTTTGGCCCTTGAGACTACAAACATGTCACTGAGAATGCCAGATGAAAATAATCCTGAATCCCTTTATTGTAACTGTGGAGACTGTGAGAAAACCCAGGCCTGACGTGGAGTCAGATGGTGGTGCTGTCTGCCCACTTTTGAAGCCAGACGCTTTCCAGTAAATCATGACTGACTGAATAATATTCATTAATCTTCATGATAGATTCTCTGAGAGGGATGCAGCGCCGGATAATGAATATGCATATTTATGAGTTTCTTCACTCATGACTTGGATAATCCAGGCACATATAACGTGCACATTTCCCAGGAACCGCTTGGCCTTCATTTACTGGGAACTTGTGGAGGTCACCCACAGCATGGAGCTCCCACCGCAGGACCTTTAACCCTGGTAATTTCCTGTGGGTCTCTGCAGCACTGAGAAGCGTATAGAAAATGGTAATTAGTGCTGTTTCAGAGTACCCACATATTATATCAAGCAGCTGGACCACAATTAACATATTACTGCAAGTCTAGCCTGTCTCACTGGTGCAGTGCAGCAGAGAGAAATCTTCATGGAAGCAAACTAATGTGACAAGCAGGGCCGCTTCTAGGTTTTCTAGGTGTAAGATTGTGTTTGGGAGGCCCTAAATTTCTAATGGGGAACATTTTAAACTCTTTAAAATGAAAAACCTTCCCTCTCAATAAAATAATTTGAAAAAACAAACTGAGGTGATTATCTGGTAGGACTGGATGATTTGACCTTAAATCAACAATGCAGTTAACTGAACCTTCCACATTACGTATTTTTCCCCCCTGCTCTCTTCTTCTCTTCTTCTCTTCTTCTCTTCTTGGGCTGCACGGTGGCGCAGTGGTTAGCACTGCGGCAGCACAGTTTACCCTTGGCCGGGGGATTGTGGGGATCGTGGGATCGTGGGTTCGATCCCAGCCCCCGACCAACAGTGATCTGTGTGGAGTTTGCATGTTCTCCCCGTGTTGCGTGGGTTTACTCCGGGATTTCTCCGGTTTCCTCCCACATGCCAAAAACATGCATGTTAGGTTAATTGGCTGTTCTAAATTGTCCCTAGATATCTGTTTCCTATAGGCCCTTAGAATAGAGGGTTAGTATTAATGAAAGCGCTTTGAGTGGTCTTTGTGACTAGAAAAGCGCTATATAAGTGCAGGTTAGTTAGTTAGTTCTCCCTTATAGTTCACTGACAAGGCTCATAATTAAGCAATATTACAGAAGAGGGAGTGTGGTAATGAATATACTGCTGCAGTGATTCGATAGTAAATAAGCATAATATAATTAAAAACAGACCTTTTGTCATTTCACTCACATGTAACCACATTAAATATTTCCCAGTACTGACGTCAGTGATAGTATTCATACCTGTTGAGGGTTTGTGGGTCATGTGACTCCTGCTGGCAGCTAGCTAGCTTGTTAGCTGCAGTGAGGGAGTCCTTTACAGAGCCACAATTATGTTATCACCACATAGGGATTAGGAGTCTCTGATCGGCATGGTAACTACAACCTCAGCTCATCCGTTTTGTCGTCCATTCCTCCACTGTAAAATAGTCAAGCTGACCTGGATAGAGCTTAGAGGCTAACAGAGATTTAGTTTTGGTGCATTTCCATGTCGCTCATTTTTTCTTGGCACCTTCAGATGAAATACAGGTGCATCTCAGTAAATTAGAACGTCATCAAAAAGTTGATTTATTTAAGTAATCCATTTCAAAAAATGAAACTCCTATATTATATAAACTCATTACACACAGAGTGATATTTTTCAAGGGTTTATTTCTTTTCATTTTGATTATAGCTTACGGCTCATGAAAACCCCAAATTCAGTTTCACTGGATTTAAAATAAGTCAAATTTATGAGGAAAAAAAAACTTGCAAATTTGCAAGAAAAAAGCAGCAAACTTAAAGAAAAAGTAGCTAATTAACAGTTTCAATTGAAATCATTCAACCCCCACTGCAAATTAGGTTTATTGGCAAAATGTACAAACCAGCAGCTGCTTGCAATAAACAAATGAAACAAGAACAATTTAAATAGCTCAGCACAACTAATATTACAAGTGTTTTCTCCAAATTCAACACAAAATGTCACTTTTAATGACTACTGCAGTCTCAAATTTATTCAACCCCTTCATGACAGGCATCTTTACTACTTATAGAGCACCATATTGCTGTTATGACCTGCTGCAGACGTGATGTACAGCCAGACACCAGCTTCTGGGAGCGTTCTGAGGAATCTTAGTCCAGTCGTCACGGGCAAAGACCTCCAGTTCACTAATATTTTTGGGTTTGCATGCTGCAACGGCCTTTTTCAAATCCCCAGGGAGGTCTTTTGGGAATTTTTATCAATACATGACTTGTCTGATGCGTCATTTCAAATGTCTGGACCTTTGTCTTGGGTTGGTTACAGGGGCTTATACAGTGGTGTGAAAAAGTGTTTGCCCCCTTCCTGATTTCTCATTTTTTTGTATGTTTGTCACATTTTTTTTTTTTTTTTTTTTTTTTTTTCTCTCGGCGCCACACGAGTCGGCTGCCTTTTGCAACAGCGGCTCGATTCCGAGTCTTTTTCCCTTCCTCTCTCTTTTGATCCGTCTTTTTTTTTCACCCCACTTATATCACGGACACACAGATCGTCCTAAATGTCTCCTGAGCCGGTGGACGGAGCCACTGTTTATAGCAGGATACGATACAGCAGAGAACAGCTGCTAGCATTCAACCGCCACCCGGTCCCATTGGAAAAACTCGACATACCGAGAGAACTGAGGCGAAAACGCCGCGGCTGCCGGGCTGGAGTAAGGCGGAGGACAAAAAATATAAGGTACAGACCCTCCCTTCCATCTGTTGTCATGGGAAATGTACGGTCGATACTGGGAAAGTTAGATGAGCTAGCGGCTATCTCCCGTTATGATAGCACATACCGGGAGTGCTCTTTCCTTTTGTTTACTGAGACGTGGCTAACTGAACTAGCAGCAGATGCTAACATTGAGCTGGAGGGTTTTCACATGATACGAGCTGACCGAACACCAGACAGTGGCAAGGCTAGGGGCGGTGGAGTGATAATGTATGTTAACAACAACTGGTGCAGACCGGGACATATCACTGTTAAACAACGACACTGCAGCAAAGACATTGAGTTGCTAGCTGTTAGCATGAGGCCTACATATCTCCCGAGAGAACACTCACACGTGATCTGCATTGTTGTTTATGCAAATCCGACGGCGAACGCTGGGACAGCGCGTGACGTCATCCATTCAGTAACCAGCAGGCTGCAGACAGAACACCCAGATGCTCTTCTCCTCATCTCAGGCGATTTCAACCATGTTTCACTGTCTCCCATTCTACCCACGTTCACCCAGTATGTCACATGCCACACTAGAGACAATAAAACACTGGATTTATTCTACGCAAACACTAAGGAGGCGTACACCTCATCACAACTCCCCCCACTCGGGAGATCGGATCACAACTTGGTTCATCTCCGGCCGGTGTACAAACCCCTAGTGCACAGACAACCTCCGGCCATGCACACTGTGGAGTTATGGTCTGAGGAGACAATGGACACCCTAAAGGGCTGTTTTGAAGCCACCGCCTGGAAGCAGCTCTGCGATCCACATGGTGAGGACATCGATGGCCTCATTCACACCTTCACGGGCTACCTCAGCTTCTGTGTGGACAAATCCGTTCCCACCAAGACCATACGGCGTCACTCAAACAACAAACCCTGGATCAACCCTGAGATAAAAACACTTCTGAGAGAGAAGAAGAGGATCTTCAGGTCAGGGAACAGGGAGATGCTGAAGTCCGTACAGAGGGAGCTGAGGAGAAAGATCAGAGAAGGCAAGGACAGCTTCAGGAAGAAGATGGAGGACAAGCTGCAACAGAGCGACATCAGCGGGGTCTGGAGAAACCTCGAAACCATCTCGGGGCTCCAGAATACCTCCCCCCAGGCCACAGGGGGCAGGGAGTGGGCGAACAACCTGAATCTGTTTTTCAATAGATTTGACCAACCGCCCTCCCCCCTGACTGCACAACAACCACTGCTGCCTCTAAAGAAATCAAGTCCTGCTGCCCACTCCCCACTCCACCAACACCCCCCCACTCCCAACACACAGCCCCCCATCCTGACCCTGACCAGGACCCAGGTGAGGACGGAGCTGAGGAAGATCAAGGCGAGGAAGGCGCCGGGACCGGACGGCATCAGCGCAAAGCTCCTCAAGTCCTGTGCAGACCAGCTGTGTGGGATTGTGACGTATATCTTCAACATGAGCCTGAAACTGGGGAGGGTACCACAGCTGTGGAAAACATCTTGTGTGGTACCTGTACCAAAAACTTCCCACCCCAAAGACCTGAACAGCTACAGACCGGTGGCCTTGACGTCCCACTTGATGAAGACCCTGGAGAGACTGCTCCTTGCTCACCTCCGCCCCCTGGTGGAACCAGCGATGGATCCACTCCAGTTCGCCTACCAGCATGGCATTGGGGTGGAGGATGCGGTGATCTTCCTCCTTCACCGTTCTCTGTCCCACCTGGAGAAGCCCGGGAATATGGTGAGGATCATGTTCTTTGACTTCTCCAGTGCTTTCAACACCATCCAACCGATGATCCTGAAGGACAAGCTGCTGCGCGCAGGGGTGGACCAGCACCTGTCATCATGGATCCTGGACTACCTCACGAACCGGCCTCAGTTTGTGAGAACCCGGGACTGTGTGTCCGACACGATCATCAGTAGCACGGGGGCCCCCCAGGGAACGGTGCTGGCTCCCTTCCTGTTCACTCTTTATACTGCGGACTTCTCACACAACACAACACACTGCCATCTACAGAAGTTCTCTGATGACTCTGCGATCGTTGGCCTCATCTCCAATGGAGATGAAGCTGAGTACAGAGGGCTTATCCAGGACTTCGTGGACTGGTGCCATCGGAACTGCCTCCAGATCAACGCGAGGAAAACTAAGGAGCTGGTGGTGGACTGCCGCAGGCATGGGCAGCCCCTCACAGTACCAGTAAATATACAGGGAACAGACATCGAGATGGTGACATCCTATAAGTACCTGGGTATTCATCTGAACAATAAACTAGACTGGTCACACAATACTGATGCACTCTACAAGAAGGGACAGCGCAGGCTGTTCCTGCTGAGGAGACTCAGGTCTTTTGGTGTACAAGGGGCGCTGCTGAAGTCATTCTATGACACGGTGGTGGCATCAGCCATCACTTTTGGAGTGGTCTGCTGGGGCAGTGGCATTACTGCAGCCGATAGGAAGAGACTGAACAAACTGATTAAGAAAGCTAGCTCTGTCCTGGGGCAGCGCCTTGATGCGATGGAGGAGATAGGAGAGAGAAGGACGGTGGCTAAACTGTCATCTCTGCTGGAGTCCGAGTTCCACCCTATGCAGGACATACTGAATGCACTGAGGAGCTCATTTAGCAGCAGACTACATCATCCCAGGTGCACAACCGAGAGGTTTCGTAGGTCCTTCCTACCAACGGCTGTCAGACTGTACAACCTAAGCAGGGCTGCTCGCAGAGATAGCAAAAAGACGTAACAAACTAATAGTTTTTTGAATGCAAAAGATGCAATAGACTTACACAATGGTCCCCTCCGGCATACAACTAGGAACATACCGGTCGCTATGGAGGGTGAGAATATGTATGGGCACATAATCATACCATGTAGGATAACTAAGTAGACGGTTATGCTGTTTCATTCCATCTAGCAACAATGCTCTGCACTGTGTGTGTTTATATATTTGCATATTTATTCCATCTAGCTACAATGCTCAGCACTGGGTGTGTTTATATATTTATATATCTACATATTATTCCATCTAGCTACATTGCTCCGCACTGTGTGTGTTTATATACTTGCATATTTATTCCACCTAGCTGCAATGCTCCGTACTGTGGGTGTTTATATATTTACATATTTATTCCATCTAGCTACAATGCTCTGCACTGTGTGTTCATATATTCATATATTTATTCCATCCAGCTACAATGCTCTGCACTGTGTGTCTGTGTGTGTGTATATATATATATATTTTATAGTAATACGTACATATGTTTATTAGCTGCTCTTGCTTGCTTGTTTTTTTTCTTGCCTTCTGATTGTTGCTCTGAGTGTTGCTATCCCTGTGCTGTTGCAATCCTGGAATTTCCCCGTTGTGGGACTAATAAAGGCTTATCTTATCTTATCTTATCTTATCTTAAATGTTTCAGATCATCAAACAAATTTAAATATTAGACAAAGATAAGACAAGTAAACACAAAATGAAGGTTTTAAATGAAGGGGTTTATGATTAAGGGGGAAAAAAAAATCCAAACCTACATGGTCCTGTGTGAAAAAGTGATTGCCCCCTAAACCCAATAACTGCTTGGGCCACCCTTAGCAGCAGCAACTGCAGTCAAGCGTTTGTGATAATTGGCAATGAGTCTTTTACATCGCTGTGGAGGAATTTTGCCCCACTCATCTTTGCAGAATTGTTGTAATTCAGCCACATTGGAGGGTTTTCGAGCATGAACTGCCTTTTTAAGGTCATGCCACAGCATTTCAACTTTGATTAGGCCACTCCAACATCTTCATTTTGTTTTTCTTAAGCCATTCAGAGGTGGACTTGCTGGTGTGTTTTTGGATCATTATCCTGCTACAGAACTCAAGTGCACTTCAGCTTGAGGTCACAAACAGATAGCCGGACATTCTCCTTCAGGAGTTTTTGGTAGACAGCAGAATTCATGGTTCCATTTACCACAGCAAGTCTTCCAGGTCCTGAAGCAGCAAAACAGCCCCAGACCATCACACTACCACCACCATATTTTACTGCTGGTATGATGTTCTTTTTCTGAAATGCTGTGTTACTTTTATGCCAAATGTAATGGGACACACATCTTCCAAAAAGTTCAACTTTTGTCTCGTCAGTCCACAGAGTATTTTCTCAAAAGTCTTGGGGATCATCAAGATGTTTTCTGGCAAAACTGAGCTGAGCCTTTATGTTGTTTTTGCTCACCATTGGTTTTCGTCTTGGAACTCTGCCATGCAGGCCATTTTTGCCCAGTCTCTTTCTTATGGTGGAGTCATGAACACTGACCTTAACTGAGGCAAGTGAGGCCTGCAGTTCTTTGGATGTTGTTGTGGGGTCTTTTGTGACCTCTTGGATGAGTTGCCGTTGCGCTCTTGGGTTAATTTTGGTCTGCCGGCCACTCCTGGGAAGGCTCACCACTGTTCCATGTTTTTGCCATTTGTGGATAATGGCTCTCACTGTGGTTCACTAGAGTCCCAAAGCTTTAGAAATGGCTAGAAAATTGAACTCAGCTTTCAAAGATGTGATAAACCACAGTTAATTTATGTTTTCACAGGGGGGTAATCACTTTTTCACACAGGGCCATGAAGGTTTAGATTTGTTTTTACCCTTAATAATAAACACCTTCAATTAAAAACTGCATTTTGTGTTTACTTGTGTTATCTTTGTCTCATATTTAAATTTGTTTGATGAGCTGAAACATTTGTGTGACATACAAAAAATTGAGAAATCAGGAATGGGGCAAACACTTTTTCACACCACTGTAAATCCCTTTGCCGAGCCCCACTCGGCTCTTGGGATTACAGTGTTGTTTATCTGGTTCTGTCCTACAAATCTACCCTGAAGAGAAACAAGCCGCTGAGACGTTTAGTTCCGGCCTGGACGGCGGAATCTATCCAGTGTCTCTAGGACTGCTTCACCTGTACTGTTTGAGATGTGTTCACAAATTCCTGTGAGGATTTAAATGAATTGACGGAACTGGGTCTGCCTATCTCCTTTTGTGTGGAGATGATTTCCCCAAAAACTCAATTTTCATTTATTCCAACAATAAGCCCTGGATCACAGAATCTGTTAACAGTCTAATTAACCAAAGGAACATTAGCTTTAATCAGGGTGATATAAGGCAGTACACAGAACTCTCAACAGGTGAAAAGGAACTAAACTTTGCCAGAAGGACATATAAAAATAAAGTAGAAAATTTATCGAAACTGGTTGTTCTGGCAATTCACACCCTGCATGGGAGTGGGGGTGAGGGGTTTGAAAAATATGATGGGATGCAGTCTCAAAAATCTGCATTTTCAACTAGTGGGATGACTGATCTGGACTTTTCCAATGACCTTAATGCTTGTATAATCGTTTTAATGTTCATAATTTTAGTGAGGAAGTGTCCATTTAAAAAAAAAAATGTTGATTTTAATCCAGTACATAATTATGTGTCTACTGTTGAAATCTTTGGTCTTAAAACTTTTTCGCGGTGTGAAATAGAGAAAAAGTCCCAGCCCTGATGACATCAGAGGCCGGGTTCTGTAAAACTGTGCACCTACAGCTGCATAAGGTTGCTTCTCTTTGGAAGGAGTCTATAATGGTTCCTGTACCAAAGATCAAAACTCCAAAGACACCAAATGATTTTAGGCCAGTGGCACAGACCTCCTTTGTTATGAAAACTTTTGAAAAAATGGTAAAGAAGGCGCTGTTGGACAGGGTAAGCTGGACCCGCTGCAGTTTGCCTACAGGTCAGGCAGAGGTGTTGATGATGCAACAGGGACACATTTAAACATGGCTTTTAAACATCTTCAGGGGCCAAAGTCCTTTGTTTGTCAACTTTTTGTTGACTTCTGCTTTTAACTGTATCCAGCCCCATATTTTAGCTGACTGGTTGAGGAGGCTTTTTAACATTGTCGCTGCCCTGATTAGCTGGCTTATGGAGGGAAGTTACAACAGGTAAGGGTGAATGGGGGTTTTATCAGATGTCCTTTACTCCTCCACTGGACCCCCCCCCCCCCCCCATGGTTGTGTCCTATCCCCTCTTTTATTTGTTTTGTATGAACAGACGCAGCAGTCGGGGATGTCCAATGACAGCAGAACTGAGCTGAAATGACGATAATGGAATTGGCTCCATCCTGGAATTTTTTGTCAAAAAATTCAAAAAAAAAAATCATCATCCTTTGTGATGTCAAAGCCATCACAAAGGGTGCCACATTATTAAATTTTTGGACGACTGTCATTGTGTCCCTCCTCACCAGTGATGACACTGACCATGGTCCTGTTGTGAGTGGTTTTACTGAGTGGTGTAAATCATCCTTTTTAAATATTAATGTGGCAAAAACTACAGAGATGTGCATTGATTTTAAGAGAAACCCCACTGTCATCTCCCCTGTTGTGATGGACAATCAGGCTGTTGAACTGGTGCAGCAGTACAAATATCTTAGGACTGTGATTGACAACAAACTGTGCTTTGAACCCCAAGTTGATGCTGTGTGTAAAAAGGCACATCAGCGTATGCACTTTTATAGAAAGTTTTGTAGTTTTAATGTTGACACGATTCTCTTTTATGAGACTATTTTATTTGTGTTTTATTGAATCAGTTCTTACCTTTTCTTTTATCTGGTGGTACAGATCTCTTTCTGCCAAGCAGAAAAACTTTTTAGAAGGTGTTGTGAAGGTGTGCAGCAAAAATGCTGGCACATCCCTGAATAGCCTCCATGACCTTTATAAAGTTAGGTCTTTAAAAAATGACCTAACTTTTGCCATTAATTAATTGAGTGCTGACTTAGCAAGTAGCACTCTTTAATGATGAAACTGTACTTGACTTGCTGGCTTCTGGATTTCTGATTTTCAGTTGTTTTGCACTGTTGTGTATGTTTCTTTGTTTCTACTGGCTGTAAACCAAATTACCCCGCAGGGATAATAAAGAAAACTTGACCCTTGACCCCACCAGAGATTTTCAATAGGGTTCAAGTCAGGTGACTGTGGTAGCTACTTTAGTATCTTCAAGGAGTTCTTCTGAAACCAAACCTTGGTGGGCTTTGAGATTATGCTTGGGATCGTTGTCCTGTTGAAAGGTCCAAGCTTCAGCTTCCTCACAGACAGCATGACATTTTCTCCCAGGATTTCCTGTTACTTGATTGAATCCATCTTGCCCTCCACACGCTGCAAATTTCCAGTGCCTGCCAGAGGAAGCAAAGTAGCCCCAGAGTATCACTGAGCCACTGCTGTGCTTCACTGTAGACAGGGTGCTCTTTTCAATGTATGCTTTATTCTTTCTCCTCTAGACACACCTCTGATCTATACACCTGAAATGTTCCAGTTTTGAGATGAGATTGAGATGAGATTCAACTTTATTGTCATTACACATAAGGTAATGAAACGTGACTTGGCATTTGGGCACGCTCTGCAGAGCGCATCCAAGGCCGGGGCAGCCGCTAGGCGCCAGTCATACAACTTCATCGCTTCTTCACAATTTTGCTTCATCGCTTCACAATTTTGCTTCATCGCTCCACATCCTTTTAAAATATTAATGTGGCAAAAACTAAAGAGATGTGCATTGATTTTAAAAGAAACCCCACCGTCATCTCCCCTGTTGTAAGCTAACTTTTCTTGTGCTTTTGGGTAAGTAGTGGTGTACATCTTGGAGTCTGGGCATGGGTATGGAGAATTTTTGACCACATGCCTCCTCGGGACTCTGGTGGTAAAGAATATGAAAAACAAAGTATTTAAAAAGAATACAAACTAATCCCATAGACTATTTAAAAAGTTCAACAAAACAAAAATTTAGATTGAAGCCTCTCAAAAGTGCCAAATCATTTCCTTATTACCGCTTCCTCTTTCTGCCGTTGCCAGGTAGTGTAGCCACTGTTTCTTTAACTTTAAACGTGTGAACTATGCTTCCAACTGTATCTCTAGGAACATTCACTGCCATTGTTATCTTTTTGTATCCTTGTCCTTCTTTGTGCAAGGCAATGATCTTTTCTCTGAACTTTTTGGACAATTCTTTTTGCTCAGCCATATTTCTAAAATACAATCAAGCATCACCCTCAACAGTCCAGGTATTTGAGGTGTTCTATCTCAAGCACACCTGACGCATCTTATGAAGTCTTTGATTGGTTGTAGATTGGTTGCAAATGTGTGCTCTTATGATGAATTCTGTTCAGGGCTTGAATAATTTTGAGACTGCAGTAGTCATTGAAAGTAGGATTTAATGTTGAATTTGGATAAAATCCTTGAAATATTTTTATTTTTATTTTTTATTTACCCCTCCATGGATCGCCACCTTATCGTGGTGGAGGGGTTTCAGTGCCTCACTGATCCCAGGAGCTATGTTGTCGGGACCAACTTGCCCCTGGTAGGGTCTCCCAAGGCAAATAGGTCCTATCTGAAAGGCCAGATTAAGAGCTGTCCAGTGGATCTCCATGAAGAAGGTTACATCAAGGACCAAGTGTACCCAAAGGAGGCACATAGGTCCACCCTCCAGTGGGTTCACCACCTGCAGGAGGCATCATGGAAATTATGCTGTTATGTGAACTTGACGAAAATCTGGGCTACTCTGCCTGGACTGATGTCCCCGTGACCTGGATCCCTGGATGAGCGGTAGAAGATGAAAGGATTGATGGGTGGATGGATGGATGGATGGATGGATGGATGGATGGATGGATCATTTTATTTAAGTTTTTAAACTGTTCTTGCATAATTTGTTTGTTGCAGACACCTGAAAAACTTATAACTTTCCCAATAAACATAAAATGCAATGGGGGTTGAATAATTTTCATTGTAACTGTAAAAGTTGCAAACTTCCAACAAAGAGTTGCAAATTTACACAAAAATAAGTCACAAATTTACAGGAAAAAGTTGGAAATTTATGAGGAAAAAGTATAAAACTTACTACAAAAGAGTCACACATTTATTTGAGGGAAAAAAATGCAAATTTATGAGAAGAAAAATTGCAAATTGATTTTAAAAAGGTTGCAAATTCATAATGAAAAAAGTACAAAATTTATGATTTTTAAAATTTAAGATTTTTCCTGATAAATTTCTAACTTTTCTGGGCAGCTTGGTGGTACAGTGGTTACCTCACAGGAAGAAGTTTGTGGATTCAAACCCAAGATCTGGCAACATTTCTATGTGGAGTTGGCAGTTCTGTCTGTGTGGGGATTTGCTGGGCACTCAGGTTTCCTCCCATAGTCCAGTTTAATTGGCACCAACTGGGGATTCAGAATTGTCCTTAGGTATGAATGTGAAAGTGAATGGTTGCCTGTCTCAGTCCTGCAACTGTTTGGTGATCTGTCCAGTGTGTACCCAATGTCTCACTCAAAGACACTGAAAATAGCCTGAGGAGGATTAAGCAACTAAGAAAATTAATACTGTTCTCATAAGTTTGTGAAAAAATATCTTAAATTTACCATAAATTTACATAAATCTGCTTCTTTCAACTCTTTTCTTGTAAATTTGTGTGTGTGAGTGGGGAGGGGGGGGTTCTTCTAAATTTACAATATTTTCTTTGTTTCTTGGAGAGATTATTTATTTATTTTAAAGGGTTGAATTCTTCCCCATTCCATTAGGGGCCCCCAAACACAATCCTGCATAAACAACACTGGCTTTAGCACAAAAGTCTGTGCTTCACTGATTTGAAGAGTATGTGGGTATGCCTTCAACATTCGAAGACCAAGCCTTCTTCAGGCAAAGTAATCAGCTTCTATACACAACATCTCAGTGAATTTACTGTTTCGTGCAGTCACTTTTTTATCATTACTCCTTGTGTTGTGCCGGCTCACGTAACATTGCATTCATTCTAATTACCTAGGCAGTCTTAATGCAATTATATAAAATTTCTCTCCTGTAAGGCATTATATAAGATCTTTCCTTGAATCAAAGAATCATTTCAGTCTGCGGCAAGTGTCTTCAGTTGCCTAGCAACTCCAGCCCTGGTACGGACTAATGCTGTCTGTTGTGTGTGGAGGTAAAACGAGGGGCAATCTGATTTCAAAATAGGTTGAATGTAGGCGGGGGTCAAACTTTGCCGTTGCTCTAGGACACTTTTCCCAATCAGAGATACATTCGGGAGATGCTTTTGTCTTAAAACAGAGAGGACAGTAGCTGATGCCAGGGAACTGTGCTGCAATTAAAATAACATTTCAAGACTGGAGTCCAAGGACACAAAAGAGATAGTATCATGTGATGGGAAAAGTACCATTTAGTTTCTATCATGTGGACTACAACTTATAAGTTCTTAAATGGTGAAAGATTAAACATGCTTGCCACCTGAGCTGCCAAGTCCCATGGGCAAGTCAGGGCTCTGTTCAAAGCATGGAAATCTGCTATGTGGATTTCAGCCATGTCCTTATTTAGTGGTATGTGTAATTGCAGCAGTGGCTCTTATGCTCACATGCAAAATGCAAATGCCTATAGCAATTGTTCCTCTCTCAGGTTGCCTTCTTGTCCGTTACGCTTCACTAAAACAGTTCCACTTTGCCTTAAGCAAATCAGCTTCTCTCTTAGCTCCGCTCCCTCTATTTCTGCGTTCATTAAAGTTTCATGGCAGATTTTTTTTCATAACATATGCGTATTGTATGTCATGCTGCTGAATGCAGGTGGGTTCGCAAAGCCTGGAAGAGGTCTTCATCCTGTTGATGAAGGCTTTGCAAACTCCCATACTTGTGTGGTTCTGTGTGAATAAATATCCATGTCTGTATTTTTAAAAGTGCAGGAAGATGGGTTGTTAAGCAATATTACACGAGAGAGAGCGCAGCGTCAATGAACACAGCACCATGGGGATTCAGTGTAACTGTGGGCCAAAGACATAACCACAATGCAATATTCACGATACTACAATGACCTTGAGTGTAATATTGCTTTTATACAACAGTTCCACATTTGTGGAACTGTTGTAACAGTTTATAAGATGACAATAATTACCAACAGCAGTCCTTTTTGTTTGTTTAATGTTATACTTTTCTCTCAAGACTAGTATTACATTTAAAAACTAGAAAAGCACTCAAAGAGTGCATACCTCCACCAAGGCTCCCTCGCTTTGTCCATCCATCTGTCCATACCTCCCTGCCATCACCCCACCATACATTGCAAGATAGGGCCTTGCTGGATGTATGCACTCATAGATCACCTGCAAAATTTAATAGGTTTGTCTGTAGCCCAAGGACCACCACTGGTGAAAATTTCATCAAAATTCATCCATTACTTTTTGTGTAATCCTGCTAAACCACTAATAGAAGATTGAGCCTTGGTGGAGGTATGGACTCATGGATCACCTCCAAAATGTAATGGGTTTATATGTAGCCCAAGAGCCACCTCTGGAGGAAATGTCATCAAACTCTGTACAGTAGTTTTCGAGCAATGTTGCTAAAACACTGTGAGAAGGTTGAGATGTGGTGGAGGTATGCACTCTTGGATCATCACCAAAATCTAATGGGTTCCTCTGTAGCCCGAGGACCACCTCTGTTGAAAATTTAAAACAAATCCATCCAGTAGTTTTTGTGTTATTTTGCTGCACAAATACAAACAAGGCTCTTGGTGGAGGTATGTACTCTCAGATTATCACCAAAATCTATTGGATTCATCCTTGGACCAAGGGCTACCTCTGGTGAAAAGTTCATCCAAATCTATCCAGTAGTTTTTCAGTAATCCGGCTGACAAACAAACAAACCAACAAAGATGAAAACATTACCTCCTTGGCGGAGGTAAAAAATGAATAGTTCCCCACTGCTTCTCTTAGATAAGATAAACAAAATACACAAAAACGACTCAACAGATTTTGATTACATTTTCACCAGATGTAGCTTTTGGCCTAAGGATGAACCCATTACATTTTGGAGGTGATCCAAAAGTGCATACCTCGGCAAAGGCCCTATCTTCTTGCTGTGTGTTAGCAGGATTATGCAAAAACTCCTGGACGGATTAATCGGAAGCCGTTGTCTTTGTTTGTCTGTTAGCAGGATTACAAAAAATAAACAACTGAAAGGATTTTGATGAAATTTTTACCAGAGATGGTCCTTGGCCTAAGGATGAACCAGTGAGACTGTGGAGGTGATCCAAGAGTGCATACCTCTGCCAACGCCCGATCTTCTTACTATGTGTTAGCAGAATTGTGCAAAAACTCGTGGACACATTTTGATGAAATTTTCACCAGAGGTAGTCCTTGGGCTATGGATGAACCCATTACATTTTGGAAGTGATCCTTGAGTGCATAATATTTCCCTAAAGGGAAATGCATGCGTCCAGTAGCACACAGCCATAACAACAGTAGACTACAGCTGCCAATTCAGAAAACATCTGGGGCTGAACCTAAAGTATTTCAGTTCAGTTTTTTTTTAAATAATGCATATTTCTTAGCCTATACTAAAACAATCAGCTGATATGGAAGACAACCAAAATTGTTGGAAAAATTCTCTTTAACCCATAGTCAAAGAATAAGGCAGGATTAAAGTTTCAGTAAATTTAATTTGCACTGATCAGTGGAGAACAATAAGTGATACACTCAGAGTCGTCTCCAGAAATTGTTCTGAATCACATACACAACTTTCAGTCTTTAAGCATCCTGTTATCAAAACTGTCCATGAGAGAATATCTGGTTCAGGCTGGTTCTTCCAGACCGTCTCCCTTCCTCAGACATAATCATAACAACATAGAATGTTCATATGGGAACAACCAGATAAATGTTCAGCCGGTTGTCCTTGTACATTTTCACCCAGACTTTGAGGTACCAAAGATAAAGAATACAAAATTATTCTATCAAAAATCTAATCAAAAGTTGACTAATGGCCAACTTGCAGTCATCCAAGTCTCACAAAAGGAGGAAGTTTACAGTTCTGTTGAACATTACTAAAAATAAACATTTATTTTCATATTAAGTTGAGGTAGTTGTCTTATTTTCCTTGGAGAATGTGTCTTTATATGCCAGTTATTCATCACTGTATGACAAAGGGGATGTAAATAAGTGGGAGACATATGTGCATACTGTACATCATATCAGCAATCAGCAAAACTATTTGCAAAATATTAGCATATCAGTTATAATAATAATAATAATAATAATAATTATTATTATTATTATTATTATTATTATTATTATTATTATTATTATTATTGGCAGCGCAGTGGCAGAGGGGTTAGCACTGCGGCAGCACAGCAACTCACCCTTGGCCGGGGGATCCTGGGTTCGATCCCAGTCTCCGGCCAAGAGTGATCTGTGTGGAGTTTGCGTGTTCTCCTCGTGTCCGTGTGGGTTTACTCCGGGATTTCTCCGGTTTCCTCCCACGTGCCAAAAATATGCAAGTTAGGTTAATTGGCATCAAACTGGGGATTCTAAATTGTCCTTAGGTATGACTGTGAGAGTGAATGGTTGTCTGTCTCTCTGTGTTGGCCCTGCGATGGACTGGCAATCTGTCCAGGGTGTACCCTGCCTCTCACCCACAGATGCTGAGATAGGCTCCAGCCCCCCCGCGATCCGAAAAGGATTAAGCAGAAGAAGATGGATGGATGGATGTATTATTATTATTATTACCTCTGCCAGGCCGAAAAGGCCAGGAGGAGGTTATGTTTTTGCCGGGGTTTGTCTGTGTGTTTGTCTGTCTGTCTGTCTGTCTGTCTGTCTGTTTGTCTGTTGGTTAGCAAGATAATTCAAAAAGTCTTGGACGGATTTCCATGAAACTTTCAGGCGTTGTTGGAAATGGTACAAGGAAGAACTGATTAAATTTTGGGGGTGATCCAGTTCACCGTCTGGATACAGGAATTTTTTAAAGCATTTTTCAACACTGTGACATAGGGCCATTTTCAACATGTGCGCAGGCGCAATGGAGGGCACTGGTCGTCGTGTCTGCAACACAAACTCTGCGTTCTTCAACGTTTTAGGCACAAAAGCACGCGGAAAACACTGCTGGCCTGGGCCCGCCAGCGTGCCTGTGTTTGCGCGCAACTGCAAAACCTCACACGGGCAGCTGTCCGCCGACGGATTCTTTGGCAGAAATTCCCCGGCCAGCCATAGGAGCTGCGCATTTGGCAGAAATTCACCGGCCAGCCATAGGCGCTGTGCAAAAACGAGCTCTCTGCCGGCGAAGCTTCTAAATTCTCGTTTGCCGCGGAGCGCAACCCCAAAATAATATAATATAAAACCCACGGCAACCTGTCTACCCAATTTGCATCCGTCAGTGGAGGAGATGGACACAACAGCAACACTTCAGTTTATTACCTCCGCCAAGGAGGCAATGCTTTTACTACTGAACCACTAATCCTATCACTATCAGATTGATTGTCATTGATTAATTGTGTGTTTATTGCACTGTCCCTGTCAAATAAACAAAGAATCATTGTGAATCCAATTGCTAGTCATATGTTTACATGCTCAAGGAATCTGAAAACGTACACACAAACACTGTATGGGGGGAATTGTGGCGCTTGGCGGAGGTCTGCGCTCTCCGAGTGCTTTTCTAGTTATTATTATTATTATTATTATAATCATTATTATTATTATTTTCATGTGCATCCTTACACAGGCAATTTTTTGAAAGGAACAATTACATATAAAGTCAACGTAAACATGCATGCAAATTCGCACCAAATTAAGTTGTAAAGAATTGCAGAAGAGTGGGGTTGCCGTCATAATTTCTGGAACTGCTTTCTTCCTGCTGTGGAAATAAAAAAAACCCAAAACATTAACATGTTTAGGTTTACGTTATCCGGTGGGGCACAGTTGTCACTGCCTCCTCCACAAACTGCACCATGGATGAGGTTATTTACAGTGCTCACTTACTAGCCTTTGTTAGAACATTGGTAGCATGAGTACACTGGTGGATGCAAACTACAGACACTCTGTGTCAGATTTAGTGGCAGCGGCAGTGTCATTTTCAAACTGGTTTCCTCTCCAGTGTTGATACTCACTCCAGTGATGACGGAATCTCAAGGCTGATTAACTGTCATGTCCAACATGCTCGAAATTCATGTATATTCACTTTTTTTTATTATTTTGACTTTACTTGTAATTGCCCTTCCTTAAAAAAATGCTTTGCATATGGTCTGAGCACGCCTGTAGTGTTCTTAGCAATGTTGTTATTTCCCAAGTAAAGAGCAGTGTAAAGAAAAATCCTTGTTATGAACTCTGAATACAACAGCAAAAGGTCCAGGTTACAATGTCTGTTTTTTAAAACAGTGCCTCACTGTGGAAATGTATGCATACAACACACTGCATTCTGTCATATTTCAAAGAAGCCACCAAGAGTGACTGTTATTAAAGATTATTAAGATTCAAGGTTCAAAGATTTTTATTTGTCAATACATACAGGAGAACTGAAATGCTGTTTCTCTCCCTCTTAGTGGTGTGCGCAATAAACTGTATAAGAAAAGAAGGAATTAGCATAGAAAACAACAACAGCAGTCTATGTACAGTAATGCTACCTGTAGTGTAAATAAAGATAAAAGATAAAACCCAACAATCCTATATAAAGAAAAAGTGGAGCCATAATACCTGTAATTGCAAGTCCAGTGTGGTAGTGTAGGTGCAGACAGTGACATATTGGACTGCACATAATCAATATTTCAATAACAGACAGACGGCAGCAGGTATGACATTTGTGCAAATGGTTGCAGTAAGGTGCAGAGACATACAGCAGCAGATGTAATTACTGTTGGTATGCCAAATCTTTCTGTGCAAACAACTGAGGTAGTTATTGTGTGGGTAAGTGTGTTATGGTCCAGGAAGGGGGGGAGTGGGCAGAGTTCAGGGTCCTGATGGCCTGGTGAACAAAGCTGTTTAGCAGTCTTGTGGATCAGGCCCGGAGGCTCCGGTACCTTTTCCCCAAGGGCAGGAGACAGAAAAGAGAGCATGAGGGGTGGGAGGTGTCGCCTGCAATGTTGATGGCTCTGCGGGAGAGGCGGGTGAGGTAGATGTCCGAGAGGGGGGCCAGAGGGGCACCGATGATCTTGCTGGCTGCTTTCACTGTGCGTTGTACTGTCTTTCTGGCAGGAGGCGGTGCAGCTTCCATACCATACCATGATGCAGCTGGTCAGGATGCTCTCAATGGTACCCCAATAGAATGCATACATGATGGGGGGTGGGACTCATGCTTTCCTTAGTTTGCGAAGGAAATAGATGCGAGTTTGAGCCTTCTTGACCAGTGATGTGGTGTTGTTGGTGTTATGGTGGTCTCACTAAATAAACTGCAGTTCATCATGGACAATCCTGATCACCCCCTCCACCACTCACTGGACAGACAGCGGAGCACTTTCACCAGCAGACTGCAACAGCTTCACTGCCCAACGGATAGGTACAGCAAATCTTTCCTGCCACATGCCATTTCACTGTACAATAACTCACTCTGATGTTGTACTCTCGTCATAACTATGTTACCATACTGCACCTTACAGTCTAATTGGTACCTCATATTTCACCCTGTATCTGATAGTCCTGCATTGTACAGTGGGTATAATTCATTTACCTATACAGGTAACCATCTGTTCATCTATGATGTATATAAGTTTTTAGCAGTTTTACTTTCCATGGGTAATCCCTTTGTCTATTACGCTGTGTGTGTTTCTGTTGGTTGGTTGTCTACTGACATGCTGCTGTTACACTGTAATTTCCCAGTTTGGGATCAATAAAGTACACCTACCTATCTATCTATCTATCTTGTTGGACCAGGAGAGGTCCTCAGATATGTGCACCCCCAGGAACTTGGTGCTGCTTACTGTCTCTGCAGCTGCCCCATCAATGATCAGAGGGGGATGCTGTGTGTGTCAATCTCCTTGGTTTTTCCCACATTCAGGAAGAGATTATTGTCTTTACACCACTGGACCAGTTGGCTCACATCACCTCTGTAGTTGGCCTCCTCACTGTTGATGATGAGGCCTACCACCGTTGTGCCATCCGCAAACTTGGGGTGGGGGGGTCAGTGCTATGGGCACTAATCGTTGTAGCTGGTTGGGACAGGCTTCTTTGGGGCTGGTATTATGGTGGCAGTTTTGAAACATGTGGGGACAACAGCTTGACTCAGGGAGATGTTGAAGATGTCCGCCAGGACATTCCTGAGCTCCTCCACACAGTACCTTCAGAACGCGACCTGGTATGTTGTCTGGTCCAGCTGCCTTGCATGGGTTGATCCTGGAGAGGGTCCTCTTCACACTAGCTGGATCCATACTTATGGCCTGCTCGTCTGGGGTAGGAGTGGTCTTCTGTGGTGATGTGCTTTGTGCTTTGTGCTTCAGAGCAGCCAAAGAAGTCATTTAAGTTGTTAAGCAGTGTGATGTCACTTGCAAAGGTCTGAGGTGGTGATTTGTAGTTGGTGAAGGTCTGTATGCCTCGTCAGAGAGAATGTTCATCTCTGGTGTTCCTGAAGTGGCCGGATATTTTCTTGCTGTACTATCGTTTTGCCTCGTTGATGCCATGGGACAGGTTGGCCTTAGCTATTGTTAGTCCTGCAGTGTTGCCAGCCCTGAAGGCTGCATCCCGAGCCCTCAGGAGCCTGTGGACCTCTGCTGTAATCCATGGCTTTTGTTAAGCATGAACAATGATGGTTTTGCAGTGAGTGACATCATCAATGCATATGTTGCAACAACCTCAGTGTACTCCTCTATG
Source organism: Pholidichthys leucotaenia (assembly GCA_020510985.1). NCBI lineage: Eukaryota > Metazoa > Chordata > Actinopteri > Cichliformes > Pholidichthyidae > Pholidichthys > Pholidichthys leucotaenia. Next base: position 282,625,736 of record CM035849.1, read on the forward strand.
TTTGTGTGTCCACTGTGAATGGCTGAATCTTTGAAAGCGTCCCAGTCTGTAGTGCTGAAGCAGTCTTTCAGACCATTTGGGGGACCCCGCTGGCCACACACGTACCTGCTTTTTTGTTGGTCTGATTATTTTCACTCTCTGTCTGTATGTAGGCCTTAGTAAGATGGTGATGTGGTCAGAGAGACCCAGGTGGGGAAGGGGGGAGGCTCTGTACACTCTCTTGTGAGTTGTGTACACCAGGTCCAGCAAGTTGTCTCCTCTTGTTGGAAAGTCTACATGTTGATGTGGTTTTGATAGGAGGGCCTTTAAATCTGCATGGTTGAAGTCTCCTGCTGTAATGAGGAATCCATCTGGATGTGCTGTTTGTGTCTCATTGATGGCCTGATAGAGTTCATTTAGTGCTTTACTCATCTCGCCGATGGTGGTGGGCGGGACATACACGGTGACTAGCTGGATAGATATACTGTAATATCTCTCGGCAAGTAGAAGGGTCGGAACTTGATTATCATAAATTCCACCAAAGGACAACAGTGTTTGTGTACAACAGCTGCATCTCGGCACCAAGTGTCACTGATGTAAACACATACGCCTCCACCTCGGGTTTTCCCTTCCTCCGTGAACACCCGATCACCACAATAGTATGTTAGCCCCACTAATTGAATGCTATTCAGTCAGGGAGTTCGTCATTCAGTCACGTTTCCATAAATATAAAAACACAGCAGTTCCACGCATCACATTACATAAATCTCAGGAGCTTTATGTGGTCTATTTTGTTGTCTAGTGAGCGTACATTGACCAAAATGAAGGAAGGAATCGGGAGTCTGTGTAGACTAGCGGCTAGCTTTCTTCGGATACCTCCACATTTACCTCTCTTTTGTCGTTGCTCACACAGTCTATGGTGTCTCCATTTGGAATGGGACACAGCAGTCAAGGCCGGGGGTATGGAGGTCTGGTGGAGAAGTCCTTGGCCATAGAGTTCCTCTGTAGCGCTCTGGTCCAAGACGTAATGTTTGGTCATATCTCATATGTTTGGTCATATCTCCAGAAGGCTCTGGCGACTGTAGCTTGTGCACAGCATCATTTGTGGGCATTAAACGTATGAACAGACCTCTGAAACAGACTGATACATATCTAATGAAGGTTCAGGAAATCAGGAAATATAATAACTCCTGAAATCCCAGTTGTCCAATAAAATTACTCAACCAGAGCTAACTGCATAGCGAGTGTTACAGTTAAATCCCCAAAAGCTGTCATGCTTCCCATTTATCCACTGATGATATTCTGCATTTACAATTCTTATACTGAACGATCAGTGATATGCCAGTAATGTTTTGTTGAGGAGAATACTATGAGTAATTCTTATGTGAAGTGTTAGTTCCACACTTCATATGGTCACAGCCCTTCTTGCATAGATTTTTAATCAAATCCAGATTCCATAGAAGGACCTGTGTATTTGAATGTGACTGTCGCTGAACTGCGACATAACCCCTAGTGGTCAAGAGTGGTAAATATTTTTTGTCAATAAAATAGTTCAGATTTCCAAGGCTATAACTTGAAAGTGGTAAGAGATAATGGCTTACTGTCAATTAGAAAAATGTAAAATATGTTCCAAAGTTTCAGATAGGAATAAATTTACCCATCTAATTTGCATAATATTGTGGCAGCTCTTTAAATTCCATAACTCAGTCAAAACTGGACTTTGGGCATATTTACACAAAGGATGGTTCAGTCTTTTGACACCGTTTTTTGTACAGAGGTACCTTATCATCTTATCTTCAGAGTATATGAACATGAAATCAGTACAATATAAAAAAAAAAAAAAACACAGAAATTTGTCACTTACCGGTGGCTAATGGGACTCGCTCGCTGCCGTGGTCCCTGCGTTTTCACCCATTGTCGTTGTTATTTTGCATTCTGTCTGTCATTTACGCTCTCTATAACATCTACAAAGTCTTATGATTATCCCACATAAATTTTGCTTGTATTCCGTGGCTATTTTCCATGTACAAAGCCATCTATGTGACGGTGACGATGATGGATCGCGGCCATATTAGCTTTCTGAGCTAAAAGAAGGGAATACAGGAAAAGGAAATGAGGAGTTCTTCTTCTTTGGTATATTACGTGTCATCCATTGAGTTCTCAAACATATGTCTGCCACCTTCTGAAACTGGCAGATCAGTACAAAATCAGTACACATTCTCAAGGCAGCCGGTGATGTCAGAGTGAGATGACAGGTGCAGTGCCGCACTCTGCCACTAGGGGCACGCGGAATATCACACTCTTAAGGGTTAAAACTGGTTGCAAGTCAAGATCATTGTGAGGATAGTACTTTCAGATTATATTTTATTGCCTGGTCACTCATCCCAGAACATCAGTGTCAACCTCTTAAAAGAAGATGAGAGAAAACAAATCAATACAAAACATAGAGAATAAAGAAGATGTGAGATGAAAATTGTATCCAGTCAGTTTTGTTGCATGTCTGCAGTCTGAAAAGGCATAGCAGTGATTTATAGCACCACAACCAGCAAACAATTAGATAAAATGTATATTTGTTTACTTTAAGGCCTGACAGAGCAAAGTAATTTAAAGATGTCTAACTCATTAAATGTCCGAGCTGTTTTTCTTCCTCACGACTCTCAGTCTCACTTTTTTTAAATAAAGCTTTATGATGCATTTGAGCTGCTCTCTTCTTGCCCCCCAAAATCACTTTGTCACATAGTGATGCATCATTTCACATGCTAAATTTTTTAAAACGAGAACTGGAAATCTTTTCTCAGCATGCAATATCCATTATGGAGAAAATTATACATTTGACTCCACTGCATTATTTATCACTTAATGAAGAGAAATGTGATGTTCGCCATTGTCACCCTGAATACTTCACCTCTCAGGACACCAGGGTCACACTGAGAATGATCTAAAGAGAGAAAATACATTTGATCACATTGCAATACAGCTTGATTTTCATCTATGTTGCTGCTCAAAGATTCACACCATGAAGGCCCCATAGTAAATCTCTGTAAAGGTTGTTTAGAGCTGTGATGTTGTGCTTCGCCCCATGTTGCTTCTGGGATTTTAGCTTTGGCTCTTTGGTCTTTAGGTCAGACACACATGAATAACTCATAGTCAAGAGCCTTCACTCCCCATCATCTTTTTTCTCTGCAGCTGCTTGTGTTGCACTGAATTTCACTGTTTCACTGCAGACTACTACTTAAAAGGGATATATGATGGAAAATTCACTTTTTTCAGTGGTTTTGAGTATCTATTTGAACATCTGAAGTGGATACCAATGAAAAAATTCTAAACAAAACAAAACAATACCCTGTCACTTTGTTAGGATCAGCCTTTGTCTCAATACTTCTCTCTGAACGGACATTTTGGTACCACCCTCTCAGTTTCATCTCCATCCCTTTTATCAAAGGTCAGAGGATCCCTGTGAACATCCAAACCCACCCCGATAGTGCTACACTTTAAGCAATTGCTGTTAATTTATGGCTGATAACACTGCTTCCAGCATTTTACCATTATTTTACAGTAAAATTTGCTACAGTGTAGTATTTGTGCTAGCCTCCGACCTAGTTAGACTGGCAATCACAGTTTATTCCCACCCAGCATGCCCATGTGGGCCTCACAATAGGTTAAAGCTGGGCTGTTTTATGGGTCCCAATGGGTTTTTCTGCAGGTTCCATGTTGGCACCATCTGTGTTTGCCCACATGGACTTCTAGGTAATATATCGGTAATCTGTTTACCCATTTTAATCTGATCTGTGCCCTACTTGGGTTTAATATGGGTGAGTAGGTTTTGGTAACACTTGTGCCAAAGGCAAAATTATGAAGAAAAAAATCACAAATTTATGAGAAAAAATGTGAAAAAGTTATAGGAAAAAAGCGGTTAATTTACAAAATAAGTAGAAAATTTATGAGAAAAAAAGTCATAAATTTATGAGAAAGAAGTGAAAATTAACAAGAAAAAATGTCTTAAATTACTTGAAAAGTTACAAACTTAAAAGAAAAGTTTAACCAATTGTTATGGTCTGGGCATGGTCAGGGACCATGCCCCTGCTTTATATTCATTTTGGGGTCTTTTGTGATTTGGTGTTTATCTCCAGTTGTCCTAATGATCCTTTATTATTGTTATTATTATATGATCCTTTATTACTGTTATTATTAGGACTAGTGCATACCCGTGCATGCCCATAGAAAGCAAGTGAAAGCAAGCATTTCTGCATGCCCATAAAAAGTTACTGTTACCATGGCAACAGTAACCATGGTGAAACCTGCCTTTGATCTCTGATGTCACCACTTGTTCAGTGATGGCTGCCTTTGATCTGTGATGCCTGCCTGCGATCTTTGATGATGTCATAGCAAGTCCAAACAAATCTACTTATGGGTACAAATAACCTGAACCTGAAGTCCTATGATCTTTTAGCGAGTCCTATGATAGTGAGTGATGCCTGCCTTTGATCACATAGCGAGTCCTATGATCTTTAAGTGAGTCCTATGATCTATATGACGTCATATAGACATCATGTAGAGATCATAGGAACATCATAGGCGATCCAATGATCTTTTAGCAAGTCCTATGGTCGTGACAGACACACAGACAGACAGAGATTTCTTGAATTATACAGTATATACTGTAGAGTGATGATCCTTTGTGTTTCATAGTCGTTTGTTGTTTTAAGTCCTGTGTCATCCCCTGTTTGTCCCTGTTATTGTCTTGTGTGTGTATCCCCTGTTCTTGTTTACCTATTGTTCCCAGTCCCTCATGTTTTCCATACCCATAGCCACTTTCCCTGGTGTTTCCATTTAGCCCTGATTGTATCCCAGCTGTTCCATATTCCCTTGATTACTATGTTCCCTATTTAAGGTGCTCTTGGTTTTCAGTTCTCTGTGATATCATTAATGATATGTCGTTTCTGCACTTGTACTTCTCCATGTATCCCTGTATCCCAAGTTTACCCCCATGAGTTATTTTACCTTGATTCCTGAGTTATTTCCAGCCCCCATGCTATCCCTTTGTTTCTTTATGTTTTCATGAATAAATCATCATCATTGCACCAAAGTCCTGCCTGCACCTTTGGTCCTACTCTCAACCTTCATCTGCCGAGAAGCAGATATTGTGACACCAATTTATAAGAAAAAAAAAAGGCACTAATTTATGAGGAAAAAAATTATAAAAAGTTGCAAATTAACAAAAAAGTAGCAAATATATGAGTAAATAAATTAAACGTTTATAAGAAAAAAGTCCCAAATTTATGAGGAAAAGTTATATGTTTACAATAAAAAAAAGTTGAAAATTTTTGAAAAAGTTACTAATTTACAAGAAAAATGTCACAAATGTATGGGGGAAAAAAAACAAATTTGCAAGAAAATAGCAAATTTACAAAGAAAAAGTAACAAATTTATGAGTAAAAGTTGCAGGATTAGAGTAAAAAAGTGGCAAATTCATGAGAAAGTTTCAAAAATACAAGAAAAAGTAGCAAATTTGTAAGAAAAAAATTACAAATTTATGAGAAAAAGTTGCAAGTTCACAGTAAAAAAAAATTGAAAATTTATGAAGTTGTCAAATTTTCAAGAAAACAACAAATTTACGAGAAAATAACTAGGTAAACAGGTAAAGTCCATGTGGGCAAACACAGATGGGGCCAACATGGAGCCCATGGACAAACCCACATGGGACCCATAAAACAACCCATTTAACCTTTGGTGGGGCCCACTTGGACATGATGGCTGGGTTTTTACTTTTCTTAAATTCTTCTCCCCACTAAATATCCCTGTTCCCACCTGGTTCACTAATTCACAGTCAAAAAATACTATATATCTCACATCATTCTGGCTTACTTTTTTATATTTTGGGTTGATTTAGCTGGCATATTGGATGGCTACTACGTGGGCTAGCCAGCCAAAGTCGGGCTGTCTACCTCCTCAAAGATTGCCTTGGTGGGGAGGAACTCAGCTTTCAAATTGCTTTTGGTCCTTGAAGTTGTTTTCTATATATTCTGTTTACCCTCAATAGACATCCATGTTCCCCAGGGGGATGCAAAAAACCAGTGTACCCCTTGTGCTGGTTCCAAGCCCAGGTAATTGGTGAGGTTTCGGTAATTTCGGTAATTTTACTTGTCAAGTATTAAAATACTGGTGTAGATTAAAAAAAAAATAGAATATTGGGCAAAAAATTGTTTTTGTCATTTAATTTAGTTGAAAAAGGGAGTAGAGTAGAAAAGTAGAGTATCCGGCTTGAAAAGCCTTGCCAATTCAAATATGTGGACCCATGATCCAGTGTGGTGACCCCGGATGGGGAGCAGCCAAAGATATGTGAGTGTGTCTGTGTGTGTGGTCATCTTTAAGGATATATGTGAGTGTAAAAAATCAAATCATTTTTTGTGTTTATTTCTTTTGATTTTGATGGTTATGGATAATACCATGAATTCACACCTTATCGTGGTGGGGGGTTTGCATGCCCTAGTCATCCCAGGGGCTATGTTGTCTGGGGCAATTTGCCTCTGGTAGGGTCTCCCAAAACAAACTGGTCCTGGGTGAAGGGCCAGACTAAGAGTGATCCAATAGACTCCCATGATGAACAAAAAAAAATCAAGAATTCAGTGTACCCCGCCCGGTATGGGGTTACCAGGGCCCCGCCCTGGAGCCAGGCCTGGGGGAGGGGCTTGATGGCTAGTGCCTGGTGACCAGGTTTTTGCCCATGGGACCCGGCCGGGCTCACCCCGAAGGAGCTACATAGGTCTGCCCACCAGTGGGCCCACCACCCACAGGAGGGACCATGGTGGTCCGGTGCTATGTGGATCAAGTGGCAGGCGAAGGCAGAGACCTTTGCAGTCTGATTCCCAGCTTTTGAAACTGGCTTTTGGGATGTGCAACGTCACCTTTCTGGTGGGGAAGGAGCTGGAGCTGGTGCTCGAGGTTGAGAGATACCGGCTAGATATAATTGGGCTCACCTCAATGCACAACTCCAGTTCTGGAACCAGTTTCCTGGAGAGGGGCTGGAGCTTGGCCTACTCTGGAGTTGCCCTGAGCAAGAGGCAACGGGCAGGGAAGAGTATTCTTATATTACCCCGCCTTGCTGCCTCGACATTGGAGTTCTCCCCAATGGATGAAACGGTTGTTTCCCTGCGCCTTTGGGTTGGGAAGCATGTCCTTACCATCATTTGTGCCTGTGCACCAAATGATGGTTCAGAGTATCCACCCTTTTTGGATTCTTTGACTGGGGTGCTGGAGAGTGCTCCTCTTGGAGTCTCCATTGTCCTACTGGGGGATTTCAATGCACACATGGGCAATGACAGTGAAACCTGAAGGAGCGTGATTAGGAGGAACAGCCTGCCCAATCTGAACCCGAGTGGTGTTCAATTATTGGACTTCTGTGCCAACCACAGTTTGTCCATAATGAACATCATGGACAAGCATAAGGGTGTCCATATGTGCACCTGGCACCAGGACACCTTAAGTTACAGGTTGATGATCAATTTTGTTATCGTGTCATCAGACCTGCGACCACATGTCTTGGACACTCAGGTAAAGAGAGGACCAGAGCTGTCAACTGATCACCACCTGGTGGTGAGTTGGAGCCAATGGCAGGGGAGGATGTCATTCAGATCTGGCAGACCCAAACATACAGTAAGGGTGTGCTGGGAACATCTGGCTGGGGCCCCTGTCTGGGAGGTCTTCAACTCCCACCTCCGGAAGAATTTCAACCACATTCCGAGGTAGTCTGGAGACACAGAGTCTGAATGGGCCATTTTCTCCACCACCTATGCTGAAGCAACTGCCCAGAGCTGTGGCTGCAAGGTTGTTGGTGCATCTCGTGGTGGCAACAAGCAGAAGAAGGAGTCCTATCGAGCTTGGCTGGCTTGTGGGACTCCTGAAGTAGCTGAAATGTACTGGCAGGCCAAGCAGAGTGCAGCTTGGGTGGTTGCGCAAGCAAAAACTTGTGTGTGGGAGGAGTTTGGTGAGGCCATGGAACAAGACTTTCTGTTGACCTCGACAAGATTCTGGCAAACTGGCCACCGACTCACGAGGGGGAAGCAGCTCCCTGTCCGCACTGTGTATTTTTTTTTTTTTTTTTGTTACTTATTTGTACCCGTAGGTAGACTTGGTTTGCAGTCTGGTGACAAGCCACCGGCTGCTGGTCGCTGCGTGCGCGAGCGCCCTAAACCTACATGTTTTTGGTATGCGGGAGGAAACCGGAGAAATCCCGGAGTAAACCCGCGCAACACGGGGAGAACATGCAAACTCCACACAGCTCACTGTTGGTCGGGGGCTGGGATCGAACCCACGATCTCATGATCCCCGCGATCCCCCGGCCGAGGGTAAAACTGTGCTGCCACAGTGCTAAACCACTGCGCCACCGTGCAGCCAATGTATGTGTGTGTATGGTGCAAATGAGGCGCTACTGACTTCGACTGAGAATATCGTTGAGTGGTGGAAGGAATACTTCAAGGATCTCCTTAATCCTACTGACACGCCATCCATAGAGGAAGCAGGACTTGAGGATGAGGGGGATAACTTGCCTATCACAGGGACTGAGGTCGCCGAAGTGGTTAAAAAATTCTTTGGTGGCCGGGCCCCGGGGGTGGACGAGATTCGCCCTGAGTACCTCATGGCCCTGGATGTTGCAGGGCTTTCATGTTTGACACGCCTCTGCAATGTTGCAGGAAAGCCGGAACACAGTGCCTTTGGCATGGAAAACCGCGGTGGTGGTTCCTCTTTTTAAAAAGGGAGACCGGAGGGTGTGTTCTAATTTTAGGGGGATCACACTTCTCAGCCTCCCTGGGAAGGTCTATGCCAGAGTACTGGAGAGGAGAGTCCAGCCGTCAGTCAAACCTTGGATTCAGGAGGAGCAATGTGGTTTTCGTCCTGGCTGTGGCACCTTGGACCAGCTCTTTACCCTCTCAAGAATCCTTGAGGGTGACTGGGAGTTTGCCCAACCAGTCCACATGCATTTTGTGGACTTGGAGAAAGCATTCAACCACGTCCCTCGTGGTCTCTTGTGGGGGGTACTGCGGGAGTATGGGGTATTGGGCTCTTTGTTATGAGCTTTCCGATCCCTATATGACCATTGCAAGAGTTTGATTCATATTGCCAACACCCAGTGAAACACATTTCCAGTGAGAGTTGGACTCCCTTTGTCCCTTTGTCACCAATCCTGTTCATAATTGTTATGGACAGGTTATCAAGGCGCAGCCAAGGATTGGAGGGTGTCATGCTCGGTGACCACAGGATCTCATCTCTGCTGCTTGCAGATGATGTTGTCCTGTTGGCTTCACCAAGCAATGACCTACAGATCTTACTGGGATGGTTTGCTACTGAGTGTGAAGAGGCTGGGATGAGAATCAGCACCTACAAATCCGAGTCCATGGTCCTCAGCCAGAAAAAGGTGGATTGTCCTCTCTGGGTTGCAGACAAGCTCCTGCCCCAAGTGGAGGAGTTTAAGTATCTCGCGGTGTCATTCACAAGTGAGGGGAGATTGGAGCACGAGATTGACAGATGGATTGGAGCATCCTCTGCAGTGATGCGGATGTTGTACTGGTCTGTTGTGGCGAAGAGGGAGCTGAGCTCTAAAGCAAAGCTGTCGATTTACCGGTCAATCTACATTCCTACCCTCACCTATAGTCATGAGCTTTTGGTAATGACCAAAAGAATGAGAGCATGGATACAAGTGACTGAGATGAGCTTTCGCCATAGGATTGCTGGACTCACCCTTAGAGATAGGGTGAGGAGTTAGTTGTCTGGGAGAGGCTCAGAGAAGAACTGCTGCTCCTCCATATCGAAAGGAGGCAGTTGAGGTGGTTTGGGCATTGGATCAGGATGCTTCCTGGACACCTCCCACTTGAGGTATTTCAGGCACGTCCAATGTGGAGGAGACCCCGGGGTAGACCCAGGACACACTGGAGAGACTACGTCTCCCCACTGGCCTGGGAACGTCTTGGTATCCGTCCTCTCTGAAGAGCTGGAGCAGGTGGACGGGGAGAGGGAAGTTTGGGCTTCTCTGCTTGAGCCGCTGCCTCCGCAGCCCAGACCTCCGAAAAAGCGGTAGAAAATGGATGGATGGATACTATCTCATGTAAACACCAAACTCAGTTTCTAAAAAAACGAGAATATTACCATCCATCCATCCATCCATGCATCCATCCATCCATCCATCCATCCAGAATTTCAAAATAATGCTTTGCTTTTGAAATCAAGACCAAACTAGCTCACCTTTGCCGTCAATGGAATGGTACTGCGCATGCGTCAGGAAACTCCTGCCAGAGGAAAGTACTCAGTAGTGGTGGGTGGATCGATCCAAATATCGATAATATCAATACAAACATTGGTATTGATATTGATGTGTAACAAGTTCGCTTCTCTGTGTCTGTGCTGCCACTCCCATCACAACACAGAGCAGGCACATTCAGCCACACTTTGCTCCTCTTCTTCTTGTGGTTTTACCTCCTCCCACCGTCACATGACTCAGCAGCACCAGGTAAACAAGCTAGCAATAGACATGGGCAATACCAGCATTTTTCCTTGTGATACAATACCATTAATTTAAAGGACTTTTTCTTCAATACTGATACTGATTATTTTACAAACTAAAATAGTGCTTATCTTGTTTATTTTTCAAATTTTATACTGCTTGGTGTCACCATAGGATTTGGATGACTGGTAAAACATTTCAGAAATTATGTTCTTCTGCCACCCCCGAAGCTGCTGAGCTCACTCTCTACATGGGAGTGAGTGCTTGGCTGCACAGTGCGCACTGAGTCTTCGGCTCTGAAATCTGATAGGCTGCCATAATCATGTGACATGGCAAACCATCTCTAAAATATGCCTGGGCTTGTTTTTTATCGGTTTTCACATATAAATTTAATGCCTAAAACTCTCAGAAGTGAAAATAAATTGCATGTTTTGTATTAACTAACTGTCTCAGTCGCCAAAAGGCGACATAATCCCTAGTGGTCAAGAGTGGTAATGATTTTCTGTCAAGAAAATAATTCAGATTTCCAAGGTTATAGCTTGGAAGTTGCAAAAGATAATGGCTTACTGTCAATTAGAAAGATGTAGAATATTTAAAGGTGTACAAGGGGCGCTCTATGACATTCTATGACACGGTGGTGGCATCAGCCATCACTTTTGGAGTGGTCTGCTGGGGCAGTGGCATTACAGCAGCCGATAGGAAGAGACTGAACAAACTGATCAAGAAAGGTAGCTCTGTCCTGGGGCAACGCCTTGACCCAGTGGAGGAGATAGGAGAGAGAAGGATGGTGGCTAAACTGTCATCTCTGCTGGAGTCCGTGTTCGACCCTATGCAGGACATACTGAATGCACTGAGGAGCTCATTTAGCAGCAGACTACATCATCCTAGGTGCACAACCGAGAGGTTTCACAGGTCCTTCCTACCTACGGCTGTCAGACTGTACAACTTAAGCAGGGCTGCTCGCAGAGATAGCAAAAAGACGTGACAACCTAATAGTTTTGAATGCAAAAGATGCAATAGACTTACACAATGGTCCCCTCCGGTATACAACTAGGAAAATACCGGTTGCTATGGAGGGTGAGAATATGTATGGGTACATAATCATACCATGTAGGATAACTAAGTAGACGGTTGTGCTGTTTCATTCCATCTAGCTACAATGCTCCGCATTGTGTGTGTTTATATATTTACATATTTATTCCGTCTAGCTACAATGCTCCACACTGTGTGTGTTTATATATATATTTATATATTTACTCCATCTAGCAACAATGCTCCACACTGTGTGTGTTCATATATTTACATATTTATTCCATCTAGCTACAATGCTCCGCACTGTGTGTGTTTATATATTCATATATTTATTCCATCTAGCTACAGTGCCCCGCACTGTGTGTTTATATATCTACATATTATTCCATCTAGCTACAATGCTCCGCACTGTGTGTGTTTATATATTTACATATTTATTCCATCTAGCTACAATGCTCCGCACTGTGTGTGTTTATATATCTACATATTTATTCCATCTAGCTACAACGCTCCGCACTGTGTGTTTATATATTCACATATTAATTCCATCTAGCTACAATACTCCACACTGTGTGTTTATATACTCATGTATTTATTCCATCCAGCTACAATGCTCCGCACTATGTTTATATATTTATATATCTATCCCATCTAGCTACAATGCTCCACACTGTGTGTATATATATATATATATACAGTATATATGTATATATACTGTATATGTGTGTGTGTGTGTGTGTATACTTGCTGCTCTTGTTTTTTTCTCTTGCCTTCTGATTGTTGCTCTGAGTGTTGCTATCCCTGTGCTGTTGCAGTCCTGGAATTTCCCCATTGTGGGACTAATAAAGGCTTATCTTATCTTATCTTATCTTATCTTATTATCCAAACTTTCAGATAGGAATACATTTACGCAACTAATTTGCATAATGTCACGGCAGCTATATAAATTACATAGCTCAGTCAAAAGTGGACTTTGGACATATTTGCACAAAGAATAGTTCTGTTTTTTTTACACCATTTTTTCCACAGGGGTATGTTTTTATCTTATCTTCAAAGTATCGGTCGTCGGCCTCCGTCGGTCTATGATGACCATGGAAGAGAATCCTAAACGTCTACTCTGCTGGAACAGCACCGCCTGTGGCTGAACAGGCCGATGCGCGAATGACAGTCCCTGTCACACAGGTCACATGAACCAGAAAATCAGTACAATGTAAAGAAACAAATAAATCTGTCAGTTAGCAGTGGCAAAGGGGGGGGGGGGGGCTCGCTTGCTCGCGTGATCAGTCCGTTTTTGCCCATCGTGGTCGTTGTTTTGTGTTTTGTCGGTCATTTACGTTCTCCACCACATCTACAAACTCTTATGATTATCCCACATGACTTTCATTTGTATTACACGGCTATTTTTTCTGTATGATGCAGTTTTTTGTGACGATCCATGATGATCATGGTGGCCGTATTGGTTTTGTGAGCTCAAAGTAGGAAAAGGAAGAAGAACTAATGAGGATTTTGTCTTCTTTGCTGTATTCCGTGTCAGCCATGATTCCTCCAATGCGTGCCTGCCACCTTCTGAACTGGCAGATCAGTACAAATCAATACAAATCCTTAGTACAGCCGGGGACGTTAGAGTGAGTTGACAGGCACAGTGTGTGTGTGTGTACGTGTACATACATACGTAGATGTAAACAAAGTGTACATAAATATGTTTTTAGAACTCTTTTATTCTTATAACAAGATACGTAACTCAAGATGAAAATGATTTACTGCACAGGTTAATGAGAGCTTTACTGCTCCTCAGGTGACGCCTCATCGTTAGGTGCTAGAGGCGCAGAATCATCGAGGGCAGCTTCCGGTAGAGCTGGAGGAGGCGGCATAGTGGCTCGACGGGAAGACTATTTCGCACAAAATGGCACAAGAGAACAGCAAAAAGTTCCACGCGGCGAGACTAAGTAACACGAGCGATAAAAAGCAATGAATGCGGTCTTCCTTCCCTTCATGGGTGCTCGGCAGGGAGAGGAGGTGGGTGAAACGTCTCGGCCAATCAGCTTGCGGGGTGAAACGTCTCGGCCAATCAGCTTGCGAGATTTCCGAGCCGAGCCAACACGAGAACAGCGAACAGAGAGTTGTGCGGCTCTCCATGTTGACACCTGATGGTCTAATGTAGTCTCCCTGCCTTCTGCTAGCGCCCGCCCATTATTTCTCAATTTTGAATTTTTGATGAATATTTTTGAAAAATCCGCGATGCACTGAGGGCGCGAAAGGTGAAGCGCGAAGTAGCGAGGGATCACTGTAGTGGTATTGCAATATTTTAAAAAGTATCAACTCCAAAGTATCTACCTTTTGTTCTTATTAAAGACAAAAATAGAAAGGAGATGTTTTTACCTTTTTTACATGTTTTGACTGTTCACTGCAGCCTTTGTCAGAAGTGTCAGCTGATTGCTGCGAGGTGTCATTTTATCAGCTGACTTTCATAGGCGAGGCCAGCCCAGTAGATCTGTCAGATCCATCGAGCCGGCCCCGCTTTCCGCTGTCCGATGGTCTCTGGAGAATGTAGTCCCAGGTGTGGGAAAGCATAAAGGCCCCCTCATCCTGGTTCATGCTATCTTTTCCCCGCTTCCTGATTTCTATGGCCTCCTTGATCCAGCGTTTGTGTCTGTTGCTCTCTGATCCAATAATTTTTGCGTTGTCCCAGTCCATGATGTGATTATTTCTTTTGCAGTGATCTGATATACTGTAGCTGATTTTAATGTTTCTTGTTCTGCCTTTTCTTTTTGTGATCTTGTGAGTCGTCCTTGTCTTTTCTTCTTACATTCCTTCTGGTGTTCTTTTTTCCTTGTGGTGAATGATCTTCCGGTTTCTCCAATGTAGGTTTTGTTGCATGAGCTGCACGATATTTCATATATTACATTGCATTTTTTGTCTTGTTCTATTTTGTCCTTAGGGTGTACTAATAACTGTCTTAATTTTTTGAGTGGTTTTACTGCTGTTTTTTTTTTCATTTTTTAATGATCCTTTGAATAGGTTCTGTTATCCCTCGGACGTATGGTATAGTTATGGTGTCCTTGTTTTTGATTTTGGCTTTTGTTCTGTGTCTTGTTTCCTGTTTGTTTTCTTTGCTTTTGACTTGCTGTTTCCCTTTGTTTATGGTCCATGCTGGATATTGGCAGCGTATGAGTGCATGTGTTATGTGGTTTTCCTCCTCCTGTCTTTCTTCTTGGTCTGTGATGATGGTGGCCCATTCATTTAATGTCCTAACAACTGATAGTTTGTGTGCTGTGGGGTGTTCTGATGTCCATAGTAGGTGTTGATCCGTGTGGGTTGGTTTCCTGTACACTGTGATTTTTATACTGCCGTCATCGTTGTGGTGGATTTTCATGTCCAGAAAGGCTATGGTGCCATTTTCTTCCTCTTCATGTGTGAATTTTATATTCCCAGTGCTGTCCGTGCTGTTCAGATGGTCAGTGAGTTCTTGTGTGTGTCCTTTCCTTATTTTCTCCAAAATGTTATCCACGTATCTCTTCCAGAGGGTGGGTTTACATTGTGTGGGTGCTGTGTTGATGGCTTTGTTTTCCAGATCCTCCATGAAAAAATTCTCATGATGGCTGATAATGGGTCTCCCATTGCAAATCCTTCTTTTTGTCTATAGATTTTTTTTCTCTGTATTGAAAATAGGTGGATTTTGCAACAAATTGTAATAGTTCATATATGTCGTTAACTGTGAGATTGGTGCATCTTTTTAGGGTTCTGTCATTCCTGAGGCGTCCTTGCACTATGTGTAGTGTGACATCAATAGGGGTCTTTGTGAATAATGAAATGACATCATGTGAAATGAGGATCTGGTCTGATTCTATTTTCATATTTTTGAGGTCTTGTGCCAGCTCTTTTGAGTTTTTGCAGTGGTATTCTGATAGTCCAAGGAGGGGTTTGATGATTTCAACCAGGGCTTTTGATAAGTTGCATGTGACTGATCCGATACTGCCTATTGTTGGTCGCAGTGGGATATCCGTCTCATGTATTTTTGGGATTCCACAGATCCGGGGGGTGATGCTGGCTGTGGGTGTCAGGTGATCGTATGTGTCCTTTGTGATTTTTTTGCTTTCTAATAGGGGTTTAAGAAGGGCTTTTAGCATTTTTTTCTTTTCTTCTGTGGGGTTTGTTTTTATGATTTCATATGTGCTGCTGTCTGCCAACATGGTTTCCATCTGTTTTTCATATGTTTCCGTGTCCATTACTACTGTCGCTCTGCCTTTATCTGATGGGAGGATTATGATTGTTTTATCTTTCTTGAGTGAATTCAGTGCTTTTTCTTCTTCTTTTGTGACGTTGCTTTGTGGTAATTTGGCCATTTTGAGGATTCCTGCGACTGCATTCCGGAGTGTTTCTTTTTCCCCTTGGTCCTGGATTTTTCCACACGAGTTCTGTTGCTAGGATGTACTCTTCATGGGGTATTTTGGTTGGTGTGATGGCGAAATTCAGTTCTCTGCTCAGCACTTTTTTCTCCGTGTCCGTGAGTGTACGTTTTGATAAGTTTTTGACCCACTTAGCGTTTGTTTCGGTGTGTGTTTGTCTTTGCTCGTTCTTCTTTTCTTTGAGTTCTTTGAGTTTCTTTAAAAGGCGTTTTTTCATTATGGTGAATTCTTATTCATGTGTGTGTTTTAATTGTGCTTTTATCTGCTCCTGCGTTTTCTGGTCTGTCAGGTAGTGTTTCTTGAAAATGTTAATTTCCTCCTTGATCTGGTTGTTGATTCTGTCCACTTTGTTTGCCGTCATTCTTATCCATTCTTTGATCAGGTCTTTCTGTGCTTTAGTGATAATTTTCTCTGTGTTTTTGGTTGGGATTGGACTTTTTATGTTGAGGCTTGCTAGTGTGACATCCTCATCTCTGCAACGGAGGTTAAATTTCAGGTGGTTTCTGTAGCGTGCCCATGTTTTCTCCAGTTTCTCCAGCCGGCGGAAATCTTTGATACAATTTGGTCCATAACTTCCGCGTAGCTCAAGTAGGTTCATTTTATCTTCTTTTAATTATTTACCTTTTGTTCTTATTAAAGACAAAAATAGAAAGGAGATGTTTTTACCATCTTTACATGTTTCGACTGTTCACTGCAGCCTTCATCAGAAGTGTCAGCTGATTGCTGCGAGGTGTCATTTTATCAGCTGTCTTTCAAGGTAAAAGAAGACAAAATGAACCTACTTGAGCTCCAAAGTATCGACCAGCTGGTATCAAAGTATCAATACTTGAGTATCGATACACCCATCCCTAGCTAGCAAGCATAGTTGCCAAGTCCGCTTCTTATAAGCAACTTTGGGCTTGTTTTTTCTAAAGTCGTTTGCAAATCTCGTAAGTTGTGGTTTGTGGGTTTTTGGGCTTGTTTTTAAATGTATAGTTGCTTATTTGGGCTTGCTTTTGTGACAGCTCCCCCAGCTCCCCACAAAACACAAGTGCGATAGTTAGTTTGTTTAAGCACATATCCACACCCCCGTTTCCTGGTTACCGCGCACGCCCCACTGATCTCTATAGAGGAACTACATGGATCATTGGCCGCATGACATGAAGCCAGCTGGCCGCCATATTAGTACTTCCAAAACACTAGTACTGCGGCGGCATGAAATAAAGCGGCGTTGTTGGAGGTTTTAAGTAGAGTTTTATTAATCATACCACCGTCACAAGCTCCGCTCCCGGCGCCGTGCATGCGCGCCGAGAGCGAGCCCACGGCTCTCAGTGAAGAGGGGACACAAAGTCTGTGTCCTGCAGCAGAGGTTGAAGTGAGATTGAGAGAGAATGGTTACAATGCAGTATATATACACCCAACTACAACAATACATCAAAGCATTCACAGCAGTTGGTCTGATCAAACAGATACGGGACAGGCATGAGACATTTGCATGAAAGGCAACAATTAACATCACAGAAGTGAGCCAGACGAAACGGGGCTGCCTGTAGACATTAATACACATTTCACTGTTCTGTTATTTGCTCTAGCCGAGCGCTGTGTTTGACCAGTCTGTTTGTGGGGATTTACACCAAAGCACATCTACATATGTAAGATGCTCAGAAGAAGCACAGTAAGGACAAGACGCATGAACACTTTAACTTCACGGCTGTAAACGCAGCATGCAGCGGAAAAAACCCAGGAGTGCGAGCTGACTGTCTCTGTGTTCTGTCTGTGTGTTGTGGGGGTTGAATCAAACCGCTACACTGCTCACCCCCCCCCCCAGAGGGAACGGTAGGGGACCGTGACCTCGATGTTGTAGTCTGGGCAGCGAGCAGGGAAAAGCTCTGTGCAGGAGGAGGGGGGGTAGTACATGCTGACAGGGCGCGGGAAAATCGTTCGAGTCGTGCCAAAAGTGTTTGCTGCTCCGCGATGTCCCGTCTGAACATGCAGAGATCAGAAGAAGAAAAATTAGCCTCTGGCTCCTCTCGTGGCCATGAAGAAAAGCAGGAGCGGCTGTAAGAAAAAATAAACAAAAGCAGAGGGACTGGCGTGTTGGCTTTAGGTGCAGGAGCAACCCCAAAGCCCCCCGGGAACAGCTGACGGCTGAAATCCCTTTGTGCCGTGGCTGAGACCATTAAAAAATCCAGTGGCGAGCTGCATGCTTGCTTCAGGTGAACGGGCAGCCCTGAAGGTTCCGAGGGTGGCAATCGGCCGTTTTTCTTGGGCATGTGCAGCGGCGGAGGACGATGGCAGTCTCTTGTAGCCTTTATTGTCCCGTGCGTGATACGCCGTCCTCGTAACTCCCCGGTGCGCGCGCGGGGGTTCCGTGCTTGGGTGGGCCGCTGGAGAGGAGAACCAGGGTGCAGAATCTTGGTGGAGATCGGCGCAGACGGCGCTGATAAAATCTAGGTTGAGCTGTGGCTGTAGATTGGCCATGGTGCGTTGGAGCGGTGAGAGGAAATAGACGATATTTTGTCCCTCAGGCTCGTGCAGATGCGTTGGAGCGGTGGGAGGGAATAGACGATCTTTGTTCCTCAGGCTCGGGTGGATGAGTAGGATCGCTGAGAGGGAGGCGTAGCGGTGAGAGGGAGAAAACGTTCTGTGTCCCTCGGCTGGTCCAGCGTGGACGTCCCGATCTCAGGCGAGGGTCACGCCATGACGTTTTCTGCAGTTTTCCCGGTCGTGGGTGATGTCCGGAGAATGGCTCGCCTGTGTTGGCTCCGCGTCGAGGTCTCCCTGAAGCCGCAGGGAGGGCGGACCAGTCAGGCCGTTGCGACGGAGCATTCGTGCCCGGGTGCTGCGTTCGCTGGCCGCTCGTTTTTTTCAGCGTCGGTTCGCCAGCGTGGCCGTCCAAATCAGAAGGCTGCGTCGCACAAAGCGTGTGCGTCTTCAAAGGGTCACCAGTGCGGCGGCATGAAATAAAGCGGCGTTGTTGGAGGTTTTAAGTAGAGTTTTATTAATCATACCACCATCACAAGCTCCGCTCCCGGCGCTGTGCATGCGCGCCGAGAGCGAGCCCACGGCTCTCAGTGAAGAGGGGACACAAAGTCTGTGTCCTGCAGCAGAGGTTGAAGTGAGATTGAGAGAGCATGGTTACAATGCAGTATATATACACCCAACTACAACAATACATCAAAGCATTCACAGCAGTTGGTCTGATCAAACAGATACGGGACAGGCATGAGACATTTGCATGAAAGGCAACAATTAACATCACAGAAGTGAGCCAGACGAAACGGGGCTGCCTGTAGACATTAATACACATTTCACTGTTCTGTTATTTGCTCTAGCCGAGCGCTGTGTTTGACCAGTCTGTTTGTGGGGATTTACACCAAAGCACATCTACATATGTAAGATGCTCAGAAGAAGCACAGTAAGGACAAGACGCATGAACACTTTAACTTCACGGCTGTAAACGCAGCATGCAGCGGAAAAAACCCAGGAGTGCGAGCTGACTGTCTCTGTGTTCTGTCTGTGTGTTGTGGGGGTTGAATCAAACCGCTACAGTACAACCAAATCGACAGCCGCTAAACATAATGTCAACTTGATTTATATAGTTCACAGGCTGTGTCTCCATACCAAGAAGTTCAAAATCTGTTAATTTTGGGGGAAGTTACTGAGGTAAAAGGGGCCAGCCAGAGGCTTCACTTCTGGCAGCCAATGATCCATCCAGTTTTTCTATAGAGATCAGTGGCTTGCCCGACTCCACTCAGCTCTGTACTCGCTAATGGGACATGAGCTGTCAAGGTTTTTTTTATACAGATCAGTGCATATGGGACCTTAAATCAAAAAAAAAATTCTCCATTGAAATGAATGACAAGAGCAAAATTATCTTTTGAGCTAAATCAAATTTTGCCACAAGTTACACATATGATGTTTGTCAATTTAAGTACCTGGGTATTCATCTGAACAATAAACTAGACTGGTCACACAATACTGACGCACTCTACAAGAAGGGACAGCGCAGGCTGTTCCTGCTGAGGAGACTCAGGTCTTTTGGTGTACAAGGGGCGCTGCTGAAGTCATTCTATGACACGGTGGTGGCATCAGCCATCACTTTTGGAGTGGTCTGCTGGGGCAGTGGCATTACTGCAGCCAATAGGAAGAGACTGAACAAACTGATTAAGAAAGCTAGCTCTGTCCTGGGGCAACGCCTTGATCCGATGGAGGAGATAGGAGAGAGAAGGACGGTGGCTAAACTGTCATCTCTGCTGGAGTCCGAGTTCCACCCTATGCAGGACATACTGGATGCACTGAGGAGCTCATTTAGCAGCAGACTACATCATCCCAGGTGCACAACCGAGAGGTTTCGTAGGTCCTTCCTACCAACGGCTGTCAGACTGTACAACCTAAGCAGGGCTGCTCGCAGAGATAGCAAAAAGACGTAACAAACTAATAGTTTTTTGAATGCAAAAGATGCAATAGACTTACACAATGGTCCTCTCCGGCATACAACTAGGAACATACCGGTCGCTATGGAGGGTGAGAATATGTATGGGCACATAATCATACCATGTAGGATAACTAAATAGACGGTTATGCTGTTTCATCCCACCTAGCAACAATGCTCTGCACTGTGTGTGTTTATATACAGTATTTACATATTTATTCCATCTAGCTACAATGCTCTGCACTGGGTGTGTTTATATTTATATATCTATATATTTATTCCATCTAGCTACAATGCTCAGCACTGGGTGTGTTTATATTTATATATCTATATATTTATTCCATCTAGCTACAATGCTCCGCACTGTGTTTTTATATATCTACATATTATTCCATCTAGCTACATTGCTCCGCACTGTGTGTGTTTATATACTTGCATATTTATTCCACCTAGCTGCAATGCTCCGTACTGTGGGTGTTTATATATTTACATATTTATTCCATCTAGCTACAATGCTCTGCACTGTGTGTTCATATATTCATATATTTATTCCATCCAGCTACAATGCTCTGCACTGTGTGTCTGTGTGTGTGTGTGTGTATATATATATTTTATAGTAATATGTACATATGTATATTAGCTGCTCTTGCTTGCTTGTTTTTTTTCTTGCCTTCTGATTGTTGCTCTGAGTGTTGCTATCCCTGTGCTGTTGCAATCCTGGAATTTCCCCGTTGTGGGACTAATAAAGGCTTATCTTATCTTATCTTATCTTACCTTATCAATTTAAAGATAATTTTCCACGTAATTAAAGTTGTCAGGTGTCATATAATAATAGAGTAATATTTAGTTTTTGTTTAAACGACTAGCGGACAGCAACTCCCATCATCCCACATCACTAAACCGTAATCGTGTTTAGTGCTGTTACTTATGCAGAATGCACGTCTTTTCTTTTGATCAGAGTTTAAAAATTTCATTTATTCAACGTTTTTATGTTGACTGTGTTTACTATAAATTTGCTGCTGTTTATGCAGAATGCATATGTATTTTCCTTTAATTAGAGTTTATAAAATTGTGTTTTTCAGTGCTGACAGTGTTTAGTCAATTCACTGCAAACAAAAATACTTTCTACTGATATGTTATCAAGCAGCCTCTCTTTTACTCAGTATGGTAGGTTGCCTGTTGGGCTTTTTTTTTGGCTTGTTTTCACAGAGCTGGTTGCTTGTTTCTCTTGTGAAACCTGGCAATACTGCTAGCAAGCAGCAGCTCTATGCTACTTTTCCAGATTTGCTACCACAGCACGCGCACACAGCACAGAGATGGAGCAGAAGACTTTTATGTATATAAAATTGCTTGGTCTCATCGTTTATCTTTATTTGCACTATGGGAGGTCTGGGTCTATCTTTTGTCGCACTACGGTTAATATTACTGTACATAGATTGCTGTTGTTGTTTTTCCATCTTTATTCCTTTTTCTATTTTTATATTGTGCACACCACTGAAGAGAGAGAGAGGCACTATTTCAATTCTCCTGTATGTCCTGTATGGAAAGTAGTATTGATAAATAAAATCTTTGAATTTTGAATTTTTGAAGAATGCCAGAGAGAAAGAGGAGCACCGTGTCGTCTGGCTATATCTCCAGGCAGAAAATGAAACAACGGCAAGCTGTACAATTTGTAAAAAGGTTGTGAAATACAGTGGAAATACAACTAATTTATACAAGCATATGAAAAATCATCCAAATGATAATGCCGAGCTACAGAAACGGAGAGAGGAGGACAGAAATACCCTACCGCCAGACCCCGACAGACCCAGACCCCCGACCCTGAGGCAGAGATCATTGGCAGAGGCCTTTCAGTATGGCAAAGAATATCCAGGTATTTTAGTCATCTTTGGCATTAGTTAATATTAATTTTAAAAGTGCAACTGGTCATTTGTTACTTTAGCCAACTCAAAAAGTATAAATTATGCTAAGACCTTGGACAATACATTTATCCCATTGAAATGTTTTATTTAAATGAATACATTTACTGGAATTGAAACAAATATACTGAATATAATCTGGCTCAGATTTGATTGAAAATAATTACCCTTCTGTGTTAGCTGGGAAAGTGATACTGTATGTATTTACCTCTAAACTTCGTCCAAATTCTGTCCTGGGTTTTAACTAATTAATAATCCAAAGGAAAAACCACAAAACACTTAAAGCTCATGAAAATTAATTCAGATTTAGTAATTTGAAGATGCCATCCACCTTAATGATTAAAAAGTATCGGTATCTTATTGGTATCGGCGATACTGGCCCTGTATTTACTTGGTATCGGATCAATACCAAATCTTGCAGTATCGCACACCGCTATTACTCAGCAATCCGCCACTACTGGGTGAACAAATATCTGTCTTTTTGTCCGTCAGTTTTCTTCCTCTGCCACTAAACAGCAAAAGTGCTAAAAGTGTTTCCACCCGGTTAGAGTCCACGGTTGGTCTGAGAATATACCTACGAGAGTTGAAAGTTAAGCGTTAGTTACAGTAAGGTCCAAATTGGTCCAGGTCTGGTTCAGTAAAGCTTAACTGTGTCCCAGTTGGAGTCCGTCAAAAGAAGTGCATTTCTGCTGCGTAAGTGGACACACAAAAGAATGCGTGGGGAGTATCGCAGCAGGATACCCCAGGAAAATACAGTGGCTGGTGACCGCGGAGTAATACAAAAACTATAAAAGACAAAAAATAGAGATGATAAGGTTATAATAAGAAATAACCTTAAGGCAGAAAGACACAGAAAGAGAGGAAAGACAAAAAAATAACTAAATAAATAAAAGACAAAAAACAAAGATGATAAAGTTAGGATAACCTTTAAATAGAAAAAGGGAGCCAGAGAGAGACAGAGACAAAAATTACAAAAGCAAAAAATAGAGAGTAAAGGTTATAACGAGAGATAATTTTAAAATAAAGATAAATAGTCCTAATATAATAAGGATGAACTTTAATGCGATAACAACCAAAATGTCTTAAGGCATAATTCAAAACAAGTCTAAATAAAATAAAATAACCCCTAAAAATATATATAAGATAAAATAACCTCTGATTAGAATAAAATAAAATAAATACATTAGATAAATAACTGCAGTTTGTTTGGTTATTTTCATGCTTGTATGTGTGTTTTTAATGTTTTACGGTTTACTTTGGTGAAAAAAAATGGGTAACTGTTGCAAAAGAGAGATAGACTGCGAGAACGTGGAAGTCAGGTAGCGGGGCAGAAATTGAGGTTGCTTGTCTTGTTGTTGTGCAACACAAGAGGATGAGAATGAGATTTTTGTGTTGTCAGGCGAGTGGTAAATTATGCGTAGGAAGGATAGGAATAGCACACGGTTTTTAGCAAAGTGGAGAAAAAGGTTCGGGTTTACAGGCAAGCTTAAAACGGCTGACTGTCAAGCTCTTGTAGATGATAAAAAACAGGCAGCAGATGGCAGCAGGTGAAAGCAAAACAAATATGATGTGGTGGAGGCAGAAAAATGGCTTAAAGCAGCAAGAAAGTAGCAGACTGACTTAGAGCTTGTGATGGTAAAGAACAAGATTCAAGACTCTCAACATTCTGACAATGGTAAGAAAAGAGACTTGTCTAACATGTGTCCTATCTCTTCCAATCTCTGTGCAGACGACTGTGACGAGGCGGTGCTGGGTCATGCTCCTCCCCCTACCCCTCTTCCATTATATCCTGACCTCAGCAAAATGGCGGCGGCCACGTCCTCCACCAAAGAGTTTCTTCCTCCTCCTCCTCCTCCCACTGACTTCAGACCCAAGGTCAAGAGCAACAAGGACTGGGGTACCAGGGAGCAGCCACACCGAGGTGCCAAAGAGTTAAGTAAATATGCACACTCTTATCCACACTCTCCCACAATTCAACCCATTAAGCCTGAGAATTATGACATATTTGCTGTCACTGAACAATATCCTATGATTGAACTTTCAAATCCAGCATATGTAGGGCCACCTGGACCTGATGAGGCTAACCCAGAGGCCCTGCATGTTTCAACCCACAATTTTAGTTTACAGACCATGGACTGACACTGATTTCTCTGAAGCAGTGAAAGAAATCCCACATCCAAAAGATAAACCCACACAGTTTTTTGAAGGGATGGCAAATCTCCTTGACAGCTTTAAATTAAATGGACAGAACATGCTTACAGAAAATTTTTAAAAGTTGATTGGTGTACTGTGTCAGGTAGTTGGAGCTCAAAAGATGCTACAGGTAATATTTTGCCTCCAACAAATGCAAAGTTACAACAACAGATGAGAGAATTGAACGACCGCATTGGAAATAAATGGTGAGTGAAGCATGATTGGACAAGAATTCAAAACACAACGCAAAATAAAGATGAAGGTGTGGAAGCTTACAGGACCAGACTGCAAGAAATTTTTGATGGCCATTCCAGTTTAATTAAGCCTGTTAATGACACAAGTGTAGAACCTTATTGGCAGCATTTAAAAAGTGTTTTCTTGCTAAACATGCACCCATATCTGGCTAAATACAGCCACAGACACCTGGTTACAAATCGCACTTGTGCTTTTGGTGATGTGTTAAACATGTTAAACATGCAGAATGATTGGAAGAGGAAAGGACGGAAAGGGAAGATAAAAAAAAAAACCTCAAAAGCACAACCAACCCCTGTTTATATGCTTGCTGATCCCAGGGGGGAGACCGAGGCTTCCCCCACCTCTGTCTTTTACAAGGGTCCACCATATGGAGGAGGAGGACGAGGGCAAAGGAGAGGGCGTGGTCGCAGAGCCGCCTACCCGCAGCCATGGGCGCATGATGTTTGTCGCCAATGTGGACAATGAGGGCACTGGCAAAGACACTGCCCCAAGGGCCTGCCACATTGGGAAGGGAGAGGAGGACCCCGCACCCAGTTGCTGCCGCAACACACACATGACCATAACATGTGACTAACCGACCTGAAGCTAAGTACAACACATGACACTTACACTGACAATGACACAGCAGACATTTTTCATTTACCTGATTTTGACTTGATGTTAACATTGCAGTGTTTATCTGAAGTGACAATGGAGGTTCAAGGCATCCCAATAAGGTTTCTCTGTGATACAGGTCTGTGCAGATCAGTAATTGCAGGGACAGATGTCAGGGGTTTCTCAAAGTCAGATCAAACAGTAGCTGTCAAATCCGCAAACGGTAAGCTAAAAACAGAGCACCTCTCCAAAACTGTAAAGGTAAAACATCCTGTCACAGGTGACATTGCAGAAGGTTCTTTCATATTATCACAGGTATAGCCCGTTCACCTTTGGGGAAGAGATTTCCTCACAGCCCTCAATATTGCCATAATCCCAACAGAGAACGGTATGAGAGCATCACATTTTCCACATGTGGCAGGAGTGAATGTATTGCAGGATTTCAATGTGCCAAGGTACTGCTACTCACTACGTTTGGTTTCGGTCGGACCACACTCAGTGACATCACAACTACACACAAAAGCTATGCAATATATGGCTGCACGGTGGCGCAGTGGTTAGCACTGCGGCAGCACAGTTTACCCTTGGCCGGGGGATTGTGGGGATCGTGGGATCGTGGGTTCGATCCCAGCCCCCGACCAACAGTGATCTGTGTGGAGTTTGCATGTTCTCCCCGTGTTGCGTGGGTTTACTCCGGGATTTCTCCGGTTTCCTCCCACATGCCAAAAACATGCATGTTAGGTTAATTGGCTGTTCTAAATTGTCCCTAGATATTTGTTTCCTATAGGCCCTTAGAATAGAGGGTTAGTATTAATGAAAGCGCTTTGAGTGGTCTTTGTGACTAGAAAAGCGCTATATAAGTGCAGGTTAGTTAGTAGTTAGTTAGTAATATTTTGAGTCCAAAATCCCTACTACACAGCAGGCCACAGATCAATATTGTTTTGCAGTATGTATGACAGAAATTTAAGTGGCCCAGACCCAAATTATGAAAAAACATTCCTTGCAAATCCATCCTCCAGACTGGTCATTAAAAATCTGTACTGGTCACAAAGAGGCTATGTGGGGGTATCTGTTGTGTGGTGTGATGAGGACAACAGACGTTTTAAACGTTGTGAGGCTCCCCACATCCCACTAGTGAAACCCAAACATGTGTACTGGAAGAATGTAGGTCAGCTTTTAACAACATCAGAGGAATGTGGTCAATCTTGGAAACAAACTCCTGATTTAAGGGTTCAATATTCTCCAAAACTGGACACCTACTCACTTCCTTTGAACTGTGTGACCACAGTGCAAAAAGAAGTCCACAATGATGTTCCCAACTCACACGTTATCACTTTTTACATTAACACAAGGAGAAGAACACACACTCTGACAAATCCCAAATTCTCTGTGGGCAACAGGAAAGGCAGATGTAAGGTTAATAAAAAATGCAGAGCTGGTCAAAATAAATGATAAATGACATTATAGACCATACCAAAGACAGTATCCTTGACGTTCTGAAGCCCAAGAAGGCATTAAACCGCCCATAGAGGAACTGAAAGCAGCAGGTGTCATTGTACCATGTCCAAATTCTCCATGAAACACACTTTTGTTTTCTGTGAGGAAGGCTGGACTATCTTCCGGATGGCGAATGGTCCAAGACCTTCAGGTGGTTAACAAAGCAGTCATCCCAAGAGCTGTTTCAATCCCAGACCCATATAATTTGTTGAATGACCTACATTCACATTTGAAAACAAGAGGTACATATTCACCAGATTACCACAAGGTTACTGTGAATCACCAACCATTTTTTCACAGGCAATGTCAGCAAATTTGGCACAGTTTATTCCACCTAACGGGAGCCAGTTGCTCCTTTATGCTGATGACATTTTGCTGGCATCACCTGATGAAGAAACATGCAAACAAGACACCATTGCCTTATTGCAATTTTTAGCAGAACAAGGCCACAAAGTCAACAAGGAAAAATTACAGTTGTGGAAAAATGAAGTCAAATATTTAGGCCACGTTTTGTCAGCAGCAGGCAGACATGTTGATCCAACTTGAAAACAAGCTATTTTGTCAGCTCCAAAACCCATCACAAAAAGAGACATGATGTCATTTTGTCACTCTAAATTATTGTCACTCTTGGATTGCAAACTATTCATTTTAGGTACAACCTTTATCTGATCTCATTTACAAAACACCCATGGCTCAGGTAGACAAAATTGAGTGGACACCTGAGGCAGAAGAGGCATTTGTTAAAATGAAAAAACTTTTGGCCAGCACTGATGTCCTGGCACTCCTCAATTACAAAAAACAAAACAAAACAAAACAAAACATTTGTGTAAATGGCTGATTGTAGAGAGGGGAACATGATGTCAGTCCTTCTTCAGCCAAATGGCACAAAAATGTGTCCGGTAGCATCTTATGCCACAAGACTTGACCCTGTCACAAGGGCACTACCACCAGGTGTGCAGGCTGTCATAGCTGCCTCTATGGCGGTGCAGGCCTCAGCAGGGCCTCAGCTCTTTTTCATCCCTTCACCCTAAAGGTAACACATGCAGTATCAGTCATCTTGTCACAAAGTAAAATATCAGTCCTCTCACCATCCGGACACCTTGCATACGTGACAGTGCTATTATCACAGCCTCATCTAACCATTGAATGTTGCACGGTAACAAATCCAGCAAGTGTTTTGCCAATCTCAACAGAAGGCGAACCTCATGACTGTTTGTTAGAAATTGAGAGTGAAACATTACCATGCCCTGATTTGCAGGACACACCTTTGGAGAACTCTGATCTCACATTGTTTGTTGACGGCTCTTCCAAACATGACTGTACTGGTTCAAGCTTGTCCGGTTTTGCAGTTGTCACCCATGACACCATTTTACGAGCACAAAAGCAACCATCACATTATTCTGCACAGGCAGCTGAATTAGTTGCTCTAACTGAAGCTTGTAAATTAGGCCAAGGAAAAACACTCACAGTGTACACTGACAGTCAGTATACTTTTTTCTACCATCCATCACTTTGCACAACAGTGGAAGAAAAGAAGCATGATTATATCAACAGGAAAGCCAATCCAAAACAAAGACCTCATTTTAAAACTCTTAGGCAGTGTAGAACTTCCCTCTAAATTACCCGTATGTGAATGTGCAGCACACACCAATGGCACAGATCTAGTTTCTAAGGGCAACAGCTTTGCAGATCAAACAGCCAAGGCTGCTGCACTTGGCCTTACTGGAAAGGACACAACGCCAGGTCTTCTTTTAACACTGACAGAAAACTTGTCACATGACATTCTCACTGAGGCCCAGAAAACAGCACCACAAGCCGAAATTTATAGATTGATCCAAAAGGGAGCACTTTTTGACAACACCTCCAATCTTTACAAATGCAGCAACAACAAACCCATTTTACCACGCAAACTGTTTCAGCAGGCCTCCACTCTGTTACATGGGGTTTCCCATGTATCAGTGGGGGGTATGATCTCTATGCTGAACAGATCCTTTACTGCTTATGGATTCAGCCAATTTCCCACTCAATTTTGTAAGAAATGCCTAATCTGTGCAGAAAACAATGTTCAAGGGAACTTGAGGCCTGAAAAAGGCACCTTCCTTGCATCAACTTATCCATTTCAAAACATTTGCATGGACTTCATTGAGTTAGATAAATATGAAGGCAAACAATATTATTTGGTTATTTGTGACATGTTTACCAAGTGGACAGAAGCCTTCCCTTGCACTCACGTAAATGCTGCTACAGCAGCAAAAAAAAAAAAAAAAAAAAAAAAAAACTGTTGGCAGAAATTGTGCCCAGATTTGGAATACCTGAAAAGATTTGCTCACATAATGGAACAGATTTTGTAAATCAGATTACATCACACAGGCACAGCACTCAACATTAACCTGAAAAACCACTCAGTTTACTATCCACAATCTGCAGGATTGGTGCCATGCACAAATAGGGCCATTAAAGAAAGGCGTAGAAAAACAATGGCAGAAGCGGGACAAAATTGGATATATTGCCTACCCTTAGTTCTGTTCTACATGAGAATAGTTTCCACCAAAGGGTGCTATCCCCATTTGAAATAACGTGTGGCAAACCTTACTATCTCCCACCATTAAGACCATTTAATTCAGATGATGAGGAAGTGTGCTTAGCTGATTACATGCAAATAATGTTGACTGACAGAGATATTGTTCACACTGCTCTTCCTAGGATCTGGTCCTTATCAAAGTCATCAAAAAGAAAAACTGGGCCGACACTCCCTGGCAAGGACCACACAAAGTCATCCTGGTGATGCCAACAGCCGTGAAGGTCGAAGGACGTAACTCTTGGGTGCATTTGACACATTGCAAACTTTACCCGGCTCAAAACCCTCAACAAGAGACTGTTTAATCCCCATTGCAAACTATATCCTACTAAAAAATCCTCAACAAAGTGACTGTTTAACTGTTTCTCTATATGAGTGTCGGCTGACGGTTTGCCCCTGTAATGGCTTGTGTAGAGAAACAACTGTTGTTGTTGGCATTTTGTAGACAAAATGCCAAAATGCCTTTGTAGACAAAATGCCTGAGAGAGACGGTTTGCAGCAGAAGGATGTGAATGGTACACCTGTTTTTTCATCATCATCATCCTTGTGGTGACACTTTTGTTTTGGTTATTTTTAGGGACACCATTACTTGTTTATTGCAGGGCTAGATACATGACTCACACACATCATAACTGGCTAGAAGGACCAGGCTATGAGGATCATATTTATGCTGACAATGTGTGGTGGAAGTATGCTAATTACACAGCCAAAACAGCTAATCATTCAAATTGTTGTGTGTTCTTTGCTCCCACTCTCAGCTAGCCAAAGATCTGTTACTGCTAAACCAATGGAACTATCAGAAGCTGTTTGTTTCTTGCAAGAGGCTATGTATAGAAATAGTACAGCAAGCATTAATTTGAATCACACCTGTCACATTGCCTATGATTCCACTGATCAGAGACACGATGACACCCTTTACTCGATGAAGGCACGGTTAACCTCACCAGGGAATTTTTCCTTTTGTCTAAAAGGATGTGGAAGCACCTCTTTGGGCGGTTTATTGCTTTCTAGGTGTGCAACGGTGCATAGTACGTTTCACCCCTGTACTGCTACCTGCCAGACCGATGTAGTAGGCAAAAGCTGTCCTGAAGATCCTTTTTGTCAGCCTAGGAGTCTGGAAGGTGATGTCACCCTGCAGGAGCTCTGTAAGGCTGCAATTTGTGAATCTCACAAGTATGGCACGCACATGGTGACAGGGGTTGGTGGCTGTGTGGCCATCGTGCCTACTCACACCTGCCCACGAATTGGGGACGGTGTGTGCCCCCGTAGTTGTGACTGACCATACCATCGTCGCCAGGACAGGCAGGCAGGGTGAAGAGAGATGTCTCCTTTCCACCACATGATCCCATTTGGAGCACAGATGTGCCAAAAGAATTCAAATTAGAAACTACAGGGCAGAAGGTACTTCATTCCCTGTTTCCTTGGGTGGGAGTGGCTAAGAACACTTTGTTCTTACACTTTGTTCTTACACCACAGCAATCTGAGCCACGATCTCCCCCGATACAAACAGTTTATTAAATGCCCCACCAGAGGAAAGAACACGCTGGATCACTGTTACACTACAGTGAAGGACGCGTATTGCGCTGTTCCCCGTGCTGCGCTCGGACTATCTGATCACGTGATGGTCCACCTCATTCCCACATACAGACAGAGACTGAAGCTCACTAAACCTGTTGTGAGCACTACGAAGAAATGGACCAGTGAAGCTGAGGAAAAGCTGAGCACGTGCATGGAAATAACTGACTGGGGCATGTTTAAAGGAGCCATGCATGATCTGGATGAGTACACGGACACTGTGAACTCATATATCCACTTTTGTGAGGAGAGCATTCTTCCATCGCGCACCAGGGTGAGGTACTCAAATGACAAGCCCTGGTTCACAGCTAAGCTCAGACAGATCAGGAAGGAGAAGGAAGCAGCGTTGAAAAGTGGAGACAGGGACTGCTACAGGGAGGTTAAATATTGGTTTAACAGAGAGCTGAGGAGAGCTAAATCTGTGTATTCTGAGAGACTCCAGCAGCAGTTCACGGCTAACGACTCTGCTTCTGTGTGGAGAGGACTGAGGCAAATCACCAACTATCGGCCTCAGGCTTCTAAGGGTCAGGATGACAAAGCCCTTTGTCAAAGACTGTCCCAACACTATGCCCGTTTTGACACCTCATCAGCTGTGTCCAACCCCCCCCCCCCCCAGCTCCACTGCCTCCACGGTCCCTACTTCATCAAAGGCGGCCCCCCTCCTCCCCCCGCCCTTGTCATCAGTGAGCAGGACGTGCACAGACAGTTCTCCAGACTGAACCCGCGCAAGGCCTCAGGTCCGGACGGCGTGTCTCCCTCCACCCTGAGACACTGTGCGAAAGAGCTGACTCTTGTCTTCACAGACATTTTTAACACCTCCCTTAAGCTATGCCACGTGCCGACCTGCCTCAAATCCTCCACCATCATCCCTGTCCCCAAGAAGCCACGGATTACTGGACTTAACGACTACAGACCTGTAGCGCTCACCTCTGTAGTCATGAAGTCCTTTGAGCGCCTGGTCCTGCCCCACCTCAAGTCCATCACCACTCCCCTCCTGGACCCGCTGCAGTTTGCCTACCAAGCCAACAGGTCTGTAGACGACGCAGTCAACCTGGCCCTCCACTCCATCCTGCAGCACCTGGACTCCCCGGGAACCTATGCCAGGATCCTGTTTGTGGACTTCAGCTCCGCATTCAACACCATCCGCCCCGCTCTGCTCCAGGACAAGCTGTCCCTGCTCAACGTGCCTGACTCCCTCTGCAGGTGGATCACCAACTTCCTGACGGACCGGAGGCAGCATGTGCGGCTGGGAAAGACTGTCTCAGACTCTGTTAGCATCAGCACCGGATCACCCCAGGGCTGTGTACTTTCCCCCCTACTCTTCTCCCTTTATACCAACTCCTGCACCTCCAGCCACCAGTCTGTCAAGCTGATCAAGTTTGCGGACGACACCACCCTCATCGGGCTCATCTCCAACAGCGACGAGTCCGCCTACAGGAGAGAGGTGGCCCAGCTGGCGTCCTGGTGCAACAACAACAACCTGCAGCTGAACTCTCTGAAAACAGTGGAGATGATTGTGGACTTCAGGAAAGTCACAACCCCTCTGCCCCCCTCACCGGCTCTCCCATCACCACTGCAGATTCCTTCCGCTTCCTAGGCACCACCATCACCAGGGACCTCAAGTGGGAGCCGACCATCAGCTCCCTCATCAAAAAGGCCCAGCAGAGGATGTTCTTCCTGCGGCAGCTGAGGAAGCTCAAGCTACCCACCAAGATGTTAGTGCAGTTCTACACAGCCATCATCGAGTCCATCCTCACCACCTCCATAACCGTGTGGTACGCAGGAGCCACTGCCAGGGACAGACTAAGGCTGCAGCGCGTCGTGCGCGCTGCTGAGAAGGTGATCGGCTGCAAGCTCCCATCTCTCCAGGATCTGTACATCTCCAGGACCCGGAGGCGTGCTGGCCGGATCATAGCCGATCCTTCACACCCTGGTCACGTACTGTTTGCCCCCTTCCCCTCAGGTAGAAGACTTCGGTCCATTCAGACTAAAACCTCCCGTCACATGAACAGCTTCTTCCCCTCTGCCATCAGACTGCTGAACACTATGTGACTTATTAGACTCTCGTGCACTAACTATGTACAGCAGCTCAACCAGACCCATGTCAATCATCACTGTTTTCTTTTTGCATTACCGACTGCACTATGTGGTACTCCACAATATCTGCTGCTCGCTAATATATTTAAAAACTGCTTTGACTAGTATTACTCATTCTTATTCTACACTTTATTGCATGTATAGTTTTTTATTTATTTTATTTTATCATGTTTGATATTGCAGCATTGCACTGAGACAAACTCCTAGTTTGTGTACTACATGAACAATGGCAATAAATCTGATTCTGATTCTGATTCTGATTCTGGATTGAAACAACTAATTGTAGATTACAGTCATTTGTGAATTTTTCTTTGTCTGCTTTTTCTGGTATAAATGAGGAATTAACGGCTCTTAGACTTATGTTGACCCAAAATAGAATGGTTCTTGATCAAATAACTACCGCCCGGGGGCGATGGGGGGGGGGGGGGGGGTGCAATTGTAGGTGATTATTCTACTTTTTTCCTTGAAAATGATGCAGATGGTCACGTGATTGCCTCAGCCATACAGAACCTGACTGCCTTGCAGGCTGCCATGGCCAAGGACAATGTTGCTGATGATCATACTTGGTTAAGTTGGTGACTCTCTTCATGGAGAAGTCTCATCATGAGCCTGTTAATGATTTTTGTGGTATTATTTTTGGCCTTTTCTTGTGTCATTCCGTGTATCCATAGTATGCTGATGAGACTTGTGCATGTTAACTTAGTGATGAACCACTGAACAGTTGTCGGGGATGGTGGGGATGATGTACAAACAGTGCAAGCTCAACGTGTCTCTCCATGACCCAAGTACAGATTAAAAATATGATTGACATACAGAAAACTGAAAGGAGATGCATGATCATGATGTGAAGTTGAAATGTACTACTTGTAAATGCATTTATAAAGTTTGAAACATTATTATTACTTTTATTTTATTTTCACGTTTGACTGTGACAAGCTCCGCGATCTCCAAATGTTGCAGTCCTTTAGAGAGGCCATTGGTAGAAACATGAATGAACTGAGCTTTCCAGACAATGCCTCAGTTGAAGACCGATGGACCACTCCTCCGTGATGCATTGACTGCTGCTGCCAAAGAAACGATTGGTCACAAACACAAGAAAAACCAAGACTGGTTCAACGAGAATGATGAAACAATCACTGACCTCATAGAGGCTAAACGTCATGTACGTCTTGCGTTTGAAAATGATTCGTCTGCAAAGAATCAACAGAAACACCAGCAAGCAAAAGTGGCATGCCAGAGAGGGATTTGTAAAGGCCAAAACACTTGGTGGCAGCAAAAAGCAGAAGATTTGCAAAAATATGCCGACCAACGGGATATGCACCGTTTTTATGCTGCAGCGAAGGAGATCTTTGTCCCCTCCAGATTATCTGTGGGCAGCCTAAAAGATACAAATGGCTCAACCATTATCACAGACACCAAGGGGATCCTTGACCGTTGGAAGTCCCACTTTGAGAGTCTGTTAAATAGTCACTTTTGCACACCTAGTGATCTCCTCTGCAAGAGCCTGCAACATCCCACTCGCGAGTGGATGTCTACACCACCTTCACTACACGAGCTAAATAAAGCTATAAAGCACATGAAGACAGGCAAAGCATCAGGACCAGATAACATCCCGCTGGACTTCTATCTTCATGGAGGTCCCGAGGTGAAAAACTATTTAATGCAGCTTCTACTTAAAATATGGGAAACCAAGATGTTACCAAGTGACTTTAAAAATGCAAATATAGTTACCATTTTCAAGAAGGGAGATAGAGAGAACTGCAGTAACTACCATGGCATCTCACTACTGAGCATTGCAAGCAAGATCTTTGCTCGTATCCTTCTCAACCATCTTCTTGTAGTAGGTGAGGATGTACTTTCTGAGTCTCAATGTGGCTTTAGACCCTCTCGTGGTACAGTAGATAGGATATTCTGTGCTCAACAACTCCAGGAAAAGAGCCAAGAACAACAACAACCACTCATGTTCATCTTCTGGGACCTCAAGAAGGCCTTTGATCGAGTTCCTCGCCCTGCTATGTGGGCTGTTCTTGCTCGTTTTGGATGTCCAGATGATTTCATTGCTCTCATTCACGCTCTCCACAATGGCATGGTTGGTAGGGTTTGCCACCAAAATACTCTCTCAGACCCTTTTCCCATCACTAGTGGTCTCAAGCAAGGATGTGTCCTTGCTCCAACCTGCTTTTCGTTGTATATGGCTGCAATGCTAAATGAAATACCACCAACAACCCCTGGTATCAATCTGCGATACCGCTTGGATGGGGGGGGCTTTTTAATCTTGCTCGCTTTCACATGAAATCCAAAACCTCGGTCACCAGTGTTCATGAATTGCAGTTTGCAGACAATAATGCCACACCAGCTCAGAATGTTGATGACCTCCAGAGGATAGCTACCATTTATAATGACTCTTATAAGCATTTTGGAATGGAAGTTAACACTGACAAAACCAAAATCCTCAACCAACCAGCACCTGGTCAAACTTCCTCAAGGACCAACCTTAAGATTAATGGAAATCCTGTTGATGAAGTGGAGCATTTCTCTTACCTTGGTAACATCCTCTCAAAAATACCAACTTGTGCAAAGGACATCGAAAACCGCATAAAAGCTGCACACTCCGCATATGGACGCCTTTGTCTTCGAGTCTTCAATAATCATGCGATAACCATCTGCACCAAAATCATGGTTTTTCAGGCCGTTGTTCTTTCCACCCTTCTTTACGCCTGTGAAGCCTGGACCTTGTATCTTCGTGATATCAAGCGCCTTGAGAACTTCCAACAAAGAAAGCTCAGACAAATACTTGGCATTCGTTGGGAGGATCGACTTTCAAACAATGAGATTCTCAAGCGCGCTCTGCTGCCTAGTGTGGAAGCTACCATCTTGCAGCACCGCCTTCGATGGACAGGACATGTCGTATGGATGGACCCCACCAGACTACCACGAATCATGCTCCAGGGGGAGCTTGAGACAGGAAAAAGACCACATGGTAGGCCAAAACTGTGCTACAAGGACCAGCTAAAATGTTCCCTGAAGCAAGCCAACATAGACAAAAGATCCTGGAAACAACTTGCCACCGACAGAGCAGCCTGGAGATGAAGAACTTGGGAAGGCACAGACTCATTTGAGAGGCTCAGAAAATAACGGGATGATGATAAACACAAACGAAGACAAGAAGAACAAAACCAACTACGTCCCCCACCCACAATAAAATGTGACTTCTGCCCACGACAGTTCAATCATAGGCTGGGCCTTCAGAGCCACATCCGCCATCGACATCGATCACAGATGGCAACGTCCTGAAAACTAAGATGAAACCAAGGCTCGGACACGAGCTGGAGCCGACGACGACATTACTCTTATTTTTGTTTTTGCATTTTATCACATTTTATTATTATTGTTGTTTTGTTTAATCCTTTGTTTGTTTTATACAAGGTGCAATAATACACAGCTATGTTTGTTTTTATACAAGCTGCAATAATACATAGCTATGACACAGATGTATCCTTATTTTATCTTTACTACTATTTTATCATCATTCTGATTTCACTGTTTTTACCATTAATTACTTTCATCATTAATTAATGAGTTTATTGTTCCATTTCTCCTCCTAAAGGACTAAAACGTTAGCCAGTGCTGGGGCAGCAGGGCCAATGGTGGACTTTCCCCGTCACTAGCTAGTTAGGATATGTTGCACGCAAATGCACTGGACTTTAGCATAGCTGCCAGATGGGGTTTTAGATGCCATAAATCATTCTTTTATGATGCCTTGTATGGCATCAAATGGGAGAGAATGATAGAAAAGTTTTAAATTTGTTTCATATTTGTGATTTGCTTTGTCTCAGAGTCTGTGTGAAAGTGCTAAAGATGCTCATGCAGCTGTACTTTGTTATCACTTTGTTTTAGTTCACTTGTACTGTTCCTGTGTGACTAGTGCTGAGTGAGTGTCACGGTTCCTGAGAAAGCGATAATCTGTGCACCAAGTTTTGACCAGATGTACTGAACGAATCATCATGGACATTCTCTCCTCCATCTCTCAGATAACGAAGGGCTTAAAGGACTTAGCAATGTATGTTTGAGTCAGAATGATGTGCGGCTAGGCTCTGAGACTGTTTTTGTGTTGTTTTCCACTGGCCTGTGTAATTGAATTTGCTGAAACTTTGATCCTGCCTTATTCTTGACTGAAGGTTAAGAAGAATTTTTTTAACAATGGCGTATGCAAACTGATGAGGGTCAGGGTCAGCAGAAATGACAGCGCTCATATGAGACAACATCCATCCATGCATCCATCTTCTACCCCTTTTCCAGAGGTCCAGGTCGTGGAGGCAGCAGTTCAAGGAGAGAAGCCCAGACATCCTTCTCCCCAGCCACCTGCTCCAGCTCTTCAGAAAGGATACCAAGACGTTCCCAGGCCAGCTGGGAGACACATTCTCTCCAGTGTGTCCTGGATCTGCCCCAGGGTCTCCTCCCAGTGGGACGTACCTAGAATACCTTAAGTGGGAGGTGTCCAGGAGGCATCCTAATCAGATGCCCAAACCACCTCAACTGGCTCCTTTCAATGTGGAGGAGCAGCGGTTCTACTCTGAGAATTTTATGGATGACTGAGCTTCTCACCCTATCTCTAAGGGTGAGTCCAGCAATCCTATGGAGAAAGCTCATTTCATCTGCTTGTATCTGCAATCTGATTCTTTCAATCATTACCCAAAGCTCATGACCATAGGTGAGGGTAGGAACATAGATTGACCGATAAACCATGGGCACCACGGTGGTGCAGTGGTTAGCACTTTTGCCTAACAGCTAGAAAGTTCCAGGTTCAAATCCCCAGGCTGGCAGGGGTAGGAACCTTTCTGTGTGGAGTTTGTATGTTCTTCCTGTGCTGTCTGGGTTTACTCCGGGGGCTCCGGATTCCTCCCACAATCCAAAGACATGCATGTTGGTTGTTCTAAATTGTCCCTAGATGTCTGTTTCCTATAGGCCCTTAGAATAGAGGGTTAGTACTAGTGAAGCATTTTGAGTGGTCTTTGAGACTAGAAAAAGCGCTATGTAAGTACAGGTCCTTATCCCCTTATCCCTTAAATCAATAGCTCTGCATTATAGCTCAGCTCCCTGTTCACACAACAGACTGGTACAGCATTCATATCACTGCAGATGCTGCTCCAATCTGTCTGTCAATCTCCCACTCCATTCTCCCCTCACTTGTGAATAAGACCATGAGACACTTAAACTCTTCCACTTGGAGAAGGCGCTCGTCCCCAACCCATAGAGGACAAGCCACCCTTTTCCGGTTGAGCACCGTAGACTTGGACTTGGAGGTGCTGATTTTCATCCCAGCCACTTCACACTCAGTAGCAAACCATCCCAGCAAGACCTGTAGGTCATTGCTTGATGAAGCCAACAGGATGACATCATCTGCAAACAGCAGAGATGAGATCCTGTGGTCACCGAACATGACACCCTCTGTTCCTTGGCTGTGGTTAGAAATCCTGTCCATAAAAATTATGAACAGGATCGGTGACAGCCCTGACGGAGTCCAACTGTCACTGGAAACGAGTAAGACTGAGTGTTGGCTATACAAACCAAACTCTCACAATGGTTGTACAGAGACCAGATAGCTCATAGCAACAAGCCTGATACGCCATACTCCCAAAGCACCCCCTCACGAAAAACGATGAGGGACGGAGTCGAATGCCTTCTCCAAGTCCACAAAACACATGTAGACTGGTTGGGCAAACTCCCACAAACTCTCAAGGATTCTTGAGAGTTTTAAGAGTTGGTCCGATGTGCCACGGCCAGGACAAAAACCACATTGCTCCTCCTGAATCCGAGGTTCGACCAACGGCTGGATGCTCCTCTCCAGTACTCTGGCATGGACCTTCCCAGGGAGGCTGAGAAGTGTGTGATCCCCCTAAAGTTGCAACACACCATCCAGTCCCCTTTCTTAATGAGAGGAACCACCACCCCGGTTTGCCATGCCAAAGGTACTGTCCCCGACTTCCACGCAATGTTGCAGAGGCGTGTCAGCCATGACAGCCCTACAACATCCATAGCCTTGAGATACTCAGGGCAAATTTTGTCCATCCCTGGGACTCGAGTTTTTTAACCACTTTGGCGACCTCAGCCCCTGTGATGGGAGATTCAACTCGCTCATCCTCAGGCTTTGCTTTCTTTGCAGAAGATGTGTCAGTGGGATTGAGGAGATCCTCAAAGTATTCCTTTCACAGCTTAACAATATCCCCAGTTGATGTGAGCAGCACCTCATCTGCACCACACACAGTGTGGAGAGGGAGCTGCTTCCCCCTCCTGAGTCGGCGGACAGTTTGCCAAAATCTCTTTGAAGCTGACCGAAAGTCTTGTTCCATGGCCTCACCGATCTCTTCCCACACCTGAGTTTTTGCTTCAGCAACCACCCAAGCTGCACTCCGCTTAGCCTGCTGGTACACCTCAGCTGCTTTGGGAGTCCCACAAGCCATTCAAGCTTGATAGGTCTCCTTCTTCAGCTTGATGGCCCCCCTCACCACTGGTGTCCACCATTTGGTTTGGGGGTTGCCACCACGAGATGAACCGACAACTTGGGGTGTAACTGTACACCTAAAATCACGTTTTGGTACGTACCTTGGTTTTAAGGTCTCGGTTCGGTTCATTTTCGGTACAGTAAGGAAACAAAATGCAAAACATAAAACTGCTTGTCTTTTGTGTAAGCGGGAACCAAAAAAACAGCAAACTACCAGCAGTAAATTTTCCAATGAAAAAATATTGTTAAATAAACAAAATTAAAATGCATACAATAAATGAATTCTCTTTTTAGGAAATGAACGATGCAGAAAAGTGCAACAATAGATGTTTGAACAGCCTATTATAAAAAGTTCCCATAGCTAAATAAAATAATGACCCGTGGAGCATGAGTTGGAAACTTCAGCTTAACAGCTTAATCAAAAATGTTTGTAGCAACACAATTAAATAACAGACATTAAAGTTGGGTCTTTTAACCCAAAAACTAAAGAAATAAAACTCAAATATCAGCTTCTACTGCACCATACAGGGCTGTTGTAACTCTACTGTTCAAAACAAACTGGAGTAATAGTATTCAATGCCATTAAAGTCAAAAAGGAAATAACAAACTAGTCCATCCTATTTGAAACTTTGCTGAGTCTTGAAGTTTAAAAGTTTAATAATTAGACTTCAGAATGAAAATTAAAAGAACTTTTTTCCAGTCCAAAATAACCGTTTACAAATGCTTTAAGTTGCAGTAGAGAAATGTGAGTCTTCTCTACACATACAGTGAAATATTTAAGCTGTTTTAATTTATTTGTGATTCGTTCTTTAATTAAATTACAAATTATGATTTTCTAATTTACCAAGATGCACTAATATTCAGAATGAGGGCTTATTCTATATATGGGGTGTGTGTGATTAACACTGTAGATAAGAAAAACACAATTTTGTTCTACTGTACATGATTGGTTGTATGGTTGAATGACAATAAAGGGTGATTTAATTTAATTTTATTACGCGATAATAATAGAGAAGATGAAAAAGCGTAAGCTACTCATGTAATTCACTCATTTACTGGCATTTAACACATCACCAGCAGAACTGTAACAGCTCGGCTGCAGCAAATATCATTCAAGAGACATTAGCACATGCTAACAGTTTAATCAGTTTTCTAAAGCTGAGACAGTCGCTCATTGAAAATAAAAAGTGTTAACTTTACTCACTAAAAACTCATTAACCTTACTGGTGTGGTGTTTAGAAGTAGCCCAATTTCAGTCATTCTTGACCGAGGCAGAACACTGCAGAAGTCCACTGACAGGCCGCTTGAGACGGGGAAACTGAGAGGAGGAGGGGGTGTCATATGACAATTACACTTTCTGCCCATCACTCAATATAGTCCATGTCATACCTTGGTACACGTCTGAATCATACTGGGGGTGGCGTACCAAAAAATCCGAATCTGAATACAACTACCATTACACCCCTACCGACAACCTTCAGGCCGCAGCTCTGGGCAGCCGCTTGAACAATGGAGGTGGAGAACATGGCCCATTCAGACTCAGTGTCTCCAGACTCCCTCGGAATGTGGTTGAAGTTCTTCCAGAGGTGGGAGTTGAAGACCTCCCGGACAGGGGCCTCAGCCAG
Source organism: Pholidichthys leucotaenia (assembly GCA_020510985.1). Taxonomy (NCBI): domain Eukaryota; kingdom Metazoa; phylum Chordata; class Actinopteri; order Cichliformes; family Pholidichthyidae; genus Pholidichthys; species Pholidichthys leucotaenia. The sequence continues at coordinate 282,666,897 of CM035849.1, forward strand.
ATGTTCCCATCACACCTTTACTATATGTTTGGGTCTACCAGATCTGAATGGCATCCTCCCCTGCCATCGGATCCATCTCACCACCAGGTAGTGATCAGTTGACTGCTCTACACCTCTCTTTGCCCGACTATCCAAGACATATGGTTGCAGATCTGATGACACGATAACAAAATTGATCACTGACCTGCGACCTAGGTCGACCTAGATCGCAGGTCCTAGGGTGTCCTGGTGCCAGGTGCACATATGGACACCCTTATGCTTGAACATGGTATTCGTTATGGACAAACTGTGATTGGCACAGAAGTCCAATAACTGAACACCACTCGAGTTCAGATCGGGTAGGCCGTTTTTCTCAGTCACACCCCTCCAGGTTTCACTGTCATTACTCACGTGCGCATTGAAGTCCCCCAGTAGGACAATGGAGTCTCCAAGAGGAGCACTCTCCAGCACCCCAGTCAGAGACTCCAAAAAGGGTGGGTACTCTGAAACATCATTTGGTGCATAGGCACAAATGATGGTCAGGACCTGTTTCCCAACCCAAAGGCGGAGGGAAACAACTGTTTCATCCTCTGGGGAAAACCTCAGTGTAGCGGCAGCAAGGTGGGTGGATACAAGAATGCCCACCCCTGCTCGTCGCTTCTTGCCGGGGCAACCCCACAGTAAGCCAAGCTCCAGCCCCTCTTTAGGAGACTGGTTCTGGAACTGGAGCTGTGTGCTGAGGTGACCCCAACTATATCTAGCCAGTATCTCTCAACCTCTTGCGTCAGTTCAGGCTCCTTCCCCATCAGAGCAGTGACATTCCACATCCCAAAAGCAAGTTTAGGAAGCTGGGGATAAGATCGCCAAGGTCTCTGCCTTTGCCCACCACCTGATCCGCATAGCACCTGACCCCCATGCAGGTGGTGAGCCCACTGGTGGGTGGATCCATGTAGCTCCTTCGGGCTAAGCCCAGCCAGATCCCATTGGCAGAAACCCGGCCACCAGACGCTCGCCATTGAGTGCCCCCCCCCCCCCCCCCCAGGCCTGGCTCCAGGGCAGGGCCCCCTGTAACCCCATACCAGATGGGGTACATTGAGTCCCGGTGAGGCAACATGAGTCTTTCAAAACATTTGGTGATGATGGGGTAGGGCAACTGGACGGTAATCATTCAGGAAGCTCACTGTGTTCTCCTTGGGCACTGGAACTATGGTGGATGAGTTACGGCAGGTGGAAACCACAGACTGCAAACGCGTGAGGTTGAAGATGGTGGTAAAAAACCCATTAGCTGTTCATTGCATGCCTGCTAGTGGGAATTTTTACCATCATCTTCAACCTCTCACTACTACAGTATGTTGTTCCCACCTGCCTTAAGTAAGCCACCATAGTTCTAGTGCCCAAAACGAAGTATCAAGTTCTCTAAAATTTCCTGGAAGATAACTGTGCTGACTTTGTGTCATAAACTCCTCGTGCACTTTGCCACAGCACATGGAGGAGGGAAAAAAGGATGAGTCTTTAAGCGCAGGTTACACCACACACATTTATTAGATACAGGCACAGACCAACAGTTCCAACAGACATTAGCCCTCAGAGTAATAAAGAGTCCTCCAGGACGCCCAACAGACACGGGAGGAATGAAACCGGGCAACAGCCAGAGCATAGCATTTGTGCTGCACGGGGGGAAATGCTACAATAATGCGTAGCAGCACAACTGAGCACAGAAACACTGACAGCTTTTACTCATGGTGTCGGGGCAGTCTAAGTAGTCCAAATAAGGCTCTGAGGGAACACAATCCTTAGTTGATCTTGGCTTCAAATGGCAAAAGACGACCACATGAAGTACAATGACCCAGCAATGCATGACTGGAAAAAGGCTCCTTAAGTACATGCATTGCTGGATCCACAAATTGAGCACACCTGGGCAAGGAGTGGGACGATGGCACATGGGAGTGGGAACAGCTGGCAGTAATAGAGAGGGGGCGTGGTCCGACCGGCAGACAGTTAGACAGCGCTCACTCCAGCGTGAGCCCAAGAGGCTGCCTCACCGCTGCCGGCCAGAAAGCAGTGGCTATGGGTACGGCAGAGCACACAGAAATAAATACTAACATACATACAATGTGGCACATACCCACAGAGAGACCAGGACCGAGCAGGGGGAAACCAAGTCGGCTCGGTTCCTGACAGAGCCCCCCCTTTAAGGGGTGGATTCCCAGACACCCAAAGAAAAATCCCACCCCCACCCCCAAACAGGAACAACCAACACAAACCCGGGTGGGAGGTAGGGGGAACAGGAACAGTGGGAACACAACACCCTGCCCAGGGACCAGAATTAACCCCCTCAAGTCCACGAGCATTGGGGCTCAGGAGGCCACCCAGAGTCCCAGGCCCGGCAGACAGTCTGGTGGATGGAATCCAGCAGTCTGCCGGAAATCATGAGCCACCAGACCCGGGGAGTCAATCCTTCCGGCGGCCGGCCAGTGTTGTTTATCCATCAGGGCTGGCGAGATGAGGTGGGAGGCAGCCTGCCTACCGGGAAGCTCGCTAGTGGGTGACTGGACCAAAGGGAGGGAACCCCCATGGCATAGGATTGGGAGGAGAAGGGAACCACGGCATCCTCTTTTAGATCTGCAGCGCCCTCGGTGAAACCCGGCATGGGACCCAGCTGTACCCGCGATGGACCCCGACTGGGCCGGCTCCGCTGCACCCACGATAGACTCCAGCGGAATCCTTGCAGCATCTGGTGTGCCCTCCGGCTGAGGCTCTGCAGCACACGCGGTGGACCCCGATTGGGCAATAGCTGCACCCACGGTGAGTGGGCCAACCTGCATAGGCACCAGGCTGAGAAGGCGATCAATGGGGGAGCCCTGACGATCTTGGCAGGAGGAACTGGAGCAGCGGCATCCTCCTCCAGCTGGATTGGACCCTCGGCGACCTCTGGCGGTGACACACCCTCTCCGGTGACCCTAAACAAAGGCTCAAAGGCAGCAGGAGAAGAAAGGTGGTTAGCGTCGCTGGCAGCGGCAGAGCCTGGCGAAGGAAGTTCAGACCCAGCTGCGCACTGTGCCCGACTCTCCTCACCCGGAGCCAGACAAGATCTCTCTAAAACTGTCATAAGAAAAATAAAAGAGAACACTTGCCTGAGCTTGAGCTCCACCACTGTCCAGAACTCCGTCGATCCTGGCGATGAACACCTGGGCCCGGCCTCCAAGCGGTCCAGCTCTGGCTCCCAATCCGCTGCAGACATCTCCGCAGCTGGCGAGATGGTAATAGCAGTCCTGTTGTCCTCCTTCAGTGGCTCCAGCACTGGGGATTCCACCAGCATGGCTGCAGAAAAACACCGTGCGGGCCCCTGGGCAGGATCATCCAGGGCCTTAACCTCCTCCACCGTCTGGTGGCTTGGTTCTTTGACCGGCAGGCCCTCAGGAATGATTGGAGAAGACACAGAGAGGGGGAGAGAAGAATCATTATTTGCCACTGGAGGAGAGGACCCAGTGGACTTCTGATCCTGGGCCTCTCCCTCAGGAGACAGACAAGGTTTAAAATAATTAAGTTCAATTAGATGGAAGGACCCTTGCCTGTCATCCCGGCGTGTGATACTCGCAGCTGTAACTGACCAGCCGTCACCCCTCTCCATGTCCACGACCATACCGGTCCTTTCCAACGGTGACGAGGAAGCTGGATCCAATGCCGATGACTCCTCCGGCATGGCTGCACGGGACCAGCACTGTGCTGGCTCCGGAGCAGAATCCTCCGGGGGCCCCAGCTCCTCCACTGTCCAGTGACTCTGCTCACACTCGAAAATCGAAGGGGGAGACACGGAAAGGACAAGAGAAGGGTTTACCTCCGCAGCTGGAGGAGAGAGCCCAGCAGACTGCTGGAGCTGAGCCTCTCTTCCGGGAGACAGGCAATGTTTGTCATCATAACATAGAATTAAATGAGAAAACACGTGCCTGTTCTCCCAGTGCTTGATGTTGACAGCTGTGGGCAGTTGACCATCATCCCCCCCTTCCCCTGTCACTGACTGTCTTGGCCCCTTCACACGGTAACTGAGGAGCCGGCTCCACTGACGTGGAGGTGGGCATAGCAGGTGGAAGATTGGCGGGACTCTTATGGCGTGTCCTCCGGGAGCGGCAGCGATGAGAGGAAGCAGGCGGCGTGTTCTCCAGTTCCTCCTCTGTCCAGAATTCTCCTCCCGGGAAACATGATGGCATAGGAGGAATGGGAGAAACAGGGAGACAAACAAGATCGGCAGCTGATGGAGGAGAAGGACTCTCACAGCGCCGTCTTGCAGGACAACGTAGAGAGCTGGGTGCTGGAGCTGGAGGAGCCAGAACGGGAGCGGGCATCTCACTCTGGCAGGAGGCAGGAATAATGGACCCCCGGGAGCGCTTGACCCTCAACGTAAGCTCGGTCTTCCTAGGAGATTTCCTCACCCCTTCGCCGCACCCACGCCGCAGCGCTGCCAAACGGTTAATCCTCTCCATTCCCTCAGCATGCTGAGCGATCTGAGGGCACCGCTGGACCTCTGCCTCCGCCAGACCTACGTACTACAGAATGTCCTCCGGGGTAGAATATCCTCTACCTGATGAGATGATCCCATCGATATCCATTAACCCTCGGCAGCACTCCCATCCCAAGCTCAACGGATACCTCCGGGGTGCCAAATCCATTGTCGACTCCAACACAGGTTAGATACAAAAAGGAAGGGGAGAAGGATGTATGGGTGAACCCGTTAGATCCTTTGCACTGGCTGGATCATTCTGTCATCATGTGCTTCTCCACGGCGCATGGAGGAGGGGAAAAAGGATGAGGATTTAAGCGCAGGTTACACCACACACATTTATTAGATACAGGCACAGACCAACAGTTCCAACAGAGATTAGCCCTCGGAGTAACAAAGAGTCCTCCAGGTCGCCCAACAGACACAGGAGGAATTAAACTGAGCGACAGCCAGAGTGTAGCAGTTGTGCTGCACGGGGGGAAATGCTACAATAAAGCATAGCAGCACAACTGCGCACAGAAACGCTGACAGTTTTTACTCATGGTGTCGGGGCAGTCCAAGTAGTCCAAATAAGGCTCTGAGGGAACACAATCCTTAGTTGACCTTGGCTTCAAATGGCGAAAGACGTTCCACAAATTGAGCACACCCGTGCAAGGAGTGGGGAGATGGCACATGGGAGTGGGAACAGCTGGCAGTAATAGAGAGGGGGCATGGTCCGACTGGTAGACAGTTAATCAGCGCTCACTCCAGCGTGAGCCCAAGAGGTTGCCTCACCGCTGCTGGCCAGAAAGCAGTGGCTATGGGTACAGCAGAGCACACAGAAATACATACTAACATACATACAATGTGGCACGTACCCACAGAAAGACCAGGACCGAGCAAGGGGAAACCAAGCCGACTCGGTTCCTGATACTTTGGACCTGATAAAACACAGTGGACCAACACCAGCAGATGACATGGCCCCCCAAATCATCAGTGACTGTTGAAACTTCATATTGAACCTTAAGCAACTTGGACTCTGTGCCTCTCCACTCTTCCTCCAGACTCTGAGACCTTGATTTCCAAATGAAATGCAAAATTTACTCTAATCTGAAAAGAGGACTTTGGACCACTGAGCAACAGTCCAGTCTGTTTTCTCTATAGCACTGATACTGTCTTTCATTCAAGAGTGGCTTGACACCAGGAATGTGACAGTTGTAGCGCATGTCCTGGACATGTCTGTGTGTGGTGGCTCTTGAAGCACTGACTCCAGCTGCAGTCTACTCCTTGTGGATCTCCCCCAAATTCTTGAAATGAATTTGTTTCAGTCTTCTCAAAGCTGTGGTTGTTTGTGTTGCTTGTGCATCTTTTTCTGCTACACCTTTTCCTTCCACTTAATTTCCCATTAATACGCTTGGATACCGCATCTTGTGACCAGACAACTTCTTCAGCAACTTTTTGTGTCTTACCATCCTTGTAGACTGTGTCAATGACAGTCTTCTGGACAATTGTCAAGTCAGCAGTCTTCCTCATGATTGTGTAGATGACTGAACCAGACTGAGAATGGGAATTGCTACTTCCATCCATCTTCTTCCGCTTAATCCTTTCCGGGTCGCGGGGGGGGCTGGAGCCTATCCCAGCATCTTTGGGCGAGAGGCAGGGTACACCCTGGGCAGATCACCAGTCCATCGCAGGGCCAACACAGAGAGACAGACAACCATTCACTCTCACATTTATACCTCAGGACAATTTAGAGTCCCCAGTTTGAGACCAATTAACCTAACTTGCATGTTTTTGGTATGTGGGAGGAAACCGGAGAAATCCCGGAGTAAACCCACGCAAACACGGGGAAAACATGTAAACTCTGGAAATTGCTACTTCTCCTAGAAATGTTCCCCAGTGCTTGCCAAACTCACTCACAATGGCCCATAGATACAGTGGTGTGAAAAAGTGTTTGCCCCTTCCTGATTTCTCTTTTTTTGGTATGTTTGTGACACTTAAATGTTTCAGATCATCAAATTTAAATATTAGACAAAGATAACACAAGTAAACACAAAATGCAGTTTTTAAATGAAGGTGTTTACTTTTAAGGGTAAAAAAACATCCAAACCTACATGGCCCTGTGTGAAAAAGTGATTTCCCCCCCCCAATAAAACATAAATTAACTGTGGTTTATCACATCTTTGGAAAGCTGAGTTCAATTTCTCAAGCCACGCCCAGGCTTGATTACTGCCACACCTGTTCTCAATCAAGAAGTCACTTAAATTGGACCTGCCTGTCAAAGTGAAATAAACCACAAGATCCTCAAAAGCTAGACATCATGCTACGATCCAAAGAAATTCAGGAACAAATGAGAAGCAAAGTAATTGAGCTCTATCAGTCTGGAAATGGTTATAAAGCCATTTCTAAACCTTTGGGTCTCCAGCGAACCACAGTGACAGCCATTATCCACAAATGCTGAAAACATGGAACAGTGGTGAACCTTCCCAGGATTGTCCGGCCAACCAAAATTATGCCAAAAGCGCAGCGACAACTCATTCAAGAGGTCACAAAAGACCCCACAGCAACATCCAAAGAACTGCGGACCTCACTTGCCTCAGTTAAGGTCAGTGTTCATGACTCCACCATAAGAAAAAGACTGGGCAAAAAGATCCCCAAGACTTTTGGGAAAATATTCTGTGGACTGACGAGACAAAAGTTGAACTTTTTGGAAGATGTGTGTCCCATTACATCCAGCGTAAAGGTAACACAGCTTTTCAGAAAAGGAACATCATACCAAGAGTAAAATATGGTGGTGGTAGTGTGATGGTCTTGGGCTGTTTTGCTGCTTCAGGACCTGGAAGACTTGCTGTGATAAATGGAACCATGAATTCTACTGTCTGCCAAAAATTCCTGAAGAAGAATGTCTGGCCATCTGTTTGTGACCTCAAGCTGAAGCGCACTTGGGTTCTGCAGCAGGACAGTGATTCAAAACACACCAGCAAGTCCACCTCTGAATGGCTTAAGAAAAACAAAATGAAGACTTTGGAGTGGCCTAGTCAAAGTCCTGACCTGAATCCAATTGAGATGGTGTGGCATGACCTTAAAAAGGCGGTTCATGCTCGAAAACCCTCCAATGTGGCTGAATTACAATAATTCTGCAAAGATGAGTGGGCCAAAATTCCTCCACAGCGTTGTAAAAGACTCATTGCCAGTTATCACAAACACTTGACTGCAGTTGTTGCTGCTAAGGATGGCTCAAGCAGTTATTAGGTTTAGGGGGCAATCACTTTTTCACACAGGGCCATGTAGGTTTAGACTACCCCCCCCCCAATAATAAACACCTTCATTTAAAAACTGCATTTTTTGTTTACTTGTGTTATCTTTTGTCTAATATTTAAATTTGTTTGATGATCTGAAACATTTAAGTGTGACAAACATCCAAAAAAATGAGAAATCAGGGAGGGGGCAAACACTTTTTCACACCACTGTAGGTCTGCAGCCAGGTTGAGGTCAAGGTCAAGCTCATAGTCAAAGGTCAAGAGATCTGGGTATTTATGATTTCATGAAAAACTTTACTCCTCCTAGGCCAGTGGACACACATCTGTCATGGGCAGCAAGAGCGCACCCCTCCCATCCTGCCTCACATTCACCAACTCATTGCTGCACCTGAGGCAGAAGACACACCTGCACCTGCTCATCAGCCAGTGTACTTAAGGAGGCTTTCTCCCCGCAGTCAACGCTGGCTCGTCTGGATATACTGCCCGATCTTTGGCAAGCAAGTATAGCGTTACAGGTCTTGACACGTCGTCTAACCTTGTTTCTCCTCTTCCTTCAGGTTGCTGTCACCGTGCAGGTGTGCCTCTAGGACTGCATGCGCTCTCCTGCCACATCTCACCATCCTTCAGCTTCCTGCTCCACCCAGTCAGGCACCATCAGCTCATCTCCCCCACCCTACTGGTTCGTCGAGTCCTCGCTGGATCCCTTCCGGTTCTCCCTGGATTTCCCAAGTAAGTGGCATTTTGGCTCACCCATTTCCCCTTACTCCATTCCTCTGCTCACGGCTCTCGTCTTCTCTCCACAGGGCTATTACTCTGGCGAGTGACTGTTTCTGCAGCTGTGTGCTTGTGTTTTTGCTATTTAATAAACTTCCAAACATGCCCCTCTGTATGGTTCCTTCCCATGCTTTGGCATCATGCACATGAGCTGTCAAGCTTAATTAGTCATGACAGAACGAGCCAGCCAGGACGGTAGCTCAGCCGGTGCTTCACCACAGGAACTGTCTGCTATGGATCGCCTAGCGGCAACCGAGCACCAGCTCGCTGTGCTGACGCAGCAGGTGTCGAATATGATGAAGCTTTGGTCTGCATCTCCTCCTCCGGCCTCTCCCCCTCAGCTTGCTCTGCGCACTGCTGTGCGCTGTACTACCTCCGTTCCCACGCCTTCTCCGTACGTAGGGGAGGTGGGGAAATGTAAAGGGTTTCTTATTCAAGTCCAAATGTACCTGGAGCAGGTCGGGATGGAGTGTCCTGGGGACATAGTCAAAATCCAGTTCTTTATTCTGTTGCTCAAGGATCGGGCCCTTAAGTGGGCATGGTCCACTTTAGACAACCCCAAGGGGCGTCAGTACACGTTTGATCAGTTTGTGGCCGCATTCTCTAGCGAGTTTGACCAAACCGAGAGTCAGGAAAATGTTATGAGCCGCCTGATGACGCTCCCCCAGGGAACTCGGTCAACAGCCGAGTACTCGGTGGAGTTCCGGGTTGTAGAGTCTGATTCGGGGTGGAATGATATTGCTTTGCGCAATGCATTCCTCCATGGGTTAAATGCTCATCTCCGTGATGATCTGGCGGTTCATCCTGTCCCGGAGACTCTTGACAGTGTCATAGATCAGGAAGTTGGTTTGGACAACCGGTACCGTGAGCATGCGAAGAAGCACAAGTCCTCCTCTCGCCCGCGTGCCAAGCCTGTATCCGCTGTGGTTACTGACACTGGCAGTGCCGGCTCTTCTCCTGAATCTTTTTAGTTTATATATGCTTTCGTTAGGCAACATTATTAGAAAGCACTGTATACATTGTCATTGTTATGCAGATGACACACAATTATACCTGTCAATGAAGTCAGATGATAGTAATCAATTAGCCAAGTTAGAAGCCTGTCTTAAGGAAATCAAAAGCTTCTCTTTCTCTTAATAGCTCTGTGAGGAACCTTGGAGTTATTTTTGATCAAGATCTGTTTTTCAATTCACATATTAAGTTTGTTTCTAAGACTGCCTTCTATCATTTGCGTAATATTGCCAAGATGAAGAGCATCTTGTCTCAGAGTGATGCTGAGAAACTAATCCACGCTTTTGTTAGCTCTAGATTAGATTATTGTAACTCTTTATTATTAGATTGTCCTAAAACATCTCTAAAAAGTCTTCAGTTAATCCAAAATGCTGCAGCAAGAGTTTTAGCAGGTACTAGAACGAGAGGTCATTTCTCTCCGGTTCTGGCCTCCCTTCATTGGCTTCCCATAGAGTTTAGAATTAAGTTTAAAATCCTTCTCACTTTCAAAGCTCTAAACAATCAGGCCCCTTTTTATTTTACAGATCTGATATTACCCTATTATCCTAACAGAGCACTATGCTCCCAAAATGCTGGATTACTTGTAATACCTAGAATCTCCAAAAGTACAATGGGGGCAGAGCCTTCAGTTATCAAGCTCCTCTCTTGTAGAACCAGCTGCCAATCTGGATTCGGGAGTCAGACTCGATCTCTGTTTTTAAGAATAGGGTTAAAACCTTCCTTTGTGATATAGCCTACAATTAGGGAGGGATCATGTGTTTCTGAACCCTCCCTTAGTTATGCTGCTATTAGGTTTAGACAGTCGGGGGACCTCCAATAATTGCACTGGGCTTCACTCCTTTCTTCACTCTCAATGAAATATTTTTTTTTTTTTTTTGCTGGTCATTAACATCTGTTTGTTCTCTCCCATAGATTGAGTCCCCATTGTGCTGTTTGCTCTCTACATGTCTATTCTTTTCATCTTCTCTATCCCCTCACCCCCCCCCCCCCAGCCAGTCGCAGCAGATGACTGCCCCTCCCTGAGCGTGGTTCTGCTGGAGGTTTCTTCCTGTTAAAAGGGAGTTTTTCCTCTCCACCGTCGCCAAGCGCTTGCTCACAGGGGATCGCCTGATTGCTGGGATCTTTCTGCAATTGTGGGGGTTTCGCCTACAGTTGAAAGTGTATACATGTCTATACACTTGTATAGACACATGTCTATACAAGTGTCTATACACATGTCTATACATGTATATAGCACCATTTCACAACTGTTGTTGTGAAATGGTGCTATATAAATAAAGTTGAATTGAATTGAACCGATGGAGCTTGCTCGGCACTTGACCAACGACGAGCGCCAGCGAAGGTGAAGAGTTTGCGCTTGCGCATACTGTGGTTTAATGAACCACAGTCTGGACAAATGCCGCCAGTGGCTAAAAGACGTGGCCCATCAGTAATCATGCGGGGTCTGGAGGGTGGGACTAAATCTACTCCCCCTGGTAATTTTTTAATTTCAGCCCTCGTGCTGAACTATGGACTATGGTGCTGGTTGACTCAGGGTCAGAGGGTAATTTTGTTTCTGCTGAGTTTGTTAAGCAGGTGGGTATCCCCATATGTAAATTTCCCTGTGATCAGAGGATCACAACCAAATCTGGCTGGGAAGTCGCGGTGGTCACTCGTAGCACGGTGCCAATTTCAATCCTCCTTTCCTAGAACCACCGGGAGGAACTCTCGTTCCTGGTTCTTCCTGTGCCATCTTCCCTGGTGGTTCTTGGTTACCTGTGGCTCTGGAGGCATAACCCATAGATTAATTGGGACAAAAACACCATCTCCTCCTGGAGCCCATTTTGTTTGGCTCATTGTATATGTTCAGCAGAGTGTTGCCCATCTCTGTACATTTCCCTCTCCCCGGTCGAGCCGCCTGACCTCAGCCTCATTCCCCAGGCTTATCACGATTTGGGAGAGGTCTTTAGCAAATTAAGAGCGCTGTCGCTGCCGCCTCATCGCTCTTATGATTGTGCTATAGCCCTCATCCCGGGGGCGAGGCTGCCGTCCAGTCGGTTGTATAGTATTTCTGGCCCAGAGAGGGAGGCAATGGAGCAATATATAAAGGAATCGCTGAACACTGGCCTTATTCAACCATCTTCGGCTCCGCTCGGAGCCGGATTCTTCTTCGTCGGGAAGAAGGATAGCTCGTTGCGCCCGTGCATCGACTACCAAGAGCTCAATGCAATTACCATTAAAGATACAGTGGGGAAAAAAGTATTTAGTCAGTCACCAATTGTGCAAGTTCTCCCACTTAAAAGATGAGAGAGGTCTCCAATTTTCATCATAGGTATACCTCAACTATGAGAGACAAAATGAGAAAAAAAAAAATCCAGAAAATCACATTGGAGGATTTTTAATGAATTAATTGGTAAATTCCTCGGTAAAATAAGTATTTGGTAAATAACAAAAGTTCATCTCAGTACTTTGTTATATACCCTGTCAAACGTTTTCTGTAAGTCTTCACAAGGTTTTCACACACTGTTGCTAGTATTTTGGCCCATTCCTCCATGCAGATCTCCTCTAGAGCAGTGATGTTTTGGGGCTGTCGTTGGGCAACACGGACTTTCAACTCCCTTCAAAGATTTTCTGTGGGGTTGAGATCTGGAGACTGGCTAGGCCACTCTAGGACCTTGAAATGCTTCTTACGAAGCCACTCCTTCGTTGCCCAGGCAGTGTATTTGGGATCATTGTCATGCTGAAAGACCTAGCCACGTTTCATCTTCAATGCCCTTGCTGATGAAAGGAGGTTTTCACTGAAAATCTCATGATACATGGCCCCATTCATTCTTTCCTTTACACGGATCAGTCGTCCTGGTCCCTTTGCAGAAAAACAGCCCCAAAGTATGATGTTTCCACCCCCATGCTTCAAAGTAGGTATGGTGTTCTTTCTCCTCCAAACACGACAAGTTGAGTTTTTACCAAAAAGTTCTATTTTGGTTTCATCTGACCATATGACATTCTCCCAGTCCTCATCTGGATCATCCAAATGTTCTCTAGCAAACTTCAGATGGGCCTGGACATGTACTGGCTTAAGCAGGGGGACACATCTGGCACTACAGGATTTGAGTCCCTGGCGGTGTAGTGTGTTTCTGATGTAGCCTTTGTTACTTTGGTCCCAGCTCTCTGCAGGTCATTCACTAGGTCCCCCCTTGTGGTTCTGGGATTTTTGCTCACCGTTCTCATGATTATTTTGACCTCACGGGGTGAGATCTTGCGTGGAGCCCCAGATCGAGGGAGATTATCGGTGGTCTTGTATGTCTTCCATTTTCTAATAATTGCTCCCACAGTTGATTTCTTCACACCAAGCTGCTTACCTATTGCAGATTCAGTCTTCCCAGCCTGGTGCAGGTCTACAATTTTGTTTCTGGTGTCCTTTGACAGCTCTTTGGTCTTGGCCATAGTGGAGTTTGGAGTCTGACTGTTTGAGGTTGTGGACAGGTGTCTTTTATACTGATAATGAGTTCAAACAGGTGCCATTAATACAGGTAATGAGTGGAGGACATAGGAGCCTCTTAAAGAAGTTACAGGTCTGTGAGAGCCAGAAATCTTGCTTGTTTGTAGGTGACCAAATACTTATTTTACCAAGGAATTTACCAATTAATTCATTAAAAATCCTTCAATGTGATTTTCTGGATTTTTTTTTCTCAGTTTGTCTCTCATAGTTGAGGTATACCTATGATGAAAATTGGAGACCTCTCTCATCTTTTAAGTGGGAGAACTTGCACAATTGATGGCTGACTAAATACTTTTTTGCCCCACTGTAAGTACTCTTTGCCTTTGATTAATTCAGCGTTCGAGCTCCTTCAGCGCTCACGGGTTTTCACCAAGTTAGACTTTAGGAACGCAGACTAACTGGTCCGCATTCAAGAGGGCGATGAGTTGAAGACGGCTTTTAAAACACACCAGGGGCAATTTGAATACTTAGTGATGCTATTCTGACTCACTAATGCCCCCGCCGTCTTCCAGCAGTTAAAAAATGACATCCTCAGCCATATGCTTTACCAATTCATATTTGTCTACTTGGATGATATTCTCATGTTCTCCTGCTCGCCAGAGGAACACGAAGCCCATGTCAAGGCCATTTTACAATGGCTCTTGGAGAACCAGCTCTATGTCAAGGCTGAGAAGTGTGAGTTCTCCACAACATCTACCACCTTCTTGGGCTTCATAGTGGCTGAAGGGAGACTGATTGCCGACCCGGCCAAGGTGAGGGCAGTGTTAGATTGGCCAACTCCCCATTCCCATAAGGAGCTTCAACGCTTCCTCAGGTTTGCAAATTTTTATCGCAGGTTCATCAGGAACTACAGTGGGGTGGCACTGCCCTTGACACAGCTGACCTCCATTAAGGTCCCCTTTCGTTGGACTGAGGCAGCTGAACAGGTGTTCACGGAAACACCAATCTTGGCCCAGGTCGACACGCAGCTCCAGTTTGTCCTTGAGGTGGATGCATCTGATTCGGGGGTTGGCGCTGTGCTGTTGCAACGCTTGCCCCCCGATCAGAAGGTCCACCTGTGCGCAGATTTCTCTCGTCGGCTTACACCAGCCAAGAGGAATTATGACATGGGGGACAGAGAGCTGCTTGCCATTAAGTTGGCATTAGAGGAGTGGAGGCACTTGTTAGAGGGGGCCATTCACTCCATCGTCGTGGGGACCGACCACAAGAACCTCGAATACTTGCGGTCAACCCGCCGACTGAACGGCAGGCAGGCTTGCTGGGTGCTATTATTCCAGCAATTTAATTTTACCATCACTTTCTGGCCTGGCGCCTGGAACACCAAACTGGACACGCTATCATGCCAGTTTGATTCCAGGGAGGTAGCACCTCCCCCCCTCCCCCCCCCCAAAAAAAATCATACCATCTTCGTGCGTCCTTGGAGCCCTTACTTGGGATATCAAGCGGAGGGTCTGTCAGGCCCAGTCCCAGGAGCCTGTGCCAGTAGGGTGCCCCCGGAACAGTCTGTACATCCCAGCTGCCCTCCGCAGCGATGTCATCCAGTGAGGTTACACCAGTCGCTTCACGTGCAATCCGAGTATCGCTCAAACTGTGGACTTCGTCCGGCAAGGGTTCTGGTGGCCCACGCTGCGGCAGGACATACAAGAATATGTGAAGGCCTGTCAGAGCTGAGTCCAGGGGAAATCCCCCCCCCCCGCATCGGGTCTCCTTCACCCCCTCCCCATCCCTGGTCATCCGTGGTCTCACATCACCGTGGATTTTGTCACCGGACTTCCTCCCTCCCATGGCAAGACAGTGATTCTGACAATCGTGGATTGCTTCTCTAAGGCGGTGCATCTGGTGGCCCTCCCGAAGCTCCCCTCAGCCTTGGAGACGGTGATCCTCCTCACCGACCATGTGATCCAGGTCCACAGCATCCCTGTGGACATTGTGTCTGACTGGGGTCCACAATTCACGTCCCAAGTCTGGAGGGTCTTTTGTTGGACCCTGGGAACTACAGTGAGTTTCTCCTCTAGAAACCATCCACAGAGCAACAGGCAGGCGGAGTGCGCAAATCAGTCCTTGGAGGCCACCTTGCGGTGCGTAGCAGCCGACAACCTGTCATCTTGGAGCACACATCTGACCTGGGTGGAGTACTCCATGAACTCTATGGTCTCCTCTGCAACTGGACTCACCCCGTTTGAGGCATCGTTGGGGTACACACCGCCCCTTCTACCCATGGCCGTGAGGGAGGTCTCGGTTCCATCCGTAGGGGCCCATGCTTATTGCTGCCGACACGTCTTGAAGTCTACTCAGGCTGCCCTGGCCTGAACCACAGATCACACCCGGGCTGCTGCTGATAGGAAGCGGGTTCCGGCTCCCAAGTACGTCGTCGAGCAGCAGGTCTGGCTGGCAGCCATTCACTAACTAACTAACTAACTAACCTGCACTTATATAGCGCTTTTCTAGTCACAAAGACCACTCAAAGCGCTTTCATTAATACTAACCCTCTATTCTAAGGGCCTATAGGAAACAAATATCTAGGGACAATTTAGAACAGCCAATTAACCTAACATGCATGTTTTTGGCATGTGGGAGGAAACCGGAGAAATCCCGGAGTAAACCCACGCAACACGGGGAGAACATGCAAACTCCACACAGATCACTGTTGGTCGGGGGCTGGGATCGAACCCACGATCCCACAATCCCCCAGCCAAGGGTAAACTGTGCTGCCGCAGTGCTAACCACTGCGCCACCGTGCAGCCCGCACGGTGGCGCAGTGTGCACGGTGGCGCAGTATTCACACACTCACTAACTTCACTGAGTTAATAAATAATTGTCTAAATCACTCTACTCGTGTCAGCGTCTGTCTCCTGGGTCAAGCAACCATGTCACTATTTTTCGTAATTCATTTGTGGATAGTTAGGATATTGTAATGATTGGCAAGACTTATGTACAGATGAGATCCTATTAGATTCCTGGCCCCATGCCACATGTCAAAGCTTTGCTTGACATCAGGAAAAATGTCACAGTCTGAATGACAGAGATTGCATTTTCAATTACATCACTAATTAAAATATTCAGCTAGAGAATTTTAATACTCACTTACCCATGAGTGCCGTTCTGGTGAAAGTGACCCTGGTAAACCGATAACATCAGTCTCTTCATTTAAATATGGTGCAACATATTACATTACTTTTTATAGTTATACGTTTACCAACAAAAGACATGGACAAGAGTTAAGGTCATTTACAACTGTATTTGTCATAAGTAGTAGGCTCAGTAAATCCAAAAAACACAACGTCATCGGGCTGTTAGGCTAACAACACGCATTGAAAACAAACCAAAAAGACTGAACGATAGATACAGGTCAAGTGGACCCCTGACCAAGTGAGCACCCTAAGTGGTCCACGGGATCCTATCTGTACATGTACAAGTACATTCTCAATCCTGTGATTTATAAAAGTGAAGAAGGAGAACAAGAATTTTTATAAAACTCTTGGGAATACTTTTCACAGTCACCAAGAAGTTTAAAAATTGTATATAAGATAAGATAAGATAAGATAAGCCTTTATTAAGATAAGATAAGATAAGATAAGCCTTTATTAGTCCCACAACGGGGAAATTCCAGGATTGCAACAGCACAGGGATAGCAACACTCAGAGCAACAATCAGAAGGCAAGAAAAAAAAAAACAAGCAAGCAAGAGCAGCTAATAAACATATGTACGTATTACTATAAAATATATATATATACACACACACACAGACACACAGTGCAGAGCATTGTAGCTGGATGGAATAAATATATGAATATATGAACACACAGTGCAGAGCATTGTAGCTAGATGGAATAAATATGTAAATATATAAACACCCACAGTACGGAGCATTGCAGCTAGGTGGAATAAATATGCAAGTATATAAACACACACAGTGCGGAGCAATGTAGCTAGATGGAATAACATGTAGATATATAAATATATAAACACCCACAGTACGGAGCATTGCAGCTAGACGGAACAAATATGCAAATATATAAACACACACAGTGCAGAGCATTGCCGCTAGATGGAATGAAACAGCATAACCGTCTACCCAGCTATCCTGCATGGTATGATTATGTGCCCATACACACTCTCACCCTCCATAGCGACCGGCATGCTCCTAGTTGTATGCCGGAGAGGACCACTGTGTAAGTCTATTGCATCTTCTGCATTCAAAAAACTATTAGTTTGTTACGTCTTTTTTGCTATCTCTGCGAGCAGCCCTGCTTAGGTTGTACAGTCTGACAGCCGTTGGTAGGAAGGACCTACGAAACCTCTCGGTTGTGCACCTGGGATGATGTAGTCTGCTGCTAAATGAGCTCCTCAGTGCATTCAGTATGTCCTGCATAGGGTGGAACTCGGACTCCAGCAGAGATGACAGTTTAGCCACCGTCCTTCTCTCTCCTATCTCCTCCATCGGATCAAGGCGCTGCCCCAGGACAGAGCTAGCTTTCTTAATCAGTTTGTTCAGTCTCTTCCTATCGGCTGCAGTAATGCCACTGCCCCAGCAGACCACTCCAAAAGTGATGGCTGATGCCACCACCGTGTCATAGAATGACTTCAGCAGCGCCCCTTGTACACCAAAAGACCTGAGTCTCCTCAGCAGGAACAGCCTGCGCTGTCCCTTCTTGTAGAGTGCATCAGTATTGTGTGACCAGTCTAGTTTATTGTTCAGATGAATACCCAGGTACTTATAGGATGTCACCATCTCGATGTCTGTTCCCTGTATATTTACTGGTACTGTGAGGGGCTGCCCATGCCTGCGGCAGGGGCAGCCGCAGGTCCCACAATGGACCTTATTAGTCCCACAATGGGGAAATTCCAGGATTGCAACAGCACAGGGATAGTAACACTCAGAGAGACAATCAGAAGGCAAGAGAAAAACAAGAGCAGCGAGTATACGGTGGGGTAAAAAAGTATTTAGTCAGCCACCAATTGTGCAAGTTCTCCCACTTAAAAGATGAGAGAGGTCTCCAATTTTCATCATAGGTATACCTCAACTATGAGAGACAAAATGAGAAAAAAAAATCCAGAAAAGCACATTGAAGGATTTTTTAATGAATTAATTGGTAAATTCCTCAGTAAAATAAGTATTTGGTCAATCCCAAAAGTTCATCTCAATACTTTGTTATATACCCTTTGTTGGCAATGACAGAGGTCAAACGTTTTCTGTAAGTCTTCGCAAGGTTTTCACACACTGTTGCTGGTATTTTGGCCCTTCCTCCATGCAGATCTCCTCTAGAGCAGTGATGTTTTGGGGCTGTCGCTGGGCAACACGGACTTTCAACTCCCTCCAAAGATTTTCTATGGGGTTGAGATCTGGAGACTGGCTAGGCCACTCCAGGACCTTGAAATGCTTCTTACGAAGCCACTCCTTTGTTGCCCGGGCGGTGTGTTTGGGATCATTGTCATGCTGAAAGACCTAGCCACGTTTCATCTTCAATGCCCTTGCTGGTGGAAGGCAGTTTTCACTCAAAATCTCACAATACATGGCCCCATTCATTCTTTCCTTTACACGGATCAGTCGTCCTGGTCCCTTTGCAGAAAAACAGCCCCAAAGTATGATGTTTCCACACCCATGCTTCACAGTAGGTATGGTGTTCTTTCTCCTCCAAACACGACAAGTTGAGTTTTTACCAAAAAGTTCTATTTTGGTTTCATCTGACCATATGACATTCTCCCAATCCTCTTCTGGATCATCCAAATGCTCTCTAGCAAACTTCAGACGGGCCTGGACATGTACTGGCTTAAGCAGGGGCACACGTCTAGCACTGCAGGATTTGAGTCCCTGGCGGCGTAGTGTGTTTCTGATGTAGCCTTTGTTACTTTGGTCCCAGCTCTCTGCAGGTCATTCACTAGGTCCCCCCATGTGGTTCTGGGATTTTTGCTCACCGTTCTCGTGATAATTTTGACCCCACGGGGTGAGATCTTGCGTGGAGCCCCAGATCGAGGGAGATTATCAGTGGTCTTGTATGTCTTCCATTTTCTAATAATTGCTCCCACAGTTGATTTCTTCACACCAAACTGCTTACCTATTGCAGATTCAGTCTTCCCAGACTGGTGCGGGTCTACAATTTTGTTTCTGGTGTCCTTTGACAGCTCTTTGGTCTTGGCCATAGTGGAGTTTGGAGTCTGACTGTTTGAGGTTGTGGACAGGTGTCTTTTATACTGATAAGTTCAAACAGGTGCCATTAATACAGGTAATGAGTGGAGGACAGAGGAGCCTCTTAAAGAAGAAGTTACAGGTCTGTGAGAGCCAGAAATCTTGCTTGTTTGTAGGTGACCAAATACTTATTTTACCAAGGAATTTACCAATTAATTCATTAAAAATCCTTCAATGTGATTTTCTGGATTTTTTTTTCTCATTTTGTCTCTCATAGTTGAGGTATACCTATGATGAAAATTGGAGACCTCTCTCATCTTTTAAGTGGGAGAACTTGCACAATTGGTGGCTGACTAAATACTTTTTTGCCCCAATGTATAAACACACACAGTGCGGAGCATTGTAGCTAGATGGAATAAATATGTAGATATATAGACACACACAGTGCGCAGCATTGTAGCTAGATGGAATAAATATGTAAATATATAAACACACACAGTGTGGAGCATTGTAGCTAGATGGAATGAAACAGCACAACCGTCTACTTAGTTATCCTACATGGTATGATTATGTACCCATACATATTCTCACCCTCCATAGCGACCGGTATTTTCCTAGTTGTATACCGGAGGGGACCATTGTGTAAGTCTACTGCGTCTTTTGCATTCAATACTATTAGGTTGTCACATCTTTTTGCTATCTCTGCGAGCAGCCCTGCTTAGGTTGTACAGTCTGACAGCCGTAGGTAGGAGGGACCTGCAAATCCTCTCGGTTGTACAACTAGGATGATGTAGTCTGCTGCTAAATGAGCTCCTCAGTGCATTCAGTATGTCCTGCATAGGGTGGAACTCGGACTCCAGCAGAGATGACAGTTTAGCCATATAGATGTAAGATGAGAACTAAGCTGACCCAGAGAAGGTTTTGGCTCTGTTTCTGCTTTCTAAAGACTTTTATTCTCCACCACTGCTGCTCATCACCGCTGGCTGCCCCCAGATGAATTTCACAGAATAGGTATGTGGGACTAGAATGTTCTGAATGAGGCTTTAAAAAGCTCTGAATCAGTTATGAATGAATGAATGAATCTTTATTTCGGATAGATTAAAAGCACAGGTTAAAAGAAACTGAATAATATAACAAAGGGGGAAAGAGAATCCAACAAGGTCAAATTAAACAATAACTCCTCTGATTATGCAGTTCAACATAAGTTATCCGAAATGGGTGATGGCTGAAGCAGCAGCTTATATTGCTCACCCATATTCCATCCAAGAATTCAAAAGAAAAAACAAAACAAGAGCGATTACAATTCAGAACGAAGCTAAGACAAAATGTGACAAAAAACTAAGCTACAACACAACGCAGGCTGGGTATGACAATCCTTATGTGATTTTACATGTCATCTTGTATATATGTTTGGAGTATTTCTACCTTTAGTTTTTGTTTAAATTTTCCAAGCGTTGTACATGATTTTAATTCAGGTCCAAAATCGTTCCATAATCTGACTCCTTGCACTGAAACAGTGTTGCTTGGTGGTAGTTCTCACTGAAGGTTTTTGAAATATACATGTTCCTCTGAAATGATATTGTTTCTCCCTTATTTGGAACAACTTTTGGATATTTGCAGGCAGTGATAGATTCTTCACTTTAAACATTATTACTGCAGTTTTAAAGTCAACCAGATCTTTCAACTTGAGAGCTTTTAACTTAAGAAAAAGTGGTTTTGTTGGTTCCCTGTAAGCTGCTTTGTTTATTATTCTAATAGCTCTCTTCTGAAGCATAAAGACTGGATATATGTTTGTTTTATATGTATTTCCCCATACTTCAATACAATATGTATGGGAGCATTAATGAATGGGAGTATTAATGAATGATACAAGGTATATAGCGTGGGTTGATTCAGCCAATATTTCACTCTTTGTAGTATTGCAGTTGATTTGGATATTTTACCTTTAATATAATTAATATGTGACTTCCAACACAGTTTATTATCAATTATTACTCCAAGAAATTTAGTTTCGGATACCCTTTCAATCTCTACACCATTTACACTGAGTTTAGATACTGAGTTGTTGTGATGGTTGTTAAAGACTATAAATTTTGTCTTACTTAAATTGAGCGTTAATTTGTTTGAATCAAACCACAGTTTAAGCTTTCCTAATTCCTTCCCGAGTGTATCCAAAAGTTGTTCCAAATTGCTTCCACTGCATAATAGATTAGTGTCATCGGCAAACAATATTAAGTCCATTTTTTCTGAAACTTTACATATATCATTTATATACATATTGAATGAATAACAATGGCCCCAAAACTGAACCCTGTGGGACTCCACAAGTAACCTTCAGTAACTGTGAGTTTTTGTTACCAACACATACGTACTGATATGTATTCTTTAAGTAACTACATAACCAGGACAGTGCTACCCCTCTAATACCACAATTTTGTAGTTTCTTTAGTAATAAATTATGATCCACTATATCAAATGTTTTTTTAAGATCCAGGAATACCCCAGTTTGTAAATCAATGGATTGAAAATGTACTTGTGCATGTATAGACTGGACACTGGGGTCCACATGGGGTGCTCACATGGTCAGGGGTCCCCTTGACCTGTTCCCCTGCAAGATCATTAGCTAAAGATTCAAAGATTTTATTGTCATACTACTATACGTGCAGGACATACAGGACAACTGAAATGGCGCTTCTCTCTCTCAACATTGGTGTGCATTTTATAAAAAAGAAAGGAATTAGGCTGGATTAAAAAAAAACCAAAAAAAAACAAAAACAAGAACAAACAGCAATGGAAGCAGTCTGTATGTCCAGTCTATATACAGTTACATACGTACATTGACACAGCGACATTTCGGGCAAAGAGTGCTTCTTTCAGTAAATGGGGATACATTGGGGTAAGATCATCTAACACAATCTAAAAGCAATTTATTTTCTAAACATCAAAAACGTTTGATCACGTAAACAACAGATCCATTGTTCAACATATCAAAAACTAATGCTAACTATCAAATTTTGCTTCTGGCGAAATTAGACAACATTAAAATTATGGGCAAAAAGTGCTTATTTAGATAAATGGCCACAAGTGTGTAGGAGATCATCAAACACAATGTAAAACTAATGTATTTTTAAAAACTCATAACGTTTGTTAGAAAAAAATGGAGTTCCTTCCTTCACGGAAGCTAATGCTAATTGTAGCTACACTAGACCAGTGTCATGAGCCGAGCCAGCTTGGCTTTCCCCAGCTCAGCCCTAATCTCTCTGTGGGGTTTGGTTCTTCTGTATATGTGCATTATGTGTATTTTGTACTCATTTCCATACCCATAGCCACTGCCTGACCGACAGCTGTTAGTCAGCCTTGGTGACCTACTTTCTCCCATGCTGCTGACAGTCTGTTGGTCCAGCCACGCTCCTCGCTCTCCCTCTTATTTCCATCAGCTGTTCTCAGCCCTGGTAATTGTTTCCCGCGCCTTGCCCAGGTGTTCCCAATTTGTGAGGCCAGCGGTGTTTGTATTTAAGCAGCTCTTTGCTAAACAAACACCGCTGGACCATTATACACGAGTTAGATGTTTTTTCTCCGCCGCCTAACCGTCACATCTCCTAAGGACTGTTCATATATGTGCTCGCTGGAAGACACTGGGACTACTCAGACTGCCCCCTCACTGAGTAACTGTTAGTGTTTCTGCTCGCTGCTGCGCTGCTACGCTTTCCGCAGCGTTTCCCCCCCGTGCAGCACAGCCGCTATGCTTTGGCTGATTTCCCAGTGTAATCCTCCCATGTATGTTGGGCATCCTGAAGGACTCTTAAGTGTAACCCGAGCTGTCTATGTCTTTTGTATATTCACTTTGGTGTCAATAAATGTGTGTTTGATGAAACCCTGCACGTAAATCCATTTGTCCTTTTCTCCTCCTCCGTGCACTGTGGAAAAGTGCACGGGGAGCTTATGACAACCAGAGTGGAAAAAAAATTACTGTTTGGAAAGGATTACTGAGCAATTCCTGTGGTCTATCCCATCGCCATGCACTAGTTGATATCATCACCCAGTCATATTAATAACAGGAACATCTCATAGACAAAATGTAGGTTACAGAGAGCTATGCAAACACTAAGATAAGATAAGATAAGATAAGCCTTTATTAGTCCCACAACGGGGAAATTCCAGGATTGCAACAGCACAGGGATAGCAACACTCAGAGCAACAATCAGAAGGCAAGAAAAAAAAAAAAAAAAAAAAAAAAAAACAAGCAAGCAAGAGCAGCTAATATACATATGTACGTATTACTATAAAATATATATATATACACACACACACAGACACACAGTGCAGAGCATTGTAGCTGGATGGAATAAATATATGAATATATGAACACACAGTGCAGAGCATTGTAGCTAGATGGAATAAATATGTAAATATATAAACACCCACAGTACGGAGCATTGCAGCTAGGTGGAATAAATATGCAAGTATATAAACACACACAGTGCGGAGCAATGTAGCTAGATGGAATAATATGTAGATATATAAATATATAAACACACCCAGTGCTGAGCATTGTAGCTAGATGGAATAAATATGTAAATATATAAACACACACAGTGCAGAGCATTGTTGCTAGATGGAATGAAACAGCATAACCGTCTACTTAGTTATCCTACATGGTATGATTATGTGCCCATACATATTCTCACCCTCCATAGCGACCGGTATGTTCCTAGTTGTATGCCGGAGGGGACCATTGTGTAAGTCTATTGCATCTTTTGCATTCAAAAAACTATTAGTTTGTTACGTCTTTTTGCTATCTCTGCGAGCAGCCCTGCTTAGGTTGTACAGTCTGACAGCCGTTGGTAGGAAGGACCTACGAAACCTCTCGGTTGTGCACCTGGGATGATGTAGTCTGCTGCTAAATGAGCTCCTCAGTGCATTCAGTATGTCCTGCATAGGGTGGAACTCGGACTCCAGCAGAGATGACAGTTTAGCCACCGTCCTTCTCTCTCCTATCTCCTCCATCGGATCAAGGCGCTGCCCCAGGACAGAGCTAGCTTTCTTAATCAGTTTGTTCAGTCTCTTCCTATCGGCTGCAGTAATGCCACTGCCCCAGCAGACCACTCCAAAAGTGATGGCTGATGCCACCACCGTGTCATAGAATGACTTCAGCAGCGCCCCTTGTACACCAAAAGACCTGAGTCTCCTCAGCAGGAACAGCCTGCGCTGTCCCTTCTTGTAGAGTGCATCAGTATTGTGTGACCAGTCTAGTTTATTGTTCAGATGAATACCCAGGTACTTATAGGATGTCACCATCTCGATGTCTGTTCCCTGTATATTTACTGGTACTGTGAGGGGCTGCCCATGCCTGCGGCAGTCCACCACCAGCTCCTTAGTTTTCCTCGCGTTGATCTGGAGGCAGTTCCGATGGCACCAGTCCACGAAGTCCTGGATAAGCCCTCTGTACTCAGCTTCATCTCCATTGGAGATGAGGCCAACGATCGCAGAGTCATCAGAGAACTTCTGTAGATGGCAGTGTGTTGTGTTGTGTGAGAAGTCCGCAGTATAAAGAGTGAACAGGAAGGGAGCCAGCACCGTTCCCTGGGGGGCCCCCGTGCTACTGATGATCGTGTCGGACACACAGTCCCGGGTTCTCACAAACTGAGGCCGGTTCGTGAGGTAGTCCAGGATCCATGATGACAGGTGCTGGTCCACCCCTGCGCGCAGCAGCTTGTCCTTCAGGATCATCGGTTGGATGGTGTTGAAAGCACTGGAGAAGTCAAAGAACATGATCCTCACCATATTCCCGGGCTTCTCCAGGTGGGACAGAGAACGGTGAAGGAGGAAGATCACCGCATCCTCCACCCCAATGCCATGCTGGTAGGCGAACTGGAGTGGATCCATCGCTGGTTCCACCAGGGGGCGGAGGTGAGCAAGGAGCAGTCTCTCCAGGGTCTTCATCAAGTGGGACGTCAAGGCCACCGGTCTGTAGCTGTTCAGGTCTTTGGGGTGGGAAGTTTTTGGTACAGGTACCACACAAGATGTTTTCCACAGCTGTGGTACCCTCCCCAGTTTCAGGCTCATGTTGAAGATATACGTCACAATCCCACACAGCTGGTCTGCACAGGACTTGAGGAGCTTTGCGCTGATGCCGTCCGGTCCCGGCGCCTTCCTCACCTTGATCTTCCTCAGCTCCGTCCTCACCTGGGTCCTGGTCAGGGTCAGGATGGGGGGCTGTGTGTTGGGAGTGGGGGGGTGTTGGTGGAGTGGGGAGTGGGCAGCAGGACTTGATTTCTTTAGAGGCAGCAGTGGTTGTTGTGCAGTCAGGGGGGAGGGCGGTTGGTCAAATCTATTGAAAAACAGATTCAGGTTGTTCGCCCACTCCCTGCCCCCTGTGGCCTGGGGGGAGGTATTCTGGAGCCCCGAGATGGTTTTGAGGTTTCTCCAGACCCCGCTGATGTCGCTCTGTTGCAGCTTGTCCTCCATCTTCTTCCTGAAGCTGTCCTTGCCTTCTCTGATCTTTCTCCTCAGCTCCCTCTGTACGGACTTCAGCATCTCCCTGTTCCCTGACCTGAAGATCCTCTTCTTCTCTCTCAGAAGTGTTTTTATCTCAGGGTTGATCCAGGGTTTGTTGTTTGAGTGACGCCGTATGGTCTTGGTGGGAACGGATTTGTCCACACAGAAGCTGAGGTAGCCCGTGAAGGTGTGAATGAGGCCATCGATGTCCTCACCATGTGGATCGCAGAGCTGCTTCCAGGCGGTGGCTTCAAAACAGCCCTTTAGGGTGTCCATTGTCTCCTCAGACCATAACTCCACAGTGTGCATGGCCGGAGGTTGTCTGTGCACTAGGGGTTTGTACACCGGCCGGAGATGAACCAAGTTGTGATCCGATCTCCCGAGTGGGGGGAGTTGTGATGAGGTGTACGCCTCCTTAGTGTTTGCGTAGAATAAATCCAGTGTTTTATTGTCTCTAGTGTGGCATGTGACATACTGGGTGAACGTGGGTAGAATGGGAGACAGTGAAACATGGTTGAAATCGCCTGAGATGAGGAGAAGAGCATCTGGGTGTTCTGTCTGCAGCCTGCTGGTTACTGAATGGATGACGTCACGTGCTGTCCCAGCGTTCGCCGTCGGATTTGCATAAACAACAATGCAGATCACGTGTGAGTGTTCTCTCGGGAGATATGTAGGCCTCATGCTAACAGCTAGCAACTCAATGTCTTTGCTGCAGTGTCGTTGTTTAACAGTGATATGTCCCGGTCTGCACCAGTTGTTGTTAACATACATTATCACTCCACCGCCCCTAGCCTTGCCACTGTCTGGTGTTCGGTCAGCTCGTATCATGTGAAAACCCTCCAGCTCAATGTTAGCATCTGCTGCTAGTTCAGTTAGCCACGTCTCAGTAAACAAAAGGAGAGAGCACTCCCGGTATGTGCTATCATAACGGGAGATAGCCGCTAGCTCATCTAACTTTCCCAGTATCGACCGTACATTTCCCATGACAACAGATGGAAGGGAGGGTCTGTACCTTATATTTTTTGTCCTCCGCCTTACTCCAGCCCGGCAGCCGCGGCGTTTTCGCCTCAGTTCTCTCGGTATGTCGAGTTTTTCCAATGGGACCGGGTGGCGGTTGAATGCTAGCAGCTGTTCTCTGCTGTATCGTATCCTGCTATAAACAGTGGCTCCGTCCACCGGCTCAGGAGACATTTAGGACGATCTGTGTGTCCGTGATATAAGTGGGGTGAAAAAAAAAGACGGATCAAAAGAGAGAGGAAGGGAAAAAGACTCGGAATCGAGCCGCTGTTGCAAAAGGCAGCCTACTCGTGTGGCACTAGTTAGCTTAACTTAGCTTAGCTTAGCTTACAGGCCGATTAGCAAATAGATGACCTCAGTATGGATTTTACAGCCTATGATTCTTCAGATCGCACCAGCGATCAAAAGCTGAACCAATACTTATTCTGGTCTTGCCCCTTCGTTTATTACTTCTTACTTGAGAAGGATAACGGAATGACTTTTTACTTGCAGAAGCAGCCATGGTAGTGTACTAATCACTGATTGGCAATACTAGTGCTACGGAAAAGCAATAGCACATGACATCCAAAAATTAATTGTAATTGGATAAGAAAAACTCACAGAACACTTTTTTGTCATCAGAAATTTTCTGGAATGTAAATATTTATTTGATTTATGACCTGTAATAAATTACTAAATGTTTTTGTTCATCAATATACTAATTTTTAGAAGAGCATTAAGACTAACATTGTGCAAGTTTCTAAATGCTTTTGTGATGTATTATTTTTTTTAAAAATCATTATTTGCATAAAAATCTTATATATTGCACCTTAAAGGAGGGGATAAATAAATAAATGAATGCTTGATGTGTGTGCTTGTCTGCAAGTTTACACATCATTCATTCGTTTATTTTCTTAATGGTCCTTCTAAATGTGCTGCTGAAACAGCTGTTGGTAATGCACTATTGATTTCAGACCTGCTTTCCGATAATCAAAGGCACATTGACAGAGAATGAACCTTAATACCAATGTGCTGAACTTTGGCCGAGCCTCACCCACTTTAAATGAGTCTACTCCTACAAGCACAATGCGGTAGCACAGTCATTTCCTAATTAGGTGACATGGCGTAAAACAAGACAATGTACTGACAGAAACTAATAAAAGCACCTGTACAAGGTGCAAAGTGTGGGGCAAAAGCATATTTTAGATCACTGAAAGTGGGCCCGGTGTGTGTTCTTTGTGATGTGAGCATTTTAGTATTTTGACTATGTACATGTAACCCATAGCTGTATTCTGTTAGGGTAATATCTACAAAAACACTATTTTGCACAATATAAAAATTAACGTTTTGATCTACAATGTTTAGCATGCTCACAACATAATTTGGAAAGACAGAAAAATACCTTCAAGCACCATCAAATGCATTTATTCTGGACAAAATTGTAGCCTGTGTAAAGCATCAGACAGTTACGCCTGTGTCAAATATGAACTGTCGAACAGCATTACAATCAAGGTTGGCTTGACTGGGTGTTGGGTTATAGTGCTTTTGTTGTAGTGCTGTGCTGGGGGAGCAGATGGAGGCTTTGCAGGTGGGAGAGTCTGGCTTCTGTTCTCTGCAGAAGCAGGTAGAGGGGCTTCTGCTGCTTATGTCCCAGTCTCTCTGGGGTTCCTATATCACAGTGTGGAGGGTGATAACTGGACCTGCAAAGGTGACATTAATCAAGTTCCTGGTTCACTGATTTGGTCACTCAATTATTTTTATCACTTTTTATTGTGCACATTTAAGAAATGCATATAGCTCTTTATTTATAATACACCCTGCAAATTACAAGGTAAATAAACTGGATAAACCATGGAGACAGTTGTATTTTCCTGTTTTTACCCAATACTTTAACTGTATATAGTCTACACAAAAGTCTATAGGATTATTATGCCAAATAAAAGTCAAGGCCAGTGCCCTAGTACTAAACCATTATTTCCATTTTGATTCACATATTTCCCATTTTTACCTTGTTTTTATGTTACAATCAAACCACGCTTTATGTGCATGGTTGTATTTTTGTGATTATTTGTGATGATTATTATGATTATTGTTTAGTGCCTCATGTTGCCTGATCCTTGTCTGTCTTGTCTTCCCCTGTTGTCTGTGTTTTATGGTTGTCTTTTTGTATTTGATTATGCTTTGTCATTCCTGTTTATTTTTACAGTTTTGTAATGTTGTCCTGCATGTCTGTTGTCATGTCTTCTGTGTATCCTCTGTCTGAGTGTCAGTAGAGTCCTGTCCATCCTGTCTGTTTCCCCGTGTGTTATTGATTTTGCCCTTGATTGCTCCCACTTGTCTGGCGTTTGTTGTAATTTTCTCCCTATATATGTGAGCCTGTGACTGTGTTCTGTGTCGGGTCATTGCGTCATCTCTCTCCGTGTTCAGCCTGTGTTCTCCTGTGTTAATCTTTGAGTTATGTTTAGTTTGAAGTCCTGAGTATTTTCCATCCCCCGTGCTGTGCTTTTTGTTTGTTCTTTTGTGTTTTTGTAAATAAATCCTTTTGCGCTGAAGTCCTACCTGCACTACTGTGTCCTGCTTCACCTTTCATCTGCCCGTCAAAGCAGATATTGTGACATTTTACCTTTTTTCCATGTTCTGGAGGTACAGTACGCGCTCTCTGACCACCCTCTATTTTATTTACCATGTTTTTTTTTACCATTATCTTTTTTGTTCTGTCCTTCATTTTTTCCCTGTTTTAACCCTGTTTTACCTCATTTTCCCCTGCTTTGTTTTTTACCTCCGCCAAAGGGGAAGGTTATGTGATCATCGGCGTTGATTTGTCTGTCTGTCTGTCTGTTTGTTAGCAAGATAAGTCAAAAAGTTATGGACAGATTTTCATGAAATTTTCACAGATTGTCAGAAATGGGGTATCCTACAGATGATTAGATTTTGGTGGTGATCCGGATCACCGTTCACAAGAAAACCGCCATTACGTAAAATGCCATTTTCGTGAATAACTACTAAACCACTAATCCTATCATTGTGAATCCAATTGCTAGTCATATGTTTTCATGGTCAAGGAATCGGAAAACGTACACACAAACACTGTATGGGGGGAACTGTGGCACTTGGCGGAGGTCTGCGCTCTCCAAGTGCTTTTCTAGTTCCCATTGTTTTTACCTTAAACGTTCCATTTTGACCTGGTTTTTTTTTTACTAATTTTCCCTGCTGTTACCCTGTTTTCATTTTTTTGTCCTTTATTTTCCCTGTTTTAACCCTGTTTTTTTTACCTTAGTTTTCCTCTTCTTTGTTTTTTCATTGTTTTTACCCTATACTTTCCATTTGTCCTGTTTTTATTACTATTTTTCCCCTACTGTTTTCCTTTTTTCATTGATTTGTCTTTTATTTTTACTGTTTTAACCCTGTTTTTATCTTTTTTCCCTGCTTTCTTGTTTGTTTCCCCATTCTTTTTACTTTGTATTTTATGTGTTTTTCAGTGATTTTATGCTGAATTTTCCGTTTTTACTCATTTCTTGGGGGAACTGATGTCCCGCATTTTCCATTACTTACCCTTTACTTAACCTTACCCTTTACTTGTAATTTGCTGGCTGTATTACGAAAGTGTCCTCTAATGTTTAAGGCAGTTCTCTCTGAAGATCAGTGCTGGTATTTTTACACACACTGTACATGATAAAGGCGACTCTGTTAGCAGAGCTTTATTGTGTTTGTAATATTTAAGCTTTTTCAATTCAGCACAGTGAGTGCAATGAAGTTTGACTGCTTGCACATGTTCGCTTACATCTGTGCAAATTGAGGTAAATATCACAAACACTGTAAATGTGCAGACGCTGACCTTTTAGCACAAATAAACAGAAGCTAGTAAAGCTGCTGCTTCTTTATACCCCGCAGCTTTTATGGGTCACAGGGAACACTTAAATCTGCACACACGTAGAGACACTAATGCTTTTGGCAGTTGTTTGCAGTTAAACAAACGCAAAGGATTGTGAATAATTTTAAATTATACTTGGGATCATTTCTGTTTTGAGTTTCCTTAATATTTTCTACAAACTATAAGTCCCAGTGTGTTTGAGCTGGCCTCCTTTTGTCCCATCCCTTTCTTCTGCCAGCACCGGCCCTTTGACCCATGCCGTTGTTCACACAGCTGTCCTTGTAGATTTTCCTCACTTTGATAAATAATTGACACGTTCTACTTCTTTGATATGTGCTTTAGTGCTTTTTTCCCCTGCCATGTAAAAATTTCTCCTCAAAGTGCTCTCATTATTCTGTGAGGAGACTTCAATGATGCCACAGAGACATCCTTTTTTTTAACATTTATATCCAGTTTGATATTTTCTTGTTTATCATAAAGAAATAGAGTAAACACACTGTTTACCTGGACTGACCTGAGTATTGCTAATTTATAGAAACAACAGCGGATAAGTGATTTTTCTCTTCTCTCCTTTTGTTACCTTCTTGTTTCACTACAAAGGCTTTTTTTTTAAATGTGGTTGCTTTGCAGGATGTTGTTAAATACAACATAGATTCATAGTTCACAGCATTTAGTGTACTGTTGACAAAAGTTACTGCCTGCTCACCGGAGCCTCATTTATTGTCTGCTCCAGGCGAGAAGCATTTCAAAGTGAGAAATTGTCTTTGAGAAACATATTTCTTCTCTAGCAAGTGCTGTATTTTTAATGGAACTGCTTGACATACAGACTGCATATGCTCCAAACTATTTCAGAATGTAATAGTGCAGCTTCTGAAATGAGCACATCTCCTTGATCTTTTTAAAAATCGCATCAGAGTCTTGAAGCCTAAGAAATAATTTTGTTGTTCACTTTATATCTTGGTGCAGAATTGTTCACCTGAAGCCATTTATTTTACACAGGCAGTATTATGTTTACGTTGGAGTACTTTTTGTTGTTTAATTTCAGGTCATTTGGTAACACATATTTTAAGTAAAATCAATGGCAATTATTTGAGAGATCACTAATTTGGGTGGGGGAGGGGGGTAGCACTTTATAATACAGCCTGCAAATTATGGTCAGGATGGACAAAATTCTAGATTTGTGGAAAAGTCTTTCTTCTGAGCTACATTGTGATCTGCGCCTCTGCATCGATGCAGCAGGCTAGTAATCGATCTTGCCACCTGTGCAGAAACCTACAGTGCTAACTTTAGACCGATGACATCATGGCGAACTGAGGTGGAACACAGCAACAGGTGATTAAAAAAGCATTTTGAAAGCAGGCGTTTGGGCACATTTAGAATTTTATGAACTTGATGGAAAGCATGATGTTGCCAAGACAAATGCTTCACAAAAATTTGATACTGTGACAACACAACAAACTCGACGAATCCTGTTAGTCATCTTCACCCGCAGCTGACACCAACCCTCAAGAAAACACCGGGCCTGGCGAAGCGAAAGAAAATACAAGAGGAGCTGTCAACTTTGCAGCCAACTCAGACAGAATGAAAAGTTTCAACCACTCCATGGCAGTGTTCACAGCCAAAGATCCCCAGCCTTACTTGGTGATAGAGAATGTCAGGTTTTGCTACCTGCTGAAGACCCTGGAGCTTTGGTAAAAGTTTCTGTTACAAAGCTACGTTTCTGAAAAAGCCTTACCTGCTCTGTACAGCAAAACTAAAGCACGGGTAACTGAGTCTCTGCATGAAGCCAATTATGTAGCCATTACATGTGACTAAAGAGAGGCAACTCTTTTGTAGATCTGCTGTCTGATGAAGCTTTCCTAAGAAAGTGCTCACATTTACCAGATTGATTCTATTAATTGAAGAAAAAGTAGTCTTGTAGTAAGGCAAGGGAAATTTATCTGTAGCATGATCCACACAGCAATTCAGTGCTTAATTTACAAAAATAATGGCGATCTGAAAAAAGGCATCACAAAGGAAATTTTTAAAAAAACTGATGATGCTACATTGAGATGCAACAAGATACAATGCAAATCATTGTGCATTCTAATCATTAATGGGTCAGTTGAATGGAGTTGTGAGACCACTGAAGATTTGGAAAAAAAACAATGTAGAAATACAGTAAAAGCAAGGAAATAAGTGGAAAAAAGCAGAGCAGTGGTATGTGTACCCTGGACCCGTTGTCTCTCTGCTTCCTATTTAGTGTCTTTGTAAGACACAGCACAAAGCACAGTACAGCTGTGAGGGGTCAAGTGGCCCGTATCTGTCATTTGCATAAAGGAACTTGGAACTTCATAGGAGTGAGGTCCAACACATGGAATGTGTCAGCTGCAGCAAGGTCCTGCTGAACATTTAAATCAGCTGTTGTTGGTGTCAATAAACTACAGATTATTAAGTCCGGCATGCTGTCTTGAATCTGAAATCCAGTAGTAGACCACCCACAGCTGGATGCATTGACCAATCAAATGCAGCCTTGGTGTTCTCAGCAGCAGGACAAATGAGAAAGAGCTCTTTGACTATTGGTTTTCTACTCTGTCAATCATTTACTGCCACTCCATCTGGTAATGTGTCATGCCTGCACTCCACACATCTGGTTATGCGATTCCGTCTATCAAAAAATGGACCAGTAGACACATACCATAAGTAAGAGATAAGCACTATGCAGCAAGCTGTATTATGGCTCGACTTCCATCTATCATAATTACCATCTACGTAAGCAAACAGCGGGGGGAGGGGGGGTGGAAACACTGAAACTGAAAAAAAAATGGACTAAACATGGTAAAGACAGGAACCAGTAAAAAAAACATGAATAAAACATGGTAACAACAGGGTAAACACTGGAAAACATCTGGGTGAGCAATGGGGGAAAACTGGGAAAAAATATGGTTAGTGCGGCGGATGATGAAATAAGCAGCGATGCTGAGGTTTTAACAGGTTTTATTAAATCATACCGCCATCACGAGCTCTGCTCCCGGCGCCGAGCATGTGCGCCGGGAGCGGGCCCAGCGGCTCTCAGCAGAGAGGACACAAAGTGTGTGTGTCCAGCAGCAGTTGAAGAGTGAGTGACAGAGAGAGTGAGCATGGGATACAGTGCAGTATATATACCCAACTACAACAATACATCAAAGAGCATTCCCCAGCAGTTGGTATGATCAAAGAGATAACAGAACAGGCATGAGACATTTGCATTTGAGAGACATATTGATCTCGGTCCCTAGATCACAGTAAGGACAGGACGCATGAACACAATGCATGAAAGGCAACATTAACATCACAGAAGTGAGCCAGAAGAAAAATGGTAAATGGTAAATGGCATTCACTTATATAGCGCTTTTATTCTCATCTCTTGATGACCAAAGCGCTTTACAGATCCTGCAATCCACCCATTCACACACACATTCACACACTGATGGTGGCATGCTGCCTAACATGGCGCTTCCAGACCCACCAGGAGCAATTGGGGTAAAGTGTCTTGCCCAGAAGAAGCGGGGCTGCCTGTAGACATTAATACACATTTCACTGTTCTGTTAATTGCTCTAGCCGAGCGCTGTGTCTGTCCAGTCTGTTTGTGGGGGTTTACACCAAACCACCACACGCTCCCCCCCAGAGGGCACGGCAGGGGGCCGAGACCTCGATAATCCATCTATGGGAGCGAGCTGTGGGAGAAGCTCGCTGCAGGCGGAGGGGGAGGGAGGAGGGGGGTAGTAAGTGCCGGCAGGGGAGCGGTGAAATCGTCCGAGCCGCGCAAAAATTGCTTGCTGTTCCGCGACGTCGAGGGGCTGTCCCGTTGCGCATGCGGAGATCACAAGAAGAAAAATTTGTCTCTGACTCCTCTCATGGCCATGAAGAAAAGCAGGAGCGGCGGTAAGAAAAAAATAAAAGCAGAGGGACTGGCGTGTTGACTTTAGGGCAGGCGCAACCCTAAAGCCTCGGGAACTGCAGACGGCTGAATTCCCCTTGTGTGCTGTGGCTAAGACCATAAAATCCAGTGAGCAAGCTGCGGGCCTCAGGTGTACGAGCAAGCCTGAAGGGCCAGTGTGCAGCAGAAGGAAGGCGGTCAGAAGAGCCGTATTTGTCCCGTGCGTGGTGCGCCGTCCTCGTAACTCCCCGGTGCGTGCGCCGGGGCTCGTGCGTGGGTGGGCCAGCTGGAGAGGCGAGTCGGGGTGCAGAATCTTGGTGGAGATCAGCGCAGACGGCGCTGATAAATCATCTATGATGAGCTGTGGCTGCAGATTGGCCATGGTGCGTTGGAGCGGTGAGAGGAAATAGATGATCTTTTGTCCCTCAGGCTCGTGCAGATGCGTTGGAGCAGTGAGAGGGAATAGACGATCTTTGTCACCGCTCGGCCATGGTGCGTTCAGGTCCACGCCTTGCGTTCTCCGCCGGCCCTGGGGGACGCCGTCGTGGAGAGGGGACGAGGTGCCTGCGCTCTCGTGTAGAGGAGCTGCGAGCGCGGCCGGTCCAGCGTGGATGAGCAGATCTCAGACGTGCAGATCTCATCATGAAGAATGGGTCACCAGTGCAGCTGTCCAGATCAGAAGGTTGCTTTGCACAAAACGTGTGCATGTTCGGGGTCACCAGTGCGGCGGATGATAAAATAAGCAGCGATGCTGAGGTTTTAACAGGTTTTATTAAATCATACCGCCGTCACGAGCTCCGCTCCTGGCGCCGTGCATGTGCGCCGGGAGCGGGCCTAGTGGCTCTCAGCAGAGAGGACACAAAGTGTGTGTGTCCAGCAGCAGTTGAAGAGTGAGTGACAGAGAGAGTGAGCATGGGTTACAGTGCAGTATACAGTATATACCCAACTACAACAATACATCAAAGAGCATTCCCCAGCAGTTGGTATGATCAAAGAGATAACAGAACAGGCATGAGACATTTGCATTTGAGAGACATATTGATCTCGGTCCCTAGGTCACAGTAAGGACAGGACACATGAACACAATGCATGAAAGGCAACATTAACATCACAGAAGTGAGCCAGAAGAAGCGGGGCTGCCTGTAGACATTAATACACATTTCACTGTTCTGTTAATTGCTCTAGCCGAGCGCTGTGTCTGTCCAGTCTGTTTGTGGGGGTTTACACCAAACCGCCACATTAGTAACTAGACAAAAACAGGGGGAAAAAAGTCTAAACACACACATATTGTCATGGTCTCTGTTTGCTCTGTCTCTCTGCCTCTCTCTCCCTTTGATTAGGCTCATTCCCTGCAGCCTCGTGTATCACCTGCGGTGAACCAGGGGAAGCCTTTAAATAGGGCGCTCTCCCTTCACTCTGCCTGGTGACGTTGACCTACACACAGCCTATATCTGTTCTGAGATCACTTTCATAATATTATTCTGCTTTCCCGTGTCTTGTGATTTCTGCTTCTCCTAGACCCTGAGACTGCCTGCTTAGTTGAAATTACCTGCCTGCCTGACTATTTGCTTAACGTGCCTCAACCCCTGCTTGCCTCTGGATTCTGGGAATAGCCTTTTGGACTGGAGTTGGAAAATCTTTGACTGTGCACTTCCCCACTTCCTCAAGTAGGTTGACTTACCACAATAATCTTCTTCTTCTTCTTCTTTTAGATTTGATTGGCGGTTGGCAACCAGCTTACAGGTGCATTACTGCCATGTACTTCACTCTATGTCATCACTCTGTCTGGTCAGGATCTGTAGTCCTTCTATCATCATTGCTGTGTCCAATTGAACCTCAACTCTATCTTCAGACATCACTCTTCTTCGTCTCCTCATACTTCACTCTATATCATCACTCTGTAGCGATGTGTAGCACCTTGGGAGAGCCAGAATGTCTAGCATCTCAGACAGGAGACAGTGGATATGCTTGGGAGAACAAAAGCCTCTTTTCCACTAGCCCAGCACACCTTGGTACGGCTCGATTCACTTCAGTACGGCTCGGAATGCTTCTGTCTCCATTAGCACAGTGTTGGGCATGGGTGTTGTGCTGGGGTGGGTGGGTTTATAACAGCGAGGCGGTGCCACACTCCCGTGACATAATGCACGCGACCCAAGCAAAACATTTTTTTTTTCCAAAACTTCATTGAGAAGACCCAAGCAAAACAACACATAGCTGTACAAGGCCACTCCTCGGTCTGTGGTTTTTTTCACCGTAAACGCCAAAAAGGACCGCCAGACAAGGGTACAGGCAGCGAGATGAAAACACTCTGGAATAGTTCTGCAGCTTCTGGGAGAGCCAAAGGCGTGAGGATACAAACTAGGTCGTATATGATGGTAAGCTAATGGTTGCTAATGCTAGTTTGCTATAAGTACGTCGTGCTACACTTTAATGTCTGCAAGTTATCGCTGTTAGGTACTAAAATATGTACGCTGTGTGTGTTTCAGATGGCTCTGTTGTGGGGAAATTACTGCTTCATTCGCTCTAGGCGTGCCTGTCACGGATGTGATCAGCCTGTCACTGA
The DNA here is from genome assembly GCA_020510985.1 of Pholidichthys leucotaenia. Classification (NCBI taxonomy): domain Eukaryota; kingdom Metazoa; phylum Chordata; class Actinopteri; order Cichliformes; family Pholidichthyidae; genus Pholidichthys; species Pholidichthys leucotaenia. Next base: position 282,703,829 of record CM035849.1, read on the forward strand.
TGTCAACACAGCTTCACAAACGAGCAGTATTGAGCTTAAGAATGTCTGTAGAAACGTTTTATTTCCTGTACAACAAATTGCTCTGATCTGCTTGAAAATCATGGAGAGACTGTTGAGACATCATGGACTTACCTGCTTCTGCAGCAGATTCTGAGATGGTATCATAGAAAAAAACGATCAGCTGACACAACTTGATCGCCAGGTTAATATTAGCCACAAAATATATATTCAAAAAGTAAACTTTACTGAGTTAGGTATAATAAGATATATTTGACAGTTATCATGCATTTTAGGCCAAAACAAACTTGATCTAGGATTAAGAGCAATTAAAATAATGCAGTCACAAGTTTACATGGAAACATGTACTGTAGAAATATATATTCTCTGCATCAACAATGTACTAGATATGCATTCATGTTGTATTGCACTGGGATTTGCACTGACAATAAACCTATGAAGTTTTTGCAGATGTCTCTTTTTTTATATGTGAAGGTTACCACCATGTGGCATAAATTAAATACTGAAAGATTGGAAAAGCTAAGAATAATCCAGCAGTTTGAGAAATCACTTTTGGTTTGGTGTAAGTCTGTCAACAGAATTATGAACCATAAAGCAGTTTGTGTTAAAATGTTAAATCCAATTAAACCTAATCCGGGGGCTTCCAATCATGTGTCATGTGGGGCCAAGACCCTGCAGGTTCTCTCTTCTACCCAGTCTCTTCAGCAGGTGTTATCACTGATCAGTCAGTGGAAGAAGTTCAGTGGAATCTGCTGTTGAAGACACTGGTTGGAGGTAAAGCCTGCAGGGTCTTGGCCCTCCATGGCACATGATTAGACACCCCCCCCCCCCCCCGCAGTATCCAACTTTTACTTTCAAAATAAGTGTAAATATTTGCAAAAAGCTAACATTATTAGAAATATGTTATATTTCAATTTAATACTATCCCACTTGTACTTACAAAAACGTGTGAATATTCATAAAAAGCACACACATGAAAGGTAGCACCACAAGCAGCGGGTCACAGCGGTTTTGGGCAACAGCAACACAATTGTGTATCCTTTGCCAATCTGTCTGCTGTTATTTAATGTTTAACAGTTAAGGGACGGAAGATTGCCGAAGATTGAGACTGCGGGAAGGTTGAGAAGGCGGGTGGTGAGGACATTAATCCAGTCAGAATGATCAAAAACCTGGGTGAATTTGGAAGCAAATCAGTTATAGGTGTAGTCGGGATAGTTGGGGGCAGTCCATTACAGTGTAAGCCCAGGCTAACGCCCACCCCTCCAGCAAGTTCACCACATAGCTAATTTGGCTATGGCTAGTAGGAAAATCCTCTGGCACCCGCTGAAAAACTAAACTACACTGAAGGAGGAACCCCTGAGCCTCCCCTGAGCCGCTAAAACGGGTTGGTGTGGGAACTGGCGTTAACCGAGGATGCCGCACTGAAGAGGAGGGTGAAGGCGGCAGTACGGCTGATGCCCCGGGAGCAGTCTAAGAGGGCAGTGTTAAGGAAAGCTGCCCAGGAGCAACAAAAATGGCCTTGAGTGACTCAGCTCTCTGAGACACAGTTGCCTGGAACCCCTTTGCCTGTCCACGGCCCTCCTCCTGCTCAACACCAAATCAGATGGTCTGGTCTGAAGTGGTGGTCTGGGGCAACGAAAGGGTCTCAGACGCATCTACCACCAGCCCTCTTCTGACTTTCTCCAACTGCTACGAGGATCTTGCGACAGCTGATAATCCACCTTCCTCCGATGCTCCTGCTTCACTGGTTCCAGCTCGCCCGGGCTCCACTCAACGCGCAGCCCCCACTGACATCGCACTCATCCCTTCGCTGGATGACTCGGCAGCCTTTCCTCTGCTGAGGGCTGACTGCAGTGGGGCGGCTGGCGCGGCTCCGGACCCGTTCTGGAGAGTCCTGTGCCCAATGTATGATCCTGAGGGAGGCTGTTCGCTGACACTCCAGGAGGCCACACTGCACACAGCAGTCAGGGAATCCCTCCTCTGGTTCTGGCACTGTTTTGCTGCTCTGCGCGTTGGCTGGTGAGGTAAAGGGCCCTACCGACCCCAACGATAGGACCCCCACTCTGCTGCCACCTCACTGCACTGAATCTCGCCAAGAGACCCTGCAGCCACCAACATCCTGCCCACTTTTTCCTCCAACCACGATGATCGTCGGTGACTCCATCATAAGGCACATCAGGTATTTTAACTCTGTCATTCACTGTTTCCCAGGAGCTACTGTCCCCAACCTGTTAGTAAAGCATCAGGATCTGCTGCAGTCACAACCTTCCATCATCACACGGATTATTATTCACATAGGGACCAACAACACCACCCGCAGACAGTCTGAAATTACAAAAAATTACTTCTGCAAACATTTTAATATTTTATCAAACAGCGGAAAGTCTGTTTTTATTTCTGTGCCCATTCCCACACTGCCCCATCGATCAGACCATTTTAGTCATGTTCTTGCCCTCTCAACTTGGCTTAAGTCCACCTGCAGCAGCAACATTAATTTTATTGACAATTTTAACAATTATTTATTGACAATTTAATTTTATCTGTACGACCGTTGTGAGAGTTTGGTTCGTATTGCCAACACTTGGTCGGAGTCATTCCCAGTCAGAGTTGGACTCTGCCAGGGCTGCCCTTTGTCACCGATCCTGTTCATAATTTTTATGGACAGGATTTCTAGGCGCAGCCAGGGAATGGAGGGTGTCATGCTTGGTGACCACAGGATCTCATCTCTGTTGTTTGCAGATGATGTTGTCCTGTTGGCTTCATCCAGCAATGACCTACAGCTCTTGCTGGGACGGTTTGCCGCTGAGTGTGAAGCGGCTGGGATGAGAATCAGCACCTCCAAGTCCGAGTCCATGGTCCTCAGTCGGAAAAAGGTGGATTGTCCTCTCCGGGTTGGGGACAGGCTCCTGCCCCAAGTGGAGGAGTTTAAGTATCTTGGGGTCTTGTTCACGAGTGAGGGGAAAATGGAGCGAGAGATCGACAGACGGATTGGAGCAGCAGCTGCAGTGATGCGGACGTTGTACCGGTCTGTTGTGGTGAAGAGGGAGCTTAGTTCTAAGACAAAGCTGTCGATTTACCAGTCAATCTACGTTCCTACTCTCACCTATGGTCACGAGCTTTGGGTAATGACCGAAAGAACGAGATCGCGGATACAAGCGGCTGAAATGAGCTTTCTCCGTAGGATTGCTGGGCTCACCCTCAGAGATAGGGTGAGGAGCTCAGTCATCCGGGAGAGGCTCAGAGTAGAACCGCTGCTCCTCCACATTGAAAGGAGTCAGTTGAGGTGGTATGGGCATCTGATTAGGATGCCTCCTGGACGCCTCCCACTTGAGGTGTTTCAGGTACGTCCCACTGGGAGGAGACCCCGGGGCAGACCCAGGACTCGGTGGAGAGACTATGTCTCCCAGCTGGTCTGGGAACGCCTTGGTATCCCCTCTGAAGAGCTGGAGCAGGTGGCTGGGGAGAGGGAAGTCTGGGCTTCTCTGCTTGAACTGCTGCCTCCGCGACCCGGACCTCCGGAAAAGCGGTAGAAGATGGATGGATGGATGGATGGACAATTTTAACATGTTTTGGGGCCACCACCATCTCTACAAATCTGACGTCATACATTTAAATGCATCAGGTTGCCGGCTTTCATCAGCAAACCTGGTGCATATCATTCAAACCACAACACGCAATTGACTGTTTACATCCCACATCCCCTACCCCCTGAATCCACTCACATCTCTCACCTTCAGGAAGATGACTATCCAGCACCAGCCCTGTTTTTGTCAGCCTCCACCATCTGGTCTGGAAATTCATTCACTGCCCACCTTCCCCATTAGGACATTTATTACGGACAGACCTCCATCCATAAAACATTTAGTTCATAAGAACTCAGGCCCACACCGCCTACTTTCTGTGGATCAGTCTCCTAACAATAATCTACAGAGAACAAATTACCCATCCATAAATAACTTACCACCTACCCTAAAAATGGCTCTTTTTATATATACGGTCACTTGCCAACAAGACTTTTATTAACAATGAGATTTTAGATAATAAGATTGACTGTTTATTTTATCAGAGACGTGGCTTGGCACAGATGCACCAGCAGTTCTCACTGAGGCCTCCCCACTAAATTTTAGTTGTTTTTTTTTCCATAAGAAAGGGCAGGAAGGGTGGGAGTACTGCATCTATTTTTTCTTCCTCACTTGCAGTAAAGCAAATCTTACCCGATCAATATACCACATTTGAGCATCACACTTTTGTCTTTAGCAACCCTGCAATTTTATGTCACAGTTCTTTGAGTTCTTTGAGTTTTTATCAATTATCCACTCCTCATATAATTTTATTCTCATTTCCGGTGATTTTAATCTACACACTGATAAGCAGGGCGACCATATGTCAGAAGATTTTAGTGGCCTGCTCACATCCATGAATTTTACTCAACATGTCATGCAGCCGACTCACAACAGGGACGCACTCTGGATCTTGTCATTAGCCGCGGGCTGCCCATGAGTGTGTCCTCTGTTGTTGACTTGGCTGTATCTGACCATTACTGTGTTTTTTTTGACATCACTGGTTTTATGCAACGGAAGACCTCGGTGCGAACTGTGAGGAAATGCCATCTGACACCTGAAGTGGCTGCTGATTTTATCAAACTCTTATGTAACGCTCCCATAGTTATTTTATCTGCATCCTGTGATTTTACTTTTGGTCATTTTAACAGCAAATTAAGATCTACCATTGACAGAGTTGCCCCAATAATCTCAAGGACAGCTAGGAATAAACCAAAGCCTCCATGAAGAAATAACCAAATCCAAAAACTGAAAAGAGAGTGCAGGATGGCTGACAGGAAATGGAGGAAAAACAAATTAAATATCAATTGCCAAATACTGCAGAATAAATTAAAAATATACAATAATGCGGTCAAAACATCAGGAACAGAGTATTTTGCCCAACCCATAACAATAACACTAAAGTCCTTTTTGCAGCCATTGATCACTTAACCCAGATTTTAATAAACACACAAACCTGCCATCCAACTCTATGTGACAGTTTTGCAGACCACTTCAGGTGCAAGGCTGAGTCTATTAGATCCAACATTTTATCTGACCAGACGACTGCTTTTAATGGAATCTTGGACTCAGCTTTAGCTGAGGAAACACTGGACTGTTTTGCCCTGGTTGATGTTAAGATGCTTGGTAGAGTTTTCTCCCAGGCAAACTTGACCTCCTGCCTTTTAGATCCAATTCCCACATCACTTTTAAAACATTTTATGGATTCTTTGAACATGAGGTTTTAAACATTGTAAATTGCTCTCTTCAGACTGGTGTTTTTCCACTGCCTTTAAATGGCTGTGGTGAAGTCCCTTTTGAAGAAGAGTAATTTAGATCCTGATAGTCTCAGTAACTGGGCAGCGTGGTGGCGAAGTGGTTAGCACTGCAGCACGGCAGCACAGCAACTTGGCTGGGGGATTCTGGGTTCGATCCCAGCCTCCGACCAACAGTGATCTGTGTGGAGTTTGCATGTTCTCCCCATGTCTGCGTGGGTTTACGCCAGGATTTCTCCGGTTTCCTCCCACATGCCAAAAACATGCACGTTAGGTTAATTGGCATCAAAACTGGGGATTCTAAATTGTCCTTAGGTGTGACTGTGAGAGTGAATGGTTGTCTGTCTCTCTGTGTTGGCCCTGCGATGGACTGGCGATCTGTCCAGGGTGGACCCTGCCTCTCGCCCAAAGATGCTGGGATAGTCTCCAGCTCCCCCGCGACCCAAAAAGGATGAAGCGGAAGAAGATGGATGGATGGATGGATAGTCTCAGTAACTATCGACCTGTATCCAACTTAAAGTTTTTAAGTAAAGTTTTAGAAAAAAAAAAGTTTTTATCCAGTTAAACAATTTTCTTATTGACCATGTGAAGGATTTCTTTCTCATCATATTTAATTCTTTATATCATATTTTTTCTCTATGATACTTTGTTCTTAAAACAACCTTTATCAAGTTCCTTCCTGTTTTGGACACAGAGCTTAGCCTCAAGGTTGGAGAGGTTCAGAGCTCCCACAACTTTCTTATCAGGAAGCTGTACAAGCCTATAAAAGCCTGCACTCATTATTTCTGTTTTGAACAGTTCTGTGGAATCATGCTCACTGTAACTTCTGCTGAAATATTCCCTTTTGCAAAAGATAATAAAATACAGAAAAGGCATCCAGCTGTTTTATTTTTCATCTTTCATTATTCTTTCACCAGTTTAATCAGGGATTATTTATTAACAAGTAAAAATCCACAACAATTCTTTGGTAGCAGAGGACGGTTGGATCGTGCGTCTCCTTCCCTGAATTCTGGAATCCTTCAATGGGCTGATAACCCCACTGGTGAACTGGTTGCTCCAAACCTTGTTTAAATTATGTTTTGAGAGAAGCGGGGAGTCTTTGGATCCATCCAGGGAGGACCCCATGACTCCAAGCCAAAAAGATCCCTTTTTTGTGGAAAATCTGGTGAGAGTATATATTTCTATGACCAATTTCAAATTTGTTGGCTAAGAAAGCTGTTTTTTCTTTCTTTTTTTTGGGGGGGGGGGGGTAGGCAAATTTTGCTATTGGGGATAATCACTGTTTGCTACTGTATAACATATTTCTGCCTCAAAAAATGGGTTAGAGGCCCTTAGATATACTACTGCAGAGGTATATCTATAAACTAGGGTTTAAATTCCCTCAAATATATAGTTGCCTTTCGCCTTAGACATTCATACACACACACACACACACACACACACACACACACACACACACACACACACACACACACACACACTGCATTCATCACTAATATATAAAATATAGGCTTTCATTCTCCAGGAAATCGTACTAGACGATTTATCTGTTGAGGGTACAGGCAGATGGCTCTCTGACTTGTGTGTTTCACTTTAGGATTGTGAGACGCCAGCTTTCTTATGGTGGTTTAGCTGACAGTAAACCCCCTACACCCTGGACATATGCAACTATAGTATTTGTAAAAGCTCCAGTCAGTCGCACTAGGCTACTAGATTGTTGAGGAGGACAACTGGTAAAGGATCAGAAAACCGGAGGGTGGGTTTCCCTGCGCCAGGTTGGGTTTCTCCGCTTTAGCATGCCGATGAGAGACGAGGTTTTTTTATGGCCGTTTTTACTCTCGGAAAAACTGCTGCCCAGGGAGACATCTCTAGGGTTTTACGTTGATGAAATATGGGAAAATCTGAAAGTAAGAGTGTGAGCCCTTACAGCAATTCCCTTATGTTAAAATATCATCATCATCATAGCAGTCTGTCATGGGCAACAATGACTGTTTCATTTAGGTCTGATCAGATTCCTCCACACAGCTCTGTCCTTAGCCTTCCGCTGCCAGGAACTCCTGTCTATATCCAACTTCTTCAAGTTTCTTTTTACAGTGTCTTTAAATCTGAGCCTTGGTCTACCCTGATTGCATTTGCCCTCGCATAACTGTGAGTAGAGTAACTGCTGAGGGAGACACTGGTGGTCCATCCTCTCAACATGTCTGAGTCATCTCAGGTTCATCTGTATTAGCACGTCCTCCATTGATGGTAGACCAGCTCGTTTCAACACTTCTATGTGAAAATATATGAGGCAAAAATATGGTGATGAAAGTGTCTGGCTGGTGCCTATCTGGTCTAAAATGGGTTTTCCAGATGGAGGATCATTTAGTCTCCATCAATTATATTATCTGAAAAAGAGTTTGATGAGAAAGCAGAAAATAAGAATCTATGATAAATAAAAGAGAGCTCCTTCCATCTAAATAAATTATGACATCATGGACATGAAAAGTAAATTAGTTTCATAGGACACTGTGTAAGAATGTGTCTGTATGCAAATGTGTGAGAACGTGTACACATCATAGCAGTCTGTCGGGGGTGACAATGACTGTTTCATTTAGGTCTGATCAGATTCCTCCATGCAGCTCTGTCCTTTGCCCTCCGCTGCCAGGAACTCCTGGTATTGTTAACGCAGGTGACATCCGAGCCAGTATGAGTAGCTTTCTGACTGACCATTTCATGAAACTGCTTGCAAATTATTTGAATACCGCTAGCTTTTGATGGACTAGCGGCACAAGTTATAAAAGTGAAAACAAAAGCCTATTTTGCTAACTATATAGTTGATATTTATTTTACCAACAGTATCTGTGTCAGGCGGTGACCCTCGCGGGCCACCATAAGACGCCAAAAGTCTCCAGTGAGTTTTGCAAAGGTGTTTTTATTAACGAGACATGAACACAAAACTGTGAGACACTGTGGCAAAAAATACACTAAACATAGAGCATGGGATCGTAAGGCTAACCCCAGCCACTTACGATCTAAAACATGAACTAAAACGAGAATAAACACACGAACCTGAACATGACGATAATACACCAGGGAAGTTTGACAGGATGTCTCACAAAGGTCTGACGAGGTTTGTTCGACGATACTCCAGCAATCAACTGCTGCCAGCGCCCGCTAATAAAGGCAGTCGCTAACGAGCAGTGATGTCAAACAGCTGATCAACCTTGACAGCCGGAAACCCCACCGAGCGCTGTCACAATAAGAGCCCGGTGGAGCCAGAATGTAATCCACAGCTGTCACAGCCGGCAGAGATGATATATGGCCTGAGCGTGGACAAGATCGACGCTCGGGTCATAACAGTACCCTCCCTCCGAGGGTGGGTTCCAGAACGCCCATAGTCATCCATGCCACCCCCACCCCCCACCCACCCCCTCCAGGGTGGGCGGATGGGGGCAGGCCTGGTGGGAGAGGATCAAATCACAGACCGTGAACCAGGGCACAGACAATCAGGAAAAAAAAAACTCCAAAATACATGCAACAGTTATACAGGCATGAAATAACAGAAAAAAGAAAAAAAAAAAACTCTCTACAGCACAGAACATGATGATGACAGGACAAATGAGGCAACTGCAGAACACAAATCATAAACTCCCAAAATACACAAATGGCAACCACAGGAAACAAAACACAGGACAGCGAAAAGAACAGAACAATTACAGGACCAGACCACCACTCCAAAATACATGAAACACAATTACACAGGCACGAAAACAAAAATACCACGCTCTTAAGTCAAAAAGCAAATACAACACAGGACAGAAAAAAAACAGAACAATTACAGGGCTAGACTACCACCACGAATGACCTCTACCCCCGACAGCTCGTGCCGAGCGGCGGAGACCAAGTGCCACAGGAACAGTTCAGGCAGTCTCCCCGCGTCCAACAGCCGGCTGGTGGTCAAGGGAGGCGGAACATGACCGGGCGGCTTCTCATAGTCCCAGGCCCGGAAAGTCCACTCCTCTGGTGGCCGAACCAGGTCGCCCAGAAAAACACACAACATGTCGGGTGGCCGACCCAAGGCGCCGAACCAGCAAAGCAGTTCCTCCTGCAGCCGACCTGCGTCCCTCAGCCACCAGAACTGGGGGAAAACAGCCCGCTGCGGCCTCCCTGGCGAGGACAAAACATGGGAGAGCCGGGGCGAGCAAAGAGGGACCCCCACGAACCCCGGCGATGATGCGCAGGGGCGATGACTCTGTAGAGGGAACAGAAGACCAAAATAAGCCCATACCGAGCCAGGCGGCTAAGGGACTGCCGCTCTTCCACCATCCTCGGACCACACCGACACTGCACCTCCGCTGGACCCTGATTGGGCCAACGCAGCTCCCGCGGTGGGCCCCGATTGGGCCTCGGGCGCACCCACGTCAGACCCCGATTGGGCCACAGCAGCACCCACAAGGGACCCCAACTGGGTCGGTGCAGCTCCGCTGACGACCTCCACCCCCGAACCTGGAACCTCCAACTCAGCGACCCCGACTGGCTCCGCGCCGGTGACACTGCAAGGAAGCTCAGAACACACAGAAGAACTGGGATCAGTATCACCAGCAGCAACAGAACCCAGCGAGATGAGCTGGGGCGCAGCAGGCAGCTGCCCCTCACTCACCTCCCCGAGAGGCAGGCAAAAATGCTCCAAAACAGGGGACAGAGACACAAGAGGGAGCACTTGCCTGCACTCGGGTTCTGTTGCCGTCCAGGACTCCGTTGATCTAGGCTCAGGGCAAAGAAGTTCGTGCGCAGGCTCCAACTCATCTGCGTCGGGCTCCACAGCTGGCGAGATGGTTTCCACAGCCCGAGGTCCCTCTTGCACTGATGTCCACGCCGATGACCCGTATGGCGTGGAGGGAGGGGACCCTCGACCCACTGGTTCGGACCGCTCCGGCGAGGCGACACGGGGACGCTTCATTGTCGGCACAGGTTCCGGGCCGCAGTCCGCTCTTCTCCTCTGTCCACGAGGTGGCTGCAGGGCCGGATCCAGGCTTTCCAGCACTGCAGTCCCCCTCCTCCTCCGGCGACGTAGAACTGGCGTCGCGGACCACTCGGCAGAAGAAGACACAGAGGCAGCGGGTTTAGGAATTACAGTTACAGCAGGTGGCGGGAGCTCAGGGGGCTGCGAACCCCAAACTCCGCCCCCAGAAGTCAGACAAGGCAGATCATAATTATGGTGGAATGAATGAACTTGCACTTGCCTGCGTCCTGGGGAGAAGATGGTGCCTGCTGCAGTGGGTGGATTCCTCCTTCTATCCCTCTGGGAGGTAACGGCGGGTCCCTCGGGGTGACAAGGAGGAGCCACTCGGGAAGGATTGGTGATGGGCCTCGCCGAAGCATGACTCACAGCACTCCCAGCCGCTGGGGATGACGTCGAAGAGGAGGACATAACAGCCGGGGCGATATGGGCACGGGGAGCTGACAGCGCAGCTGGAACAGATGACCCGGGGGCGGCGACTGCAGGGGTTCCCTCCTGTTGTGACGTGAGTGATGCGGCCAACTGGGAGGCTGGGTTCCTCTGACTACCCGGAGCCGGATCCGGACGGGATTCTTGTTGGGACTTGGTAGGAGCATGGCAATGAGGCCTACTGGCCAACGGTGCAGTGAGGGACCCAGGAACACATGGCACTGGGACTGGACGGGCGACAGTAGCTGGATTCCGATCCACTGGTCTCCTGCCAGGTTTTCCCTCCAGCCTATGGCTCTCCACTCTCACCAGGGACGCTGTCCTCGCGGGAGGTGGAGGGGTTTCCTGGAGTGCTTCTGCCATCAATTTGCGCTGTGCCACAATCCATGATAACCTCTCACTTCCCTCCGGAGTAGAGGTAAGGTGGTAACTGCGCGGGGCCCGCTGGGCGAGGCATAAGTGGTAATTGGCCGCTTCGGTGGGCATGAGATGGGCGGCTTCCGCTAGATAGCCGTCAATCTCCTCCAGCCACTCCGGGCAAAAACCATACTCGCGGGTGGACATCTCTCCACCAAGTCCGCTAATGGGGGAAAACTCCACCCTATGGCAAAAACTCACGGTGAAAAGGCATCTCGGTGTGGCGTCTCCATTTAGACGTCCTTGGCTGGAGTATACTGTCGTGCGGTGACCCTCGCAGGCCACGATAAGACGCCAAAAGTCTCCAGTGAGTTTTGCAAAGGTGTTTTTATTAATGAGACATGAACACAAAACTGTGAGGCACTGTGGCAAAAAATACACTAAACATAGAGCATGGGATCATAAGGCTAATCCCAGCCACTTACGATCTAAAACATGAACTAAGACGAGAATAAACGCACGAACTTGAACATGACGATAATACACCAGGGAAGTTTGACAGGATGTCTCACAAAGGTCTGACGAGGTTTGTTCGACGATACTCCAGCAATCAACTGCTGCCAGCGCCCACTAATAAAGCCGGTCACTAATGAGCAGTGATGTCAAACAGCTGATCGACCTTGACAGCCGGAAACCCCACCGAGCGCTGTCACAATAAGAGCCCGGTGGAGTCAGAATGTAATCCACAGCTGTCACGGCCGGCAGAGATGATACATGGCCCGAGCGCAGACAAGATCGAAGGTCAGGTCGTAACAATCTGGTTTGAATCAATTAGAGGTGTAGGCTATTAAATGCACTTATGACCCCAAGCATTAGAGCAAAGTCAGAAGGATTTGAAATAAATAAATAAATAAATATAAACAAAACAGAAAATAGGGCCCGATGGATGTATTTTTAAAATGAATGTGTTTTCTTCTTTTGATTTTTATTTTTCTCTCCTCGACATACCTTTTTGCCGGTTTTGAATTTTTTTAGGACTATTTCTGTGGCTCATATTTAACATTTTATTTAAGGTTTCACTTTTATTGTTGAACTTGTGACTTTAAATAAAGTCCAAGGATGCAAAAATTCATACGGCCCTATATATCGAAAACATGTTTTGTTTTAGTTTATTTTGTTTGATTTTGGTTTATTTTGTTTTATTTTAGGTTCAGTTCACTGGTTCACTGGGGTTCATAAAGCAAACATAATAATATTATTTGTCAAGGTATATACAGTGGGGCAAAAAAGTATTTAGTCAGCCAACAAATGTGCAAGTTCTACTACTTAAAAGATGAGAGAGGTCTCCAATTTTCATCACAGGTATACCTCAACTATGAGAGACAAATTGAGAAAAAAAAAATCCAGAAAATCACATTGAAGGATTTTTAAAGAATTTATTTGCAAATTATGGTGGAAAATAAGTATTTGGTCAACTACAAACAAGCAAGATTTCTGGCTCTCACAGACCTGTAACTTCTTCTTTAAGAGGCTCCTCGGTCCTCCGCTCATTACCTGTATTAATGGCACCTGTTTGAACTCATTATCAGTATAAAAGACACCTGTCCACAACCTTAAACAGTCAGACTCCAAACTCCACTATGGCCAAGACCAAAGAGCTGTCAAAGGGCACCAGAAACAAAATTGTAGACCTGCACCAGGCTGGGAAGACTGAATCTGCAATAGGTAAGCAGCTTGGTGTGAAGAAATCAACTGTGGGAGCAATTATTAGAAAATGGAAGACATACAAGACCACTGATAATCTCCCTCGATCTGGGGCTCCACACAAGATCTCACCCCATGGGGTCAAAATGATCACGAGAACGGTGAGTAAAAATCCCAGAACCACATGGGGGGACCTAGTGAATGACCTGCAGAGAGCTGGGACCAAAGTAACAAAGGCTACCATCAGTAACACACTACACCGCCAGGGACTCAAATCCTGCAGTGCCTGACGTGTCCCCCTGCTTAAGCCAGTACATGTCCAGGCCCGTCTGAAGTTTGCTAGAGAGCATTTGGATGATCCAGATGAGGATTGGGAGAATGTCATATGGTCAGAAGAAACCAAAATAGAACTTTTTGGTAAAAACTCAACTTGTCGTGTTTGGAGGAGAAAGAACACCATACCTACTGTGAAGCATGGGGGTGGAAACATCATGCTTTGGGGCTGTTTTTCTGCAAAAGGACCAGGATGACTGATCCGTGTAAAGGAAAGAATGAATGGGGCCATGTATCGTGAGATTTTGAGTGAAAACCTCCTTCCATCAACAAGGGCATTGAAGATGAAACGTGGCTGGGTCTTTCAGCATGACAATGATCCCAAATACACCGCCCGGTCAATGAAGGAGTGGCTTCGTAAGAAGCATTTCAAGGTCCTGGAGTAGCCTAGCCAGTCTCCAGATCTCAACCCCATAGAAAATCTTTGGAGGGAGTTGAAAGTCCGTGTTGCCCAGCGACAGCCCCAAAACATCACTGCTCTAGAGGAGATCTGCATGGAGGAATGGGCCAAAATACCAGCAACAGTGTGTGAAAACCTTGTGAAGACTTACAGAAAATGTTTGACCTCTGTCATTGCCAACAAAGGGTATATAATAAAGTATTGAGATGAACTTTTGTTACTGACCAAATACTTATTTTCCACCATAATTTGCAAATAAATTCTTTAAAAATCAGACAATGTGATTTTCTGGATTTTTTTTTTCTCATTTTGTCTCTCATAGTTGAAGTATACCTGTGATGAAAATTGGAGACCTCTCAAATCTTTTAAGTGGGAGAACCTGCACAATTGGTGGCTGACTAAATACTTTTTTACCCCACTGTACCACAACCTAAATTACCCTTTTCATTGTACTTTATAATACATTTTTTTAATCAGTTTCAAGGAATCACACATTTTACTTGCATCAGGAAAGTAACCTCACAGATTGACATCCAAAACAGAGAAACAGTGACATTTTATTTAGGTCCTAGTTTTAATTTCCATGTGGATGATATATGAACAGAATATACTTCTAAGGAATCTTTTTCTCCTTTGTATTTTTTTAGGGGCGAACTGAATCATGGCAGACCAGTGCTATCTTTATTTTGCTCATCGCCTTCCTGACCCCAGCATCATCACCCAGTGCCAACACCAACGTCATCACCAAATCTATCAATCAACCAGCACTACAGCATGCATACCTTAATTCGTCCCTCCAGGATTTTGCAATGTTGCGATCGCACCAATTCACGTGAAATCAGACAATCAGCGCAACTATTGCATGACCTTGCAACTTTCTCCAATCACCGCAACTTTCCCGCAATTTTGGCCAATCCTCATCAACTTCCACCAATTTCACCAATCAATTTTGTCTAACTGGTGCTGAAATGCTCAGTCTAACCAATCAAATGCATTGTTGCACCGCGTTCACTTCCGTGTTTACAGTGAGTAGTGAATGTATAGTTTACAGTGAGTAACGGAACAAATCTGCAAACAGAGTGGGATTTTAAAAAAAAACACTCACCCGCGAGGTTTTCAACACCGTCCTTTCCTCTGTCTCCCCCAGCCTGCCCGTGGATGCCTCGTCACGTCTCCATCCTGAACACGTGTGCGAAGCACTGGATTTGTGTTAAAAAACATGCACCTGCTCCAAAAGTACCCTGTTGTGGGAGCGCGCATGAGGAGAATACACTACATTACAGCGAGTGTTTGGACATCTTTAGAGGTAAGATCATTACTACATCTGGTCATTGAGCTCTAAAACTGAATCTCCATTGTGGACCGACAAATGCACCCAACCATCCCCCCCCCTCACTATCCCGTTGTAAATGAAAGATATGTGTGTGTGTGTGTGTGTGTGTGTGTGTGTGTGTGTGTGTGTGTGTGTGTGTGTGTGTGTGTCTCTGTATGTGTGTGAAGCCCGACATGCAGCAGACAGGTAGGCATGGAATAGTCTGTATTTTTTTTCCAAAAAAACACAGACTCCAATAGCCAACACAGAGCAACAGAATAATTTATTTCTTCCTCTCCGCTCGGTACCGAGTGGTTGGGAACCGTAGGGAGTTTTCAAATGAAGGTGTTGCCAATAATTTCCAAATCACTGCTCTTTAACATGCATTCAATGCAATTTAGCTGTTGTAATGGATATTGCATTAATGTTTGTATTTGCTGTTGCACAAGAGTTTTTCTGTATAGCAGAAGTTCCTGCTTAATTTACAAATCACTATAATAGGAAATGTTTGACAATCCTGTGCTTTTCTTGTATTGTTATAAAGAATATCACTGCAGTAAACTGTAAAAAAGCATCTGCTTTAAAATTTGAAATTCTTCCCACAAGTTTTAGGGCAGAAAACACTCTAAAAACATTGCAACTTTTACTGTAACTCTTTAAAAAAGTTCCCGCAAATTCAGGCTTTTTAGCCGGCAACAATCAAAAACATCCCACAACATCCTGGAGGGGCTGCTTAATGAGCAGCTCTCCCTCACACGATGGACTAAGAACTCTTCTACTGGTCACTGGCGGGTGGCTGAAGACAACAAGAGGCCAGTATTGCTTTGTTTGTGGCAATCACCATCATCAAAACATGCAGGTTAGGGAGTTAAGGGGCGCTTGCACACGCAGTGACCGGCAGCTGGTGGCTTGTCACCAGACTGCAAACCAAATCTACCTACGGGTACAAAATAAGTAATAAAAAAAAAATCACCTGTAACCAAGAACTGCTGAGTGACAAACATAACTCCACCTCTGTGTGTGGGTCATGAACATTCTCTGCTCTATGTGTGTGTGCCAAAGATATGATAACAGCTGAGAACCGAAGAATGGACAAAGACAACAATAACCGTGGGCTGCACGGTGGCGCAGTGGTTTAGCACTGTGGCAGCACAGTTTACCCTCGGCCGGGGGATCGCGGGGATCATGAGATCGTGGGTTCGATCCCAGCCCCCAACCAACAGTGAGCTGTGTGGAGTTTGCATGTTCTCCCCGTGTTGCGTGGGTTTACTCCGGGATTTCTCCGGTTTCCTCCCGCATACCAAAAACATGTAGGTTTAGGGCGCTCGCGCACGCAGCGACCGGCAGCCGGTGGCTTGTCACCAGACTGCAAACCAAATCTACCTACGGGTACAAAATAAGTAATAAAAAAAAAAATCACCTGTAACCAAGAACTGCTGAGTGACAAACATAACTCCACCTCTGTGTGTGGGTCATGAACATTCTCTGCTCTATGTGTGTGTGCCAAAGATATGATAACAGCTGAGAACCGAAGAATGGACAAAGACAACAATAACCGTGGGCTGCACGGTGGCGCAGTGGTTTAGCACTGTGGCAGCACAGTTTACCCTCGGCCGGGGGATCGCGGGGATCATGAGATCGTGGGTTCGATCCCAGCCCCCGACCAACAGTGAGCTGTGTGGAGTTTGCATGTTCTCCCCGTGTTGCGTGGGTTTACTCCGGGATTTCTCCGGTTTCCTCCCGCATACCAAAAACATGTAGGTTTAGGGCGCTCGCGCACGCAGCGACCGGCAGCCGGTGGCTTGTCACCAGACTGCAAACCAAATCTACCTACGGGTACAAATAAGTAACAAAAAAAAAAATAAGATGGACACTCTGCTTATGTCATGAATTGCCCTTTCTGGGCAGAGAAATGAGACCCAGGCGCTGAACTGCCATTAGTGTAATTTACTGAAAAACCACAAACACAAGGTAAAGCAAGGTGCTCACAAAAACAAACTATAACGAGGGAGAATAACTTACAATAGTTGTGTGCCAGAGAGAGGCAGGGCTTCTGGCAGAGGCAAGGATAAAGTCCAGACAACAATGCGGCAATGTGAAAAGAAAATGGAGCCCTTAAATAGGGATAAATGTCATTAACAGAACTGATAACAGATGTGGGTGCCTGAACGGGCAGGAGAAGGTGAAGACGCATGATTGGAACCACCTGAGGCGGCGAGAGGAGGGCAATTCCAAAACTGACAGCTGACAGGGCAATCCCATGCAAAGCTTCATACCCCTGACAGCTGTCAACAGTGGGAGGATAAAACTGGGAAAAATAAAATAACATACTCAAGTGTAAATATGAATAAACACAGAAATAAAAATAAGACACTGCTTAAACAGGAAAATGGCAAACAGAACATTAATACATAGACCCAAAAATGCAACCGGAAGATATAATTACAGAGGAAAGGCCACGAGGCTGAGTCTGGCAAAAATGTCAAGAATTCCGCTCGTGACAGAGCCCCCTCCTCAAGTGTTGGTTCCCAGACACCCCAAGGTAACACCAAAAGAAAAAGAAAGAGCCCCCCTCCCCGAAGGGGCATAACCATAACCCATCCAGGGTGGGTGATGAGGGGAACAGGCTAAGAGGGAACAAAAAAAAAGCACACTCAGGACCCACACCAGAAAAAAACACAGAACTAGGCCCCTCAGGCCAAGGAGCTAGAGAGTTCTGAGGGCTGACCACAGTCCCAGGCCTGGCGGATGGCGAAGTGGTCCGAAATGGGTGGCCTGCCAGAGAACATGGGCCACCCAACCCAAAACCTCAGTCTGTCCGGCGGTTGACCAGAGTCCCAGGCCCGCCAGATGGCCCCATGGCCTGAGTCGAGTGGCCACCCAGAGAACAGGGGCCACCCCACTCTGCGGCACCACCGGTCATGCAATCTGCCTGAGTCTTTCAACCACTCGAACTGGAGGGGTGGTTCAGGAGGCTGCCGCCAGACAGGAAGGGCAAGCACATGGCAGGATGAAAGAGTCGGGGGACCCATGACAGCATCAGGCAGAAGACGAGGGAGAACCACCATGACGTCCAGCAAAGGAGGAGGGGTAACCACAATGGCGTCTGGCAGAGGAGGAAGGGGGACCACAAAGGTGTCTGGCAGAGGAGAAGGAAAAACCACAACAGCGTCTTGCAGGGGAGGAAGGGGGACCATGACGGTGTCTGGCAGAGTACCCTCGGTGGCCCCGGATTGGAACGAAGTTGCACCAGCAGGGTCCCGGACTGGGACATAGTTGCACCCATGGGGGGTCAGGGCTGGAGCATAGTTGCAGCACCCGTGGGGGCTCCAGGCTGGAGCATAGTTGCAGCACCCGCAATGGCTCTAGGCTGGAGCATTGCAGTACCTGCGGTGGGCCCAGACTGAACCAATGCTGCACCCACAGTGGACCCCAGGCATAGTGACCAAAACAGGCCCATACTGGAGCGCAGCACCCATGTTGGATCTAGGCTAGGGCACAGCACCCATGACGGTCCCCGACTGGGATACAGCACACACAGCGACTCGGACTGAGGAGGAGGAACCCAGACGATGGCCTTGGGCAGAGGGGGAGCTGCACTCACGGAGATCCCGGGCTGGGACAGAGCACCTGCGACAACCTCCACTGCGGGGGAAGCTGGACCCTTGGCGACCTCGGGCAGCGAACCTGGACCCACGGAGACCTCTGGCATTGCTGGAACATTCCTGGTGACCCTGGGAGAAAGCTCAGACAAAACACACAGAGAAGCAGGATCAGGGTCACTGGCAGCGGCGGAGCTCGGTATGGCGGGACCAGGTGCAGTGAGCGGCTGCCCCCGGCTCTCCTCACCAAGAGCCAGGCAAGAGCTCTCCAAAACTGACACAAGAAAAACATAGGAGAGCATTTGCCTGACCTCAAGCTCCACCCCCATCCAGGACTCTGTCGATCCAGACGAAGACATCTCAGGCCCGGTCCTTTGGAGGTCCAGCTCCATCTCTAACTCTGCTGTGGTGGCCTCCGCAGCAGGCATGATGGTGAATGCAGTCTTGGTGCCCCCAGGCAAAGTGACCCAAGCTGGTGGTTCATCTGGCGTGGTAGCTGGGGGTCGGCTCACCGTTCACACTGGAACTGGGTCCTCCAGGGCCACAGGCTCCTCCCGCATCTGGCGGCTCAATCCCGGGGTCGTCACACTCTCAGGGGACACAGGAGAGGACACAGAGAGGGCTGGTAAGTAATTAGTAACAGCAGCAGGTGGGGAGAGCCCAGGGGACTGCTTTTCCTGAGCCTCCCTACCGGGAATCAGGCAAGGCATATCATCAAAAAATAAAATAGAATGAAATGAAACTTGCCTGTTTTCCCAGATCTTGATGTTGTCTGTTGCTGTGTGTGGAGAGTCGTCCCTCTCAGTGGCTATGGTGAACTTGGGCCCCTCTGTGGGTTGTGGAGGAGCCTCCCCTGTAGTCACGGAGATGGACGGGACCAAGAGGGAGGTGACCAGTTCTTCCACAGCGGGAGGAAACACCGAGGAGGAGGGAGAGAAAATTGCAGCGGAGAGGTTGGCTGGCGGGACAGCCGGAGGGGAAGAGTTAGGAAAATAGACTGCTGCAGGAGTTTCCTGCCTCGGCGGAGGAGGGGCTGCAGATGAGGAAACGGAGGCTTTCCTCCGATGGTCTGGAGCAGGACGACGGCGCCGCCATGGAGTTGGCGACGCTCATGCTGGAGCTGGGGCTGGTGAGCCGGGGGAGGAGGCGGACATCTGTTGGGGAGAACGCCTCAGTGATGGCTTCATTTCAGTGATTGGACATCCCATCATCAGCCCAGGGAATGACTGCTGGAGCGCAGAGACCGTGGATAGCAGTTCTGTGTACTGGGGTGTCATGAACCTGGGTTTGGTGATTCCAAGCCCAGTTCTGACACTGTGGCCGTTTTGGCCTGGTTCTCTATTTTCCATCAGGTGCTTCAGGGACCCCTTTGGGTCCTTCGCTCCCTGACAGCTTGGGTACGCCCCCTCCTCCTGTCAGTGTCATCAGCTGTGTCTCATTATTGGTGTGCACACAGTCACACGCGCATACCTCATTCACTCCCATTCACACCCTCTGTCACTCACTTATGCACACATGTTCTTAACCCTATGAGTGTGTATGTTGCCGAACTGTGACATAACCCCTAGTGGTCAAGAGTGGTAAATATTTTTTGTCAATAAAATAGTTCAGATTTCCAAGGCTATAACTTGAAAGTGGTAAGAGATAATGGCTTACTGTCAGATAGAAAGATGTAAAATATGATCCAAAGTTTCAGATAGGAATAAATTTACGCATCTAATTTGCATAATGTCACAGCATCTCTTTAAATTCCATAACTCAGTCAAAACTGGACTTTGGACGTATTTACACAAAAAATGGCTCAGTCTTTTGACACTGTTTTTTGTACAGAGGTAACTCATCATCTTATCTTCAAAGTATATGAACAAGAAATCAGTACATTTTAAAAAAAAACAGAAATTTCTCACTTACTTTTGACAAAGGGGGGCTGACTGGGTGGCAAGGCCACTGCATTTTCACACATCATGGTCCATATTTTGCGTTCTGCCGGTAATTTAAAATCTCTACTACATCTACAAAGTCTTATGATTATCCCACATAAATTTCGCTTGTATCCCGCGACTATTTTCTGCGTACAAAGCCGAAAAAGTGATGGTGATGATCATGGCCATATTAGTTTTCTGGGCCTAACTAATAGGAAAAGGAAATGAGGAGTTCTTCTTCTTTGGTGTATTGCGTGTCATCCATTGAGTCCTCCAACGGATGTCTGCCACCTTTTGAAACTGGCAAATCAGTACAATCAATACAAATTCCTAATGAAGGCGATCATGTCAGAGTGAGAAGGCAGGTGCAGTGCTGCGCTCTGCCACTAGAGGCACACAAATTTTCACACTCATAGGGTTAATTTGTCTCGTCACGCTCCTTCACACTGGCGGTCTCTTCCCTCATTAGTATTATTATTACTTAAACACTGTGTTTATGGGAAGAGATCGCCGGACCATTGCGCTTCATACACGGCAGTGTGTTCATTCGTTTATGCAACTTGTCATTACCTACGTTAACTTTCAGCCCGACGTCTTAGTCTTCCCTAACGCTTCAAGACTGTGTACTTCCTTGGCGTTAGCGGCTGTTTCTGCCTTCCCTTCATCCATCAGACTGCACGGACAGCCCCGGATCGCTCCAGCACCGTAAGTTTATGTTTGCCTTTCTCCCCGTGCCGACAGCAGCTCTGAGGCACTAGGCATTCCCTCCCTTGGGCTGTTGAGCATCCATGTGGCATCCCCGTATGTCTGGTGGCCTCAAGTTCATCATATAAACCCTCTGTTTACTGCGTGACTATTTATACTGAATTTATTATTTGGGGTTTTTGTCAATAAAGCGCACAAATCTACTCCTGCTCATGGGTTTTTCATTCTGCCCCTCTGTGCACTATGTAATGGGGCACAAGGGATCATAACACTGGGGATAGTTCCACAAACTGGGATCCGCCTCCACGATGCCAACCGCACTGTTCACGCTTTCCCAGGCCTTTCCCAGGCCCACGCTTTTGGGTCCCCGGGCGGGGAGAGCTTCATCCTCAAAGCTTTGGATGAAGTCCGCCATCCACTCTTCCTCCAGGCTCAGGGACCCCGCTGCCAATCTCCCTAGATTTGCATGAGGCCAGCGAGCCAGGGACATGATGAGCTCCAGTGTACAGGTGAGTGAAAAACAAAAAGGAGAAAAAAGTAAAAACCACTAACGACAGCAGCTGGGTCTCAACTGGCTGCGTTATTCTGTCATGAATTGCCCTTTCTGGGCAGAGAAAAGAAACCCAGGCGCTGAACTCCATTAGTGTAATATATTGAAAAACCACAAACACAAGGTAGAAAAAGGTGCTTAGAAAAACAAAGTATCACGAGGGAGAATAACTTACAATAGTTGTGCGCCAGAGCGAGGCAGGGCTTCTGGCGGAGGCGAGGTTAAAGTCCAGACAATAACGTGGCAATACGAAAAGAAAATGAAGTCATTAAGGGATAAACATCATTAACAGAACATTAATACATAGACCCAAAAATGCAATAGGAAGATATACTGTAGTTACAGAAGAAAGTTCCACAAGGCTGAGTCTGGCAAAATGTCGAGAACTCAGCTCGTGACAGTTTGCTGAAGAGAAAGAAGAATGGACACTGGACATGGTTTACTAGCCCAGCAGATAGGATTAAAAACAACAACAACAACAACAACAACTGTGGTAATATGCATTTACACCAACATTTTTTTTTCAGCATGACATTTTTTTAAATGTAGGACAATAGTCAGACAAAGTATCTACACATTTGAGATATAGTTTAGTTACTATGAGTACACAAGTGTACTAGCACACAGGAATAAGTATTTCTTAAGTAATTACACCTTTATTAGTACAAAAGAATGATAATAATAATGCCCTCACGCTTAATTGATTACACACCAGACAGATTACAGACAAGAACTAAGGTAGGCTGATGAGTGAATGTGTGAATGAGTGAACAAACGCTTGACTGTCATGCTGCGGTCCTTGCGGGCCGCAAATGAGACGCTATAGGCCACCAATGAGTTTGCACAATTTATTAAAGAGGGACGAATGACAAAATAACGAGCCACGGGGGGCTAAAATACAACTAAGGTAATAGCACAGACAAAGGAACACAGAGTCTCGGAATAACACTTACAATAATGGATGAAGATGAAGGGATGTTCACGAGGGAACATCTGACAACATTGCAGCAGGGATTAGCCCTCAGCTGCCTCCTTAAATCCCCACGATAACCCAATCAGTGGAAAGAGTGATTAGGAGAAATCCTGAACAGCTGTCACAACGTGACCCAGCTTTGACAGCCGGAAGCCCCGCCATGGCGCTGTCAGAATAAAAGCCTGGAGGCGCGCCAGAGGAGAGAACGGGAGACTACCGCACACCGAGCAGAGACAGAGTCAGCACACGGACTGTGACATTGACGTGTCACATTCTGAGCGTGGGGGGATTCCACAGTGCTCAGGTTGTCTGCCTTTTTTTTCATATTTGTACTGTTGTCATTTTGAATTGTCACTTGTCCTGTATTGTTTCTCAGTATGACTTATTTTCCCATTTACATTTGTTATAGTTTGTTTATTGTATTTTTGAGATTGCCTGCCTCCATTTTCTGCCATATCGTTATATTTGTATTCTGTTGTGTTCTTTCTCTCAGGGTTGACAGCAGTCAATGGCTTTCTGGGATTTTGCTCTGCGTGGGCATGGCCCTGCCAGCTGTCAACTTCAATGACTCCCTCATTATTCCCAGTTTGTCCGAATTGTATTTTTGTTTTCTCCTGCCCCCTCAGATTGTTAACACCTGTTGCTACTTGTTTTATTTTGTTTGTAGCCTTATTTAAGGGGCTGTGCACCATTGTTGGGCGCAGCACCCTACTATCGACTAACAAACACAAGTGTCTTTGATTTGTCTTCCCTATTTTCCTAGCCTGCGCTCCACAGCTAGTTTCTCAGGTTTAGCCAGCAACTCCTCTCGCCTTAGCCTTTGCAATTTTTGGCTTCTCCTGTGTCTCTTACTCCTATTAGTTTATGGTTTGGTCTTGTTTGTTCTTTTATGTATTGTTACGATTGAATTTGCAAACTCACAGCCAGCATTTGGAGCCTTTATTCAGCCCTGACAAGGAAATTTATGACAGAAGGGTGCTGCCAGTGTGGGCACCAGCAGCTGTGAGTTTGCTCTTTTGTTTTTGCCATGTTTTCTGTTTTGTTTTTTCGTCAGGAGGTTTTGGGTGAAATTGCCACCATGGACTTTCATGTCTTTGGACTGAGTGAGGAGGAGGGTGCGGTGCCTGAACTTGTTCTGAATTTTGCTTCAAAGGCTCAAGCCATCCACACTCCCGAGATCGTTTTGGGGTTCGTGGAGAGCACAGGCCGGTTGATTGAGGCGTGGCCCAATCTCTGGAGGTACCCAGGTCTGACTGTTCTTCTCACCATGGTGATCGAGTCTCGGCGATGACTCAATGAGCTGGTGAAGGACTTTCCCATGGTGCAACCTGGACTGACAAAAAACATTGCTGGAAGCAGAAGGCTCGCCACTCTCACCTGAAGCCCATGTCATCATCCTCCCCTCAGAGTTCCCGGAGGGACACTGTCTGACTCCGGAACAGCAGCTGGTTTCATCACGCCCCAGGAATTCAGGCAAGTTTTCATTCTTTCTCTCTCTCTCTCTACTGAAACCGCTTGCCTTATTCCTGGTGGTGAGACTCAGTTATCACAGTCCACTGGGTCCTCACCATCAGCTGCCATTTCCATCTCCTCACCTCCCTCTTCTGTCTCCCAAATTGTCCGCTGGTCCTGGGAAGGAACCGCCAGACGACAGATGGGCCTGTGGATTCTGGGACCCTTGGTTTGGCTCCACCACCATACCCAGCGAGGGAGAGGGGCTGTGTCCCAATGCCGGTCTCGACGAGTGAGCGTCCCCTGGTTTTGGCATTGCAGGACCCAGCACCTTTGGTGAGGCATTCCCTTGCTCCTCTCCTCAGGGCTAGGGGGCTTACCCTTGTCAAAGTTGGTGCCGAGAACCAAGCGCCCCATGGCTCCGTCACCTTGCCCACTTCACCAGATGCCCGTGTCTCCACCTGTCATCATGCCTGCAGATGCGGTGCCTCCTTGTTCTTCTGGGGGCCCAACAATCACTGCAGCCACTGAGAGAGATGACCCTGGGCCTGCTGCAGCAAAGACCATCATGCCCCGGGAATACAGGCAAGCGAATTCTCGTTCTCCATTACCTAAAAATGAATTATCTTGCCTGGTTCCTGATGATGAAACTCCGCCCCTGCAGTCCACTGAGTTTTCACCACCTGCTGCAGACATTTATCCCACACCTGCTACCCTCGTGTCTCCTCCTATTTCCCTTGAGTGTCTGCCGGCCCCGGGATTGTGCCACCGGACAAGTGAGGAGCCTACGGTCCTGGATGACCCTGGTCCCAGTTCCACAGCCACAAGCTGGATGAGGGGAGAATGCTGCCAGCAACCTGAAGCCTGTGGTGACAACTGTGTGTACCCTGGCTTCAGCTGCGCAGGATTTGGTGCCAGCACTGAGACGACCACCAGGAGTCCTGGATGGCAGCGGAGCTTGAGTTCAGGCAAGTATCCTGTTCTATTCCTTCTTCTGCAGATTCGGGAAAATCTTGTTTGGCTCAGGGTTGGGGGAGTCAGGTGCAGAAGCCATCTGCTCCTGAGATCCCCTCGCCGGGTTCCGCTGCCAGTGATTCTTCTCCAGCATTTTCTTCGTGATTTTCTCCCAAGGTGACCACACCGAGAGTGAACGCCCAGAGGGATGGACTCGAGTTGCCTCTGCCTAGATCGCCGGAGTCCAGGATGGCGGTGGAGTCCAAGACAAAGCAAGTGCTCTGTTCTGTTGTCACCTCATCAGATCTAGAGATTTCTTGTCCTGCTTGGGGTGGGGTGAGCCAGTTGCAGCAGGTAACTGCTTCTGGTCTCTCTCCATCAGGCTCCACTGCTGCTGGGAGTAATAACCCAGTGTCTGTTTTCGCTCTCTTGCCCGAGTCCTCATCTGGGTCCACGGTTGGTCATTCACCTCCTCCTCCCAAAACCGTCGTGGATTCCTCTCTTCTGCCCCAAGGCTGTCATGGATTCCCTTTCTCTGCCTGAGGGTGAAGCATCGGCCCAGTCCGGGTCCACCGTGGGTGCAGCAGTTGCCCAGCCCGGGCCCATTGCAGGTGCTACATTGCTCCAGTCTGGGGTCTTCGTGAGGGCTGCTCCCCCTCCGATAGAGGCAGTCACCGCCGCTCCGTCCCAGCCCGGGGCTTCCGAGGGTGCACCTCCCCGCTCCAGCCCAGAGCCCCCGAGGGTGCAGCTCCACTCCAGCCCAGAGCTACTGAGGGTGTCTCTCCACTCCAGCCCGGAACCACCATGGGTGCAGCTCCGCTCCAGCCTGGACCCACCGTGGATGCAACTTCGTTCCAGCCTGGAGCCACCATGGGTGCTGCTGTGCTTCAGCCTGGAGCCACCGTGGGTGCAGCTCTGCTCCAGCCCAGAGCCACCGTGGGTGCTGCTGTGCTCCAGCCCAGAGTCACCGCGGGTGCTGCTGCACTTCAGTCCAGACACACCACAGGTGCAACTTCATTCCAGTCTGGAGCCACTGTGGGTGCAACCTTGCTACAGTCCAGAGCCACAGAGGGTGCAACTATGTCCCAGTCCAGGACCTCCGAGGGTGCTGCTGGCCAGTCCGCAGGCGTCATTGTCCCCTCTCCCTTGCCAGACCCCATCGTTGTCCCCCCTCCTTTGCCAGACGCCATTGTGGTCCCCCATCCTCTGCCTGGTGCCATCATGGCTCCCCTTCCTCTGCCAGTCGTCATTGGGGTGTCCCGTCCTCTGCCTGACATTGTCGGGGCTCCCCCTACTCCTCTTCCTTCCTCACCTATGGTCATCCCAGTTGGGCAGTCACTCCCTGGACCACCATCTCTGCGGTGGTGGCTTAACCTTTAATCTGTCTGATTTTTTGTGCCCCTAGTAGCAGAGCACGGCGCTGCACCTGTCAACTCATACTAACATGCCAAACACTCCCCAGCTGGACTGAGGATTTGTACTGATCATGCCAATTCACAAGGTGGCAGGCACACATTGGAGGACTCATGGATGACACATAATACACCAAAGAGGAAGAAATCCTTCTTCTTCTACTTCGTCTTTGAGATTACAACACAAAATGGATGGCAGCCATCATTGTGGACATATGCGACCGCAGACGGAGGAGCAAATTTGGAGGATTTGGTTCCCAATTTGCCAATTATGATTCTAAAAAGAGATTATTTAGCTTATGAAGGTAGATGTTTACACGTTCTTTTAACACAGGGAGCGTGAAGCTTGTTGATTTCACCTGCTGGCGCCCGGAGCGCCATGTGACTGTAATCGCCGGTTGCATGTCGTCATATAAGCTAAATTTGCCACGGAATAAAAGTGAAATTAAGGTGGAATAATCAATAACAGTTTCTGGATATAGGAGAGAAAGCTAAAATTACCGGGAGAGGACAAAATTACAACCAGAATGCTGCAAAAGGACCCCGCCTTGCCAGCGGTAAGTGACAAATATCTTTGTTTGTTTGTATGCAAATTAGATGTGTAAATTTACTCCTGTTTGAAACTTTGGATCATATTCTACATCTTTCTAACTGACAGTAAGACATTATTTCTTACCACTTTTAAGTTATAGCCTTGGAAAGTTCTGACATCTGATCTGAATATTTTCTTGAAAAAAATCTTTACCACTGTTGACCACTAGGGGTTATGTCGCAGTTTGGTGACATACACAGTTAATGGGTTAAGAACTCTGGCCAACCACCTGACAGGCATTGCCGTTGGGTTGGGTGGTTCACATTTTCCGGCAGACCACCCGACTCTTACCACCTCGCCGTCTGTCAGGCCTGGGACTTCAGCCGACCACCAGAACTACCTTGTTCTTTGGTCTAGGGGGCCTAGGTGCCCAGTTCTGTGTGGGTCCTGAGCAGGATTTTGTTTTTGTTGCTTCCCTGAAGCCATCCTGAGAGTTTTTCCTTGTTCCTTTTGGTTTGGCTCAGTCCCTCCGTGCCTGGGTCCCCCTCCTCCCACCCAGGGTGGGGTTGTTTTGTTTTTTGTTTTGTTTTTTTTGTTGTTGGGATGGGATTTCTGTGTGGGGGTTTCTTTTCATTTGATGTTACCCCGTGGTGTCTAGTATCCACCCCTTGGAGGGGGAGGGGGGGCTCTGTCACATTCTGAGCGAGGGGGGATTCCACCAGGCTCTGGTTGTCTGCTTTTTTTTTCATATTTGTACTGTGTTGTCATTTTGATTTGTCACTTATCCTATATTGTTTCTCAGTATGACTTATTTTCCCGTTTACATTTGTTATAGTTTATTATATTTTTGAGGTTGCCTGCCTCCATTTTCTGCTATATCATTATATTTGTATTCTAATGTGTTCTTTATCTCGGGATTGACAGCTGTCAATGGCATTCTGGGATTTTGCTCTGCATGGGTGTGGCCCTGTCAGCTGTCAGCTCCGATGACTCCCTCATTATTCCCAGTTTGTCCGAATTGTATCTTTGTTTTCTCCTGCCCCCTCAGATTGCCCACACCTGTTGCTACTTGTTTTGTTTGTAGCCTTATTTAAGGGGCTGTGCACCATCGTTGGGCGCAGCACCCTACTATCGACTGACATACGACTAACAAACATAAGTGTCTTTGATTTGTCTTCTGTATTTTCCTAGTGTGCGCTCCACGGCTAGTTACTCAGGTTTAGCCGGATTAGCATGGATAATGGAGAAAATCTTGAAAACTGGCATTCAGAACAGACTGTCCTTTGAGCTGTATGATTAATTAATTTCATAAAATGTTGATCAACAAAATAGAAACTGTGAAGTCTAACAAGCAATTAGAGTATTTTGACTACATGGCCATAAATTGAAATAAATAAATTATAGTTTGGTTTGTAAAGCAAAGATTAATCTGAACTATGTGACCACATACAAAATTTAAAAGAAAATGATTATTAAATGATCTGTATTTCAATTTTTTTAAGATAAATAAAATGACATCACAATAACAACAACTATGATACTTGGATACAATAATAATGTTTTTCTTTATCAGACACTGAGACCTTAGCTTTACTAGAATTCATGTCCTACGTGACAGTGATATTCAAGCGCTTCACGAGATGTTTTGACACCATGGTTAACTAAAGATAATATTGACGAAGGAACCTTTCTATCAGCATGCTTAATCAAAATGCAGGCACCCCTGATGACACACTGTCAGTGGGAGAAGGCCTCAAGACCTGAATGAAATGTAGTTTGGTTCTAAAGTAAACTGACTATTGACGTTTTGAAGCTTGACATTTAAAGACTGGGCTTAGATGACCTGATTATTATCTCCTATGTTTAGAATGACTTCAGATGACACCGATAATCTACCTTCTTCTTCCTTTTCTGTTTTTCATCTCTATTCTGTTGTTTAATGTTTGTTTGTTTTGTCCTTAATTGTTTATTTGGTCTACGTCTACCTGCCCTTGGGGCTATGTAGAAAGACAAAAGAAAAAAAAAAGGGGAGAATATCTGGAATATACTTTATGAACAGTTTCCATATTTGTTGGCAAATTTTTCATTATTCCCTATATATTTACTTTGAGACAATACTATCCATCCATCCATCCATCCATCTTCTTCTGCTTAATTCTTTTCAGGTCGTGGGGGGGCTGGAGCCTATCCCAGCATCTTTGGGCGAGAGGCAGGGTACACCCTGGACAGATTGCCAGTCCATCGCAGGGCCAACACCGAGAGACATAACCATTCACGCTCACATTCATACCTAAGGGACAATTTAGAATCCCCAGTTTGATGGCAATTAACCTAACTTACATGTTTTTGGCTTGTGGGAGGAAACCGGAGAAATCCCGGAGTAAACCCACGCAGACATGGGGAGAACATGCAAACTCCACACAGATCACTGTTGGTTGGGTGCTGGGATCGAACACAAGATCCCCCGGCCAAGGGTGAATTGCTGTGCTGCCACAGTGCTAACCACTCCACCACCGCGCTGCCAGACAATATTATATGTTTGGCAAATTTCATTAATGTAGAAACAAAATTTATTAAATACTGGTTGGTTTAAAATACACTGTTATAAAAGAAGACACTTAATGTTTGAAGAATAAAGGTTATTGGGGAATATCAATTATTGATATACGTAGGTTAAATTATTTGACAAGCAAACTGACCCATCTTTGAAAATAATTTTTGCATGTCCGATAAGAATGGAAATTTCTAAATTAATAAATTAGTAAATTAAGAGGGTATTTTACTAAATCCATTGAAAACTTGGTTGAATGAATGACGTACTTTGTTGAATTTAAACCAAAGTTTATGAATTTAATGACCTTTTAACAGTTTGGTATACACAGAAAAAATGAAGCTGGAGAAAGTTAAATACTGACATAAAAGGTGAATATATTATGGGTAAATGAAATCTAGAAAATTACTGGTTTAAACATTCATTATATGTCTGAAGAAAATGCAGACCAAGGGACCATCAAGCAGGTAATTAAGAATCTATTTTTCTTTGAGGTAAATGCTTACTGGTTGCATCAACACTGACTGAAATCTTGAGCTTAATCTGCCACCTTTAATCAGTACCTCCAGGATTTCACGGGATTTTGTTTTACTATTGTTGTGGGAAGTTGCGGGGCTCTCCTTGGGGATTGCCTGAATCGTGCATTGGCTCATGTCCAGCCCTGAGAGTCCCAAGTTTAAAACTCACTGACAAGATGTAGGAGTGACTTTTACCTCTAAAGACGTATAAACTGTTACAACACTTGCTCTAATATTAGATTCACTTGTTTTTTGTGTGGTTTTACGGCGTGTCTGGGTGCACGTGCTCCCAAGATGGAGGTGCTTTCAGGCAGGCAGACGTTTTTCAACACAAACCCGGCACTTCATTCACGCGGTCATTACGGAAACTCGAGGAGACGTTCACCGGTGGGCTGAGGGAGACGGAGGAAGGAACGATGTGGGAAAACTCGCAGGTGAGTGTGTTTTTTTAAAATCACACACTGTTTTTTGCTGATGCGTTAGGTATATTCTCACTGTAAACACAGAAGTGAGTGCGGTTCATCGCCGCGTTTGATTGGTCAGACTGATGATGTACACAACTGCACGCTACTGAGACTAATTTGATTGGCGAAATTGGCAGAAGTTAACAACAATTGGCCACAACTGCAGTAAAGTTGTGGTGATTGGACAAAATTCAAATTATGCAGGACCTACTGAAGTCGTGGGAATTGGTAGAATCGCAACTTTATGAAATCCTGCAGGGTCTGTTTAATCCATCCCTTCATAGGCACAACTAACATGTGATTGGTGACTATCAGCTTGCCTTGCCATGTCTACCGTCAAAACATAACATTGTTTTCACAATAACACATTTTAAATGCATTGGGTTTAAATTGTATACAGGTAAGTTATATATTTATATATTTATTCCATCTAGCTACAATGCTCCGCACTGTGTGTTTATATATTTATTCCATCTAGCTACAATGCTCCGCACTGTGTTTATATATTTATATATTTATATGTACATGCGTATATTCGCTGCTCTTGTTTTTTCTTGTCTTCTGATTGTTGCTCTGAGTGTTGCTATCCCTGTGCTGTTGCAATCCAGGAATTTCCCCATTGTGGGACTAATCGTCGGCCTCCGTCGGCCTATGAGGACCATAGAAGAGAATCCTAAACGTCTACTCTGCTGGAACAGCACCACCTGTGGCTGAACAGGCCGATGCGCGAATGGCAGTCCCTGTCACACAGGTCGCACTTGTGGGTGGTCTCCGTGCTGCTGGGTCTGTGGCGGTTCTTCCTGCGGGTCCTTTTTTCATCTGCTGCAGCAGTCAGTCTCTCTTCACCCGCCTTGAGCTGGCTGGTCAGGGTGCCTCTCCATTTGGAGCGGTCCATTGCAAGGTCCTCCCAGCGCTCTGTGTTGATCTCCAGGGCCTTCATGTCTCTCTTGCAGACGTCTCTAAAGCGCAGCTGTGGGCGGCCAACGTCTCTCCTGCCAGTCGCCAGTTCTCTATAGAGGACGTCTTTGGGGATTCTGCCATCCTCCATACGATGAACGTGGCCTAGCCAGCGGAGCCTGCGCTGCCTGAGTAGAGTGAACATGGAGGGAAGGCTGGCGCGGGACAGAACTTCTGTGTTGGGCACTTTGTCCTGCCAGGATATGTCCAGGATGTGGCGAATGCAGCGCAAGTGGAAGAAGTTCAGTCTCTTTTCCTGCCGGGCGTATGTTGTCCATGTCTCACTCCCATAGAGCAGTGTGCTGATGACGCAGGCGTTGTACACTGCCGTCTTCATCTTGACAGAGAGTTTGGGATTCTCCCACACTCGTGTGGTGAGGCGAGCGAGTGTGAAGGCTGATTTTCCAATCCTCTTGTCGATCTCTGTATCAAGGGAGAGGTTGTTGCTGATTGTGGACCCCAGGTATGTGAACTGATTCACGACCTCCAGCTCGTAGTCGTCGATGGTGATGGCTGGTGGTGCTTCCGTGCCTTGCACCAAGACGTTAGTCTTCTTCAGGCTGATGGTAAGCCCGAAGTCCTTGCATGCCTGGGAGAAGCGGTCCATCAGGGTCTGAAGCTCCTGCTGTGTGTGAATTGCGACTGCAGCATCGTCTGCGAACAGCATGTCTCCGATTAGAGCCTTGCGTACTTTGGTTCTGGCTTTCAGGCGGGCGAGGTTGAAAAGCCTGCCGTCAGATCTTGTGTGCAGGTAGATTCCTTCTGTTGCTGTGCTGAAGGCATGCCTCAGGAGCATAGCAAAGAAAATCCCAAAGAGGGTTGGCGCAAGTACACAGCCCTGTTTCATTCCGCTGCGTATGTTGAATGGCTCTGAGACATTGCCGTCATGCTGCACTATCCCCTGCATGTTGGTGTGAAACGATTTGATGAGGCTTTGCAACTTTGGTGGGCATCCTATCTTTGGCAGGATCTTGAAAAGGCCCTCTCTGCTGACCAGATCGAATGCTTTGGTGAGGTCGATGAAGGCGATGTACAGGGGCATGTTCTGTTCTCTGCATTTCTCCTGGAGTTGGCGGATGGAGAATATCATGTCTACCGTCGATCGCTCAGCAAGGAAGCCACACTGAGACTCGGGGTAGACACGTTCGGCAAGCTTCTGTAGATGAACGAGAACAACACGTGCGTAGACTTTGCCAACAACGCTGAGGAGGGAGATGCCCCTGTAGTTGTTGCAGTCACTTCTCTCCCCTTTGTTTTTGTAGAGGGTGATGATCTTGGCGTCCCTCATGTCCTGTGGTACGGTACCTTCCTTCCAGCACTGGCAGAGGACGTCATGCAATGGCAGCAGTAGGGCGGTCTTGCAGTGCTTGATCAGGTCGGGGGGTATGCCGTCGTTGCCGGGTGCCTTGCCAGTGGCCAAGTTATCAATGGCCTTGCTGAGTTTGTCGATGGTTGGCTCGGCGTCAAGTTCGTCCATGGATGGCAGGCAGTCGATGGCATCAAGGGCTGACGGTGTTACGGTGTTCTGTCTGGAGTAGAGGTCGGAGTAGTGTTCCACCCATCTCTCCATCTGCTTGTTCTTTTCTGTGATCATCTCCCCAGTGGAGGATTTGAGGGGGGCCGTCTTGCTCTGAGCCGGACCAAGTGCTTTCTTGATGCCATCGTACATACCACGGATGTTCCCTGTTATGGCAGCGATTTGAATGTCTTGGCTGAGCTGAGTCCAGTACTCGTTGGCACAGCGCCGAGCAATCTGCTGAACTTTGCTTCTCGCAGCCCTGAGAATCTAGAGGTTCTTCTCGTTTGGGTACTTCTTATACTCAGCAAGTGCTGAGCACTTGGCTTCAATGATGGGGGTCATCTCGGTCAACTTGGTATCAAACCAGTCCTGTGACTTCAAGGTCTTCCTCCCAAAGGTAGCCAAGGCTGTGCGGTGGATGGTGTTTCGCAGCTCTTCCCACTTCTGCTTTGCAGATTCTCCTTCTTGTGGTACACCAAGTTCCTTCTCAAAGGTGGAGGCAAACTGCTCAACAAGTTCTGGTTGGGCCATCTTGCTGGTGTCAATCCATGCCTTTCCAGGCTGTCTAGCACGATGGAATTTCTTCAGCTGCTTGACCTTGCAACACACCAATGAATGGTCTGTGTTGCAATCTGCACTCTGGAATGAACGGGTGATTAGCACATTCTTCAGTGAGGTGTGCCTGGTCAGGATCAAGTCCAGCTGGTGCCAGTGCTTTGAGCGTGGATGTCGCCAGGAAACCTTGTGTTGGGGCTTGGTCTTGAAGAACGAGTTTGTGATGCACAGATCGTGATATGTGCAGAACTCGAGCAGCCGCTGTCCGTTGTTGTTCATTCTGCCCACGCCAAATGGTCCAAGACAGGAGGGCCAGGAGTCATGGTCAGCACCCACTCTGGCATTGAAGTCTCCAAGGAGAATGAGTTGTTCAGAGTTGGGGATGATCGTGACAGTTGTTGCGAGATTCTCGTAGAACTCGTCTTTTGCCTCTGGTGTGGCTGTCAGTGTTGGGGCATACACACTGATGAGGGTGACTGGGCCTTGAGTGGTGTTGAGGCGGAGGGTGAGGAGTCATGCAGAGCCATTGCTGCCCCCATTGCTGCCCGGTTCCACCATCTTCAGCAAGGTATTCTTCACTGCGAAGCCCACTCCGTGTTCCCTGTGTTCATCACTGCTCTTTCCCTGCCAGTAGAACGTGTAGTCCTTCTCTCTCAGTGTGCCTGCGTCAGCCAACCATGTTTCCTGGAGAGTGGCGATATCCACTCCCAGTCTCTTCAGCTCATTATTGATGATGGCAGTCTTCCTGGTGTTGTTGATGTCCTTGAGGTTAGCAGCGAGTCCTGTTATCATAGTGTGGACGTTCCAAGTTCCTAGTTTTAGAGTTGGTCTCTTTTGTTTTTTTGTCTTGCCTGGTGCGAAGGTTCTCAGCCTGCTGTTCGGACTTCTCCTCATCCCCATGCTCCCAATGAGGAAAGCAAGCTGTGGCGGGACAACACCTTATTGGCTGGAGGCTGCCCAGCTTGAGGCAGGCGGTAGCTGTCCAGTGAGATCCGATGATCCCTCCCACCGTCGGGAACAACCCCTGGCGCTGCGCTCTAAGCCAATTGAGTGGTGGCTTATAACCGGTAATTGTCATTCCCCGTGTTTTGTCTATGCCAAAGACGAAGCTGGAGTGTCCTCTCCAGTGATCCGGTGTTCTACCTTCCAGCGTTGGGCATTGGTAGGATTCAAGCCTGGGCAGGAAGATATGGAGGACAAGATGTTGCCCATGCAGCATGTCCCCCCTCTCCACGTCACTGATGAATCCAAAGGAACAGCAGGGCTGCTACAGTTTGGCACCAGCGCCATCGCAGGAGCTGCCAGAACGATGTTGAGCACAACAGAGAACTGCCTTAGGGGTTCCGACTCCGGATTTTTCCTCAGGGTTGACTCCCGAAGCCTTTCCCGTGACCGGGTGTGCCGCAAGGCAGCGGAGGTTTGAAATCAGGGTTTACCTTCCCCTAGATGGGCTACCTTCCCAGGTTGATGAGCCACCATCTACCCGAAGCATCTGGTTTTAAGGCCCCAGAGATCCGCCCTCGCCCCTTCTCCTATTAGCCAAAGCAGTTCCGCCGGGCTTAGAGACTAAACCACACGGGCAGGCTAGGAGTTCGACTTAGTTGTCAGAGGCTTTTCGAGACGCACGCCCTAAGGAGCATTTTATGAGCACTGGGAGCTTAACCCCAGTGCCGCTCCTGGCTATGACAACCTTGGGACTAATAAAGGCTTATCTTATCTTATTTGGAGATATGATTGTTTTTGTTTTGCTTTCTCCATAGGTAAAGGCAGTAAATAAAACTAAGAAGATGCTTCTATTGGTGAGTTAAATTTTAATTTCTACAAGATTAAAGTGAGAGCAGACAAAAAATGAAAGAAATATGATTCAACAATGTTAAATGTTCTTTTCTTAATCCTAAGGATCTGTTATCTATTATGCACTCTAGGTTACAGTTTTTGTATGAAAAGTGCTATATAAATAAAGCTTTGATTAACCAATATGATCCAATGATACATTTGCAAATCTGGTCAAGTTTTGAGTAAAGCCTAATTATCTACTGAATGAGTGTGTGTGTACGTGTCAAGAGGAGTAGCCTTAGCACTTTACATTGTTTGAAAAAGACCAGGAGACTCACTGAGGAAACTGAATAGCTAATCAATGTGCATATCAATTTGTTATATATTGCATTGATGCACAATTTAGTTAAAACTAACAGAATAAAAGCAGTCCTTTCTGCTACTGCTTTAATCTATTTGAAACATAACTGTAAGAAAAAAAAGAAAAACAAAAGAAAAAATTTGGTTTTGAGACTTAATATTCTTGTTTTTTTCCTTCCTCTTCTATTTTTTCCTTCTCTGTCTTAATTGTCAGGCAGAGTGTAGAAGGAGACTGAGGCAGATAAGGAAGGGCCCCAGTTTGCCATCATCGGGATCTTGTGAAGATGCTGAGGGCTTCATTTCAGCGAGCAATAATTTGAGTGTGATGTAGGAACAATTAGTTATAAAGGTACAAAGATTATTTAATTTATACCTAGAGGGGTGTGTGTGTGTGTGTGTGTGTGGGGGGGTGTAAACGAAGGTTTACTTCGTGACCACAAACACTCACAAACAAGAGGAAAACACTTGTTTTTGATGCACCAGTCCAAAACTTGGACAATTTATTAGTAACTAATCTTAATACCTTCAATCAGTCTCAAATATTTGTGAATTCTCCTGGATGACTTCATAAACGGACACAGGAAAAAGAAATCACAGAAACTTCCATATACCATTTACAGTTTTAATGATCAGACTCAGATTAAATGACATTCAATGGACTTGTTGGTAAGGTGAAAGGATCAAGTATCAAGCATCACATTCAACTTGTAACTGATTATTGAGCAAAAGAGTGTAATCACATTTGTGGAACCAAGGAAACCTTAGTATGAATTTGTAACTGATGAAAATGGAGACTGAAATATCTGTAACCAAAATATGAAGAAAATTGGACACAAATTTTATGAAGAAAATTATAAAAGCTTATTATGGAAAAGAAATTCTGGGTTACTCAAAGTTATTTTTTTGTTTTTTTGTTTTTTTTTTTACAAACCTTAGCAAATACACTGCAAAACACACGACAATTGGACACACCGTTAGCCTAAACATAAAGTTTTAACCCAGGTCTCCCGTAGGCCCCCCTCTGGAGTGTCCGTCCCACGGCCCACTCCCAGAGTGTCTCCGCTTCTTCTTAACCGGAGATGGGCTGCACTGGCGTTCCTTCCTTCTCGATCGCCACAGCTTGTTCAGGTGCCATCTCGACCCATCTGTGAGTTCCAAGTAACCGTTGTTTTCAGCACGAACCACCTTGCTGTTCCCTTGACCTGCAAACACATCCTAGCCAAGGCTCAACCCTAGGGTGTACGTCATCACCTGCACCCAGGGGAGCACTCACTGGCTTCCTTCTTCGGCATTGTGAACCAGTACCCCTATGGCTCTTCAGCGTCCTGCTAAGCTTGCTCAAGCCTTGTTGCTTGTTTTCATTCTTGGCACGTCTAGGGTTCGTGCCATCCGGTCTCGCCCCAATCACTTTAATTTCTTGCGTCGGAGCAGCACTGGCAGCGCCCCGCTCGACAGTGGCACTCGGCCAGCCACTGGAGCTTTGCTGTGCCTGCTCTCTGGAACCATCCGCCCCTGTGGGTGCTAATCCATGCCTTTCAAGTCCTCCATCTAAAGGACCGCAAACACACTCCTGTGGTGGCATACTCTGGTGCTGGCGGCGGCCCTCCTCATCCAGACTGGGCCAGCTAGAGTCCCACTTTTCTTCGCCGTTTCCCACATAAAATGGCCGGTCCCACAGTCCACCACCTGACCACTCCTCCACTTCTCCACAGGCGATGGAGAACCTGAGCACATACAGCAAGTCACAGCCTATTAAATTGTTACCACTACGGGCCACCATGAACTTGGCTGCGCAGATAAAGGCCGCTCTGTACCTCACCGATAGCCACACCGAGCCCACAATGTCCAGCGGGTTGTCGCCATACTCATAACAGGCAATGTCTGTTTTACTCATGGTGTAATAGTGGAAAAACTTCTTTACCACTGCCAAATTCAGGATGGAGGTCGCCAACCCCGTGTCCACCATCAACGGTACTGATACCCCGTCCAACAAAATGTCACACAGGATACGTCCGTATGTGGACCACTGTAGGCATCTTCTTGGTTGGAGCTCCTTTTCCAGGCCTCCGGTCCTCCTCAAAATTTCGGCAAACCCTGGCGAAGTGGTGGGACAGTCTGCACCGTCCACAATGCTTGCCCCTCACTGTGCACTCCCTGGCCCTGTAGCGATGTCTGCTGGATCCGCAGCCGAAACATCTCGGCATCCCCGGGGCAGACCTAATCTTCACGATGGCCGCGTATTCATCCTCACTGCCATCATCCAGATCCAAGGCCAGTGCCTTCCACTGCTTCTCGTTCCTGGGAAGGGCCTCTGTGTCGCCAACATTCTTTGACAATTTTTCCGCTACCGCGTGTTGTTGCTAGCTCCATGGCCACAAACAGTGTTAGCTCACCAGCTTGGGTTAGCAGGCTGCTCCTCCTCCTCACGGAGGAGTAGGCCACATGTTCCGCTAACTGGCCGCGGACCATCTCCTCCTTGAAAACTCAGAACCTGCTCTCACCCGCCAGCTGCCGAAGGTCCGCCACGAACTGCTGAACCAACTCTCCGGGTCACTGGCGCCACTGTCTGAACTGGATGTGCCGCATTATGATGTTCTCAGGGACACAAAAGTAGCCCGCCATAAGCCTCACGACGTCTCCAAATGAGTCACTTCCTCCTAGAGTGCTCAGGATCCTCTGGCCTTCCATACTGAGGTTGTGGACCAGAACAGCCCTCGCACGCAATTTGTCTAGGTCACCGAGGTCCAATGCTGCAAGATAATTCTTGAAGACCGCATACCATCTGGCCCATGGGACCAACGGCTCACCCAGAGCCTCCAAAAATGGACGAAATGCGGTAGCAGCCCTCTCCATCTCCGTATATCCTCGTCGCCAAATGTTGTGACTCGAATTAGGAAGGAGTCGAGGTGACGTTTTATAATAACATCAGCCAGGAACACAGGAGTAACCGTCACCAGTCTGAGAGCCACAACGAAAAGGACAAGATGTCTCCCTCTACTGGCTTATATACCCCAGGTGACTCCACCCCCCAGAGGTGAGGCTTCACCCCTCTCTACCCTAGGACACCGCCATAATAATATATATGTAACATACTATCTAACAGAATCGGCTTTATTGTCACCATACAGTTGTACAGTACAATGAAATTGTAAGTGCTCCACAAGGCTACTGCGCAATAAAGAAAGAAGGATTAGATAAAACACGGTTACATAATGCATGATTAAACACACAAGTAAAAAAAAAAAAAAAGACCCATTATTATGGAAATATTACCAAAATAGTAAAAATGATGATGTTACTACTGTCTTTAGGAGAAGAATCTCCCATATACACAATGCAAGGCATCCATTCATTCACAGTATGGATACCAGAAAAAGCGTATTTTGCACTGGATAGCTTTATAAAAAAAGTATTCTGTAAGACGCTGATTTTTGTTCTCATTTTCTCAAATGAGCATTTCAAGATATATGGCAATGTCACTAACATCATTTGAAACAACAATAAACAGTTCTGATACAAAACAAACAGCGTATTTTGCACTGGATATCTAACAAAGTATTCTGTAAGACACCAAGATTTTTGTTCTACTTTTCTCAAACGCATTTCTTTATAGCGAGGAGAAACGTTTGGTCATGGTAAAATTCAATTCAATTTTATTTATATAACACTATTTCACAACAACAGTCATCTCATAGCACATTCAACTGTAGGGGAAACACCCACAATTGCAGAAAGACCCCAGCAATCAGGTGATCCCCTGTGAGCAAGCGCTTGGCGACGGTGGAGAGGAAAAACTCCCTTTTAATAGGAAGAAACCTCCAGCAGAACCAGTCTCAGGGAGGGGCAGTCATCTGCTGCTACTGGCTGGGGGGGTTAGGGGATAGAGAAGAAGAAAAGAACAGACATGTAGAGAGTAAACAACACAACGGGGACTCAATCTATGGGAAAGAACAAAGTTGTCTTAGTGACCTTCACTAAGATTTTTGAAATGAAAGGCTGATTAGAGATTGGTCTATAGTTAGTTAAAACTCCTGGATCCAGTGTTGGCTTTTTCAGTAAGGGTTTAATTACAGCAGTTTTTAAAGCCTGCAGTACATGGCCTAATGTTAATGAAGAATTGATTATTTAAAGAATACAGCTACCAATAAATGGGAAGACTTCTTTAAATAACCTGGTAGGAATAGGGTCTAAGACAAGTTGAAGGCTTGGATTTTTAGTTTATTTGAAAAAGGACAATGCAATTTCATAAAACACGTGATTACACATGGTTAAAAAAGCCAGAATTAGCCAAAAGGCTAGTTTTCATCTGTAGTCCCCTGGCCAAGATGTAAAAAAAAGCAGTAAAATACATCTACAAGGAAAATTTATATATATATATATATATATATATACTGTATATATATATATATATATATATATATATATATATTTATACACTACCGTTCAAAAGTTTGGGGTCACCTCAGACAATTTTGTGTTTTCCATGAAAAGTCACACTTTTATTTATCACCATGAGTTGTAAAATGAATAGAAAATATAGTCAAGACATTGACAAGGTTAGAAATAATGATTTGTATTTGAAATAATAATTTTTTTCCTTCAAACTTTGCTTTCGTCAAAGAATCCTCCATTAGCAGCAATTACAGCATTGCAGACCTAACATGATTGCACAAGGGTTTTCTAATCATCCATTAGCCTTCTGACGCAATAAGCAAACACACTGCACCATTAGAACACTGGAGTGATAGTTGCTGGAAATGGGCCTCTATACACCTATGTAGATATTGCACCAATAACCACACGTTTGCAGCTAGAATAGTCATTTACCACATTAGCAATGTATAGAGTGTATTTCTGATTAGTTTAAAGTTACCTTCATTGAAAAAAGTGCTTTTCTTTCAAAAATAAGGAAATTTCTAAGTGACCCCAAACTTTTGAATGGTAGTGTATATATATATATATATATATATATATATATATATATATATATATATATATATACAGTATATACACACAGTGAGGCAAAAAGTATTTAGTCAGCCACCAATTGTGCAAGTTCTCCCACTTAAAAGATGAGAGAGCTCTCCAATTTTCATCATAGGTATACCTCAACTATGAGAGACAAAATGAGGGGGAAAAAAATCCAGAAAATCACATTGAAGGATTTCAGTAAATTCCTCAGTAAAATAAGTATTTGGTCAATAACAAAAGTTCATCTCAATACTTTGTTATATACCCTTTGTTGTTATATACCCTTTGTTGGCAATGACAGAGGTCAAATGTTTTCTGTAAGTCTTCACAAGGTTTTCACACACTGTTGCTGGTATTTTGGCCCATTCCTCCATGCAGATCTCCTCTAGAGCAGTGATGTTTTGGGGCTGTCGCTGGGCAACACAAACTTTCAACTCCCTCCAAAGATTTTCTATGGGGTTGAGATATGGAGACTGGCTAGGCCACTCCAGGACCTTGAAATGCATCTTACGAAGCCACTCCTTCGCTGCCCGGGCGGTGTGTTTGGGATCATTGTCATGCTGAAAGACCCAGCCATGTTTCATCTTCAATGCCCTTGCTGATGGAAGGAGGTTTTCACTCAAAATATCACGATACATGGCCCCATTCATTCTTTCCTTTACACGGATCAGTCGTCCTGGTCCTTTTGCAGAAAAACAGCCCCAAAGCATGATGTTTCCACCCCCATGCTTCACAGTAGGTATGGTGTTCTTTGGATGCAACTCAGCATTCTTTTTCCTCCAAATACGACAAGTTGAGTTTTTACCAAAATGTTCTGTTTTGGTTTCATCTGACCATATGACATTCTCCCAATCCTCTTCTGGATCATCCAAATGCTCTCTAGCAAACTTCAGACGGGCCTGGACATGTACTGGCTTAAGCAGGGGGACACGTCAGGCACTGCAGGATTTGAGTCCCTGGCGGCGTAGTGTGTTACTGATGGTAGCCTTTGTTACTTTGGCCCCAGCTCACTGTAGGTCATTCACTAGGTCCCCCCGTGTGGTTCTGGGATTTTTGCTCACCGTTCTCGTGATCATTTTGACCCCACGGGGTGAGATCTTGCATGGAGCCCCAGATCGAGGGAGATTATCAGTGGTCTTGTATGTCTTCCATTTTCTAATAATTGCTCCCACAGTTGATTTCTTCACACCAAGCTGCTTACCTATTACAGATTCAGTCTTCCCAGCCTGGTACAGGTCTACAATTTTGTTTCTGGTGTCCTTTGACAGCTCTTTGGTCTTGGCCATAGTGGAGTTTGGAGTCTGACTGTTTGAGGTTGTGGCAGGTGTCTTTTATACTGATAACGAGTTCAAACAGGTGCCATTAATACAGGTAACGAGTGGAGGACAGAGGAGCCTCTTAAAGAAGAAGTTACAGCTCTGTGAGAGCCAGAAATCTTGCTTGTTTGTAGGTGATCAAATACTTCCTTTACCGAGGAATTTACCAATTAATTCATTAAAAATCGTTCAATGTGATTTTCTGGATTTTTTTTTCTCATTTTGTCTCTCATAGTTGCATATATATACACACAGACATTTAAGAGGGCACTAATATAACAAATAGCATACACATAAATCATACCTTTGATCACAACATCAAACATCACAACAGACTTATCTTTTAATGTTGGCAGCTGTTTTCAATTTTTTTTTGAAGGCCTTGTATGTTGTAAGCAGTTTAACCTCCTCAGGTACTGAGTTCCACTCACTAGCGCTCCTCACTGACCAGGCTGACTTACTGAAAGTGCTCCTGCGCAGAGGGATGAAACAGTTACCTCTGACAGAGTGAGATGCTCAGAGCTGTTTCTTTGGCTGATGAACTCTACCAGAGGATCTGGAGCCAAATCATGCAGTACTTTATAAATCAAATTTAAATCTGCAAATATATGAAGACTATCCCAGTTTAAAAGACTGTATTTTTTTAAAAATTGCACAATGATGATAATGCCTAGGTTTTTATATCCATAACTTTGACTGCTTGTTTGTACAAAACTTCCATTGTTTTTTTTTGCACTCAGACCCGCCTGGGACCAGCTAGTTAGGCAATAGTTGAAGTGACTGAAAATCACTGAATGCAAGTATATTTTTGCAGCTTCAGTTGACAATTCATTTCGAATTGCACGAAAATTTGCAAGATTTAACTTGATTTTTTTTACTCAATTTAGCAATATGAGCTTTAAAACCTTTTGTGTTAGGGTCGGCACCGACCCGTTTTAGTTTTTAAATGCATAAAAGAATCACTTAAAATTTGTTTATTGCATCAAGGCTTTTTGACTTTGTCAAGAACCTTGATTTCAACAAAATTAAACAAAAAATTTTTTCTTCACTACATTATAAAATGCTCTGGTTGAAATTACGTGCTTTGTGGCATTAGGGTCGGTTTCGACCCGATTATAAAAATAAGATTATAAAGCAATAATTAGAGCCAAAACTGAAATCATAAGCGCACTGTCAGCCACCTCTGACAGTGCACTTATTGGAAACTTTTTATTGTGTTTCCAATGCAAGAAATATCTCTGCAAAGAACACACAAAAAGAGTCACTTTTTGCCACACATGCATCTAAACACACACACACACACACACACACAAACACACACACACACACACACAAGCATGTTCTTGCACACAAAGACTTTTACTCTGATTTAGCTTTCTGATAGTTTTGGAAGTAGTAATTGATTTCTATTGGTTTGATTGGTTGTTGTTTGAACTTGCAAGCCAATATTTTGTGTTATGACCTGTTCTGTGTTTCAATGTGTTTATATTAAAGTTCTATTGCCGACAATTTTTTTGTTTTTGCATTTTCTTGAAGAAAATATATATAGGTCAAAACTGACCCATAGCACCATAGATGTGACTATTATTAATTTTAAAATGAAAAAATAAATCAAGCAAATTCATTTCAGAGATGTGTTCTATACCCCTCAATAATATTCACATAACACCACAACCTTTTATTTATTTATTTATATGATTCTCTTGAGGTTAATTTCTTTTTTTTATTGAATTCAAGAGGTATACTGATTTAAAAAAAAAGGCCCAGAGAACCACACCAAAAATATTAAACCCAACATTTTCATGTATAAGAAAGCCTAACAAGGCAACCAAGAGATGACAAAAAAAAATAAATTAATTAAAATAAATTAAAAAAAAATTGGATGATAGGTTATTGTTTTTGGTGCATTTTAAAGCTGATTTAAGACATGGATCGAAACTGACCTGTTAACACCGGGGATGGTAACAGAAAGCTAACACAGGAGGAAGGTTAAAGGAAAGCTGTGAATCTATTATTAACCCAAGATATTTATATTGGCTAACAATTTGTATTTTTCCTCCATTAGCATGTATCTCAGGGTCAGGTGACACTATATATTTTAGTGAAATACATGCCTACAGTTTTAGAAACATTTAACTGTAGACAGCACTCCTGAGTGCTGTCTACATGAGGATGAGGAAATCATTTTATCTAACTCTAAAAGGTCAATTGGAGTAAACTCATCCAAACAGATGTCAATTGAAGGAGTTGTAGTAGTTAATGTATTTAAGTTAACGGTGGGAAGAATCTGACTGATTTTATCTCTGATAGATGAAATTTTATTATTGAAAAAGTTTATGAAGTCCTGACTAGTAAGCTCTAAGGGAATGCTAGGAATGACAGAGTCTTGACTCTTTGTCAGCCTGGCTACAGTGCTGAAAAGAAACCTAGGAATATTCTTGTTCTCTTCCATTAATGCAGAATAATAACTTGTTCTAGCTTTCCTAAGAGATTTTTTATAAATTAGAAGATGATTTCTCCAAGCTAAATATATTTCATCTAATTTAGTAGAGCGCCATTTTCTTTCTAATTGACAAGTCTTCTGTTTTAAGCTACGAGTTTCTGTATTAAACCAAGGAGTTAGAAATCTCTGATTAGACTTTTTTTAAAGGGGCCAACATGTCTAGAGTCTGATGCAGAGAAGCTGGAACACTATCTACCATGCTATCAATTACAGAAGGAGCAAGCTCTCCATAGCTTAATTCCGTTGTGTTGCCACATGGCATAGAGGAAACAATCTGCATAGATTTGGTAACAGCATCATCTGAGAGGCATCTACTGTGGTAATATTTTTCTTTAGGAGCCAAATAGTCAGAAATGGTAAACTCAAAAGTTAACACACAATGGTCTGACAATACAGGGTTATGAGGAGACACTACCAGATTTTCTATTTCTATGCCATACGTCACAACAAGGTCCAATGTGTGGTGGAGATAATGGGTAGAATTTCCTACTTTCTGAGAAATCATCATCAAG
Source organism: Pholidichthys leucotaenia (assembly GCA_020510985.1). Taxonomy (NCBI): domain Eukaryota; kingdom Metazoa; phylum Chordata; class Actinopteri; order Cichliformes; family Pholidichthyidae; genus Pholidichthys; species Pholidichthys leucotaenia. The sequence continues at coordinate 282,748,802 of CM035849.1, forward strand.
TCTAATATTAAATTAAATGCCATATTAAGGCAATCACTATGTAACAGTATATGAATTAATAATTGTGATCAGGTATAAAAGTTATTTAATTTATATTAATGTATTGGAACCTGAGATGAATTCTCAGTTCATACACACCGGAAAAGTTAATAACACTTGTGGGGCACCAGCATCTATCTCTAAGAAGCAATTTAATCTTTAATTTCACTTTATACCTGTTTAAACACTCAATAAATTAATAATCAGTCTCAAAATTTTAGTGAATTTGATACTGGGGGCTTGAACCAGACTCAGAATGAAAAAAATTCTCAACTTCTCTCATTTTCACATATTTATTAAATGAAATGATGATTAGAAGACATTGCAATGACTTCATTAACCATGAAATTAAACTTGTAAATGATAGATTAATAACGTCAACATTTGCAGAACCAGGGTTAACTGTGAAATGAATTTAGAGCAGTTTGAAGTTAACAGATTATGGAAACAACGTAAATTTATGGAGAAAGTTTTACTAATTATATGAAAAGTTCTGGATTACTCTAAGAAAATGAAAACAGGATTTTAATGAAAAGAAAGGTTCTATTACTTGCTCTTTAATTTTGCATCTGGTCAGATATTAAATTATTATCGAACATCAGAAGTTTTACTCAGCAGATGAACAAGAATGTCACTCATGTGATTCCTTGCGTAGCAGTTGGAAATGAAGATCCTTCTATGTCGCCGTCTGGAAGTTTTCGATGTGGAATAGTGCCAAAACCCAGTATATTTGTCCAGCAAATATTTGGTTGTCACAAGATGAGATTTTGATGTGTTGATCACCTGGGCTGCGATCTGGACCAGGGCGTCTCCTCCTTGTGGCATGGTGATTTCTTAAGCTGTGTAATCGTGGCGAGCTGCGTCTCCTTTCCTCTTCGTTGGCGAGCGGCTTCCCAGAGGAATTTGATAATTATATCTAATCTGATCTCAAGTCAAAGAGTTTCGGACTTTAGATAAAAGAGCTTCTGGTGTGGGATTGGTCAATAAAAATATAAAGTCAAGATTAAAATTTAAATTAAAAACAGTTTTACAGAAAGTTTAACAGGAAAAAGTGACAGAAATAAATGTCTAGGATTGGAGTTTAACTCCTAATTAGAATTTGAGCTCAGAAAGAAAGAATTCCCAGGCATTTAAAGAAAAATAAAACATTAAAATACAAAGAGGTTACAACAAAATATGATACTTCAGGCTCTGTGATTGTAGAAAAGAAACACATGGGATAAGTCTCTTTGTGCTCCAGTGGTTCTCTGCTGCGTAGACGAAGACAATAGAAGTGAGAAGCCAAAAAAGCGATGGCGAAAAGCGGATGAAAAAGGGTGTCCTTTCCTTTTTGTCTGGGGGAAAACTTTCACGGGCCTCGGTGATTGATAGGAACTCAGACCAATGGGCTCCCTTCGTGGGCGGGCTTTATGAACTTTAGTCCAATGAGCAAACAGTCTTGTCTGGAACAAACAACACAGAGCTGTTGTCAAGCAGAGATTGGCTGCTGGCAGTCACATGATTTGATATACGCTTTGTAAATTCTAATACACAGGTTTCAATACTGCAATATTCCTCTATACATTTTAAATTAATTAAAATCAATTAAATTAAATCACCCTTTATTGTCACTCAACCATACATATATGGTTGAATGACCAACATACATATATATATAAAATCACGGATTAATATAGTTCAAACCTATTATTGATTGTCCAGAATAAGCATCAAGAGTCCATTTGCTTTTTCTGGGGTCCCGGAAAAAGAAGAGAGATGTTGAAAAGTGAGTCCTAAAGATGTGGTTAAAAGGTTTGCTGGTTAAATTCGGCATGTCCCAGAGTTTAAGGGCAATGTTGAGCTGTGGATCTTTGTGGGCCATGAGGGGCTCCAGGGGCCTGTCTGTTGTCCACCATTTATGGGCCATAAAGTCAAAACAGGAAGTGCATTAGGATGAATTCCTTAGACTGGTTTCAACAAAGGAATGTGAGTTCAATTGCAGCTTGGGGTAAAACAGCAGTTCCTGGCTGTCCTTTTCCTGGGTGAAACAATGTTTTTAAACTGGAGAATAATTCCTATTGAAGAGCCAAAGTGAGATGAGCAGAGACTTGGGAGTTAGAGACCTAATATTTAACTAACCACATTTAATTTTTAAATTATGAGGAGGAACAGAGGCCAAATCAAATTTAGAGGCTTCGTGTTTAATTTGAATTTTACAAACTTTTTGTTTAATCACATTGGGATGCATATACATGATATTTTTATTTAAGTTGGACGGAGCAGACAGCGATTCTGTGATGAGGAAGACAGGGGCTAAGTTGAGGGGTGGCTGATGAAGAGGAGCTGCAGAGAGACATGCAAGACTGCGACTCTGCTTCCTGGTCCCAAATGTCCCAACTAAAAGCACTGTTAGCTTGTTAGCATAGCTAATGGAAAATACTATAGGCACAAGAGTGAGTAAAAAATATCCACACTTTGGTCCTTACATATTAATACAAGCGTATATATATACATATATATACATACACACACTACTGTTCAAAAGTTTGGGGTCACCCAGACAATTATTTTGTGTTTTCCATGAAAAGTCACACTTACCACCATGAGTTGTAAAATGAATAGAAAATATAGTCAAGACAATGACAAGGTTAGAAATAATGATTTGTATTTGAAATAATTTTTTCCAGATGCTCAACCTGCTCAAAGGAAGGTCAGTTTTATAGCTTCTCTAACCAGCTAAACTGTTTTCAGCTGTGCTAACATGATTGCACAAGGGTTTTCTAATCATCCATTAACCTTCTGACGCAATGAGCAAACACATTGTACCATTAGAACACTGGAGTGATAGCTGCTGGAAATGGGCCTCTATACACCTATGTAGATATTGCACCAAAAACCAGACATTTGCAGCTAGAATAGTCATTTACCACATTAGCAATGTATATTAGATATTCGAGTGTATTTCTGATTAGTTTAAAGTTATCTTCATTGAAAAAAACGGTGTTTTTCTTTCAAAAATAAGGAAATTTCTAAGTGACCCCAAACTTTTGAACGGTAGTGTATATATATATATATATATATATATATATACACACACACAGTATTTGTTAACGTTTGGCATTTTAAAGACAATACACTTACCAGTAGTGTTTTCAGCAGTTTGTACAATGGACTTTAGGCAGTTAGGATGGTCCCGGTTGGCTGGCCTATCCCCAAAAACAGTTAATCAGATCAAAATGGGCTTTGTCCAAGTGGCCCCCTCCAGCTTATCTTGTATTTCTGCTCATGTCCATAGAGCCAGGGACACAGCCAGGAAATGTGTCTCCTCTTCACTCCAAATCTGTTTGGTTTTGGAATCCATCATGCTTGCGCTGCTGTTTTTGGAATGCAACATGGCGGTCAGTAATGTTTTGAAGCTGGTAAATTAACCACGCCCACGGCAGTGGATGTTAACATCAACTGGTTCGCAGCTCTGGCCCATGTAGGAGTTGGGGCCAGGTTAGCACCACGTTTGAGAGCCTGGGACTAGTGCTTAGCCGGTCAAAAACAAAACTGGTGCCAAGTCAGGCTCTGGCTCCAGTTAAGCACTGGAACCATCTTGGTGGAAAAGGGCAAAGTACTGTGGTTTGCTGGAGTTCCAAAGCTTTAGAAATGGCTTTATTGTAGATAATGTGAAAATGACGAGGCAGAGTTCATCTCACGAGTCAGGTTTATTCACATCATCCAACATCATCAAAAGCAGAAAGAGGAAGAAACCCAGACATTTGTCCTTTAAATACCTCAGGACTTCAAAGCACACAGTCATACTGTATTTAATCCCAAGTAACAAAACATCTTCCTTCAGATCTAAACACATCCACCCCCAGTCTCTGGCGGCCAGGAAAATCCCCCCAGGCAGTCTCTCTGCATACCAAAGACTAGACTTTCACATCCTCCTGTTATCTCCAGAGAGACTCAGTCCTTTGTTCAATCTAAGATGTGAAGCCTAAAGTGGTATACATATGAAGCATGAAGTGATATATATATGTGCACATATGTGTCCCACATTATAACCTTTTCCAGACTGATAGATCTCAATTACTTTTTCATTTGTTCCTGAATTTCTTTGGATTGCAGCATGATGTCTAGCTTTTGAGGATCTTTTGGTGATTTCTTGATTGAGAACAGGTGTGGCAGTAATCAAGTCAGTGTGGCTAGAAAAATTGAACTCCGCTTTCCAAAGATGTGATAAACCACAGTTGATTATGTTTTAACAGGAGGGGGCAATCACTTTTTCCACATAGGGCCATGTAGGTTTGGAATTTTTTTTAACCTTAAAACACCTTCATTTAAAAATTACATTTTGTGTTGACTTGTTATCTTTATTGAATATTTAAATTTGTTTGATGATCTGAAACATTTAAGTGTGACAAACATACAAAAAAATGAGTAATCAGGAAGGGGGCAAACACTTTCACACCATGTATGGTGAACCTTTCATTATTATGGTCCTCATCTGTGGAACAGCCTGCTAGAGAGCCTCAGAGTCAATAGATGTTTTTAAGGACAAGCTCAAGACCCACCTTTTTAATTTGGCTTTTAACAAACCTGTTTAACTATTGTAACGTCGGGCTGTGATAAGGGGGCGGGGATTCTCCCGGCAGGCTTTGCGCCACGGAGGTTTCAAACACCAATGTCCGTGTGTTCTAAGTATTGTGTGAACCCTATGAAACGTCACATTATTATTGAAGTAGTCATTTATGTTCCATTGTTTTATGTTCTTCTTGGCGCCATTTGTTTTTAGATTTTCTCATCTTTTCTTATTGTGTTTTAGATCAGTTTTTTTAGTATGGGTTTTTAGTTCCTCTTGTTTTTGTGTGTTCTTAGTTTCTTTCTGTACCTTTTTAAATCTGGCTTTAACAAACCATTTAACTATTATTGAAGTAGTCACTTATGTTCCATTCTTCTTAACCACTTGCGCTCCGTTGTTCCGCGGGCGGGCAAGTCTCTGCGTCCTATGACGCACGAGAGCGCGCCCGTGCGCCCTCGTGCGCATGACGCATGATAAGGATATTGATGGCGATGGTGTAGGTGGTGTGCCCTCCAAGCGCCACTGAAAAAAAAAATCTGCAAACACAGCCGCGAACAGATTAGTTCATCTGATTGACCTCTCATTCGACTAATAAGAGCCTTGAATTGGGTTTCTGAAACCTTGAGGAGCCAGTGAATGAAAATCTAGGAAGGAGGACCCGCCTACTGTGAACGCAGGAGCCAATTGAAGCACAGAAATTAAGGCTGGGTGAAGCGATATTTACTGCTGCAGAAGGACTCTGTACGAATCTACTACAGACCCAGGCTCACCCAGCAGCATGGAGAACACCCACAAGTGGGACCTGCACTCATTCCAGCAGAATAGACGGAGGCCGACGACAAAAGTCGTAAATCATTCGCCAAAACGGCAATAATGGAATTATGTTGATCGGGATCCACGAGCGGAGTAGCGTCGCGTTCGTCTGACAATGGGGGAAGAGCTGTTCGCCGCGACTCTGCTGCTTTGAAGAGGTAAGGTGTTATAAGCTAAATTATTATTTATCCCTGAAAACTGTAATCCAAAAATGACTTTTGACCGATCGGTAAATTACAACTGTACTGCGCACGAAGTACGTGCGCCACGATAAACGGTTCATTTGCCGTGTTCGGACCGTGAACGGACGCTCCTCTTCTGCAGCGGGGGGGGGGGGGGGGGGGGGGAGAAGGTCCGAACGCCCCCCGGTCCGCGGGAGGAAGCATATCAGTCTATTCCATCATGTAGCGATGGGCCTCTTCTGTAGCGAGGGGGGGGGGGCGTTCACGGTCCGTTCACGGTTCCCCCCCACACACACACACACAGTAGCGAGGGGGGGGGGGAGCCGCTGTGAAAGCATGCAAGGAGTGTAATCCGTCATGTAGAGGGCCGAATTTGGTCCTTGGTAGCGGGGGGGGGGGAACGACCCCCCGCCCACACACAGACACAGCCCTGAGTGTGACCTTTCCATTAGAACCTAAAATGAAGATTCTACATTGAATTATTCAAAAGTTACAGACGTTTTTCCAAACTGTGCCATTTGGCACAATTTGGCACAGTTCCAAAATGCCTGGGAACAGCCTGAGAACAAAGCTGTGTAAAATATTCATTTTTTGTGGTATTGTTACCAAATTTGGATCTCAGCTGGATAACACTTGGTTCTACATTTCTGTTGCATTTTCCAGCCGGATCGGACAGCTGTGTGTTATTTACAAGCATTTGTATCCAAAAAAACACTGTGTCCAATTTTTTTTTCTTCAAGTTCAGTATGTTTAGATGACTGTAACTCAGTGGCCGGAGCATGTAGAGAGATTATGTTTTTTTTTGCCAAAAAATTCAAAGTGTTTTCTTTTAAATGAGACCAACCCCATGAAGATGCTGCAAAGGGTTGAATAACAGCTTTCGATTTACTTTGGGCACGTTATTTTTTGGCATTTTTAGGAAAATTGCCCTGAGTGCAAGTGGTTAACGCCATTTGCTTATAGATTTTCTTATTTTGATGTGTTCTTAGCTCAGTTTATAAATATGGGTTTTTAGTTCCCTTTGTTCTGTGTGTTCTTAGTTTTATCACGTATTTTAGCTCCAGTGTTTCCTCAGTGGAGACCCTCATGCTGGATGCTGCTTGGCCCATCTGCAGGGGTGCTGGTCTCGTGGGTCGCTCTAGCTTGGGTGGGTGGGTGGTGGTGGGTTGCCACTGCCTACAGCTGTGGTGCGAGCCCCGGCCGGTCCTGGTTGGGGTGGCCTCTGTGGACCACCCTATGGTTAGAGGCTGTGTGATCTCCCGGCATGGGGGGCTCCACAGGATGGTTGCTCCTTCACATGGTGCCTCGGTGCCTAGATATGGCTTTTATTTTATGTGTATGTAAGAGAAGTAGGGGGTGGTGTGTGTGTGTATGGGAGGGTTGGAAGGGGTGGGATGTATCGTGTAGATGTCACAGTTTGGAAGTGCCAATCACTGAGCATTATGAATAAAATAAATGATTCTCAGGCCACAACAACATAAACACTCAGGAAGACAGGAAAGCAATTATACACTTTAGACACAATGTTAATAGTTATAGACTACAACATAACCTAATAAGAACCATAAATTCCCAATGTGCACAGTTTAAGAAAGTAACCCCTCAATAAATACTATAATTAGCCTAAAATTCATATAAAAGTCACTTCCTACGCTACGTGAAAAAACCTTCAGAACGTCCGCAATAGAGCGTGATGCATTCGCTGGCTGTCCGACCAGGAACTCCCACTATCGTCCTTCTTGTCCTGGAAGAAAAGTACCGTCTGCCCGGACTCGTCCGAGACCCTCCTGTACGCCTCGTAAAGGGAGTGTTCCGGGCCCGAGGAGAGGTGGCCAACAGGCAGAGAGAAGAGGAGCGGCTCCTTCGTATCCGTCGCCCGGGGGAAACCTGCAGCACACAGCGCAGCACACACTTAGCCTGCCGTGAACACACCGGGGCTAATATACATCCACAACACACAGACCGTCAGCACGTTCCTTTACTTAGCTGTGTATCCGCCTTCCATCCAACACAACGGAGCCTCCGTCGGCTGGTCACTCTCGGCGTCTTCGGTCCCGTGCTTCCGCTGTCAATCACCGCACCGGCTTTTCCTTCGTCTTTGTTCCGCTCCTGCCCTCGTCTCCTCCTCCGTGCTCCTCCTCCACAAATCCTCCGGTCCTCTGCACTCACGTCCCGCTGACCACAAGTCCTTTGAGCTGCTATTCTTCCAGCTTGTCAGCAACAACAAGGACACCATTCTGCCTCCATCGCAGCCCAGCGGACCAGACCAAGAACTAACGTGACTTCCCCATCAGCATCACACCTGAAGAGCTGCAGAACTCCGGATCTCTCTACTTGAAGACTTCTCTAGTCTTCTCTAACACAGTCACGCACCATCCTTCAACATGTCCTTCCGGACAGAGTTCACAACGGAAGTCGCTAATTGGCTCCTGCTGATTTAATGGATCAGCGCAGGTGTAAATCATAATCAAAACAACAAAAATACACTCACACACATGTCAAAATATACAAAAGAAAGCACACTAATCCAGTATACATTATACTAATAATATCATTCACTTTAAACAGCCTTAACACAAACAACCTTAAATTGCTCTACCCTGACATAAATATATATAACTAAATGTGTCTACTGTTTTTATCCATGTAAAGCATTTTGCGCAGCATCTGTTTGAAAAGTGCTATACAAATAAAGTTTTATTGATTGATTGATATTACCACTTCCTCCCAAGTCACATGCCCCACACCTTAACATGCACACACACATAAAAAATACCATGGTTTTTGGAACTTCCTCTATTTTTATCACTTTCTGCATGTTTTTACCCTATTGTTACCTCATTTTTTTCTTATTATCCTTCTTTCTCTAATGTTTTTATTTTATATGTTCAAGGTAAATATTTCAGATGAAAGCTGAAGCAGAATACAGCCCGTGCACCAGAACTTTTCAGTACTTGCCCTGTTTTTTCCTCTTTTTTTCTTCCTGGTAGGTACCCTATTTTTCCACAGTTTTTACTGGTTTTTCATTATTTTTCCACTGGTATACATACTTTGCTTTTACCATGTTTTACTGTCTTTTTATGCTGAATTTTTTCCTTTTTTTACTATGTTTTTCCCTGTTTTTTCATTTCTTTCCAGTACTTTTTTCTGGTACTTACCCCATACTTGCCCTGTAATTTAAGGTAAGGTTTTGGAGAAAGGAAACAGTTGAGGCAACGAGCTAAACAACACATGAACTTTATTCCTTCTCCAACATATTGTACAGCAAAAGAGCTCCCGGGTCTCTGTGCATTCCTCTTTTATACTTTTAATTTCATGCATTGAGACCCGGAACTTCCGACCACTGTTTGGAACAAAGACCTGTGTGGCATATTAACATAACATAATGCCGGCCCTGCTGCTCACACCCTTCACCCTCCAGTGGCTCCAGCAGTTCCTCTTCTCCCCAGGGGGTGCATAGTCCATACTGTCCCATTTGAGACCCCCCCGGTGGCACTTCGTCCTCCGGTCCATTGTTCCCCCTTATCCCAGCTGCCTTCTCATTTCCACCAAAGTGGAAGTGTGGAGAATCCCCCACCCGTGCCTCCACAAGGTTGTTATTATTCTTTTCATTCTTTACCATGTTACTTCCTCTAGCAGCACTGAGAAAAGCTGCGACTTAGTTCCCTCTGTGAAAGGGCAATGTGCCACGAGTCCCCCGCTGTCATTACTACCCATAAGAAAAGCATTGTGGAGGGCACTGTATAACAGGAGATGTGACTGAGCTTTGCAATTATTTCTGTTGCAGTGCATTGTACATTCAGTTCTGAACAACGGTAGATTGCACCTACTGAGTCATTTAATTGTCTATTTAGTAATGATTGTGATACAAAAAATCACTTCAAACATCCTAGGGAATTCCCATAAGGAACGAGAACAGGGATTCTCAGCAAAATTCGAGGAAGGAAGAAAGAGGGGAACGGTTCTCCACTGGCATCTTTTTCTGCTTATACAATCTGACAGAAAAGTGATTATGCATCCAGGCTAGGAGATGGGAAATAGGAGCCCCAACAGGACACAAATTCATAAATAGGCGCTGAAAAGTGACATTCTATCGAAATGCAAATTCTTTGACGGGTTTGTTTCAGAAGCATGCAGGGTGAAATTGGCCTTTAAACACAGAGGCGTATTAATGCCTGGAGGTTCCCCCACCCTCAGCTGTCTCTGAGTAAACAAGGCATTATAATTGACTGACAAAGGTGAGTGGTAACATGTCAGATTTATTCAAGTAGGTGTCCACAGAGCTGTGCTTACAGAGAAGCTTTGCTGCAGGGCAGTTTTCACATTTACTTGGGTAAAAATTTTTATTGAAGTATTTTTGGTTTTACTGATTTGAAAACTAGTTACCTCCACCAAGGGAGGAGGTAACTGTGTTTAGTGGCTTTGGTTTTTTGGTTTGTCTGTCTGTTAGCAACATAACTCAAAAAGTTATGAACAGATTTTGATGAAATTAAAGCTAGAGCGAGTTATTATTCTGCGTTAATAGAAAGGTTTCTTTTCAGTACTGTAGCCAGGTTGACAAAGAGTCAGGACTCTGTCAATCCTAGCATTCCCTTAGAGCTTACTAGTCAGGACTTTATGAACTTTTTCAATAATAAAATTTCATCCATCAGAGATAAAATCAATCAGATTCTTCCCACAGTTAACTTAAATACAGTAACTACTACAGCTCCTTCAATTGATGCCTGTCTTGATGAGTTTACTCCAATCGACCTTTGTGAGTTAGACAAAATAGTTTCCTCATCCAAACCTTCAACTTGTCTTTTAGACCCTATTCCTACCAGGTTATTTAAAGAAGTCTTCCCACTTATTGGTAGCTTTATTCTTCATATAATCAATTCTTCATTAACTTTGGGCCATGTACCACAGGCTTTTAAAACAGCTGTAATTAAACCCTTACTCAAAAAGCCAACGCTAGATCCAGGAGCTTTAGCTAACTATAGACCAATCTCTAATCTGCCTTTCATTTCAAAAATCTTAGAAAGAGTTGTTGCTACGCAATTATTTGACCACCTGCAGGGAAATGGTTTACTTGAAGAGTTTTAATCTGGGTTTAGAATCCATCATAGTACTGAAACAGCCTTAGCGAAGGTCACTAACGACCTCCTCATTGCATCTGATAATGGACTGGTTTCTGTACTTGTCCTTTTAGACCTTAGTGCAGCTTTTGATACTATTGATCATAATATTCTACTTGATAGATTAGAACACTATGTTGGACTTAATGGAACTTTGTTGCAGTGGTTTAGATCTTATTTATCTGATAGGTTCCAGTTTGTTCATGTCAATAATGAGTTTTCTTTCAACTCAAAGCTTAGTCATGGAGTTCCACAGGGATCTGTGCTAGGCCCTACTCTTTTTAGTTTATATATGCTTCCGTTAGGCAACATTATTAGAAAGCACTTTATACATTTTCATTGTTATGCACATGATACACACTTATACCTGTCAATGAAGCCAGATGATAGTAATCAATTAGCTAAGTCGGAAGCCTGTCTTAAGGAAATCAAAGCTTGGATGACTTGTAATTTCCTGATATTAAATTCAGATAAGACTGAAGTCATTCTTGTTGGTCCAAAAAACCTTAGAAATACCTTTCCAAATCAAACTTTCAGTTTGGATGCGGTTACTCTTTCTCTTAATAGCTCTATGAGGAACCTTGGAATTATTTTTGATCAAGATCTGTCCTTCAATTCACATATTAAATTTGTTTCTAAGACTGCCTTCTATCATTTGCGTAATATTGCCAAGATTAGGAGCATCTTGTCTCAAGAGTGATGCTGAGAAACTGATCCATGATTTGTTAGCTCGAGATTAGATTATTGTAATTCTTTATTATCAGGTTGTCCTAAAACATCTTTAAAAAGTCTTCAGCTGATCCAAAATGCTGCAGCAAGAGTTTTAACAGGTACTAGAAAGAGAGATCATATCTCTCCGGTTCTGGCCTCCCTTCATTGGCTTCCCATAGAGTTTTGAATTAAGTTTAAAATCCTTCTTCTTACTTACAAAGCTCAGGCTCCTTTTTATTTAAAAGATCTGATACTACCGTATTATCCTAACAGAGCACTACGCTCCCAAAATGCAGGATTACTTGTAATACCTAGAATCTCCAAAAGTACAATGGGAGGCAGAGCCTTCAGTTATCAAGCTCCTCTCCTGTGGAACCAGCTGCCAATCTGGATTCGGGGGTCAGACTCAATCTCTGTTTTTAAAGCAGACGGACAGACAAAAATTCAATATCGCTAATTCATATCTCAAACTGTTGTCTGAGACGAGCTAAGTCGAACCGCACATGTTTTGGTGTCAACGAATGTCGCATAAGGTGACAATGCGCTCTTGAAGTACGCTGTTGTGGAGAGCTGTCTGACCCAGCCAAGCGATCAGTGGCTAAGATGGCCACTGACTGTGTGACGTCACCACCGGCAAACACACGCACACGGTCGGCGGCCAGTGCTGTGTTTTGCTTCATGCAACACTTGATGTTTACGTCTTAAAATCGGCGATTACGGATATTTCTCGGAATACTTGTGGATTACAAATAGATTATTTATGAAGATTAGGACTTCAGGAATCAAATTAATATGGTTTGGCGTTGTGTTGTCTACGGGTGCGATGGTCCTGCTGTGTTTTGCTTCATGCAACACTTGATGTTTACGTTTTAAAATCGTCGATTATGGATATTTCTCGGAATTACCAAATATTTTCATGATCATAAGAACGGTTAGGGGGGAAAACATGCTGAAGAAAGACAGTTTAACTCACCGGTTACTTATATTGGAAGTCCATCCTCCTGTGTTTTTTAGAAGTGAAGTTCTCAATTACAGAGACATACAGTGTTCCCTATTGCTTCAGCTTCTGTATTAAAGCAGACTCCAGTGAAATAGTACCCAGGTTTGTCAGTCTTTCTTGTCCACATATATTTTGCAGGTGTCACGGCTCGCCGCTCTCAGACATCTGCCTCAGCTGCGCGCACACCTGCACCTCGTTAGCGCCCTACATGTGCAGTAGACATTTCGTTGGCAGCGATTTTGAGAATAAGATGCAATTTGAAATGAAATTTGCAAAAAGATTGGTGATAAAGAAAACAGCTATTCCAACTATATATCCCTCGATTCCCAAGTCTGACTCTGAGACAAGTGTCAGTGACAGTGGCGTGAAAAGCAAGAGTGATCTACCGATGCGATCAGCTGTCAGAAAACGAGAAGTAAACAGGGTAAGTTTTGTATTTTTAATATTCACAGCAAATGTTTACTAAACATTTTAAATGAATTCCAAGCAATGGATGATTTTCAAAATCAAACATGTAAAAGTAGAAGAAATTACCAATGACAGTTCAGCTTTCAATTTTTAGGGAAGCAACATATTTGCTAAGAAAAATAAATATAAGCCTAAGATTGTAAGAGAAATGTGCTTTTAAAAATGGAACCCCAATTTTCTACCATAAAATGGTGCCCATTATAACTGTGAAATGTTATTTATTGGAATATAATAATTGCTATATCTGGAAACTAGTTATTTTGTTAATCTGTAGTGATACTCCATTGATTTTTGTATTTCTTTGTATATTTCTGCTGTGTTTTCAAACATTCATACAAAGGTGGTATAGTATGTAATATTTCTTTTCAAATTGAGAAGAATTTAGTGTGTTCAAATTATTCAAATGCATATGACATGCGACTTTGATGAATGCTGAACTATGAGAATTATAACATTGACATGAACATTAATAAACTCAATATATGATTTTACAAAACTTTATTTACATATCATTGTTCACAAATCTAATCTTGGTAGGCAAAATCCCTTGTAGTGATCAGATGGGAATGTTTCTCTGATGAGGCTCACTGCATAGGCAGGCAACATAACCCTCACTTCTTTCCCACAAATAAGGCTGAATACCCCCTCAGCACCACCCAAAACTTCATCATCCGATTCCTCATTTTCAGTGTCATCATTTATATTGTGGTCGTCAAACTCGACAAAATAATCGCTGTCCGAATCACTTTGTTCTCGTTCTGCCATTTTCTTTGTATTGCTGTGGTGACGTCACTAATGCCCGCACCTATCGAGAGATGGCGGTACTGCAGCCTCACTAAGTGAAGGCTGGGCTGTGAGCAAATAAGGTCATTTATGGAAGCTGGTGACACATATTAAATCGCGGGAATAGACAGAATAGAATATTTTCATACAATCAGTTGATTGGTTCAATAAAAATATGTCACTGTCCGTCTGCTTTAAGAATAGGGTTAAGACCTTCCTTTTCGATATAGCCTACAGTTAGGGAGGGATCATGTGTTTCTGAACCCTCCCTTAGTTATGCTGCTAATAGGTTTAGTCAGCCAGGGGACCTCCAATAATCCACTGGGCCTCACTCCTTTCTTCACTCTCAATGACTTTTTTTTTTTTTTTTGCTGGTCGTTAACATCTGTTTGTTCTCTCCCATAGATTGAGTCCCCATCGCGCTGTTTGCTCTCTACATGTCTGTTCTTTTCATCTTCTCTGTCCCCTCACCCCCCAGCCAGTCGCAGCAGATGACTGCCCCTCCCTGAGCCTGGTTCTGCTGGAGGTTTCTTCCTGTTAAAAGGGAGTTTTTCCTCTTCACCGTCGCCAAGTGCTTGCTCACAGGGGATCGCCTGATTGCTGGGGCCTTTCTGCAATTGTGGGGGTTCCCCCTACAGTTGAAAGTGCTATGAGATGACTGTTGTTGTGAAATGGCGCTATATAAATAAAGTTGAATTGAATTGAAAATTTTCAGGAAAGGTGTGTATAGGCACAGGGAACGTATGATTGGATTTTGGTGATGATCTGAGAGTGCATACCTCCACCAAGGACTTTGTATTTGTGCAGCAGCATTACACAAAAACTACTGGATGTATTTGGATGAAATCTTCACCAGGGGAGGTCCTTGGGTTACAGGCAAACCCATTAGATTTTTGAGCTGATCTATGGGTGCATACCTCTACCAAGGCCCTATCTTGCAATGTATGGTGGGATGGGGGCAGGAAGGTAAGGACAGATGGATAGACAAAGGGAGGGAATTAAGGAGCCTTGGCGGAGGTATGCACTCTGAGTGCTTTTCTAGTTAGAAATGTGTTTGGTTAAAATCTAATAACTTTTTTTCACTGGGAATTACTGAATCTTTATTCAGTTTATTTGAAATCTGGCTCAGCAACTATTTAAATTGTTAATTAAATTAAAATTAAAATTAAATTACCCTTTATTGGACTTCCGGTTATGGCTGCCACGTAGGACGGACGTGTCTCGCTCTGCTCTGCTCCTGGAAAAAAAAAATCGGCAAATAACTCTCTCATTTGGGACAGAACGTATCCCAGCATTTGGGCGAGGATATGTCGGCGAAGCCTAAGGCTGGAAAACCAGGAAAAGGAAAAAGCGAGCCGCCGAAACAGTCCAAATTAACGGACTTTCAGGTCTGTGACGCAGCAAACAAAACTCCATATATGGCGGAGGAGGCTGGCAACGCTGCGATTTCTGCGGGGAATGGCGCAGATGCGCTGATGGCAGCCATGAGTTCAATGAGAGCGGACTTTTCCTCTAGATTTGATGGGATTATGACAGCGTTGGAAGGAATAAGAAAGGAATTGGGTGACTGTGTAGAACGAACGGCGCAGATGGAGCTCCGTCTCGCTAGTGCTGAAGATGACGTCACCCGTCTTCAATTAAAGGTGCGCACTTTGGAAAAAAAAAATAAATCTCTGGAAGATAATATTTTGGATTTGGAATCTCGGTCGAGACAGAATAATTTGAGGCTGGTGGGTCTTCCAGAGGAATCAGAAGGTCGGGACGTATGTTCCTTTCTGGAAAAGTGGATTCCGGAGGTGCTGGGCAGCGAGGAGTTGCAATCAGCAGTGGTTCTGGAAAAAGCACATCGTATTGGCCCACGGAGAGATAAGGGACCGCCGAGGACCTTAATTATGAAGTTTCTTAGCAACAGAGACAGGATGAAGATCTTCAACGCTGCACGTGCTAAAGGAGAGATTAAACACCAGGACCAGCAGGTGCGGTTCTACCCAGATTTGGCCACAGGAATCCAGCAATTGAGGAAGCAGTTTGATCCCGTACGTAAGGAGCTGCGCAACCTTGGGATTCGTCATGGTGTAATCTATCCTGCGAGACTGCTGACCACGTATGAGGGCAGAACCCACATCTTCAAGACCCCAGAGGAGGCGCAGGAGTTCATCAAGAAGATCAAAGAAGAAGAAGAGACTGGTGGGAGCTAAGCATGAACAAAATATAAGGTAGAATAATTAAGCATTTGCACAGGCATCTGACTGACTTGAAGTAAATAGTAAGTTTACAAAATATAGATTGTATTATATATTAAAAAAAACAAAACAAAAACAAAACAAACAAACAAACAAAAAAAACTATGATGTACAAAGTTGTTAAAAATTTTGGAGTTAAGTTGGAAAACTACAGAGGAGAGTTAATGTTACGTCATTAAAAGCAGTAGAGTTAGGGTGATTGGGAGGATGAAGAAGGAGTGGCTTAGGCTGTTCCCCGTGGGTGTGGAACGGTCGATGGCTATATCGGGAGACAGAACTTTTCTTTTGATTTTGGGGGGTTTGCCACAAGTGTGGGAAGGGGAAATTTGTTTGTGTGTAGTTTGTAGGATGAATGTTCAACCACTCATGTTTTTGCTTCTCTGTATGAGCATGTTTACACTGCAAGGTAATCCCAAACTCTCTATTGATCATGGACCAAAGTGTTAATCTTAATTTAACTTCATGGAATTGCAGAGGTCTACAAAATTTAAAAAAACTTAAACAAGTTATGAATAAAATAAAGGACATGGGTTCAAGAATTGTGTTTTTACAAGAAACTCATCTGATAGAGGAGGATGTTAAAAGAATTAGGAGTAGATGGCAGGGAAGTGTATTCACCTCTTCATTTTCATCCCGAGCCAGGGGAGTTATGACTCTCATACATAAATCAGTTCCTTTTCAAGTGAAAAATGTAATTGGAGACAAATTTGGAAGATATGTAATCATTCAAGGTTCTTTGCTATTAGAAAATATAAATCTTGTGAACTTATATGGTCCCAATATAGATGATCAGAAGTTCTTTGCTAATTTATTTCTCATCTTATCATCACTTACAGGGCAACATATAATAGCAGGGGATTTTAATTGTACATTGAATCCAGGTGTGGATAGATCAACAGGACTGGATTGTACGCACATTGGATGTAGGATGACTATTAATCATTTTATGAAAGAATTGAGATTGTTAGATATATGGAGAGAAATGAAACCACAAGTTAAAGCCTATTCTTGTTATTCCAGTACCTACAAGACATTCTCACGTATTGATTATTTTTTGATTTCCACAGAATTAAGGTCCAAGATTCAAAACTGCTTTTATGATAACATCGTGATCTCTGATCATGCACCCTGTTGTCTAATATATGTAGATAAAAAATTGACAAAGGAATCAGGTAGATGGCAATTTCAGCATAAATGGCTTCAGGATGAGGAATTTGTCAAGTATATAGAAAAACAGATAGACGAGTTCTTTGACATCAATACTACACAAACATCAGCATGTGTAAAGTGGGAGGCTTTCAAAGCTTTTATTAGGGGACATATTATTAGTTATACAGGATCAAAATCTAAGAAGACTCGAGAGGAGAGAGCTAAATTGGAACATAAAATAAAAAATCTTCAGGAAAAAGTGTATGCAGGAAGTGACCCAAGGTTGGAGAATGAATTACTGATTTTGAGAGCTGAATACGACAAAAAATCAGCGAATAGAGCTGCCTCGAGTCTTCTAAGATTGAAACAATCTTTTTATGAACAAGGTGAAAAATCAGGAAAATTATTAGCATGGCAGATTAAACAATTGGAAATTAAAACACCAATTACCAGTATTATAAGTAATGGACAGGTAGTTATAGATCCTTTAGAAATTAATAGAGCCTTTAGAGATTACTATGAAAAATTATATGATACCAAAAATGAACCTGATTTAACAAAACTAAATGGGTTTTTGAACGAACTATCTATACCGTGTATTCCAAATGAAAACAGGGAGATATTGGAGTCTAAAATTAGTCAAGAAGAAGTTGGGCTAGCCATTGATAATATGAAATCAGGAAAAAGTGCAGGACCAGATGGTCTTCCAGTTGACCTTTATAAAAAATTTAAGAATAAATTAATAAAACCTTTTTTGGAAATGGTTTTAGAAGCATTTCAAAATAATAATTTACCATCATACATAAATAATGCCTTAATTATACTGCTGCCAAAACCAGGTAAGCCCTCTAATAAATGTGAAAATATGAGACCAATAAGCCTATTAAACGCCGACCTTAAGATAATCTGTAAAATTTTAGCAAGACGGATACAAGAAATTTTACCAAATATTATTAATCGAGATCAGAATGGCTTTATAAAGGGTAGACAAGGCTTCCATAATGTAAGAAGACTATTTAATATTATTTATTTTAATAAAGAAGCACCGGATACAGCTCTCCTATCATTGGACGCCGAAAAGGCCTTTGATAGAGTTGAATGGCCCTTTCTTTTTGAAGTCCTACAAAGGTTTGGACTTGGAAATAATTTCATAAAATGGGTTCAAATAATATACAATAATGCTACAGCAGAAATCCTAACAAATAACAATATTTCAAAACCAATAAAAATCAATAGAGGATGTCGACAAGGCTGTCCACTTTCACCTTTACTGTTTACTATGGCAATTGAACCTTTAGCGATAGCGATACGTTTACATTCACAAATATATGGAATTAAAGTTGGACCAACAGAACATAAAATCTCCCTGTACGCCGATGATATAATTTTGTTTATGTCGAATCTAAAAAAATCAATTCCAACCTTGTTGAATTTAATAAAGAATTTTGGGGAAATATCAGGATATAAAATAAATAAAACTAAATCTTCAATATTAATGCTAAATGAGACCCAGAGAAATTACCCAGCCCCTGAGGTAAATCAATTCAATGTTGTAAATCAGTTTAAATATTTAGGAATCCAAATTATGCCTAAGCTAGAATCAGTCGCCAGTGTCAACTATGAAGCCTTAATGTCAGATATCAGTGAGTTAACTCAGAGATGGATGTCACTACCAATGTCGATGATCGGGAGAATCAATATACTTAAAAGTAATATTTTACCTAAAATACTTTATTTATTTCAATACATTCCCTTATCACCACCTTTAGATCTATTCTCAAGAATAAAAAAAAAGTTAGTGGAATTTATATGGAACAACAGGAGGGCTAGATTACGTTTGTCTTTATTATATTTACCATTTGATCGTGGAGGTCTGAAATGTCCAAATTTTATGTTGTATTATTGGTCGGCACAACTGAGGTCTATGACATATTATTTTTCATCAAATGATCTCCCTCACTGGACTGAAATGGAATCATACAATTTACCTTTACCTCTTCCCATATTCATATACTCAGATTCGGCAAAAAAATTACAAAAACAAGTTAAAAATCCATTTGTAAAGCATATGATCAAAATATGGTGTGAAGCTAAAAACTATTTAAAAGAACCACAGTTATTGTCACAATTTAGTCCAATATGGGGTAATCAATATTTTAAACCAGGGAGAGCGGACGCTGTATTTAAAGTATGGAATTTAAAAGGGATACAAAAGATTCAGGATTTATATTTGCCATGTGCAGACAACATAATGTCTTTTGAAGAGCTGAGGATCAAATTTAATCTCAATAGAACACATTTTTTTAAATATCTTCAACTTAGAAACTTTATTCGATCAAATCAAAATAAAGCTCTCACTCGACCTATTTATTCATCCTTGGAAAAAATGATGATGAAAGATAGTAAAAGAAAGGGTATTATTTCAGAGTTTTATAACTCATTGACACTATCTTCAAGTGAAAATTCACTGAAAAGATTAAACTACTGGAAAGAAGATCTGCAAATTGAAATTTCAGAGGAACAATGGGAATTGGCTTGTACAGAAGCTCAAACC
Organism: Pholidichthys leucotaenia; assembly: GCA_020510985.1. Classification (NCBI taxonomy): domain Eukaryota; kingdom Metazoa; phylum Chordata; class Actinopteri; order Cichliformes; family Pholidichthyidae; genus Pholidichthys; species Pholidichthys leucotaenia. The sequence goes on from CM035849.1 coordinate 282,768,410, forward strand.
AAATCAATAAATGCACGCCTTAAATTGATACATTTCAAATGGTTAATGCGGATGTATGTTACACCGGAGGAGTTAAATAGATATAACAAAAATATACCAGATACATGCACAAAATGCATGGAAAGTAAAGGAACCCTATTTCATTGTTTATGGGAATGTAGATTAATAAGAATGTTTTGGGAAGAGGTGAGGGTAACAATTGAAAAAATAATCTCAAAACAAATCATATTGAATCCTAAACTGTTTTTGTTGGGTCTGTACCCAGAAAAGCATAATTTTAATAAAAGTGAAAGAACATTCATAGACCTCAGTTTGCTTAATGCCAAAAAATGTATTGCACTATTATGGAAAAAGACTCATAGACCAGATGTGACTCAGTGGTTAAGACAGATGTTAACAAACCTTCCATTAGAAAGAATAACATATATACTGAAATCAAAGGAAATTGTGTTTGAGAATATATGGAGACCTTTTATTGATTATGTAAAAAATTTAAACATAACTCTTGAAGAAGAAGGTGAATGATGTGTGTGGACCTTGTAAATTCCAAACTGGTGAACATAATATGTATACTTATGTATTGGATTGTCTAGACTAAACAGAGGAGCATTGTTGAAGATTTGATTTTGTTGGTGGTTGTTGGTGTTTTTAGTGCATTTTTTTTTTTTGTAGTACTTTAGTGTTAGTGTTTGATTGTTTGTATCATGTTTGTTAAAAAAAAAAAAAAGGTTCAATAAAGATATTGTGGAAAAAAAAAATTACCCTTTATTGTCATTCAACTGTACAACCAATCATGTACAGTAGAACGAGATTGTCTTTTTCCTATCTACTGCGTTAATCACACACACACCCCAAGTGTAGAATCAGAGGGCTGCTGCCATGCAAGGCGCCGCCACAAATTTCCCTCCTCCATTCCATTATTGCTGAGCACCAAGCTGGACGGCAGGAAGTTCCACTTTTATATGGTCTTCGGCATGGCCCGGCCGGGATTTGAACCCCTGCGTCCCGGGAGTGGGGCAGATGCTCTACCAACTGAGCCACCACTCCGGTAATTGCTGTCTCTTATAGGAAATGATTTGGATTATGCGACAGGGGAAGGTGCACGGAGTTTCTAGTTTACTTCCTTCAGGTGAACATTTTATAACGTGTTCAAAAAATATACTAGGAATATAATTTTTTTTTAATACATATACTGTATATTTAAATATGGGTATCTGCTGATACCGATACAACACCGATATCCAGCTTATACTCTGAATAAATTTAGCGTACTACTTTCTGCAAATGTTTAAAAATGCACTCTGGTGGATAAAAATCCCCTTAAAAACAAATGAAATGGTATCTTATGGCCTTTTTTTCACCAAAAAAACCTTTCATGGCCTTACAATTGCTTATGAAAATCTTTTCCTTTCTACTCTGCTCTGTAAACGTGGGCTCTATGAATATTCTAAATAGGCCCCCCCACATCCTGTCCACGAGGTCACTGATGGCACTGTCTGTCCTCGAGGACCAGAGCAACCACACACAAGTCTGCAAGCTGGCAAATTTGACTGTAAAATTATAGTATTGAAGATCTAATGCTTAAAAAGTTATAATATAATTGCTGTGATTGCTGAGGGTCTAAACGACTATTCGGCATATGTGGTGAGTACGAGTAAAGCAGTGCAGTGCATAACACCTTCCGCTAATGCTATCCTTTGCCAGGACGTGAGTGCATACAGCTGCCACAAAACAGACCGCGAGTCCTCACTGGTACTGCCCCTGGTGTGCTTGTGGTGCTAATACCACCATGGCTGTGGAGAGGAACGACGAGACTGACTGTTTATCATTCGTGATCACACATGCATCAGGGTGGCATGAAACACAGCGGAGAGGCAAGGCCGGCAGCTGGGGCCGTTTGCAGCCGGAGGGTGGATATGTTCGGTCTCCAAGCTGGTGGCAGAGTGCCCTGCTGGTGCTGCTCATGCACGTCTCTGCAATTACTAAACAGCACTCCACTCTATATTCATTCCACGCATAATAATTTCTGTATTAGTTCAACATTTAAAACATATTTTACTTTGCTGTGTTGCGTCAGGGGTGAAACTGTACAGCAGTCTGAAAGCAAACAAATAAATCCTGTGATAAAATACAGACTTACCGTTTGAAACACGTCCACTTGTTTTCATGGTGGCCTCGGGATGATGGTTGGAACTGCATTGGTCCTTAAAAGCAGTTTAATGGTAAAATCCATCTTAATTTGGGTCAAGTTTTCAGAGCAGCTGTCCAGAAATGCAAGTGGCTTTGGCTCTGACAGCAACAACATGACTAGCTTAGTTAGCTTAGTGGAACAAACTCATTTTTATGACTACTCCCTATATATTCTACTCACCCCAGACATCCCTGTTCCCATATGGTTTAGTAATCCATACTTGAGAATATATCTTATTATTCTGGCCTTATTTGTTATATTTAAGATAAGATGACCCTGTAATCATATTGCTAGCCGAGGTTAGCCTAGTTTAGCTGCCACAGTTTTTATGGCTACTCAGTTATGTGTTTCTCTTCCAGGTTTTACTGTGCTTTATTACGCCTCAGTGAAATGGAGAGGCATTCGGCAATCACTCAATGCGTCTGTATGTTTGTGTTTGGATTTGTCCACCTGCCTGTTTCAGCTCGCCCAGTCAAAATTAAGTGGAACTGAAGGCTTGTATCATGTATTGCCATATTTTCCCCACTTTTAATTTGCCAGAATTCCGAGATAAGGCTTTTTTTTTCTTAATAAACACAAATTTAACTCACCTTTAACATCAGTGAAGCCGGAGGAAAAGGTATTGTTACAACTATGCAGGGCCACTAGAGGTGGCACTGCGACTTTTTTACAGCACAACGCAGCACTTTTTTTTACAGCATGGGGAGCTGAACTGTTAAAAAATAAAATAGCGGTTACTTGGAAAAAAAAACCCACATATTCCACAACTACTCCATTTATTCATCACATCAATTGTTTTCACACTGGTTTTGCTGTTTAGTTTTGCAAAGGAAGGACAAGCTAAAACTTGTTAAAAACTTGTTAAAATTCCATGTCCCAATATTCCTTGCCCGCAAATGGTCACAGTGAACTGCGCATGCACCCAGAAACTCCCACCACAAGGAAGTACTGAGCAATCCGCCAATACTGAGTGATCAAATGTCCGTCTTTTTGCCCGTCTGTTTTCTTCCTCTGCCATTAAACAGCAAAAGCTCCTGTTCGTCTTGATTGTCATTGTATTCACGTACCTCCATCGCTTCCACCGTGCTCCACCATGTTCCACAGTGCTCTTCTTTTGTGTTTGGATTGTTCAAATCAGTTTGGTGGTTTTTGGCTGCCGTTGACAATACGGGCATGTGAGCTGCAGATTATTTTCACTGCGTATGCGTGTACTCCAAAACTACTAGCTGGATTTGGATGAAATTTTCACCAGAGGTGATCCTTGGGCTGGAGAGGAACCCATAACATTTTGGTTATGATCCGAGAATTGCATACCTCCGCCAAGGTTCTGGCACTGAGGCATCAGCACCTTGGTGCTTTCATCTTAGTACATTTTGTCCACGGTGGCCCTGTAAACTCACCAACAGACACGCTAGTGGAGTTCCCCTACCTTAACTACCACTTGTGTTTCTCCTTGATATAACTCACATATCCCCTCCAAAAGCTATGATTTCAGCCATATCATCTACCAACACTTGACAATATCACATTCTAGACTTTATTTAAGCTCATTTTACTATCATTTATTGTAGTCTGTCTGGGATGGCTCCTCCACCAGTAGCAGTTAGCCAAAGCTGCATACTCGTCGGCCTCCGTCAGTCTATGATGGCCATGGAAGAGAATCCTAAACGTCTACTCTGCTGGAACAGCACCACCTGTGGCTGAACAGGCCGATGCGCACCGGTGTTCTACCTTCTAGCATTGGGCGTTGGTAGGATTCAAGCCTGGGCAGGAAGATATGGAGGACAAGATGTTGCCCATGCAGCATGTCCCCCCTCTCCACGTCACTGATGGATCCAAAGGAACAGCAGGGCTGCTATAGTTTGGCACCAGCGCCGTCACAGGAGCTGCCAGAACGATGTTGAGCACAACAGAAAACTGCCTTAGGGGCTCCGACTCCGGATTTTTCCTCAGGGTTGACTCCCGAAGCCTTTCCCGTGACCGGGTGTGCCGCAAGTCAGTGGAGGTTTGAAATCAGGGTTTACCTTCCCCTAGATGGGCTACCTTCCCAGGTTGACGAGCCACCATCTACCCGAAGCATCTGGTTTTAAGGCGCCAGAGATCCACCCTCGCCCCTTCTCCTATTAGTAAAAGCAGTTCCACTGGGCTTAGAGACTAAACCACACGGGCAAGCTAGGTGTTGGACTTAGTTGTCAGAGGCTTTTCGAGACGCATGCCGTAAGGAGCATTTTATGAGCACTGGGAGCTTAACCCCAGTACCGCTCCTGGCTATGACAACTGTAGCATCATCGTCCTCCTCAAAACCGAGACAGAAGATCACTTCTCTCCAGTTTACAGGAATTTCATTTTATTCATTACACAGGAATATCACCTTTCTGCCTTCTCAGGAATATCACTGGCTTTTATGCCGACTCATGCAGGCTTCTTCCAGGCCTGACCAAAGATGCTTGCTTTCCCAGGACCCCAATGTAAACAGTTGCCGCTTGCAGAGATTGTAAGGATCAGAGTTTGCTTTTAAAGGCTCAAAGGAACATAAAACTCAGGAGACCAGACCTCTCAACATGAACACTGCATTTGATAACGTACCTTTTCACAGGAAACCAATGTTTTTAAAAGAGTCATAAACCACTTAATCTGACGGTTTTATAGCCTATGCTGTCCAGGTCTTCGCCAGATACTAAAGGAAATCATCTACAGCTCAACAGTACCTCCTAGCGGATACCTACGGAATGTGTTTTCAGTACGTAGGATGACTTTTAATTTGTTCTAAATATTAAGTTTCTTTCAGCTTATCCTCTGGATCCTAAGGACACTGAAAATCATCCCTCTTATCACCAACCATGGTTTGCTGCATGTTCTGCTGTTCTAATCTTGATCTAAATGTGAATGCATGTATTATAATTATGTATAAGAAATGTTATATTCATGAGTGTTATTGGAGTAATGGTATAAATGCATGATCACCATATATTAGCCAAGTCATTTAATTTAGTTAGATTTTATATTGAGCATTTATTTTATAAGAACTGACTGAGTGTTGAATTTCCCTCTGAAATTTCATGGGATGGTGTCTTCATTTGATTGGCTGCTCTCAAACAAAGAAGTGTTCTCACATTGGATAGCAGCCATTTCAAACTGCTTCTGAAAAAGCCGATTGGTCAGTCTTGCGACTACATCATCAGTTTTACGACCCGGCGAGGTAACTTTAAAAGAGAGGAGTTAGATTTGAGTAGTAAGAGAAAAGAAAAAGTCAGCAGGATCAGCAGAGTTAGAAAAAGAGATCAGAAGTTAAGAGAATGAAAAAAGTGTAGAAGTAGAGACAACAGGCAGGAAGATTAGAACAAGATTAGCTAGAAATAGAATTAAGAATTAGAAACACAGAAAGAAAGAGATTTTGAGAAGGATTAGGAACTAAATTAAGATTAAAGAAGCAGAATAGTAATCTAGATCTCAGAAGAAGATTTTATTCCACCGTTTCCAGGCCCTGTGAAGTTTTATTTTATTCTCTGTGTGTTTGTCAAGTCTTTTCTTATATTCTGGAAAACTGAGGAGAAGCCATTTTTTCTTTAGAGCTCGTCCCTTTTAGAGAATCAAATTCTCAAACTTTTTCCTTCACCTCAGAAGCCATTCTTATCCTAGTAAATGTTTTTCTAACACTTTTTTTAATGACTTTTCACGCCATTAAAGTGGACCTTTAATTTGTCTAGTTTAAAGTGAACAGAGACTGAGAAGATTTCCCTTCAGTTTTCGGGTCGATCCCGCTACAAGAGACCCCAAATTTGGATTCTTTTCCCAAGGACTTTTCACGCCGCCCTGAGACAAACCACCCACGGCTGCAAATGTCTCTTTGAAGGGCCCCCCAGCTGAGTTATCACCTCCACGGCTGTGAGTGAGGACAGCAGCCGCTTCCTCCGACGTCCTAACTTCAAAACCCAGCGGTACCGACCCGCGGAACTTGGACCTACGGCCGTGTGTGAGTGAAACTTTTATTTCTCCTATTTCCTGGGTTAAAACGTGATGTCCTAACAATTAAATTACAATTGAATATTGCCCGTATTTCAGGGCTCAATTAATCTCTCAGCCGCAGGATGAAACTGTAAACTGAAGGAAACTCTTAGCCATTTTTAAGTAACTGCCCGTAAATTTTTGTAGATTAATTCAGGAGTCATTTTTAGATAATTAGCTTATGAACTTTCCCCATAAAATTGCGTTGTTTTGTTAAAACATTCCAGCCTCATTTACCGTTGAAACATAAGCCTAGTTTCTCCTTGGTTCTGCAGAGGTGTAAAGCTGGATTTTATGTTCAGGAACCCAATATCAGTTGATGTGATATATTACGCTGTTATCATCTAAATCTGTTTATTCATCATTTGAACGCCATGCCATGTAACCTGAATGATTTTAATAAAGAGTGAATGAGAGCAGTTGAAAGTGTTTTCCTTTCGCATATACAGGTTTCCTAATCACGGCAGGACAAAAACTCACTGAAACTTTGAGACTGATTCATTTAGTAATTTAAGGTACAAAATTAATTAAAATTAAAGTTAATCTTATTGTCCGTTAGGACTGGTGCCCCTTTTACGAGTGCTTTTATTTAATTTAGCGGGTGTAGAAGTGATGGTTCAACTCCGCCCCCTTTCACACCCACTATTAAATAAAATAAATAATTCCTGTACCTTATGACAAATATTTTTATAGGCACTTCATCCTACAACAACCTTGGAACCAAAGGTTCCAAGGTTGCAGCCAAAGCTGCATAGTTCATTTATTCATGGGAGTTTCTGGATTTCTTATACCCCAAGGACTGGTTACATCCTGTCAACCACTTAAGGCATACACTTCTTCTGTCCCCAGTGATGCTTTATTTGGGCTATTTCCCTCTCATACTCTGCAAATTTTAGATTAGATTAAGCTGTGTCCTTTAACTGAAACTAGCCAGCTAATATAAGCCTCAACCACAGATCTCAGAAGTCAAAAAAGAGTGATGGCAGGGTGAACTTGACACTAAAATGGGAATTGAAATGAAATTGGTAAATGTCATTGGGAAAATTGAGAAATTAGGAAAAGATGGTGTGGCATTTAAACTGTGACGTCTTTTGAACAATGCAAGTTACAGATATTTCATTAACATCTCTGGGAACTATGCTAGTATAATATTAAATAATAATAATAATATTAAATACTTTCTTAGTCTTCTGGTGTAATTAATTTGATGACTTCTCTTACTTATACAGTACTTGAGTAAATAACATATGCTACCAGTCAAAAGTTTGGACACACATACACATTCATTTTGAATGAGTAGATGTGTCCAAACTTTTGACTGGTACTGTGCGTTAATGCTACTTCACATAAGTTTCAGGCTACTCTACCTACCTGCTGACTTGTAGCTTGTACTAAATATCTGTAGTCATACTGTACATTTACATTTCTGTAGACCCCTCCATAGATTGCCATCTTATTGTGGTGGTGTGGAGAGTGCAAATAAAGGAACAAGACTTGCACGGCAGACAAACTTTATTTCTCTCTCCCACTTCATTCATACACAGAAAAAGAATTCTCCAGTACACCGGGGTCTCTCCTTTTATATCACTCCATTCCTCCCCCCTGCTGCCTGAAATCTTGCATCACAATACATTCAACACATCCACCCCTTACTGTCCCCGCAGCTACTCCTTCCTGCTGCATTACCATAACTTCTCCCATTACAATATGTATTGACCTCCTCTGTTTAATCCCCCATGCTCTACTGGCAGAGGGACTATTTACCTCCCCTCTGCTTCCAGTCTGAGATGAATATCCCAGTGTGGGTTCCCTACACCCCCCCCCCCCCAGAGTCTCAGACTGAGTTTCAACCCTCACGTCCTTTTGGCTTCAGTCTCCTCCCATATCTGCTGTAACGAGGGTTCTTCGACTCCGTGGCACTGTTGTGCCGGTGGGGGGCTCTTGGGGGTGTGTCTGTCTGTGGGTGGGCAATGGCAAGGGGGAGGGGGCATTTGACTTGACCGTGTGGCTGCTCTGATGAATCGTTTACCTGGGGAGTTCTCAGTGGGGGTCTTCCACGCCGAGGAGCCCAAGCCAACATCACTTGCTCGTCCACCACCACAAAGGCGGGCTAAGTCTGTCTATACATATTTTCTCCCAACAACCCCCAAATCTAACAAAAAATGTTTGTCCCCTGGTTCCAGCACTCTGAACGGGCCATCGTAGGGTGGGCACAATGGGGGGCGGTGGGCATCATGCCTGACAAACACGAACGCCACATTCTTCAAAGTTTTTGGCACAAAAGCGCATGGAAAACAGTGGTGGGCCGGGCCCAGTAGCATGTCTGTATCTGCGCTATGCTGCAAACGCTGAGACAGATAGTTGTCCGGCGCGGGATTATCTAGTAAAAATTCCCCGGGGAGCTACAGTGGCTGAGAAAAAAACAAGCTCCTCCGGGGAAGCCTCCAAATCCTCTTTTGGTGTTGAACGCAACCCTAACAGAACCCATAGCAACCGTCTACCCAATTTGCATCGGTAAGCGAAGCCCTGAGCGCTGCTTTCAGCGACCTATGGAAACGCTAGCATAACCCATTGGCCTGTGGGTTGTACGCGGTTGTGCGATGAATTGCTACACCCAGGCTACGGGCCATCGCGGACCAGAGGTCGGAAACAAACTGAGGGCCCCTATCGGATGTGATGTTCGACGGGATGCCAAAACGTGCCACCCATGTTGTCAAAAAGGCACACGCCACGTCTGCGGACGTGGTTGCTGCTAGCGGGACTGCTTCTGACCAGCATGTGGTGCAGTCCACCACTGTCAGAAGGTGCATGAACCCCTGCAATGGCGGGAGAGGGCCCACGAGGTCCACGTGAACGTGGTCGAACCTCTTAGCCGGTATACGAAACGGCTCGAAAGGGGCCTTCCTGTGTCTGTGTACTTTGGCTCGTTGACACGCTATGCGGGCTGCAGCCCACTCTTTCACTTGTTTGTGCAGGCCTGGCCATACGAACTTCGCTCCCACCATTTTGACTGACGCGTGCACTCCTGAGTGCACCAGAGTGTGAACTGACTCAAACACTCGGCGGCGCCAAGCAACTAGGACCACCAAGCGCGGGCGTCCCGTGGAGACGTCACAGATTTGGGGGGGTGGGGGTTGTGTTCCGTCTTGCAGTACTCTGCTCCAGCCTTAACCCTGTTTGTCCAGACTGGAGCGTGCACACATCCGCATCGCCAATCTGCTCTGCGGCCACGGCTGTATAAGCTATCCCTACGTAGACTGGGGCCACTACTGCACGTGAGAGGCAGTCCAGCACCACATTCAGTTTACTGGCCACATGCTGAATATCGGTCGTAAACTCTGAGATCGCAGCTAGCTGTCTCTGCTAGAGACAGCATGGTCGGAAACCATGGTTCCAAAACCTTGGCCATCGTGAATGTTATTGGCTTGTGGTCCACGAACGCAGTGAAGCTGCACCCTTCCAGCCAGAACTGGAAGTGGCGTATGGCCAGGTGGAGAGCCAGCAACTCCCTGTCAAACATGTTGTATTTACGCTCACTGTCGCGCAAAGCCCTGCTGAAAAAAGTGAGCGGCTGCCAAGAACCAGTGACACGTTGCTCCACGACGGCCCCTATGGCCACGTCTGAGGCGTCAGTAGTGAGCACTATCCGAGCCGCCGGGTCCGGGTGTGCCAACAGTGTGGCATTTTCCAGGGCTGTTTTAACCTTAGAGAATGCCTGCTCCCACTCCGGAGTTCAGTCGACTCTGTCCGCTGGTTTATGTTTCTTGAGGGCGGCGTACAATGACTGCATGAGCTGAGCTGTGCGGGGGAGGAACCGGTTATTAAAGTTAACCCAAAAACTCTTGCAGCACCCTGACCGTCTGAGGCCCTGGAAAATTTGCCACGGCACGCACCTTGTCCGGCAAGGGTGTCGCTCCCTCCAGTGAGATGCGGTGCCCCAAAAAATCAATCCCCATCACGCCGCACTGGCATTTTGCCAGGTTGATTATTGATTATTAACCTGTGCTCCTCCAACCTCCGGAAAACCGTCCTGAGGTGGGTTACGTGTTCGTCCTCAGATGCGCTGGCCACCAAGATGTCATCCAGGTAGACATACACAAATGGCAGATCGTGCAACACCGCATCCATCATGCGTTGGAATGTCTGTGCCGCACCTTTTAATCCGAAGGGCATGCGTAAAAACTCAAACAAGCCAAACAGAGTTATTACCGCTGTTTTGAGTATGTCCTCCGCGTGCACCGGGACCTGGTGGTAACTACGGACCAGGTCTATTTTAGAAAAAATATGTGCCCCGGCGAGGTGAATGGAAAAATCCTGAATATGGGGAATCGGGTAGCGGTCATGCGCTGTGGCGTTATTCAATCTGTGGAAATCTCCGCACGGTCGCCACGATCCCTCGGCCTTAGGGACCATGTGTAGTGGGGATGCCCATGGGCTGTTTGAGAGCCTGATGATGCCCAACCTTTCCAAGTTGTCAAACTCCTCGCACACTATGGACAGTTTAGCTGCGTCCAGGCACCGAGGTCATGCGAAGACGGGCGGCCCAGTGGTGGTGATAAAGTGTTCCCCTCCATGTTTAGTGATGGCCACCGAAAACGTTGGGACAGTGAGTGCTGGGAACTGAGTGAGCAGTGTGTGAAACTTACCACCTGGAGCTGTGACGTGGGCTAGCGTTGTTGGCCCGGCCCCTCGAGCTGTACAGGGGAGAGAATCAAAAGACATTGCATTAATCAGGCGTCTGTTAGCAACATCGACTAGCAGCCCATGTGCACACAGAAAATCAGCTCCCAAGATTGGGAAACTGCATTCCGCTATGACGAATGTCCACTCGTACATACAGCCATATAGGGATACAGTCAGTGTCCTCTCACCAAAAGTCCTAATGTCCAAACCGTTTGCGGCTATCAGCTCGGGGCCGCTAGCTCCCGCCAGCCGGCTGGCGTAGGATGGCAGGATTAGGCTCTTTTGGGAGCCGGTGTCTACAAGGGACTGTCTCCCCGAGCGCGAGTCCGTCACGTAGAGCAGCTTGTTCTCTTCACCGGCGGTCGCAGCTGCTACTGACTGCCGGCCTTGGTGTTTCCTGAACGCTTGAATTGGCACGGTGGCACACATCTGCATGTGTTCTCTCCAAAACGGCGGTGGTAGGAGCAGAGCGTGTCTCTCTGGCGCTTTCTGGCCCCCGCTGCCACTACCACCAGCTCCTCTCCTCCGCTGGTCGTCTCACTGGGTTCCAACGCCGCCACATTCACTGTGAGGGCTCTGGTGGTGAGGATGATCCGATCTGCCTCTCGGGCTAGCGCACGGTAGTCGCGTGCAGCCAGCAACGGTGAGTTGGCAAGGACCACTCTTGCCTCTGTTGGGAGGTTCCGGAGGAAAAGGTGGGCAAACAGAAAATGTCCGTTGTCCGTGCCCTTCAATGCCAACATCTTCTCCATCAGTTCGACCGCCGACCCATCTCCTAACTCGGAGCGCCTCAGGAGCCTCTCTGCTCTCTCACAGTCCGAGAGTGTGTAGCGCCAGGTCAGCGCAGCCTTGAGAGCCCCGTATTTATCGTGGGCTGGAGGCTCTTGGAGCAGGCTCGCTACTTGCTGAGTTGTGCGAGCGTCCAGTGCTGCGACCACATAGTAATATCTGGTGTCATCTGCCGTTATTCCCCGGAGGGCAAACTGAGCCTCGGTGTGGAGGAACCAAGACCGCGGGTTGTGCAGCCAAAAGTCCGGTAGTTTGATCGAAACAGCGCACGCGTTGCTGGGGCTTTCCATCCGGGCCGTCTCTGGGATGCTTGCCGCGTTGCTGGGGCTTCCTGTCCGGGCTGACTCCGGGGTTCTTGCCTTGTGTTCCATATCACGTCAGGGTCACCAGTGTGGAGAGTGCAAATAAAGGAACCAGACTTGCACGACAGACGAACTTTATTTCTCTTTCACACTTCATTCATACACAGAAAAAGAATTCTCCAGTACACCAGGGTTTTTCCTTTTATATCACTCCATTCCTCCCCCCGCTGCCTGAAATCTTGCATTACAATACATTCAACACATCCACCCCTTATTGTCCCCGCAGCTACTCCTTCCTGCTGCATTACCATAACTTCTCCCATTACAATATGTATTGACCTCCTGTGTTTAATCCTCCACGCTCTACCGGCAGAGGGACTATTTACCTCCCCTCTGCTTCCAGTCTGAGATGAATATCCCAGCATGGGTTCCCTACAGTGGAAGGATTTGTGTGTCCTGATGATCCCAGGAGCTAAGTTGTCAGGGACTACTTGCCCCTGGTAGGGTCTTGAGGCAAACTGGTCGTGGGTGAAGGGTCAGATTAAAAGCGGTCCAGAGGATCACTATGAAAAAGGATCCTGTATACCTCGGCAGTGTGGGATTACCAGGGTCCTGCCCGGGAGCCTGGACAGGAGGAGGTGCTTGACAGCAAGCACTTGCTGACCAGATTTTTACCTCTGCCAAGGACGTTATGTTTTCAGGGTGGTTTGTCTCTTTGTTTGTTTGTCAGCAGGATTAAGCGAAAACTGCTGTACGGATTTTGATGAAATTTTCACCAGAGGTGACCCTTGGGCCAAGGATGAACCCATTAAATGTTGGTGTTCTGAGAGTGCATACCTCCACCAAGGACCTTGTTTGTATTTTTGCAGCAGGATTGCACAAAAACTACTGGATGGATTTGGATGAAATTTTCATCAGAGGGGGTTTTGGCCAAGAGAGGAACCCATAACATTTTGGTGATGATCTGAGAAGGCATACCTCCACCAAGGCTCTTATCTTCTCACAGTGTGTTAGCAAGAATCCTCCAAAACGACTGGATAGACTTTGATGCCATTTTCACCAGAACTGGCTCGTGGCCTACACACAAACCCATTACATTTTGGAGGTGATCCATGAGGGACAGAAGGTGCCTTGATGGAGGTCTGCGCTCTCTAAGTGGTTTTCTAGTTACCCATAGGACCTGGCAGGCTTAGCCCGAACAAGCCACATGGATCCGCCCTCCAGTGGGCTCACCACCTGCAGGAGGAATCATGGGGATCATGGTGGACTGGGAGGCAGTCTGGCCTTCTTTGCTTTGACCGATGCCCCCATGACTCAGACCTCCTTATAAGCAGTAGAAGATGAACTTTACATTGATGGAAAACTGCATAGGAATCCTCAGATCACATATTGGCTAACTGGAGGCGACCAAAACATCACTCCTGAACCTTAAAAGGAGCCATCGGGACTTTTGCACACTGCCTCACTACTAGCAGTGGAAACACAGGCGCGTGATGATGATGTCATCAACCTGTCCCTGCTGCCATGACAACTGATGAATCTGAAACACGGTGAATGATTTACTTTCTTTTTTACTCACTTTCCATCGTCCGTCTACCTCTCCCTCTTATCCGTATTTTCATTTTGGTTTGGGAATTGGCCTAAATTCTGCTCGTTTGACTGGGTAGGAACCAGACTTGCACGGCAGACGAACTTTATCTCTCTCTCTCTCACTTCATTCATACACAGAAAAAGAATTCTCCAGTACACCAGGGTTTTTCCTTTTATATCACTCCATTCCTCCCCCCTGCTGCCTGAAATCTTGCATTACAATACATTCAACACATCCACCCCTTACTGTCCCCGCAGCTACTCCTTCCTGCTGCATTACCGTAACTTCTCTCATTACAATACGTATTGACCTCCTGTGTTTAATCCTCCACACTCTACCAGCAGAGGGATTATTCTGGGATTATTCTGCTCGTTTGACTCTGCTGCCTGGTGCGACGAGACCAGTATCTGTGTGCTCTCGGACTAATGGACTGTTGTGCTGACAATGTATCTTTGTGTATTTGAGTGTGTGTGTGTGATTGTGTGTGTGTTTGTCTGACCGTCTTCCGTATGAATGACGGTTTGTCTATGTCTATGTCTCCAAGTGTGTATTGTTGCTATGTGATCCCAGTAAATTTATCAACTATCGTGCATAATGACTTTCAATGAATCTAATGAACAAGGAGTGGATGTGACACAATTTATGGACTATAATGTCATATTGACTCTCTTTTTGTTGAGATACATGTCAAAAATGGGAAAAATTTAATTTTAGGTGTGATTTATTGCCCCCCGGACACCGACCTTAATATTTTCACAACCAAACTGGAAGAAATCTTATTCTCAATCAACAACAAAAATAAAAGTTGTATTCTTCTTGGAGACTTCAACATTGACCTCTCCATGAATGATGCAGCTAAAAATAACTTTATGAATACACTACACTCCTCTTCCTTCTTCCCTACCATTAATACCTATACTAGAATCACTCACTCCACCAAGTCCATTATTGATAATATCATTACTAACATTTGCAATTCCACACTGGTATCTGGAGTCGTGCTCTTTGAGATTTCTGATCACTTCCCCATTGTTCTGTTTCTTGACCTTGCTGTTAGGCCCTCAATCTCACGACATAAACTAAAAATAAAAATACTTAATGAAGAAACCTTACAACGACTGAGTGAGGACTTGCATGTCAAGGGATGGGATAGAATCTACAACTGTAGTGATGTTGATGCTGTGTTTGACGCCTTGACCAAGGAAATATCAGAATCCATCCAGAGGACAATTCCTGTCAAGACTATCACATGTAATCGTGCTGTCATGTCCGCTGTGTAATTTCACAGCAAACATATGAATTGGCAACGAGCCCAAAACGCAGTGTAAGTAACGTGTTTATTTACAGTGGAAAAAATGTACAAAAGTGTCCAAATAATAATCACAGTGAAAATGGGTCAGACAACCGGCTTCTAGCTTAGTTGGCAGGGAAGGAAAAGCCAAGCGCGCTCCAGACGGAACAGGAGCGGAGGGAAAGGCAATAATAACAAGACTTACATACGCGTAGGAGCGGAAGGGCTCTAGAGTAACTACGCAGTACAGTCCAGGGGAAAAACCAACAGTCGCGAGCCAGGATGTCCAAAGTTGACTTTAAGCTGCTACATTGGCTGAGCACACTGCCCCCAATAAGTACTCAATATACTGATGAAGGCAAGTGGACACAGCCGTGTGGCAAGCAGTTGCGTGATCACTGGATGAAAGTGTTTAAGCATGTGTGAGTGTATGTGCATGTGTGAGTGTGTGTGCATGTGTGAGTATGTGCATGTGTGCATGTGGTGATGAGATACCTCCGGTGAATGTCTGATAAGAGGAGGTGACATGGCCGTAGGACTGTCAGAGAGCAAGGCTCAATATGACAGCTGAAATTAATAAGCAATAATCAAAACCTACAGCCACAGGCCATGGACAGGGTAAATGACCCCAAACATGACAGTGCCTCCCCCTCAAGGGGTGGAACCAGACACCCACCGTACCATCAAAAACAGAAAATACAACCTGCCCCCCCCCCCCACTCAAAAGGCCAATACAACAAACCAGGGTGGGGGAAAACAGGTTAGGAGGGATAAAACAAGAAAAGGTAAACACCACAATACAACACTACAAACAACACTCTTCCCAACCCCAAAACTAGGCTAACCCACCCCACCCCCAAGAGTCCCACAGTTCAGGGAGCCACCTGGCAAGGGAAATCAGCCTTTCAGGTGGCCTGCCCACATGATTAAGTCACCAGGACCAGAAGGGCAGATGAGGCAGTGGTCTACCCACCAGAAGGCTGAGAGGTGGGTGGCCAGACAGAGGAAGAGGAACCCCTGCGGTCGCTGGCAGCGGAGGGAATAGAACCCCGACGGTGCCCAGCAGAAGGAGGAGGAACACCCACAGGGCCTCCAAAAGGGAAAGGAAGACCCCAGCATCCCCAAACTGTCCTGTGGCACCCCAGTGGTCCCAACGTAGGACTGGGACTCTGTAGAACCCGCGGTGGACCTGGGCTGGGCCATGGCTGCATCTCCGGTGGTTCCGGTCTGGGACAACGTTGCACCCACAATGGACCCCGACCGAGCCATGGTTGCACCCACGATGGAGTCCAGCTGGACCCCTGCTGCACCCGTGGTGGGACCCGGCTGGGCCACTGCTGACCCCAACGCCATCTTGGCCATGGGCCAGCCGAACCGTATGAGTACCCAAGCAAGGAGGTGATCGATCACAGGCACCCTGGACTGGTACTGGACTCATCCAGACTCATCCAGCGATGGAGGACTCTCATCCGGCAAAGGAGGATTCTCTCCGGCGACTCTGGAAACAGACTCAGAAAGAGAGGAGGAAGAGTCAGAGTTGCCGGAAGCTGCAGAGTCCAGCGAGGTGAGCTTAGGTGCAGCGTTTGGCTGCAGCTGGCTCTCCTCACCTAAAGCTAGGCAAAAATGCTCAATAACAGAAAAGAGAAAGACAAAAGAGAGCACTTGCCTTAGCTCAAGCTCTACCGCCGTCCAGGACTTCGGCAATCCAGGCGACGTCTTCCCAGGTTCGGCCTCCAATAGGTTCCACTCGGGTGCTGACTCTGCTGTGGCGGCCTCCACAGCAGGCATGATGGTCAGTGCAGTCGTTATTTCAGCCGTCTTGACCCATACTGGCGATTCCTCTGGCATGGCGGCTGATGTCTGGCTCACCGTTGCTGCAGGAGAAGAATCCTCCAGGACCTCTGGCTCCTCCCGGTCAGAGCAGTCCTGCTCCGGCACCGGTGTATACTCAGGGAAGAAGGGAGAGAGCATGGAGAGGGCTGGTGAGCAGTTCATGGCTGCAGCAGGTAAAGAGGTCTCTGAAGACTGCACACCCAGAGACTCTCTACCAGGGATCAGGCAAGAATTTTCAACAATTTTAGGAACAAGTGAAGAGATTACTTGCCTGTTCTCCTGGTCAATGATGTTTCCTGCTGCAGCTGGCAAGGTAACATCCCTCTCTGTGGCTGTGATGGCCCTGGGCTCCTTCATAGGCTGCAGAGAAACCCCCAAAACCGGCACTGAAAGGGATGAATAAGAGGAGTAACCTGCCCCCCACACCTTGGTGGAGGTAAAAATGGAGGATGAGATGGCTGCAGGTTTCTTCTCCTCAGAACGGCGATCAATTTCTGCCGGCCCCATCCGTTTGTTTCTTTTTATTCCCTGGCGATGGAGCGAGGCCGGGCTCAGGAGACAGAGGCAGTCTGGGTGCTGACAGCTGGTGGAGGAACACAGCTGAGGCCCGGGAACTCCTCTTCTTCGGCGTGCGTCCGGGCTTCTCCGGGCGCTTCCTCTCCGCTCCGCTGTTCTCCCGCTGCAGTGCAGCAATCAGGGCAATTCTCTCCCTCCCCTCAGCGTGCATCATCGGCTGAGGGCAGCCACAAGCTGCAGCGTGTGCCAGTCCCACACACCACAAAATATAGTCTGGAGCAGAGTAAACGCGTGCCGCTGAGATCAACCCATCTATTTTCATCAGGGCTTAGAAGCATTTCCATCCTAGATGCATTGGATAGCCTCTGCTACCCGATAAGTCCATCCTGAATGCAACTCCAGAAAGGGAAGAACACAGGAAACGGTGAAAAAAAAAAACACGGCACGTTACTTCACTGCTTGGGCTCTTTGTGGTGGCAGCTTACTGTCATGTCCACTGCGTAATTTCACAGCAAACATATGAATTGGCAACGAGCCCAAAATGCAGTGTAAGTAGCGTGTTTATTTACAGTGAAAAAATGTATAAAAGTGTCCAAATATCAGTCACAGTGGAAATGGGTCAGACAACCGGCTTCTAGCTTAGTTGGCAGGGAAGGAAAAGCCAAAAGCCAAGCGCTTTAGACGGAACAGGAGTGGAGGGAAAGGCAATAATAACAAGACTTACATACGTGTAAGAGCGGAAGGGCTCTGGAGTAACTATGCAGTACAGTCCAGGGGAAAAACCGATAGTCGCGAGCCAGGATGTCCAAAGTTGACTTTAAGCTGCCTCACTGGCTGAGCACACTGCCCCCAATAAGTACTCAATATATTGATGAAGGCAAGTGGACACAGCCGTGTGGCAAGCAGTTGCGTGATCATTGGATGAAAGTGTGTAAGCATGTGTGAGTGTGTGTGCATGCGTAAGTGTGTGCATGTGTGCATGTGGTGATGAGATACCTCCGGTGAATGTCTGGTAAGAGGAGGAGACGTGACCATAGGACTGTCAGAGAGCAAGGCTCAATCTGACAGCTGAAATTAATAAGCAATAATCAAAACCTACAGCCACAGGCCATGGAAGGGGTAAACGACCCCGAACATGACACGTACTATTCAACATCGATGGCTTTCTAAGGGCATACTAATATCTGTTAAGTGCAAAAATAAATTATATAAACGCTATATAAAAAAATACAAATATTAACAATAAAAATGTATATACTAATTATAGAAATAAGTTAACACATATTATTAGAAAAAGAGTAATTACCTATGCAGAACTTATAAATGCATCACAAGGTGATTTCAAGAAATCCTGGAGAGTACTAAATAAGGTTCTAAATAGGGACCAAAAAGCCCCCACACTTCTGAACAATAACGCGGTCAGTAATCTCACCAGTAATGCCACTCTCGCTGACAAATTTAATAATTATTTTGTCTCTATTGGAGAAAATTTATCTAATAAAATTAACCACCCCAGGCTGCCTCTTTCAAACACAATCTATCAGGAAACTACAGGAATTCTTTCTTCCCGAAGCCAACTGGTTGTGAGGAAGTCTGGAAAATCATCAAGGACATGAAGAACTCAATCTCTGCTGGAGCTGATGAAATTTCCAGCAACATTTTGAAAAGCATCATTAATCTAGTACTGGAACCCCTTACCTACTGCATTAATCTGTCTCTAATCTCTGGAGTAGTGCCACAAATAGCAAAAATTGTACAAATTATACCAATTTATAAATCAGTTGATATGAATGATTTGACTAATTATTGTCCAATATCCATTCTGCCTACTCTTTCAAAGGTTTTGGGAAGAGTAGTTTATAACAGACTTACCAGTTACCTTGATAAGTTCAACATTATTAACATTATATATTATACTCATATATTTATTCCATCCAGCTACAATGCTCTGCACTGTGTGTCTGTGTATATATACACTACCGTTCAAAAGTTTGGGGTCACCCAGACAATTATTTTGTGTTTTCCATGAAAAGTCACACTTATTTACCACCATGAGTTGTAAAATGAATAGAAAATATAGTCAAGACAATCACAAGGTTAGAAATAATGATTTGTATTTGAAATAATAATTTTTTCCAGATGCTCAACCTGCTCAAAGGAAGGTCAGTTTTATAGCTTCTCTAACCAGCTAAACTGTTTTCAGCTGTGCTAACATGATTGCACAAGGGTTTTCTAATCATCCATTAACCTTCTGACGCAATGAGCAAACACATTGTACCATTAGAACACTGGAGTGATAGCTGCTGGAAATGGGCCTCTATACACCTATGTAGATATTGCACCAAAAACCAGACATTTGCAGCTAGAATAGTCATTTACCACATTAGCAATGTATATTAGATATTCGAGTGTATTTCTGATTAGTTTAAAGTTATCTTCATTGAAAAAAACGGTGCTTTTCTTTCAAAAATAAGGAAATTTCTAAGTGACCCCAAACTTTTGAACGGTAGTGTATGTATATTAGCTGCTCTTGCTTTTTTTTCTTGCCTTCTGATTGTTGCTCTGAGTGTTGCTATCCCTGTGCTGTTGCAATCCTGGAATTTCCCCGTTGTGGGACTAATAAAGGCTTATCTTATCTTATCTTATTACTATCCCATCTCAGTATGGCTTCAGAAAGAAACACATTACTTATATGGCAATACTTGACCTAACTAAAAAAGTCAATGATGCAACTGAAAGAGGCAACTATGGTACTGGCATTTTTTTAGACCTGTCTAAAGCATTTGATAACATTAACCATGATATCCTATTTAATAAATTACAACATTACGGTATCAGAGGCCTTGCATTAGATTGGCTTATTAATTATCAGTCTGGAAGACTTCATTATGTTTATATAAATAACCACAAGTCATCATATAAATCCATTGATCATGGGGTTCCCCAGGGTTCCATTTTAGGACCAGTTCTATTTATCTTGTATATAAATGACATTGCTAACTCCTCGTCTCTACTACATAAAGTACTGTTTGCTGATGACACTAATTTATTTTTTGCTCACCAGAATCCAAATGAACTTGAACAGATAAGAAATAGTGGACTTATGAAAATAGACACCTGGCTTCAGTGTAACAAACTTTCACTTAATATCAGTAAAACTAATTGTATTGTATTCTGTTCCAATAAAAAGCCAAACACCAAGGAACTTTGCCCCAAAATTAATGGACAGAATATTACAAGAGTTAGCTCTATGAAATTCTTGGGGGTCCTCATTGATGAATTTCTCAATTTCAAATGTCACATTGACAATCTAACCAAGAAACTGGCCAAATATGCTGCTCTGTTTTTTAAAGTTAGACATCTTCTACCACTTTCAGCACTTCTCACTCTATATAAAACTTTGAGCCTCACTTACATTACTGCAATATCATATGGGGTAACACATTTCCAACTCACCTAAAAAAACCTAGCAATTCTCCAAAAGAAAGTCATACGTGCCTTATCATGGTCTGAATATAATTCTCCTACTAGTCATCTTTTCCATCGTTATAATCTTCTAAGACTTGCTGAATACTTCTTACTTCTTACTTACAAAGCTCTAAACAATCAGGCTCCTTTTTATTTAAAAGATCTGATACTACCGTATTATCCTAACAGAGCACTACGCTCCCAAAATGCAGGATTACTTGTAATACCTAGAATCTCCAAAAGTACAATGGGAGGCAGAGCCTTCAGTTATCAAGCTCCTCTCCTGTGGAATCAGCTGCCAATCTGGATTCGGGAGTCAGACTTGATCTCTGTTTTTAAGAATAGGGCTAAAACCTACCTTTTTGATATAGCCTACAATTAGGGAGGGATCATGTGTTTCTGAACCCTCCCTTAGTTATGCTGATAATAGGTTTAGTCAGCCAGGGGACCTCCAGTAATGCATTGGGCCTCACTCCTTTCCTCACTCTCTATGAAATATTTTTTTTTTGCTGGTCATTAACATTTGTTTGTTCTCTCCCATAGATTGAGTCCCCATCGTGCTGTTTGCTCTCTACATGTCTGTTCTTTTCTTTTTCTCTATCCCCTCACCCCCCAGCCAGTCGCAGCAGATGACTGCCCCTCCCTGAGCCTGGTTCTGCTGGAGGTTTCTTCCTGTTAAAAGGGAGTTTTTCCTCTCCACCGTCGCCAAGTGCTTGCTCACAGGGGATCGCCTGATTGCTGGGGTCTTTCTGCAACTGTGGGGGTTCCCCCCTACAGTTGATAGTGCTATGAGATGACTGTTGTTGTGAAATGGTGCTATATAAATAAAGTTGAATTGAATTGAATTGAATTGAATTGAATATAATTACTTCCAGAATGCCTGTATAATGTATCAGGTTGTCCACAAACTCAACTATAAATTATGTAAACTCATTCCAACCTTCCTTCCAATGCACACTTATACCACTAGAAATAAAAACCAAATTACTGGGAAAAAACGAAAACTAAAATCCACCAGGTTTAGTACTGTGTGCAGAGGACCGCAGATTTGGAATGAGCTTGATGAGAATCTCAAAATGTCACCTTCCATCTCCATCTTCAAGAAAAAACTAAAAACACAACTCCTATCATTATATAATTAATCTGCTATTTGTTACACAAACTTGCTGACTGATGAGATGTTATGCCATTGTAATTTTGTTTTATATGTTGATTCACTCCAGTAGTATTTAATAACTTGACTATATATCTTGAACTCACCTACTGTTTCAGTGTAAACAAATGCTGGGATTATGTGCTATATGTCTGTCATGTGTTTGTTTGTTCTTTCACACAAAGACATCAGACTGATTTCCGTCATCATTTTATTGTAGAAATGGGCTCCCTTCTAAAAGCTTTTTTTTTTTTTTTTTTTTTGTTACTTATTTGTACCCGTAGGTAGACTTGGTTTGCAGTCTGGTGACAAGCCACCGGCTGCTGGTCGCTGCGTGCGCGAG
Source organism: Pholidichthys leucotaenia (assembly GCA_020510985.1). Classification (NCBI taxonomy): domain Eukaryota; kingdom Metazoa; phylum Chordata; class Actinopteri; order Cichliformes; family Pholidichthyidae; genus Pholidichthys; species Pholidichthys leucotaenia. The sequence continues at coordinate 282,790,575 of CM035849.1, forward strand.
CGCCCTAAACCTACATGTTTTTTGGTGTGCGGGAGGAAACCGGAGAAATCCCGGAGTAAACCCGCGCAACACGGGGAGAACATGCAAACTCCACACAGCTCACTGTTGGTCGGGGGCTGGGATCGAACCCACGATCTCATGATCCCCGCGATCCCCTGGCCGAGGGTAAAACTGTGCTGCCACAGTGCTAAACCACTGCGCCACCGTGCAGCCCACGGTGGCGCAAATAAGCTTTAAATAGCTTATTTGGGATGACCCAATCACACTCCAAAACAATGTAAAAAAAAAAAAAGTCTATTGTATACTGCTAATCACGCTGTTGTTAACTCATATTGTAATTCATTCATGCTGTTGATAATGTGTGATGTGTGTGTGTGCGTGCGTGTGTGTGTGTGTGTGTGTGTGTGTGTGTGAATAAACTAAACTAAACTGAAAACTGAAAAAAAAGATGGCTAGATGGACATTTCTGTAGCTAGAACTATACATTTCTGTAAGGTTTCACTGTCTGCAGGTAATGATATACTGTAATTACTTCATGCTAAGGGTGGAACCAAGTTTGCTTTGAAGATCCAAGTGTGATGGCATTGCTAACCTTGGAAGGCTCAGCAGGACTGATAGTTTGCTTTGTAGTGGGGCTGTTTGATTTTCTACGCATGGAGGTATTTTTCTCCTTTCTTCCTGTTTCTTTGAATTTTGAGATAAGGGGCTGTATGGTAAATTAAATCAGAGAAAAAAAATAGGTCATATGCATGTATCCATATATATCAATATGCACAAACACTTGTACACAGCTGGAAGAAAAAACTCTTAAAAGAAACAAAGGTAAGGAATGCACAAACAATAAACAGGTTGATATCAGTTATAAACTTATTTTTATGACAACAACTGTTGTTGGGAGCACTTTATAATACAGCCCATATTTAAAAAAAAAAAAAAAAAAAACACAATAAGTTGATGTTACGTCCAGGGGGAGAAACAGGGTAAATGTAAAAAGGATGATTACCAAAAAAAGGGGTTGAAAACAGAAGAAAAACTGGATTAAAAACAGAGTGAATATGTCATAAGTAATAAGGTTTAGGATGTCATGATCCCGAGTGCAGTTCTGTACCGTGCTCGGGTCTCCTGATTATTATTCCTTTTTTCTCTATATGTATCTAGTCATGTTCATGTCTTTATGGTTGTGCTTTTATTTTGACAGCGTCACAGCAAGACTTCCGCCTGTCAGTCTGTTCACAGCCTGTCACGGCTGTTTGTGCTTTATTGATTTCATTCTCTCCACTCCTGTTTGTATTTGTGTTTTTGGAGTACTACTTAGGTCGCTAGCAAGGTTCATTCCTCGCTTCTCAGGCTGGAATCCCCTACCCCTGATTCCAGTCTTCTTTCTACTTTTGGACTGTGGACTCTCTTGCTATTTGTAAGTTACCTTTCATGGTTTTATCAGCACATGTATGTCTCAAGTTATTCCCCCTCGAGGGCGTGTTTATAGTTGTTTGTATTTTGCCCCTCGTGGCACATTATTTTGTTACTTTTTGTTAATAAACAAGCAAACTCACTGCTGGCATTTGGTGCCTCATTCATGTCCTGAAAAGGGCAATCATAACAGTGGTTGTATTATGCCTCACTTTTCATCTGACATAATTACCCTATAATTTAAAAAAAAAGGCTAAGTACCAGGATGAAAACAGAACAAAAGGATAAAAGCAAAGGAAATAGCAGGGAACAAATGGAATCCAAACAAGGAAGAAATGTGGTATGTACTAGAAAAAGAGGGTATAAACAGCAGAAGGGGATATGAGCTCTATTATGTGTGGACTTTTGTCTGATATAAATCCTATAAGTACTGGAAAAAAAAAACAGAGTAAAGCAGAAGAAACAGGGTAAACTAGAAAAGCACTCAGAGAGCGTATATCTCTGACAAGGTTCCTTCCATCCCTAATGGATACCTCCAAAATGTAATGGGTTTGTGTGTCGGCCACGAGCCAGTTCTGGTGAAAATGGTATCAAAGTCTGTCCATTAGTTTTGAAGGATTCTTGTTAACACACTGTGAGAAGATAAGAGCCTTGGTGGAGGTATGCCTTCTTGGATCATCACCAAAATGTTATGGGTTCCTCTCTCATCCAAGGACCACCTCTGGTGAAAATTTAATCCAAATCTATTCAGTAGTTTTTGTGTAATCCTGCTGCACAAATTCCAACAAGGTCCTTGGTGGAGGTAGCACTCTCAGATCATCACCAAAATTTAATGGGTTCATCCTTGGACCAAGGGCTACCTCTGGTGAGAATTTCATCAAAATCCATCGAGCAGTTCTTGCGTAATCCTGCTGACAAACAGACGGATGCATAGACGGACAGACGGCGGATGGACGGGCAGACAAACAAACTGACAAACCACCCCAATTACATTACCTCCTTGGCAGAAGTAATAAGTAGTAAATACTGGGGTGTGGGATGTACTATGCATAGACATAATTACCATATATAGTGGTGTTAAAAAGTGTTTGCCCTCTTCCTGAGTTCTCATTTTTTTCGTATGTTTGTCACACTTAAATGTTTCAGATCATCAAACAAATTTAAATATTAGAGAAAGATAACACAAGTAAACAGAAAATGCAGTTTTTAAATGAAGGTGTTTGTTATGAAGGGTAAAAAAAATCCAAACCTGCATGGCCCTGTGTGAAAAAGTGACCCCCCCCCCCCCGTTAAAACATAAATTAACTGTGGTTTAATCACATCTTTGGAAAGCTGAGTTCAATTTCTCTAGCCACACCCAGGCCTGATTACTGCCACACCTGTTCTCAATCAAGAAATCGCTTAAACAGAACCTGCCTAACAAAGTGAAGTAGACCAAAAGATCCTCAAAAGAAAGACATCATGCTGCGATCCAAAGAAATTCAGGAACAAATGAGAAACAAAGTAATTGAGATCTATCAGTCTGGAAAAAGTTATAAAGCCATTTCTAAAGCTTTGGGACTCCAGTGAGTCTCACTCCACAGTGAGAGCCATTATTCACAAATGGCGAAAACATGGAGCAGTGGTGAACCTTCCCAGGAGTGGCCGGCCAACCAAAATTACCCCAAGAGGTCACAAAAGGTCCCAAAACAACATCCAAGAACTGCAGGCCTCACTTGCCTCAGTTAAGGTCAGTGTTCATGACTCCACCATAAGATAGAGACTGGGCAAAAATGGCCTGCATGTTAGAGTTCCAACACAAAAACCACGGCTGAGCAAAAAGAACATAAAGGCTCGTCTCAGTTTTGCCAGAAAACATTTTGATGATCCCCACTTTTGGGAAAGTATTCTGTGGACTGACGAGGCGAAAGTTGGACTTTTTGGAAGGTGTGTGTCCCATTACATCCAGCATAAAAGTAACACAGCATTTCAGAAAAGGAACATCATACCAACAGTAAAATATGGTGATGGTAGTGTGATGGTCTGGGGCTGTTTTGCTCCTTCAAGACCTGGAAGACTTGCTGTGGTAAATGTAACCATGAATTCTGCTGTCTACAAAAAAATCCTGAAGGAGAATATCTGGCTATCTGTTCGTGACCTCAAGCTGAAGCGAACTTGGGTTTTGCAGTAGGACAATGATCCAAAACACACCAGCAAGTCCACCTCTGAATAGCTTAAGAAAAACAAAATGAAGACTTTGGAGTGGCCTAGTTTAGAAAGCTTGGGATCAGTCCGCCAAGGTCTCCGCCTTTGACTGCCACCTAATCCACATAGCACCGGACTTCCATGATCCCTCCTGCAGGTGGTGAACCTACTGGAGGGCGGACCCATGTAACTCCTTCGGGCTGAGCCCGGCCGGGTCCCATGGGTGGAAACCCGGCCACCAGACGCTAGCCTTCGAGCTCCTCCCCCAGGCCTGGCTCCAGGGTGGGGCCCCGGTAACCCCATACCGGGCGGGGTACACTGAATCCTTGATATACAATTTATCATGAGAGTCTGTTGGATCGTTCTTCGTCTGGCCCTTCACCCAGGACCAGTTTGTCTTGGGAGACCCTATCAGAGGCAAATTGCCCCGGACAACATAGCTCCTGGGATCACTGGGGCACGCAAACCCCCCCACCACAATAAGGTGACGATCCATGAGGGGGATCGTCACACTCCTCACACTCCTCAGCCTCCCTGGGAAGGTCTATGCCAAGGTACTGGAGAGGAGAGTCCGGCCGTTGGTCGAACCTCGGATTCAGGAGGAGCAATGTGGTTTTCGTCCTGGCCGTGGCACATCGGACCAGCTCTTTACCCTCTCGAGAATTCTTGAGGGTTCGTGGGAGTTTGCCCAACCAGTTTACATGTGTTTTGTGGACTTGGAGAAGGCATTTGACCGCGTCCCTCGTGGATTTTTGTGGGGGGTGCTTCGGGAGTATGGGGTATCGGGCTTGTTGTTACGAGCTATTCGGTCTCTGTACGACCGTTGTGAGAGTTTAGTTCGCATTGCCAACACTCGGTCGGAGTCATTCCCAGTGAGAGTTGGACTCCGCCAGGGCTGCCCTTTGTCACCGGTCCTGTTCATAATTTTTATGGACAGGATTTCTAGGCGCAGCCAGGGAATGGAGGGCGTCATGCTTGGTGACCACAGGATCTCATCTCTGTTGTTTGCAGATGATGTTGTCCTGTTGGCTTCATCCAGCAATGACCTACAGCTCTTGCTGGGACGGTTTGCCGCTGAGTGTGAAGCGGCTGGGATGAGAATCAGCACCTCCAAGTCCGAGTCCATGGTCCTCAGCCGGAAAAAGGTGGATTGTCCTCTCCGGGTTGGGGACAGGCTCCTGCCCCAAGTGGAGGAGTTTAAGTATCTTGGGGTCTTGTTCACGAGTGAGGGGAAAATGGAGCGAGAGGTCGACAGACGGATTGGAGCAGCATCTGCAGTGATGCGGACGTTGTACCGGTCTGTTGTGGTGAAGAGGGAGCTTAGTTCTAAGGCAAAGCTGTCGATTTACCAGTCAATCTACGTTCCTACTCTCACCTATGGTCACGAGCTTTGGGTAATGACCGAAAGAACGAGATCGCGGATACAAGCGGTTGAAATGAGCTTTCTCCGTAGGATTGCTGGACTCACCCTCAGAGATAGGGTGAGGAGCTCAGTCATTCGGGAGAGGCTCAGAGTAGAACCGCTGCTCCTCCACATTGAAAGGAGTCAGTTGAGGTGGTATGGGCATCTGATTAGGATGCCTCCTGGACGCCTCCCACTTGAGGTGTTTCAGGCACGTCCCACTGGGAGGAGACCCCGGGGCAGACCCAGGACTCGGTGGAGAGACTATGTCTCCCAGCTAGTCTGGGAACGCCTTGGTATCCCCTCTGAAGAGCTGGAGCAGGTGGCTGGGGAGAGGGAAGTCTGGGCTTCTCTGCTTGAACTGCTGCCTCCGCGACCCGGACCTCCGGAAAAGCGGTAGAAGATGGATGGATGGATGGATGGAGTGGCCTAGTCAAAGTCCTGACCTGAATCCGATTGAGATGCTGTGGCATGACCATAAAAAGGTGATTCATGCTCGAAAACCCCCCAGTGTGGCTGAATTACAACAATTCTGCAAAGATGAGTGGGCCAAAATTCCTCCACAGCGTTGTAAAAGACTCACTGCCAGTTATCGCAAATGCTTGATTCCAGTTGTTGCTGCTAAGGGTGGCCCAACCAGTTATTAGGTTTAGGGGGCAATCACTTTTTCCACATAGGGCCATGCAGTTTGGAACACCTTCATTTAAAAACTGCATTTTGTCTTTACATGTGTTATCTTTGTCTCATATTTAAATTTGTTTGATCTGAAACATTTAAGTGTGACAAACATACAACAAATGAGAAATCAGGAAGGGGGTAACCACTTTTTCACACCACTGTAAGTATTTATATCTTGGCATATTTTTTCCTGTACTTGCATTGTATTTACCCTGTAATCTTTGGGCTGTACTACCAGTTTCTTACCAGTGCTACCATTTTGTTTTTTGAAATAGAATTTCAAGAATGCATATAGCATTTTAATTAAATACCACCTCTAAGGCTTAACAGGGCATCATTATTGCTACTGATGCATTGTTACTGTAACAGCCAGCAGAATGAAAAGCAGATTTATGTGTAGTAACTTTTTTTTTTCCTTGTAATGATATTGTGAGCTACTGTATACATACCATACCATTAAAGGGTTGATTTCAATCAATGGACGGCCGTACAGTTTGGGGTCAAGTGCCAGGTGAAGGCAGCAGATGCACACTTGTCTCTGTGAGTCAGCGATACGATTGGCATTCAGCTGAACTCCCTGCAGGATTTCAAGCAATAAATATGGAAATCTGAGCATGAGAGTGAAGCTCTTGTCTAGGTGCTTTTTTTCCTGTTGCACAGTTTAGTCAAGTATCACTTCAGCGTAAACAGACTAATAGCTGTGAGATTCAAGTTTCCACCACTGGCAACTGTTTACTCTAATGCTATCCCTCAGAAAACATTAACAGGCGTAAGAATCAAACATTGTCATTTAGCACAGCCCTAGTTACCTTCTGACTGTTTTCCAGTAATCAGACATCACATATATGATTAATATTGTGAAATCATCTGTTCAACAGTCACATTTTTCCATGTTAAATGTAATTTTTTTTTCAAGATTTGTGTAAGTAAAACATTCATTAAGCCCTGGGCACTTGGCACAAAAACATCCCCAAATCCCTTCTTCCACCCTGGCCAGTGACACACGCTGTGACTAACCCTTTGCTGTGATCATGCCTTTTAACATTATTGTACAGAAAAGTGTTTTCGAATAAAAAGGCTGCAGTGTGGTAGTAAATATGAAAGCAGTAAAAGGATTAGTATTAAGAGCATACATCAGCCACTTGATTAAGATTCTGTATTCCCTTAACTGTTGGAATCCCAGGGAGCTCTTCTGATTTTTGAGACTTCCTGGGTAAGTGCTTCATGTGGGATGCCGCAATCAGTGCCTGTCTGAGATTCAGTTGGTACAGAGTGTTTGAGAGTGTCTCACAATGACACTGCCATACAGCCAAGGTGAAAAATGGCTGATTACGAGGAGAATTGATAAAAGTGTGGCCAAAACTTCCAGAGGTGTGAGCAGGAGTTTACTTTGGACGTGAACAATACTATCAAGATTCAATGGATGTCTGAATACTTAAAGGTTCTATTCATTTTTTTAACCATCTAAAATGCTTTCTCAGAAAAATTATCAAACCTTCTCTTTTCTTCAACATATTCATTTTTTTACACTCTGGCTTGTATCGCTCTTCTGGGTTACATTATCCTATGTGGCACAAATTGGGGATCCTGGTTGCTAGCAACAGAGCTAACAATAACAGCAACATCAAACAATTATGCTGTACCAAAGACATAATGGTTCTTTATCCACCTCTGTGGAGTTATTTAAGCAATATTACATGAGAGGAGTACGGTATCAATGAATATAGTAACTGTGGGTGTGATATGTTGAGGGCGTTGGAGTATCACACCCACAGTGAGCGTATTCATGGTCAGGGGCGTAGCAACAAATTTTGGGCCCTGGGTACAGCACTGTGTGTGGGCTCCTCAAATACAAACTGGATTTTGAATTTTACATTCCAAGGTTTAAGATGGGGCTATTTCCATTAAAAGCCTTGGTTAGTAAGCTCCACTGTTATGGACAATTTGATGCTCGTATATGATTTGTTTATGTGTCTTTCAGAATATATTTACTGTCACCAGTATTTCCAAACCTCTTTGTCTATAATGCACTTTTCTGAGAACGGACCTGTAGTATTTTTCATTTACATTCATTTACATTTTATATATTTTCTATTCCATTGGTCTTATTCGCTTGTATTCTTCCGATTTTTGACTAGTAGAGCATCTTTAACAAATCCACTTTCCAACTGAGATCAATATACAGTGATGTGCACAGGCATTTTGCGGGGCAGGTGGTGCCCCCCCCCCCCCCAAAAAAAAAGAAAAAGAAAAAAGAAAAAAACACTCCTAAAAAAATGAAAAAACGAAATTTACATACAGTAGTGCAAATTTTAATGTACTTGATTGGTATATCTATTTTAATACCTATACCCTCACAACATATTTAATACTCCATAGATTTTTACAAAATTATCAACTCACACAGTGGCCATGGTCTTAATCATTAATTACGAAAAGTCAATGATGAAGTAGAGGGCACTCAGAGAATGCATACCTCAGTCAAGGCTCCATCCCTCCCTCCCTTTGTCCTCCCCTCTGTCCCTTTGTCCATCCATATCGCCATCCGTCTTTTGTAAAGTGTCTTGACATGACCTGTGTTGTGATTTGGTGCTATATAAATAAAACTGAATTGAATTGAATTGAATCCATCTGTACATAGCCAGATAGGGCCTTGGTGGAGGTATACACTCACGGATAACCTCCAACATCTAATGAGTTCATCTTTGGGCCAAGGGCCACCTCTGGTGAAAATTTCATCCAAATCCATCCAGTGGTTTTGGAGTATTGTTGCTAACACTCTGTGAGAAGATAAGAGCCTTGGTAGAGGTATGCACTTTGAGATCATCACCAAACTCTAATCATGTGTTCAGTGTTCCATTACACACCTTTCCTGAAAATGTGAATGAAAGGCACTGTATAAATGCAATCCATTATTATTATTATTAACAGACAGAGAAACAACAGCAAAAACAACATGACTACATAATAATAGTAATAATAATAATAACAAGACTGTCATAATTGTATTGACCATACATTGGGGCTGGGCAATTCCACCTTAAATCAAATCATGACAAAGACAAATGCTCACCTGGCACGCCGACAGATGTGGGCGTGTTCCTCCAAGCGTTTGCTTTCAGATTTTGATCACTAGTGTATGCCCATAGAAAGCAAATGTATTCCTGTGTGAAACAGGTAGCCCAATCAGGCTTTACAGACCCAAATGTAGGCTGTGTTTGAAAGTGGAATACAGATTTGAGGCCTATATGTAGGCAATCACACATGTTAGATTTTGACAGATATGAAAGGAACTGAACTGAGATTTATTTGACTGTGTGAATATTAATTACAGAATAATTAAAAATGAATGGGACATCCAATATTAGCCACTGTTTAACCCCTTGACACCTATTGTCGCGAATTCGCATCAATCAAAAAAAAAACAAACAAAAAACAAAAAAAAACAACGATTTTCAATTATGAAAAAAAACATTTAAAAAAATTTGTTCACAGTTGGAAATAAATTCAGGCGTCAAGGGGTTTAAGAACCGCTTGATTATTTTTTTATCAGATCACTTTTTTGTGTGATCTTTTATGAGTTATTTTCATAAATGTTGTATGTTGCACTTTGGGGAATTGAAATTGTTCAGTCACCATTATAATTTAGTTTATATGTGCAGTTTATAGTTTATCATCAATAAAGTCACGCAGTACTACAACAGGACACATTTACAAATATTTAAGACCCACTGTAGTGAATCCTTTTATATTTTAGCAATATTATAAGTACAAAACACCAAACATTATTATTATTATTATTATTATTATTTTGTATTTGTATCTTGTATACTTTATTGATCACCAAAGGGAAATTCAGGGCATCCATGGTACAACGCCGATCCCTTCACCAGTATCTCACACACACACACACACACACACACACACACACACACACACACACACACACACACACACAGAGCAGAATGACCCATTTGGCTGCAAGTTTTGCATCCGTGTTGCAAATTTGTCTGTAAATATTTAAATAAAAATGATTTATACCATTATTTGGACACTTTTATATCTTGCTGTCATTTAGTCAAAGCATGCGTCCACATGTAATATGCAACTGATGTGGTCATTCCACTTCACAGTGAAGCAGCAGTCGAGACTGTCATCTACCACTAACAGGCAAGCTGAGCATGCTCCCCTCACCCCCCCGATCGTTCGTGGAGCGCATGGTGGGACACCGGTGTTGGCCGGTTAAAGGGAGTCTCAGCTGCTGCCTTACCCGTGGCGTGTGCCAATGATGTCATTGCAGCACCACGGGTCCCCAGCAGTGGGTCCCTGGCAGCCCCCCCCCCCACACCTCATGTTCTCTATGGTGAATATATCCATTAGAATTATGCAACTTTATGGTATATAATGGCTCCTTACTCGTGGATGTGCGGGTCCCTGGCAGCCCCCTCCCACATTCTCTATGGCGAATACGCAACTTTACGGTATATATTTTGACTGAGCGGCTCCATACTCGTAAATGCACACCCACCTCAGCAGCAAAGCAGCACTTCTAAAATCTTTTTTTGGAAAGCATTGTGGTGACTGATAGGTCGTGATGCTGTGTTATCCAATCAGCATGGTCGTGATGCTGCGTATTGTCCAGTCAGCATGGCCATAATGAGGCGTATTCTACAATGAGCATGGAGTCAATCTGAAACCCCACCCATACTTCTTGAAGCCAGGGGATGAAGACATAGAGTGGTCACACAGTAGTGGCTAAACTTTTATTGATAAAAATGACAATGATATTTTGACTGAGTGACTCCATATTCGGGGATGCACACCCTCATAGCCTCAGCAAAGCACATTTAAAATCTTAGGTCAGTGTGACGAACAGTTTGAGAGATATCTGAGGAACACACAGACAGACAGACAGACAGACACACAAACAGGCAGAGAGATCTTGAATTTATAGATAGATGATATCCTTTTAGTGTCAGATGAAAGAGTACCGGGTTGTTTGATGCAGCAAAGTTCAGCCTCTCCACCATCCATCACCTACCGTTGTTGTTTTCCTGTACAGGTGTCCTATGTACACCTCTAAGACGAAGGAGCTGGTTATTGATTTTGGGAGGTCCAGATCAAGACCTCAACCAGTCCTGTTAGAGGGAGCTGAGGTGGAGGTTGTGGATTCATACAAATATCTCGGGTTGTGGTTGGACAATAAATTGGATTGGACAACATACATTAGCCACTTGTATGGGAAGGCACAAAGTAGGATGTACTTCCTACGGAGATTGCGGTCCTTCAACATCTGCAGCAAACTTCTGTGGATGTTTTACCAGTCTGTGGTTGCCAGCGTCCTCTTTTACTCCATGGTGTGCTGGGGGGGAAGTATATCCAAGAAGGATGCGTCCAGACTGGATAAACTGATCAGGCGGGCCAGCTCTGTGGTCGGCGCGAAGCTGGACACCCTGGTGACGGTGGCAGAGATGAGGACTCTGGATAAACTGCTGGATAGAATGGACAACGTCAGCCACCCTCTGCACACCGTCATCAGCGACCAGAGGAGCCTGTTCAGTGAAAGACTGCTCCTTTTCAAGTGTCGGACCAACAAGCTCAAGAACTCTTTTGTCCACCATGCCATCACACTCTATAACTCCTCACTTGGGGGGGGGGACATAGAGTACAGAGGACAGTAGAGCATTCATAGTGCAATAACTTTAACTTAACTATACTTGTACAAGCCATATTTAGCCCTGTATTTATATTGCGTATATTATGTTAAGTGTTTATTTTTTTTCTTTTTTGCTTTTCTGATCTGTATGCTCCTTTTATGTGCTGCTGGAAATTTTAAATTTCCCAGAGGGAGTCATCCCAAAGGGATTAATAAAGTTAAGTCTAAGTCTAAGTCTATGTCCAGCCCTTCCTTAATTCTGATTGGCTGCTTAGAAAGGTCTGACATTGACGAGCACAGCTGTACAGCAGTTTGACACTTTGAACTTTTTTCAGCCCTGAGCACCCCGATAAAAAGTGGCCACTGCTAAAAGTGTTTCAGCACCGAGGACACTCAGCGCTGTAAACGTTGGACTACAGAGAGAATGAATAGAAAATAGTCGCCCACAGCAGGAAAAATGAGTTTGGTGGACACGCTCGTTATGGTGGCACTTTATTGTGAAGCGCAGTGTGGTGACATCAGCTTCCTGTCACGTCACCGCACTGCCCTATATAGCAGGGCGAGTCGCCATAGCTCGGCCTCTTGCGCCGAATGTCCACGCCAGGTGCTTGCCGTGTAACTGTTGCTAGCAATATCAATAAAGCTGTGTTCGATGCTACCTCATCTTGCCTCATTCATCACCAGGTTTACATACATAACATTTGAAGATAGAGGATTAACTCATGGAAGCATGCATAACACCACTCTGTCCCTTTCTTGAACTCCCGGGTGAACCGCCAGTGCTTTGGCCACCCTGTTTCAAGGCTTTTCAAACTTACATCACCAAGCTGGACCTTGGGCAGCTTGACAAGCTAAGGGCATGTGCACTTCTCGTCCATAACCTGGATATTGAGGGCCAGTGAGTCCTGCGGACACTCGGCACGTCAGACTCGTTTGAGGACGTCATGGAGCTGCTAGCCAACCATTTTCACACTCCCGACAGCGTGGCTGTGCGGAGGATTTGTTTTCAGCAGCGACATCAACGGGTAGGTGAGCCCATCCACCAATTTGTTGCTGACTTGAGGCAAGTAGCTAGCGAGTGCCGCTTTGGACAGGTGGAAGATGAAATGGTCCGCAATCAGCTAGTGGAGCACATGTGCCACACTGCATTGCGGGCTAGGCTACTTACGGAGCTGAATGACTGAACATTAGCCAGAGCTGCCGAGCTAGCTCTCCAGTTGGAGGCCACAGGCAAGCTAACCTTGGAGCTAAACTGGTGTCAGTCACAGCAGCCGCCGGAGCCACCTGCCACAGCAAATGCCACAGACTCAGATAGCAGGGATAGCTTGAATGACCACGTTACGGAAACCAATGCTGCCAGCCGAAGGTCTGCCCTGGGAAGACCCCCGTGTAAGGGTTGTGGGTCCGCCACACACCAACATAAGGCAAAGGAATGCCCGGCAAGAGGAAAACGTAGCAAATGTGGACGCTTGAACCATTATGCTAGAGTGTGCTATGTATCTGACCCGGAGAGCCCAAGGAAGAAATCACTCCGCTCGCCCCTGACAACCATCCATATGGTGTCCCCAGCACAAACAGGTACACATATTATGCAGTGAAGTTGGACAGCGTGGAGGTATCACTGCTGCTCAACAAGACAGCGGAGGGGGTCGTTGGTGAACTGGGCCATGGTGAAGAAGATTTTCCTCCCACTACAAGATTAAAGGTAACTCACCGCCATTGTATGGTTATGGAGGTGGCACATTGGGCATGGTTGAGACTTTAGAGTTAACAGTTCGTTACAAGTCTGCGAAGATGGTTGACTTCATGTTCCACGTGACAGCGCGAGATGATAGCATCATGGGCTATGACCTGTTTTACGGACTGGATTTCGCCATTAAAGACGGTGCTGGGAATGACTGGTTAGGTTGCGGCTGCCAGAACCAGGTCGAAGAGGACGTTATGTGGGATGAAGGGCTAACAGACATGCCGTCGGTCAAGCAGGACCAGCCTCATTCAGGTTCGGTGCAGGAAAGTCTTGGTGTCGGCGCTCGGAACATGACAGAGGGGGGTACCTAGTGTGGCGGCGAGGCACCTGCGTCAGTGAGTGACACCATGCTAGCCCCTGATGCCTCCGGAACTTGGCTTCAGGTGGATGGAGGGTCTGCAGCTACGACGGTGATGGCTACAACAGTTTTAGAAGAGGACGGGGCCAAACCAACAGAGTATGGTGTTACTGCATGCTCAGCAGCAGCATGTCAGGCCGAGCCGGGCCCCACTGAGGGTTTTGGACTTGGTTTAGGTTCGGGGTGATGAACGACCATGGCGAACATGGGACAAATGACAGCCAGCAAAACACCAAGTATGTCTGCAGATAATGACAAAGTTGAGTGCAGCATACTTCCGGTTGTCTGATGGCTCATCGAGGCATGCCAATCAGCTTCGGCGTGTCCAGGAGGACACTCCGGGTGATGAGTCTGGATGGGAGTCGGTGTTGGAGGTGTGGAAACCGGGCTCCATCGTTCAGAAGATCAGCCACTGTCCCAGGGGCTTGCTGCTTCCAGGGGCGCACTTGCTGAGGGGCTGCCCTGGGCCCCCCCATGCCAGTTCTACCTCTCCCACCCAAGTGACTGTGCTGTAGAAATTTGTTTATACTTCTTGTGCCTTCTTATGTGCATGTTATGTTATGGGGTGTGTACTGTTGTTTTAGTTTAGGAGCATGGCAGTAATTTTAGTTTAACAATGGACTTTTTAGTTTATTTGGTGGCAGAGTAATCCACCATGCTGTGCGGGCTGTGTGGCAGTCCATCCACTAGCCCTATTTTAGGTTATTTTGTGTGAGTGTGTTAGGCCAGTTGAGTACATTAGTTTTCATTATTTTAGTGTGTGATTCGGGTTCTAAATTTGGGTGAGTTTGGATTGTATGAGTGGTTTTTGGACTTTCTAAAGGGGGGAGGAAATGTTATGGCAGCACTTTATTGTGAAGTGCATTGTGGTGACGTCGGCTTCCTGTCACATCACTACACTGCCCTATTGAAGCTGAGGTAGTCCGTGATGGTGTGAGTAAGTATGGTGTGAGTAAGGCCATCGATGTCCTCACCATGTGGATCGCAGAGCTGCTCCCAGGCGGTGGTTTCAAAACAGCCCTTTAGAGTGTCCATTGCCTCCTCAGACCATAACTTCACTGTGCGCATGGCCGGAGGTTGTCTGTGCACTAGGGGTTTGTACACCGGCCGGAGCTGAACCAAGTTGTGATCCGATCTCCCGAGTGGGGGGAGTTGTAATGAGATGTACGCCTCCTTAGTGTTTGCGTAGAATAAGTCCAGTGTTTTATTGTCTCTAGTGTGGCATGTGACATACTGGGTAAACGTGGGTAGAATGGGAGATAGTGAAACATGGTTGAAGTCGCCTGAGATGAGGAGAAGAGCATCTGAGTGTTCTGTCTGCAGCCTGCCGGTTACTGAATGGATGACGTCACACGCTGTCCCAGCGATTTGCATAAACAACAATGCAGATCACGTGTGAGTATTCCCTCGGGAGATATGTAGGCCGCATGCTAACAGCTAGCAACTCAGTGTCTTTGCTGCAGTGTCGTTGTTTAACAGTGATATGTCCCGGTTTGCACCAGTTGTTGTTAACATACATTATCACTCCACCACCCCTTGCTTTGCCACTGTCTGGTGTTCGGTCTGCCCGTATCGTGTGGAAACCCTCCAGCTCAATGTTAGCATCTGCTGCTAGTTCAGTTAGCCACGTCTCGGAAAACAAAAGGAGAGAGCATTCCCGGTATATGCTATCGTAGCGGGAGATAGCCGCTAGCTCATCTACCTTTCCCAGTAACGACCATACATTCCCCATGACAATAGATGGAAGGGAGGGTCTGTACCTTATATTTTTTGTCCTCCGCCTTACTCCAGCCCGGCAACCACGGCGTTTTCGCCTCAGTTCCCTCGGTATGTCGAGTTTTTCCGTTAGCACCGGGTGGCAGTTGAGTGCTAGCAGCTCTTCCCTGCTGTATCGTCTCCTGCTATAAACAGTGGCTCCGTCCACCGGCTCAGGAGACATTTGGGACGATCTGTGTGTCCGTGATATAAATGGGGTGAAAAAAAACGGATCAAAAAGAGAGAGGAAGGGAAAAAAAGACTCAGAATTGAGCCGCTGTTGCAAAAGGCAGCCGACTCGTGTGGGGCCGGAAGTAGTAGGGGACAGCATCGACAGCACTCCGTTTCCCCCGTACACTCAGGAGGAGAACAAAGATGACATGGAGCGAGAGCAGCAACAAGGCTCACCTCTGTTCCCCCCTCAGCCAGAATTGGAGCCATAGGAGAGGGAGCCTGAGCATGCAGAGAGCCCCGAAACACAGCAGCAGCAGCCGGGCACAGACACAACGCGCAACGCGGCACAGTAGAGCACTTCAGATGGCAGAGAGGAAGAGCTGGACTGTTTCTGTACTTTCGCTCAACAAGTTACAGAAGCTACGACTGAGCTGATGGGTGAAGGGTCCTCAACAAACACGGTGACTACGGAACCGCCACAGCATGATGGAGATTCAAAGCCGAACAAGCATGCAGAGCTACCAGGAGCACAACAACAACGCATAAAACCAAGTAAGGTGCCGCTCCAAGTCAGGGACTGGGTTCGGGTTCGCACTGGCGAGAGACCGGAATGGCGACTGACTAGGCCGCAGCCAGCAAGACAATGGGCGCCACTGAGGATTGTGGCAAAGCTGGGAACAGCATGCTTTCAGCTGATAGATGGTTCGGTACAGCACGCGAACCAACTATGGCATGTCCAGGTGGCTGATCCAGAGGGCAAGGCTTCGCGGGAATCGGCTATCGCAGTGTGGGACCCGGGGGTCCGGCAGCTCCAGGGAGGAGGCAGCCACAGTCCTGCCACAAAACCCCTCAGGCAGAACTGTTCCTCCCATGGAAGACTGTAAGAAAAAAAAACAGAATGAATGACTAGTTTAGTTAGGAGTGCGGCTTAAAAAAAAGGGAAAAAAGTGGCAGAATAATCCACTCAGCCGTGTTGATTGAGCGGCGGTCCACCCGCTAACCCTAGTTAGAATTGTGGGTTTTTATTGTTGTTGTTTTTGTTTATGCCAATTTGGGGAAGGTTATGATTTATTAGAAGCGTTCTGTGTTTTAAAAGGGGGGTGGGGGAATGTGGTGAAGGGGTTAACAGCAGGGAGTGGCGTGATGACGCAGCCGGCTGGGTCATTTCAGCTCAGAGGTTTGGATCCTTTTTGTAGGTCCACTGAAAGGGTTCATGATTCACATGCATAGAGGAAGATTGAGATGACCAGCGAATGCAGCGGACGTCTTTTGTGCTTGTCGATGTTCCTGTCCTTCCAGATTTTCTTCAGCCTGGTTAGTGCTGCCATGGCCTGTGCTGTTCTTTCAAGAACTTCTTTCCTCAACCCTTCATCTGTTAGAATGGCTCTAAGATACTTGAAGATGGTGATTGCTTCAAGTTTTTGAGCTCTTTGATTTCTCTCTTGAAGCCACCTTTGTTCATGATTTTTGTTTTTTCAGCAATAATCTCCATTCCATGAGCTGTCAATAACTGTTGTATAAGTATTGATAAACACAGTGATCCTGGATGCTGCAGTTTTAGTGCATATACCAAAGAGGCTCCCATTCCCCCAGCACCGTGTTCTCCCTCAGTACTATTGACTTATCAGGCTGTGAAGCCTTCACTCAAAGCCAAGGATTATTGGAGCTTGTTAGCATCACAACTGACATCAGTGTGAAATGAAGTAAAACAAAGTCTGTGTTTTCCTGTGAAGTTACTCTGTCAGGATTCCACTGTCTCCACACTGCACACTAAAAGAATGATTCATGGGGTTAGTAAGTTAAACTTAAACTGAAGATATTTTTCATCATAAAAGATTAAGATCATTACCTCTACAAATTTTGGTTAGCTGATAAGTTATCATAAGAATTTTGTCAATATTAAATCAAGAAAGCCATCTTAAACATCAATTTTGAATAAATATTTTGCCCTTCATTTAACAATAGCAAAGTTTTAAGTTATTTGTATATCAGCTGAGCCTCCTTCAAAAGAAGGAACAAGAAGGACCTTGCACACTGTGTTATAGTTAAGTGGTGTAGTGAATAAGGTGTTAATAATTCTATGGTAGAGGTCAAAGTTGAAATCCAAGGAAAGTCTTGACCATAAAAGAGGTTAAAAGTGACCTGTTTTAACCATCCTTTACTGGCAGAGATGTATGCTAGGGGAGGAAGCAAGCGTACCTGAGTTTAGGATCCGCAGGTCTCTTCACAATACAGCCATATGGACTGAAGGTACAGGTTACCCCTGGGTGCTGGGACACGTAGGGGTAACTTGGGTATATTTATATTTAACAATATTCACATTTATTTCTTTAATTTGTTCATTTAATCCCCACTGAGGAGTAGGACGGTGATAGAATTGGGTGCACCCTGACCGTTTGTGTGGAGTGTGACGAGAAGATGGAAGCTGGGAGACTGACCTACATTTAATCCATTCATTTCTATTTGTGCAGTGCTTTGAATGCACTCTTTCATTGCGAAAACGGGTTTCTTTTTATTTTTGAATGTGGAGCATCACCTGGGGTTTCAGCAGTGTCCAGTAATTTCTGTTCAAATCGTACATTTTTGTTAATTAAATAGCAATGGACAAGAGCGGAGAAGAACTTTTAATGCAATCACTGCAATGGTGGGAAAAAGACAAGACATGACTGTCATGAGATGTTGTCATGAACAGCTCAGGACAACTTAACCCTCCTGTTGTCCTCGGGTCAAAATGACCCGCCACTGTGGTAAAAACCAAAAAAAAATCCCCCTAAACAATATTTTTTCAACTTAAAATTTTATGACTTTTCCTAGATTGACCCCAACATTAGGATAAGTGAATTGTTGCCTTTATTCACATTTCCATGTAAGCTGTACAAAATAAAGGTACAAAGGTCGTCTTCGGGTCAAAATGACCCGTCAGTCAAATTGAGTTGAAATCACGGTCACTGAGTTATTTACACACCACAGAATGTGAGAGTGTTTTAGTTCTGTCTCAGATCAATCAGTAGCAGACGTAAACAACACAATAGCAGACGTAAACAAGACAAGACAGGCAGCCTTCTCACTGCAGTGCCTTTGATCGGTTTCAGATCAATCAGTAGCAGACGTAAACAAGACAAGACAGGTGGATTTCCAGAGGTTATAAAGGTGCTGCAGATGACAGTACCCCAAATTCTCTCTGTGCTGAAGCCATGAGTGCACGTTATACTGTCAAACAGGCTATAGAGCTGATTTTTTCAGATGTCCAGCAAGACAACTCTGATTCAGAAGAGGAAGTGGAGGATGTATCAGAAGAAGAAGATGGGGAGGAATACAACCCAGAGCATGATGAATCATCTTCAGAAGAAGAAGAAAAACCCTGAAGCTGAAAGAGAGACTTTCCTTTCAAAAAACGGCAAAATAACATGGTCCTCGGCAGCATATGACCAACACGGCAGGGAGGCAGAACAAAATGTCATAAAGATGACCCCAGGACCCACAAGGTATGCCGTTTCTCATGCCCATGACATTGTCTATACATTCTACCTGTTCATCACACCAGCAATACAAAAAATAATACTGGAGATGACAAATCTGGAGGGTTTTCGCAAATATGGAGACAGCTGGAAAAAGATGGATGAGACTGACCTGCAGGCCTACTTAGGGGCTGCTAATCTTAGCAGGTGTATACAGGTCCCGAGGTGAGGCTGCAGCTAGTCTATGGGATGCAGAGAGTGGAAGGCCAATTTTCTGAGCCACAATGCCACTCAAAGTCTTTCACACCTACTCAAGACTGCTACGATTTGTTAACCGTGAGTCAAGACCAGCAAGACGTGTGATAAACAAACTTGCAGTTTCTTGCTTAGTTTCTTCATCCTGAGCAACAATAGATAGATAGATAGATAGATAGATAGATAGATAGATAGTTTATTTCGAACACAAAAAAATAACAAAAAACAAGCAAATAGCAAATGCAATAAAGTTACAGTATACACTGTTCGAAAGGGAGAAGGAAGAAGTGAACACTTATTAATTCCATCAATACACCCATGTGAATTTTATACAAATTACTACCATTAATACCCCAAGTAAACAATTTACTGTATTTTTTACAGATCAACATTAACACCTGTCCATTCTAACATACAATGAAGTCCATATGGGCTGCACGGTGGCGCAGTGGTTTAGCACTGTGGCAGCACAGTTTTACCCTTGGCCGGGGGATCGCGGGGATCATGAGGTCGTGGGTTCGATCCCAGCCCCCGACCAACAGTGAGCTGTGTGGAGTTTGCATGTTCTCCCCGTGTTGCGTGGGTTTACTCCGGGATTTCTCCGGTTTCCTCCCGCATACCAAAAACATGTAGGTTTAGGGCGCTCGCGCACACAGCGACCAGCAGCCGGTGGCTTGTCACCAGACTGCAAACCAAGTCTACCTACGGGTACAAATAAGTAACAAAAAAAAAATAAAAAAAAAATATCAAAACCAGTCTCAAACGACACAGATACACACAGTGCTGTCCCACCCACCATTCCATAGTGTCCCATAATGTCCCAGAGTGAACATAATGAGTCATACATATAAATTCTACCCTTCTAACATATAACCTTTCAACAAATGGTGCTTATACCTCTTTTTAAATTGATTTCTGTTTGTACATAGTTTCAGTTCCGGCTCCAGACTGTTCCACAAATCCACCCCACAGACAGATATGCACATACTTTTCTTGGTTGTACGTATCTTGGGTTTTGTGAAGTTTTAAGTCTCCTCTCAAATTATGATAATTGTCTCTTTTTTTAAATATTTTTTGTATATTAGTTGGGAGTTGATTATTAATTGCCCTGTACATTACTTGTGCTGTCTTAAATTTAACTAAATCGATGAACTTTATGACATGTGACTTCAAGAACAATGAATTGGTATTCAGCCACCGTGGGCTGCACGGTGGCGCAGTGGTTAGCACTGCGGCAGCACAGTTTACCCTTGGCCGGGGGATTGTGGGGATCGTGGGGTCGTGGGTTCGATCCCAGCCCCCGACCAACAGTGATCTGTGTGGAGTTTGCATGTTCTCCCCGTGTTGCGTGGGTTTACTCCGGGATTTCTCCGGTTTCCTCCCACATGCCAAAAACATGCATGTTAGGTTAATTGGCTGTTCTAAATTGTCCCTAGATATCTGTTTCCTATAGGCCCTTAGAATAGAGGGTTAGTATTAATGAAAGCGCTTTGAGTGGTCTTTGTGACTAGAAAAGCGCTATATAAGTGCAGGTTAGTTAGTTAGTTAGTATGGTCTCTATATCCTGCATTGTTTATTATCCTTATAGCTCTTTTTTGTAATGTGCATATTGCTTGTAGGTTGGTCTTGTAGGTGTTTCCCCAGACTACTACACAGTAGTTAAGATAAGGTAAAAACAGTGAATTGTACAATAAGACCAATGATTTATAGTCCAAGATGTGTCTTGTCTTCCCCAGTACACCTATACATTTTGCTAATTTAGCCCGGATGTGACTGATGTGAGGTTTCCAGCAGATTTTACTGTCTAGCGTCACCCCCAGAAACTTATTTTCCTGTACTGTTTGTATTCTGGTATCATCTATCGTTATCATTATTTCATGATTTATTTTATAATTTCCAAACACCATAATCTTTGTTTTTTTTAGATTTAGAGATAATTTATTTTTGTTGAACCACTGCGTTAACTTTTTCATTTCAGTTGTGACCACCTCTAAAACCTGCTGCAAATTCTCACCAGTGCAAAGGATATTTGTGTCATCCGCAAACAAAATAAATTTCAGAATTTTTGATACTTGGCATATGTCATTTATATACAAGATAAAGAGTTTGGGTCCCAAAACGGACCCCTGGGGCACACCACAAGTGATGTCCATGCAGGGTGATTTGTGCTCTCCAATTTGTACAAATTGTTGTCTATTACTTAAATAACTTTCCACCCAACTCAGTCCTACCCCTCTTATCCCATACCTTTCCAGTTTCCTTAGTAGTATTCTGTGGTCACTGGTGTCAAAAGCTTTCTTTAAGTCTATAAATACTCCTACAGCAACCTTTTTTTTGTCTATACAACTAGTAATTTCTTCTATAAGTTCGATCAGTGCCAAAGATGTAGATTTATCTGCTCTAAAACCATACTGGCTATCTGTAAGGAGGTTGTGTTTTTCAATGAAATCATCCAGTCTCTTAGTGAATATTTTTTTCAAGTATTTTGGAGAATTGTGAGAGTAAAGAGACTGGCCTGTAATTTGTGAAACAATGACTGTCTCCTGTTTTGTAAAGAGGTGTTACTTTTGCTATTTTCATTTTGTCTGGAAATGTACCAGTTTGAAATGACAGGTTACAGATGTGGGTGAGTGGCTTAACAATTCCCTCAATTACTTTTTTCACTATTGTCATGTCAATTTCATTCCAGTCCGTTGATTTTTTGTTCTTAAATTTACTCACAGTCTCGATAATTTCCTTTTCAGTAACTGCACCCAAAAAGATTGTGTTTGGGTTTCTATCCTCTATTTCATTCACAGACCCACTGTGGTTTGTTTCTGGAGTCACTATTGATTTTGCTAATTCAGGACCAACGTTTACAAAAAATTTATTGAAACCACTGACCACATCTTCCATATTATTAATCAAACTGTCGTTTTCGATAAAATATTCTGGATAATTTGCATACTTAGGACGATTACTAATAATTCCCTTGAGTACTTGCCATATTCCTCTTATGTTATTTTTGTTATCCTCTAGTATTCTGTTGTAATATTCTTTCTTACAGGTCCTCATTATAGTGGTAAGCTTATTTTTATATCTTTTATATTTGATCTCAGCTTCCACCATTCTGCATTTAATGAATTGTTTATATAATGTATTCTTCTTTTTACATGCATTTATTAACCCCTTGGTGATCCAAGGAATATTTTTTTTTTGTTGTCTGTCACTGTATTGTTTTATAGGACAGTATTTATTGTACAATGATTGAAATATTTGTAAAAATTTATCATATGCTCTATTTATGTCATTTTCATCATAAACTATCTTCCAATCTTGTATTAATAATTCCTTTGTCAGTAAATACATTGATTCTTCGGTTCTTATTCTTTTATATTTAATATTTTTGGTATACTTTTTCTTCCTATAATCACATTGATAGACAACAAAAATCGGCAGGTGGTCGCTGATATCATTCAATAAAAGCCCACTCCTGATATTATTTTCCATAATGTTTGTGAATATGTTATCTGTTAGTGTGGCACTGTGCGACGTGATTCTGCTAGGTCCTGTAATTGTTGGATGTAAGCCCATGCTGTACATTGTGTTGATAAATTCTTCTGTCAAACTATGTTGTTTTGAGTTCATCAGATCTATATTGAAATCCCCACAGATGAACATAACTTTATGAGTTAGTTTTGCATACATTTTTTCCATCCAGTCCTTAAATAAGTCAATGTTTGATCCAGGTGTTCTATAAACACAGCTCACTACTACATTCTTCACATTGTCCAGACAGATTTCTATTGTAATACATTCAAATAAATCATCCACAGTTACTGACAGATTTTCAACAACCTTGTATTGCAA
Source organism: Pholidichthys leucotaenia (assembly GCA_020510985.1). Classification (NCBI taxonomy): domain Eukaryota; kingdom Metazoa; phylum Chordata; class Actinopteri; order Cichliformes; family Pholidichthyidae; genus Pholidichthys; species Pholidichthys leucotaenia. The sequence continues at coordinate 282,813,501 of CM035849.1, forward strand.
GCTCTTGTCAACATAAATTGCAACTCCTCCTCCTTTTTTCACTTTCCTATTTATATAATTTAATTCATAGCCCTCCATGGTAAAATCCATTCCTTTCTCTTCACTGAGCCACGTCTCTGATATTGCCACAATATTGAAGGGCTCTTTAAACTGATTTAAATAATCTTTAATGTTATTAAAGTTTGCATAGAGACTTCTGCTGTTGAAGTGGATCATAGAAATATTGAAATCAGATGTGACCATTGTGTTAAACTGTTCATCTGTGTAATAATTACAGTCATTATTGATTGAGTTAAAAAGATTATTATCAGGGTCTATGTCATATTCTACGTCCTGTGGGTTGTGCTCTGTGTATTCAAAAACTTTCAGTTCCTGTTGTTTCTGATTGTTGATTTTTTGATTCATGCTGTAGAATGTTTTGTTGCAGATGAGTAAAATCCTTCAGTGTCCTATATTTGTCTGAATTGTTGCTGTGCCTCCAGATCGTATTTGTCCAGTTCCATAATATTACAGATGTTAATGACCTTGGCTTCTTCAGGCGATCCGTTTAATTTGATGAATATTTTACAGTTTGATGTCCAGGTGTTTTGAATTTTTTTCTGCTTTTTCATGTATCTTGCTTTCCTGGCTATTTCTGCATTCTCTTTCGTGAGGTGCTCGTTTATGTAGATGTTGGTTCCTTGCAGCTTCTTACCTTGTTTCATTAGCGCCGTCTTGTGTTTTCTGTTTACAAACCTCATGATCACAGCAGGTTTGACGCCGTTTTTCCTGGGCAGAGGGTGGCAGGACTCGATGTTAGTGCAGTCTAGCTGGATTCCTTTTGACTGCATGAAGGCCGTCACCTGTTGCTCAGCGGATTCCTCATCCAGCTGACTTCCACTGCTGTCTGCGGCCACTGCTCTCGCGTATGATCGGGGTTTGATGTGGAGCCCCGTGATGATCACGTCGTTTGCCCGAGTGCTCTGGTCCATCTCAGCCAATCTGCTTTCCAGATACGCCAGCCTCTTGTCTTTCTCAGCGTTCTGGCTGCGCAGCGCTTTAATTTCCTCCACGAGGTCCAGTATATACCTCTTTGTTGTAATTTTAGCGCAGACATTTCTTCTGCCAAGAAATCCAGCGTTTTTTTTATCTCATCTTCATTTGACAGAGCTCTTTTGGGACCCATTATTCCGGCCGATGATCTCTGATTTGGATAGTTCGAAAAAAAAAAAAAAACACGTGGGAGTAATCTCTTTGTTTTCCCTGAGCGCGAGGTGCGGGGGGGCGCGGGGCCGCTTTACAAGTTTCACCAGCTACTACTGGCAAATTTCTCATTACTCTTCACGAGCAGGTTCACTCCCCAGCGGCAGCAGCAAAAAAAGCTCAAAACACCAGCTCCAAACTGCGTTCTAACTGCGTTTAACTGCCTTTTAAACAGTCACGAACAGGGAGCTCTTACCTGTGCGTCCTCACTCGTCCTCACCCGGAACCGGAATTTTGATAACAATAACATCATAAAGACACATTAGTCTAGGCATTGCAAGTGATGGTCTATATGACATCATGACATCATAAAGACACATTTATCTATGACCCATATGACATCATAAAGACACATACAGTATGTTTATGTGAAGTCATATAGACATCATATCTTTATGACGGCATCACGAGTCCTATGATGCCTGAGTTCATAGGACATCCTATGATGATCAGGCAGAGATCATAGGCCATCCTATGATGTCCTATAAACGTGGCAGACACACAGACATGCACACACACAGACACAAAGAAATTTCTTGCTTTAAAATTCAATTAAGCTGCTTATATTGGGGGTTTAGTGAAGACGGGTCATTTTGACCCGGAGGACACGAGGTGTATACAGAATATGAGGACAACAGGAGGGTTAACTGCAGTAACTCAGCTTTAATGACTGCTAATGTTGGGAGCATAACATACAGTACAAGTTCACCAAAAGCACGCATGCAACTTCCTGCTTTAATCCCTATGGCAGGCCTATTCAATTGGCAGTCCGCAGGCCACATGCGGCCCAGAACCAACCTCCAAGTGTCCCAGGACCAGTCTGTGGTCCAGCCAGTGAAGCAAAGGCCAACACGCTAATAGCTATACACTCTATGTGCAACACATCAGATTGATTGTCTTTGATTAATTGTCTATGTTTATTGCACTGTCCCTGTCAAATAAACTAATCTACTACTACTACTACGTTTCACAGAATTGCAGAAATCCATTAATTATTAATGGATTAATGGATTAATTAATTATTAATTATTAATTGTGTGTCTGTGTGTGTGTGTGTGTGTGTGTATATATATATATTTTATAGTAATATGTACATATGTATATTAGCTGCTCTTGCTTGCTTGTTTTTTTTTTTTCTTGCCTTCTGATTGTTGCTCTGAGTGTTGCTATCCCTGTGCTGTTGCAATCCTGGAATTTCCCCGTTGTGGGACTAATAAAGGCTTATCTTATCTTAATACTACAGACAGTAAATGCAACACTCTGCGTAGCCTAGCAACCGTCAACCCATAATGCAGCGCATATGTTTTGAAGTGTGGGCTCTATGACTGTGGCTAACTATGCTAGTGGCAAGATACTAAGCCTAAAACATGTCCTTGTCAACTCTGAAGCTTAAAATTCGGTTTTGCCCTGCCTGGACTGTCAAGTATTTGTTTATTTTACCATAAGCTTCAAATGCCAAACCACTGTATTTAATGTGCCACGAGTGTATTGGGGTACTAAAAGAATACAATGTCCAGAGGCACCACGCTAAGAAACACCCGGAAAAAGAGAAAAAAGAGGTTCCTACTCACACATGGTGATTTAAACAAAACAAACCACAATAGTGGATATGCAATGTTTGTTAATGTTATCTTTTCTTTATTTGTGCACTGAAGTGTTTGACAGTTCTTTTTTATTCAACTAATTGCACTTTATAATGTGCCAAGGTCAGTTATGGCCAGGATGGAGTATAATTTATTTCAAACGGGAAACAAATGTTAATGCCACTAACAGTGCACATTGAGTTTTTATGCACTTTGAGATGTGCCTGAGTAAGATGTGACCAAAACAGTTATTTACAGAATTCTATTTTTTTCATTCTATTTATTTAATTATTGTTAAGGAAGAAAATATTTCTACTACTTCAAGTTCTGCTCAACCCCAGCACTGTTATTGTGTTTTTATGCACTTTTAATGTGCCTTTGTCATGTGCCAAGTGCAAAGTTAAACCAAGACAACAAATAAAAAGTGCATATTTTTCATCATATTGATCTGTGTTGGTTTGAAATTTATCATATTCAACAGATCGCTGAACATGTGTGGCCCAGTTACATGTCTTGATTTGAGATTGTGGCCGAACTGATTTTGTAATTGAATAGCCCTGCCCTAAGGGATTCTGGTTATCGTAGTAACACAAGAATACATCCACTCACTACATCTTCCCTCTGTCTGCTGAACCAAAATAAATGATTAATTACTTTACAAGAGTATATGACATAGACATAGCTTGAACTACAAACTCACCCCATTTTTCCTATAGATGTACAAATCTAGTCTGCACTCTGGACTCAGAACTTTTCAACATTATACTATTAAACAACTTAGTGCACGGGACTATAACAAGGCACATCTTAGTTGCAAACACATTAGAATTCTCACATCCACTTGTGTAAATCTGTCAGTCCCCCTTTTCTCATTTATTAACCCTGTTACCTTTAGTCCAGATAACTAACAGAAGACTTTATTGCTCTACCAAACCTAGTAGTTTTGAACCTGGAATTGGGCCCTATTGGAACCTTGTCCATCACTGTAGTTGAAAATGTCTCCTGTGGTAGAGAACAGTCAGTGAGATGTTCTTGCTGGGGTTCTGGGGCTGGCACTGTCTGTCGGTGTCTACGATTTTGGCAAAGAATGTTTCCATTCTGTGTCTGCACCAAATACAAACAAGGCTCCTTTGCTGTGCTCACAATGGTGCTGGGGGTACCCCATTCTTTCTCTCCATCTAACTTGAGAAGTATTCTTGCACCGGGATGCAGTGCCAGAAGGGGACGAGCTGAATGACATTTGTCATAGAAGAACTTGTAGGCTGCTTTTGCCTTGGCGTCATGGGTCGCAACGCTCCCCCTACTGATAAGTCTGGGTTGCAGTGTTTTCTCGAGAACTGAGACTGTGGTCCAGATTTGATGTTCTGTCATTAACTAAGCAGGAGATGTCTCTATAGCGACTACTGGAGTGGCTCTGTAACTCATGAGAGCCAAATAGGGGTCCTGCTGACATAAAATTTGCTTTGCTGTTGCTACAGCTCACTCTGCAGCACCATTCGCCTGAGGAAAATGTGGGCTACTTGTGATGTGAGTAATATCCCAGTCATAGAAAAAGTGGGCAAACTCAACTGAACTGAACTGAGTCCATCCATCCATCCAGCTTCTTCCACTTTCCCAGAGGTCGCGGAGGAAGCAGTTCAAGCAGAGAAGCCCAGACTGCCCTCTCCCCAGCCACCTCCTGTAGCGCTTCAGAGAGGATATCAAGGCAGGCCGTTCCTCCCCATCATGCCCCTTCAGCTTTCACTGCCATTGCCCACGTGCTCATTGAAGTCCCCCAGTACGACAATGGAGTCTCCAAGAGGAGCACTTTCCAGCACCCCAGTCAAAGACTTCAAAAAAGGTGGGTACTCTGAACCATCACTTGGTGCATAGACACAAATGATGGTCACGGCCCGTTTCCCAACCCGAACGTGCAGAAAACCTACCCTTTTTGTCCACCAAGGAAAACTCCAGTGTAGAGGCATCAAGACGGGGAATACAAGAATACCCATCCCTGCTCACCGCCTCTCACCCGGGGCAACTCCAAAGTAGACCAAGCACCAGCCCCTCTCCAGGAGACTGGATCCAGAATCAGAGCTGTGTGTTGAAGTGAGCCCAATTATATCTAGCCGGTATCTCTCAACCTCAAGCACCAACTCAAGCTCCTTCCCCACCAGAGAAGTGATGCTCCCCGTCCTAAAAGCCAGTTTTAGAAAGCCAGGGATCAGACCACAAAATTTGTGAAAACATTTTGCAAATTTATGAGACACAAATTTAAGTGGGAAAAAGTCAAATTTCTGAGACAATAGCAGTGCATTTACAAGAAAGAAGAAAATTTCAGAAAATAAATTCATTTCACTGATGTTCTCCCCGTGTCTGTATGGGCTTACCCCGAGTATTCCAGTGTCCTCCCACAGGCCAAAATCATGCAGGTTAGATTAATTGGAGACTCTAAAGTGGCCATAGGTGTATGTGTGTGTGAATGGTGAAGGGATTGGCACCGCACCGTGTGTTACGTGTGGCCCTTGCGAGCCACACAATGAGAGCCGAGGGCGAGCCAGTGAGTTGTGATGTTTTATTATAATAAGGGACAGGGGATAAGGAACACAACCTCGTAGACCAAAAGCACAGATACGCATACAGGGTAACACTCACGAGTAATACAGCAGAGGAGTAGAGAGCTGGCACCGGGCATAGGGGTTCCAAGGCACAAATACTCACAGTGGGTAACACTCACAAGAATGCAGCAAGACAAGTAGAGAGCTGGCACCGGGCATAGGGGTTCCAGCCTTCTCAGTGCTTAAGTCGCAGCCCCGAGTGATCAGAACCGCTCCTTCTTATACTAATCAGCAGCGCCTCAGCTGATGAGTTAATTGAGCTCCAGCTGTCCCGTAACTGACAGCTGGAAGCCCGCTGAGATGCTACCACAGAAAGGATAGGGCTGAGTGGACATGGTCTGAACGCCGGATGGGACGGCGTCTCATCCACGTGACACAGCCCCCCCCTCATGGTCGGACTACGAACGACCAATATCATCCAAGACCCCCCACCACCACCACCACCTAGGGTGGGCGGATGGGGCGCAGGTCGGGAGGGAAAGAATCAGAGGGGAGAAGAGAAAAGAAAAAAAAAAAACGACAAAACCTAATACAGAGTACCAATGGAACCCAAACACAATACTCCGTACAATAGGGAAAAAAAAAAAAACCCGGAGAAAAGAAAGAAAACGGGCAATGAACCAATATCAAGTACAAGAAAAAAACAACCCAAACAATACACTTCACAAAATACAACATGGGAGGAAAAACCCGGAAAAAAAAAAAGAAAAGAAACAGACAATGAACCAATAACAAGTACAAGGGAAAAAAAAACCAAACAATACACTCCACAAATACAACATGGGAAAAAAAAACGGAAAAAAGAAAGGAAACAGACAATGAACCAATAACAAGTACAAGGGGGAAAAAACCAAACATATTCCACAAAATACAACATGGGAAAAAACCCGGAGAAACGAAAGAAAACAGACAAAGAACCAATAACAAGTACAAGGGGAAAAAAAACCCAGAGAAAAGAAAGGAAACAGACAATGAGCCAATATCAAATACAAGGGACAAGAAAAAAAAAACAACAATACACTCCACAAAATACAACATGGGAAAAAACCCGGAGAAAAGAAAGAAAACAAGCAAAAAAACCCAATATAGAATACGGGGGAAAACCTAAACAACATACAACAAGAAAGGGAAAAAAAACCCAGAGAGGGGAAAAAAAAAACAGGCAATAACCAATGTAGAGAACAAAGGGAACCCTAAACACCATACTCCATACGGTACCACATACGAGAAAAACCCATACCGGCAGAGAATAATTGCGGGAATACTGGCCCAACACACAGGGAAAAAAAAAACCCACACTACCCCCATAAACCATGTACAGGACAACAAACGAAATCAACCCCAGGGCCCCCAAAATAAAAGAGGAACTCCCAAGGGCGAAAATAACCATAACATATGGCCATCCCTCACACAGGAGGGGAAACCCACACACACACATCAAAAAAAAAAAATCACGCTAATTGCGGAAAAAAAAAATAATAGCTTAGCTGTACCCACACAAATATAAGCACAGCACAAGACATTCAGTTCGGGGAATCTCCCCGCACCCAGCGTCCATACCACTAACGAGGGGTGAAGGGAATAATTCCAGGGGCCTACCCTAACCCCAGACCAGAAAACTCAGTTCATCGGGAGGCCGAACCAGATCGCCGAACCGAAAGTCTAGCGGGTCGAGCGGCCGCACAAGCGAGCCGAACGGGCACGGTAGGCCCTCTGGCGGCCGACCCGCATCGGTCAACCACCAGGACCGTTGGGACGGGTGAGAGGTCAAAACGGACTCCGGTGGAAGAGGCTCGGGGGAGAGCCGATGACGAGGTGGACGAACGTCAGACCGCAGGGAAACAGCCACCCCCTCACCGGACCTGGACAACACTGGTGCAGAACCCACGTCGGACCCCGATCGGGCCTCAGGCGAACCCACATCAGACCCCGATCGGGCCTCAGGCGAACCCACGTTGGACCCCGATTGGATCTTGGGCGAACCCACGTCGGACCCCGATTGGGTCTCGGGCGAAACCACTCCGGACCCCGACTGGGTCCCAGGCGAACCTACGTCGGACCCCGACTGGGTTGGCGCCACACCAGAACCGACCTCCGACGTCGAACCTGGACCCTCCAGCACCACAAGAGATGGCAACTCCTCGCCGGCGACCCTGGGAGAAGGCTCAGGAGAGAAAGCAGAACTGGGATCAGGATCACCGGCAGCGCCAGAACCCAGCGAGATAAGCTCGGACGCAGCAGACGGCTGCGCCCGGCTCACCTCCCCTAGAGACAGGCTAAAGTGCTCAAGGATAAGGAGAAGAAAGATTAAGTAGAGCACTTGCCTGAACTCGGGTTCTGACGCCGTCCAGGACTGCGAAGATCCAGGATCCGGCATCAGGAGGTCGTCATCAGGCTCCCACTCAGCTGCGTCGGCCCCTCAGCTGGCATGATGGACAGCGCAGCTTGAGATTCCTCTGGCACCGGTAACCACGCCGGCGGTCCACACGGCGTGGTGGCAAGAGAACCCCGTCCTCCTGGACCGAACTGCTCCTCCGTGGAGACCCGGGGACGCTTGGTCGTCGGCGCAGACTCCACGTAGCAGTCAGTCTTCCTCCTCCGTCCACGACGTAGCTGCGGGACCGGAGCCGCAGGCCCCTTCCTCATCCCACGACATTGACCCGGCGCCGGGGACCGCTCAGCGGAGGGAGACACAGAGGGTGCAGGATTAATAACACAGGCTACAGCAGGTGCTGGGAGTTCGGGGAGCTGTGAACCCCAAACTCCACCTCCAGGAGTTCGACAGAGCAAATCACTAAGTAGATGTGCACAAACTAGGACTTGCCTGTCTCCTGGAGGCTAGATGGTGCCTGCTGCAGTGGACGTTGCTTCTCCCTCTCCCCGCCGGGCGGCAACAGAGGACCCCCTGAGAGGACGTCGGGAAGCCGCTCGTGTTGCCTCCAGAAGAGGGCTCGCCAGGTCGGGGTTCCAGGCGCACACAGCAGTCGGGGAGCGCGTCGAGGAGGAGGGGGTGACAGCCGAGATGAGCCGGCCCGGAAGTGCTGGCGTGACAGCGGAAGGGCCAGGAGGCGCGGATGTGGAATCTCCTCTCTGACAAGGCGTAGGGGTGACAGCTGTGTGGGAGGAAGAGACCTTGCGACAGCCCGGAACTGGATCCGGACGGGATTCATGCTGGGACGACTCGGCAATGTGACGACAGCTATTCCCAGGAGGCGAAGCAAAGGAGAGACCCAGGAATCGCCGCTCCTGAGCAGAGACCGAGGCGAGGAGGGCGTTGAACTCGGGGTAGTCTCGTAGCCCTGGACTCCTCTCCACCAATCTTACCCCCGCCGCCACATGCCTCATGATGGTAGACGGGTGCCCAGCGGAGCGTGCAGCAACCACTCGGTTCCGAACCTTAACAGCTGTCCGCTGCAGATCTTCCGGGGGAATCCCGAGTGACGTCGTGCTGAACGGGGAAAGCCCTCTGGATGGCACGAATTCCCGGGCTGGAGTAGAGACAGGAATGGGATCCCGAAGCGAGGGGCGACATCTCCTCCTCTTCGGCTTCCTGCCGGGATTTCCTTTCAACCCGCGGAGCTCCTCTTGCTGTGCAGCGATGGCGTCTCTCCTGGCACAGACCTCAGGATGGTAGGAGTAGCGAGGAAAACTGTCCAGGAGATTCTCAGCATAGTCCAGACGCCAGCGTCTTTCATTGGAGGTGTCGTGTAGGGTGGCGGTGAAGAGTGTCCCGTCGACATCCTCCAAGATGGACGTCAGCTCGTTCCCCTGGAGCCGAACGTGACTCCTGGGAGACGGCATGCTAAAGCGCTGACACCCGGACAGGAAAGTACAAGTCCACTAACAACTCACGGCCACCGGAAACTCGTCTGGCTGCGACTTATTGTTACGTGTGGCCCTTGCGAGCCACACAATGAGAGCCGAGGGCGAGCCAGTGAGTTGTGATGTTTTATTATAATAAGGGACAGGGGATAAGGAACACGGCCTCGTAGACCAAAAGCACAGATACGCATACAGGGTAACACTCACAAGAATGCAGCAAGACGAGTAGAGAGCTGGCACCGGGCATAGGGGTTCCAGCCTTCTCAGTGCTTAAGTCGCAGCCCCGAGTGATCGGAACTGCTCCTTCTTATACTAATCAGCAGCGCCTCAGCTGATGAGTTAATTGGGCTCCAGCCGTCCCGTAACTGACAGCTGGAAGCCCGCTGAGACGCTACCACAGAAAGGATAGGGCTGAGTGGACACGGTCTGAGCGCCGGATGGGACGGTGTCTCATCCACGTGACACCGTGGCTGCCTCATCCATCCAGGTACACTACCGTTCAAAGTTTGGGGTCACCCAGACAATTATTTTGTGTTTTCCATGAAAAGTCACACTTATTTACCACCATGAGTTGTAAAATGAATAGAAAATATAGTCAAGACATTGACAACGTTAGAAATAATGATTTGTATTTGAAATAATAATTTTTTCCTTCAAACTTTGCTTTCGTCAAAGAATCCTCCATTTGCAGCAATTACAGCATTGCAGACCTAACATGATTGCACAAGGGTTTTCTAATCATCCATTAGCCTTCTGATGCAATGAGCAAACACATTGTACCATTAGAACACTGGAGTGATAGTTGCTGGAAATGGGCCTCTATACACCTATGTAGATATTGCACCAAAAACCAAACATTTGCAGCTAGAATAGTCATTTACCACATTAGCAATGTATAGAGTGTATTTCTGATTAGTTTAAAGTTATCTTCATTGAAAAAAAGTGCTTTTCTTTCAAAAATAAGGAAATTTCTAAGTGACCCCAAACTTTTGAACGGTAGTGTAGATGTCCTGAATTTTCCTCTGGGATTAATAAAGGATACAAAATAAAACATAAATAAAATAAAAAATAAAGTGAAAGAGTAGGAAAAAAAGGAAGGACACACAAGAAAAGTACGATATGACTGAAGAATAAAGTGATGCATTAAATAAATGAGGTAAATAAATGTAAATTATGTGTTTAAAGCCTACATGCTATTATCAGCCTATGGTGCATTTGACATTGTACAATAAAAAAACTACTATGAAAAAATTAATACATTGTGGAGGTAATGGAACAGGTGAGATGCAACGAGCTGGAAGGGTGCAAGGTTTTATTTCCTCCAACATATTGAAACACACTTCGTAGTTCGGTGAACTACCGCCTGCTGAGGCATGTGTAACAAGCTCTTTTATACTCATTATACAGACAGAGAGAATGCATGGCACATTAGCATAGTGATTGTCATTTAATACCCATCATTAGCATGACATCAGCTGGCGCCCGGATGTCCTCGGGGACGCACCCATAACAGTCCCGTCTGATTGCCCCCTGGGGCTCTCTGTCTGTATATCAATTGTCCTCCACTTCCTCCAGCCCTGATGAGTGTGAGATAATGTCCGTCCACAGCATACTGGGTCCCCACACGGCTCCCCCCACAACACTCAGAAGGGGCTGTGACCCCCGGGTCGTTTGGGCTCCACTCGGTGCCTGTGGAGGCTGCAGCGGGGGTTGCCGCTCTGGTAGAACTCTCCTGCTGTAGAGGAGTGTCGGAGGGCATGCCAGTCCATGGGGAGGACGGGGGAGGGGTGGATAAGACAGTGTGCTCCGCACCGAGCTCCAGCATGTTGAACGGCCGTGGATTGTGGGTGTACGGGGCCGGTGCGCATCGTGTGTAATGGAAAAAACCGGCGATCGGCGGGCTTAGGGAGTGAGGTACGGGAAGAACGATGTGGAGGAGGAGGGGGAGGTGGATGGGAATAAGTGAGTGCCAGCCCGGGACGTCAAAAGTGTCTGGGCCAGCAAAAATTGCGCATGGATCCGCCATGGTGAGGGACTTTCCCGGTAAACCTGGTGGTGATCTGCAGCGGCTATGAAAAAAAATTAAGTCTCTGACTCCTCTTGCGACTCAGTCCTGCGAGGATTTGGGGAAAGCGAACAGTCAAATTCCCCTAGGATGCGTAGTGGCTGTGAAAAAAACTGAAGCTGTGTGAGGGACTTGGCGGTTTGGCTTTAGGTGTGGGATCAGCCCTAAAGTCATCGGAGAAAGCAATCGGCTAAATTCCCGTTGTGCGCCACAGCTGAGAAACCCATACAAAGCCCTGTGTGTGGGCTGCATGTCTGCTTTAGGTGTGTGAGCAGCCCTAAAGGTTCCAAGGATGGTGATCGGCAGTGTTTCTTGGGCATGTGCAGCGGCGGAGGACCATCTATAAGTCTGTGGAGCCGGTTTGTCCCTGGTGCGTGGCGCACACCTGGCGCAGTGACCACATAGCTGGAAGTTGTGCTGTCCTTGTAATCCTGCGGTGTGCACGTGGGGCTTCTGTGCGCAGAAAGTCCGCTGTCTGGAGGTGAGTCAGGGTCGGGGAGCTTGATGGAAATCAACACAGACGGCGCCGATGATCTTCCCCATTCAGGCTGTTTCCTTCGGTTCGCTCGTGTCGCTGATCATGGTGTGTCTCTTTCCAGCGCTGCCCGCTCTGGCAAGCGCCCTCCAGCGTAGATGAAGAGGGAGATAGTCCATTTCCCGTTAGGTCACCAGAGTGGAGAAAATGGCATAGTCGAGAGACGCACCATGCACGTCCAGGGTCACCAATGTCGATCTCTGTTTTTAAGAATAGGGCTAAAACCTACCTTTTTGATATAGCCTACAATTAGGGAGGGATCATGTGTTTCTGAACCCTCCCTTAGTTATGCTGCTAATAGGTTTAGTCAGCCGGGGGACCTCCAGTAATGCACTGGGCCTCACTCCTTTTCTCACTCTCAATGAAATATTTTTTTTCCTGGTCATTAACATTTGTTTGTTCTCTCCCATAGATTGAGTCCCCATCGTGCTGTTTGCTCTCTACATGTCTGTTCTTTTCTTCTTCTCTATCCCCTCACCCCCCAGCCAGTCGCAGCAGATGACTGCCCTTCCCTGAGCCTGGTTCTGCTGGAGGTTTCTTCCTGTTAAAAGGGAGTTTTTCCTCTCCACCGTCACCAAGTGCTTGCTCACAGAGGATCGCCTGATTGCTGGGGTCTTTCTGCAACTGTGGGGGTTCCCCCTACAGTTGATAGTGCTATGAGATGACTGTTGTTGTGAAATGGCGCTATATAAATAAAGTTGAATTGAATTGAATTGTAATAGAACAAGAAAGATGCAACAAGCTGGAAGGGTGCAAAGTTTTATTTCCTCCAACATATTGAAACACACTTTGTAGCTCGGTGAGCTACTGCCTGCTGAGGCATGTGTAACAAGCTCTATGAGTGTGAGATAATGTCCGTCTGCAGCGTGCTGGGTCCCCACAACATGTTTAATGCTTTACATACTGTTGAGAATGTAGGAATGCTGTAGCAATAACCATCCTCATATGATACACAAAAACAACAGATTGTTGACTTTTGGAAACATCAGTTTTTTAAGTTGCACTGACAAAACAACATTATATCGTGTCAACATTGTCGCACGTAGGGTGTTGTCTGGGAAGGCCATTCTACTCAAAACATTGCCACGATGTGTAGTTACATTTCTGGAGAGGTGCTTGTCAGGTCACCTCTGCAGCCCAGCTAAGCTCTGGGAGGGACAGAGGTTGGTCAGCAGGTCCTTGACATCGCTGTTGTAGAATCAGGATTAAACACTGCATGCCATATTCACTGGGTATTGCTGCTAGTTTATTTGATATAATACCATTTCACAACAACACCCATCTCACAGCACTTTCACCTGTAGGGTAAAGACCCTACAATTGCAGAAAGACCAACAATCAGGTGATCCCCTGAGAGCAGCACTTAGTGATGATGGAGAGGAACAGCTCCCTTTTTAACAGGAAGAAACCACCAGCAGAAACAGGTTCAGGCAGGGGCAGTGCTATGACTGGCTGGGGGGTGAGGGGAAACACTAGAAGAAAAAGAAAAAAGAATAGACATTTAAGTTAAATAATTAGTTAAAAAACAAGGTAACAATTTGCATAGACTTTTCTGAGTAGAAATGATGTCAGATAAAGAAGTTAGAATAGCATAAATTTGATTTCAATTTAATTCCACCCCTTACTATCATGAATTTTTTTTTATATTACCTCCACAAGGAGGTAATGTGATCAGGGTTGTTTTCTTGTCCGTTTGTTTGTTAGTAGGATAACACAAAAATTACTGGATAGAATTTACTGAAACTTTAACCAGAGGTGGCCCTTGGGCTTCAGATGAACACATTTTGGAGGTGATCCATAGCGGTGTGAAAATAATGTGACCATAGGGACATGTTCAACCAAGATGTGTCCTCTAATTAACATCACAGATTTTCTGATTTTCATTGGTTAATTTTCATAGAATTTTTATTTTATTACCACTTTTGTCAGATTCAAGTTATTTCTGTGACCATTGTGGGTTTTTCTTTCATTAACAGAGGGGTACCAACAATTTTGTCCACGTCTGTAAATCGCTCGGGAAGGCGGTCTACCATGAATGGCACGGACCGGGCCCGCGAGTCGACCGGATCGGTGATGGAGGCCAGTCAGACCCAAAATCACCGGAGGAAGAAGACACAGGCTTCCCTGCGGGTCGGAGACATGGTGCGGCCCAGGGTTGAGGCCCGGATGAGAGGAGATCACGGTTCGCGCGAGTGGCGCGATGAGCGGAGGCGGCTCCGGGTGGAGGCTGCTCGGAGTGATGGGTATCTGTGCTTGCCTGACTAGACCTGGAGGCACCCGAACGAGTTATGTCGTGTGGAGTTAAAGAAGCAACGCAGTGGGAGCCCCGAGGTCAAGAGACAGACGCAGTTGGAGAAGGACCCATCAAAGGACTGAGAGCGCTGTTCTGTCTTTATTTTCTGTTTATTGTTTATATGTGCTTTTGTTCTAGTCCTGATGTGTTTGTTTTACTGCTGGTGTGGTACCCCGATTTAATTAAAAAAAAGAAGATGATGAGTGAAATGTAAGAAATGGGGTGTTTTATGACACCTGGGAGCTATTTTTTTTTTATTTTAAGAGATCTGTATTGTAAATGTGGGATTTTATTGGCTAAATGGATATGCTGGAATTGGGTTTTACTGATGCGTTAGTTTGGGGGTGGTGGGGTGCGTTTACTCCCTTTGACTGTCCATTTGTATAGATTTACATACCCAACTTCAAGTGTAATGTGATGTACCCGTTATGGGGTAAGGGTTGGGGGTGGGGGGCAGTAGTCGTTGAGTGTTTTGTAATTTTGTATGTCTTCTACATGGAGCTGTTCTGGGATTATTTTATTGAGAGACAAGGCTTTGTTTTGAATGTTTGCCGGCAGAATAATCTGCCCAGCCATGTGGGGGTGCTGATAGCCTACCTGGCCTCCCCAGCCTTAGTTGTGTGCATGGATAGGAAATTTATTTGTTTCTGTGATTGTTTTGTTTTAGAGTGTGAGTCGGGAAGCAAATTTGGGTGGGCTATCTGTGTGCTTGGCATTTTTTGAAGGGGGGAAAATGTTGTGTATGCAAATTGGCTGTATTAGTAAGATGGCGGCTGGGTTAGACATGGGCTAGACTGGAGTGGCTAACTACCGGTTTCCGGTGGTGACACCACTGGGGGTATAAAGGAAGTGGGCGGAAGAGGCTCTGCCTCTTTCGTCGCAGGAGCCACCTGGCAAGCAGGCGAGTGCCATAAGCTTCTTTATGTAAACAGCTATTATTGTAATAAAGCTCCGTAAACTACATCAGTTGTGTATTTGCTTTTACCCAATTATGGACACAACGCATCCGCCCCACAACCGGGAGGTCAGGGTTCAAGTCCCGGCTGGGTCATGCCAAAGACCATATAAAAATGGAACTTTCTACTTTCCAGCTTGGTGTTCAGCAAAAATCGAACGGAGGATGGAAAATTTGTGGCAGTTGGCTCAGGAGGTAGAGCGAGTCGTCCAATAACCAGAGGGTTGGCAGTTCAAATCCTGCTCTCCCCAGCCATCCTACCGTTGTGTCCCTGGGCAAGAAACTTTACCCACCTTGCCTCCAGTGTCCATGACCCTGGGTATGAATGTGTATAAATGTTCGGTAGTGGTCGGAGAGGCCGCTGGCAGGGATTGGCAGCCACGTTTCTGTCAGTCTGCCTCAGAGCAGCTGTGGCTACAGCAATAGCTTACCACCACCATTGTCTGCGGAGTGAATGAATAATGGATTTTCATTGTAAAGCGCTTTGGGTTTCTTGAAAGGCACTATATACAGTAATTGCAAACCATTATTATTATTAACTGCAAAATGTCATGGGGTTTAGTCAGTAGCAGCTGAGTTGTAAGATAAGATAAGATAAGATAAGCCTTTATTAGTCCCACAATGGGGAAATTCCAGGATTGCAACAGCACAGGGATAGCAACACTCAGAGCAACAATCAGAAGGCAAGAAAAAACAACATCTAGCAAACATATGTCCATATTACTATAAATGTATATATATATAGACACACAGTGCAGAGCATTATGGTTGGTTGGTGAATGTGCAGCAGAAAGTCTAAGCTCTCTCTCCACAGATGCGACGGGCCAGCTGGAAGTCTTTGGGCATGATGGTGACCCCCTTAGCGAAGAAGAGACCACCAGGTGGGCCTCGCTGGTCTCCTGCAGAGCCATGACGGCGAAGCTCAGGAAACACAGGATGGTCTTGAAGTCCTGAGTGATCTCACTCACCAGGCACTGGACAGGCAGCTTACGGATGAGCAGCTCCGTGGATTTCTGGTAGCGACGGATCTCTCTCAGAGCCACGGGCCTGTGACGGCGAGGCCTCTTCACTCTGCCGGTGGCCGGAGCGCCTCTCCGAGCAGCCCTGGTGGCTAGCTGTCTCCTGGGGGGCTTCTTCCTCCAGTAGATTTTACGGGCGGTCTGCTTGGTTCTTGCCATCGCTCTTTATTATTCTGTCTTATATTTCTTGCACGCCGCCTAAACTCCAGCCCGGCACCCGCGTCGTTTTCGCTACAGCTCCCGGTATGTCGAGTTTCCCATTAGCACCGGGCGGCGGCCAAGTGCTAGCTAGCACTAGCTCCTCCCCGCTGTAACGTCTCCCGCTGCAAACCGTGGCTCCGTCCGCCGACCCAGGAGACCCCCGGGGCGATCCGTGCGTCCGTGATATATATACAGAGTGAAAGGTGTAGAAAGAAGAAGGAAGATAAAAAAAAGGCTGTTGCAACGGGCAGCCTACTCGTGTGGCGCCACCGGTCCGGCGGACAAAAAGATCCAAGCAAACTGTTACCTTATTTTTGTTAAGTTCAGCCAGTGACTTTTAATTTTTATCTTTTCCTCCCCTTTTTTTTAGCACTTTGAGCCATACTCAAGACCCACAACCCATAAGTAAATTGTTGATATTTTTCATCAGTAAGGCTGTGCAACTGGAGGTTGTTGCTGCTGCTAGCCCAGCAATGATTTGCTAGGAGCTATGCTTTAATGCTTTGTCCTAAGTTCCATTTACAGGTACAGCTCAATAAATTAGAATATCATTGAAAAGTTAATTTATTTCAGTAATTCAGTTCAAAAAGTGAAACTCATATAGATTCATTACACACAGAGTGATATATTTCAAGTGTTTGCTTCTTTTAATTTTGATGATTATGGCTTACATCTCATGAAAACTCCAAATTCAGTTTCTCAAAAAATTAGAATACTACATAAGATCAATGTTAAAAAAAATGTATTTTTAATAGAAATGCTGGCTGACTTAAAAGTATGTCCATGTACACACTCAATACTTGGTCAGGGCTCATTTTGCATGAATTACTGCATCAAAGCAGCATGGCATGGAGGTGATCAGCCTGTGGTACTGCTGAGGTGTTAAGGAAGCCCAGGTTGCTTTGATAGCAGCCTTCAGCTCATCTGCATCGCTGTGTCTGCTGTCTTTCATCTTCCTCTTGACAATACTCAATAGATTCTCTATTACCCCTTTTCCATCTAGCTGGTTCCAGTGCTTAACTGAAGCCAGAGCCTGACTTGGCACCAGTTCTTTGCTTTTCGACCACCTAAGCACTAGTCCCAGGCTCTCAGAAGTGGTGCTAAGCTGGCTCCCACTCCTTGCTGGGCCAGAGCTGCAAACCACTCCACGTTGGTTACGTCCACTGCCATGTGCCAGGAAGACATTGACAGAATGTCATGTGATTTGGTGAAGTTGATGCAAATACTTACTAAGGTATCCCATGGACTAGTCAGTCCCTCCAGGATTTCGCAGGATGTTTTTATGATTGTTGCGGCCCAAAACGCCTGAATCATGGGAGCTTTTTTAAAAAGTTGCAATGTTTTGAGAGGTTTTTTTGCACTAAAAGATGTTGGAAGAATTACAAATTTTAAAGCAGATGCTTTTTTCGATAATTTACTGCGGTGAAATTCTATATAACACCACAAGAAAAGCACAGGATTGTCAAAAAAATTCCTATTAAACATCCATCCAGCCAGCCAGCCATCCATACACTTTCTACCGCTTTTCTGGAGGTCCAGGTCACAGAGGGAGCAGCTCAAGCAGAGAAGCCCAGACTTTCCTCTCCCCGGTCATCTGCTCCAGCTCTTCAGAGAGGATACCAATGCATTCCAAGGCCAGCTGGGAGACATAGTCTCTCCAGTGTGTCCTGGGTCTGCCCTGGGGTCTCCTCCCAGTGGGACATGCCCGAAACACCTTATGTGGGAGGCATTCTGGACCAAACCACCTCAAGTGGCTCCTTTCGATATGGAGCAGCAGTTCTACTCTGAGCCTCTCCCGGATGACTGAACTCCTCACTCCATCTCTAAGGGTAAGTCTAGCAATCCTATGGAGAAAGCTCATTTCAGTCGCTTGTATCTGTGATCTCATTCTTTCGGTCATTACCCAAAGCTCATGACCATAGGTGAGGGTAGGAACGTAAATTGACTGTTAAATCGACAGCTTTGCTTTAGAGCTCAGCTCCCTCTTCACCATAACAGACTGGTACAATGTCCGCATCACTGCAGAGGCTGCTCCAATTAAACAGTGATTTGTAAATTAATCAGAAACATCTGCTATACAGAAAAACTCTAGTGCAACAGCAAATACAGACTTTAACACAATATCCATTACAAAATTCCATTATTAAATTGCATTGAATACATGTTAAAGAGTAGATATTTGGAAATTATTGGCAGCACCTTCATTTGAAAACCCAGCAGTATCCACCTACTTGGTACCAGTGCAGAGAAAAAGAAAGAAATAATTTATTCTGTTGCTCTGTATTGGCTATCAGAGTCTGTGTTTTTTCTGAAAAAAAAATACAGACAGTATTCTCTCTCTTTCCAGAAACATGGCTGCCAGTCAACACCAACAGCTTCTCTGACCACTATCAAACATTTATACACATTCATACCCAGTGTCATGGACACTGGAGGCAAGGTGGGTAAAGTGTCTTGCCCAAGGACATTACAACAGGATCGCTGGGATAAGTGGGATTCAAACCGCCAAGCCTCCGGTTATTGAACAACCTGCTTTATCTCCTGAGTGACTGCCCCCCCACCCCACACACACACAGATGCCATGAGCCGATTGTATAACGTTGGTGCCCAACAAAATTAAAAATTTGGGGGGACTTACAACTGTCCATGATGACTCTCTATTTTGAGAAAAAAATAGTTGTACAAATTTTTAGAACATGTTCAAAATTTCTGCAACACCAGAGTGAGATGGTGTGACTCATGAGAGGAAATTGCAAAGCCCTGAGAATGTTTGGAGAGATTTTGGAAACTTTTTCTCATTCCTCTTTTTCCAAATAGTCACCAGCTGTCACAACCCAGTCAGATACTACTTCTATCTTCAATAACTGAAGAGTTACTATCAAATTTAAAATTCATTTCTCAAGCAAGGGCAACTTAATGAACACAAAGCAAACATCAAGGAACCACAAACAGAATGACAGTGGCAGCCTTTATTTTGTGAACTGAATTGTCAGCATAATCAGTGTCAACATTTTATTCTTAAAACATCAATAACCCTTTCAAAAGATTAATGTTACCAACTGCAATTCCAGTGAAGTTGGGATGCTGTGTAAAACTTAAAAACAGAATACAGTGATTTGCAAAACATTTCCAAGTTATATTCAGTTGACTACACTAGAAAGACAAGATATTTAAGAGCAGCTTTACTAACATGTTGCACCATCGCAAAACCCTGTTTTGGCATTAAAAAGCTACTATTGCTATTTACTAAAGGGCGCAGGGCAGAATTAGCAGTGGAAATGCGTGGACTATGTTAATTTTGTGCCTGGCCTCATTGCATATGTATTTGTGGGAGTTGTCATGTCAATGTGCAAATTTGAGGGAGGGGAGTATTTAAATGACTGGCACAAGGTGATTTACTAAGGTTTGTGGTTGTCAGTCTCCTGTTAAATGCGCCAGGATGTAACGCCCCCACAAAAGCTTGTCTTAATTTATCTGCACTTGACATGATAGCGATCGTTGGTGCCAGGAGGAGACACTGGTAAGAACCGAGGGCACATGGCAGAAGCTTCTCTCTGCCCATGACTTTACTTGGCATGACAGAAGAACAGATTATATGAATATCAACAGTCTCACAGAGATCGGTGTTATGCTGAACTGGACATCAGCCATGAGTTGTTGTTTTTTTTATTTCTTTTGTTTATACTGTATATAGCCTACTACGTGAATTTGTAACCATAAAATAGGATACAGTAGGAGCCCTTATGCCTGCAGTGGACATACAGATGGTGTCAGCTGACTTTTTTTTTCTTTTCTGCAGTAACATCTTGGTGGTGCAGTGGTTAGCGCGGTGGCAGCAAAGTAAGAAGGTCATGGGATCGATTCCACCCCTGACCATGGGTGACCCTTCTGTGTGGAGTTTGCATGTTCTCCCCGTCTCTAAGTGGGTTTCCTCCCACAGGCCAAAAACATGCAAGTTAGGTTAATTGGAGCCTCTAAAGTGGCCCTATGTGTGAATGGTGAAGGAACTGGCGCCGCACTGTGGCTGCCTCATCCATCCAAATGGATGTCCTGAAATTCCCTCTGCGGATTAATAAAGTATACAAAAAAATCAGCTCCCTCTCACTATTGAAGAAAAATCTTCCACATTGCCAATTTTCTTTGTTTTTTTTTTCTCTATCCATATTTCTGTATTTACAGTATTTCTTTTACCTGTGCATAAAATGGTAATTCAGTTCCCTCTTCTCTCTATTTCTCTCTCCCAGTTCAGGATACACAATATAGGAGGAAGACAACAATGAGATGATTAACAAAAAGAGCACACATCCATAGAAACGTTCCCAAAATTGCACCACCATGACTCAGTGGCATTTATAAAAAGTTGTGAACTGGGAGACTTGTAGATTTTGTTAAAACAAAGTTTTTCACATGATAAAACCCCAGAGTCTCTATCAGACCATCTTGATGGTTCTAGTGTTAATAAAATAAGCACGTTGGTCAAATAATCAATTTATTCATGAGGAGTCCTTTTTTAAATTAGATACACATGCTTCATTTATACATATTAAACAAAAAATGTAGTCATTTTAAATGAAAATCTCAATTTTTAAATATATTGAACAAAAATAAGCTATTTTAGTGGGGTTTGTGCTTAAACAAAAACTTTTAAAAAAGCTTTATATATTATGCTTCTCTGAACTGGCTGTGCCTGATGACCCGCATCCTCAGGTGTGCCTGTGCACAATTTTTTTGGTCTTGGCAGATGGGTGGGCATTATTGAAATGAAGTGTTTGCATCTGCGTTCATAATTTTGCATGTTGTTAGTAGATCACTGGCAAAAATTGTCCACTCCCTGAGGCACTCTGTCTAATTTGTGCGCTCGCTAATTTGCACTGTCTTAGTAAATCTACCCCTTAATGTTCAAACTGATAAACTTAATTTTTTTTTAACAAATATTCACTAATGTTGAATTTGATTCCTGCAACACAGTCCAAAAAAGCTGGGTCAGGGTCATGTTTACTACTCTGTTACATCACTTTTCCTTTTAACAACACTCAACAAGCATTTCGGAACTGAGGGCACTAATTGTTGAAGATTTGTAGGTGGAATTCTTTCCCATTCTTGTTTTATGCATGACTTCAGTTGCTCAGCAGTCTGCTCCACTGTTGTATTTTGTGCTTCATAATGCACCACACATTTTCAGTGGGAGACAAGTCTGGACTGCAGGAAGGCCAGTGTAGTACCTGCACTCTTTTCCTACAAAGTCACACTGTCCTAACACATGCAGAATGTGGCTTGGTATTGTCTTGCTGACATAAGCAGGGATGTCCCTAAAAAAGTCATTGCTTAGATGGCAGCATATGTTGCTCCTAAACCTGTATGTGCTAGGGATGCAAGTTATCGACTGATTCATTAATTGTTAATTGATTCATCTTATCGATCGATTAACGATTAATTGATAAGTGGCAATTTTCCTGAGAATCTGAATTTCTTTCGGTTCAATACGGTCTTTCTGTCTTTAACATCCATCCATCCATCTATCCATCCATCCATCGTCTTCTGCTTAATCCTTTTCGGGTCATGGGGGGGCAGGAGCCTATCCCAGCATCTTTGGGCGAGGGGCAGGATACACCCTGGACAGATCCCCAGTCCATCGCAGGGCCAACACAGAGAGACAGACAACCATTCACTCTCACAGTCATACCTAAGGACAGTTTAGAATCCCCAGTTTGATGCCAATTAACTTAACTTGCATGTTTTTGGCATGTGGGAAGAAACTGGAGAAATCCTGGAGTAAAACCAAGCAGACACGGGGAAAACATGCAAACTCCACACAGACAAAAAGTTAATTACTGTTTTTGATATACTGAATAAAACATGAACATCATATTCCTCAATGACTTATTGTACCATTTACATTTTTTTTTTACTACAGACAATGGCATTTTTTGTAGTTTAATAAATTTTGTACTGTATAGTGTGTACTATGTGCTGGTACATCTCAGTAAATTACAAATGTCACGATTTTTAATATCAACCATTTATCTTTTTTAGTTATATTACAAAAAGTAACTTTCATGTTCTAATTTACTGAGATGCACTAGGAGACTGTTTTAACAGTAAAATAAATTGGGAGCTGCTTCATCTGTTGCATGTTAAACAGTATCACAGTACCCCAGAAATCCAGACAAGCCCAGAACGATCTGGGCTCCTCTGTTGTCTGTTACCTCAGTGGCAACTTGAGTCCAGTCTGCTTTTCCGTGTTGTGGCACAGGAAAGGGGGAATGGGTTTTGCGCCTGTGACATCTTTTTCTTTGCTGCGGTCAGTTTCTCTGCTATGTTAATTTGAAGCAGGTGGGGCTTCAAGCTCGTGTGCCATTGGAACTTGTTGTGGTGCTCCAATGTAACCTGGAAGGGCGAGTTTTTTCGCTCTCCACAGCGCATGCGCTCTGGGGGCTTGGCGTCTTATGTTTTTTCGGGTGAAATGTGGCAGTGGGTGACTGCGTGAGCCCCCGCCTGGACGCCACTGCATTTCATAGAATAAGCTCCCATTGAAAAGGACTGCTGAGTTATCAATTAATTGACAACTAATTTAATTTAGTCAACTAAATTCTTGTCAACAATTAATCAAAAGTCAATTAATCATTAACAATCCCTAGTATGTACCTTTCAGCATTACCGGTGCCTTCTCAAATGTGCAGGTTACCCATACCATGGGCACTAGCACACCCCCATAGCATAACAGATGCTGGCTCTTGAACTTTATGCTGATAACAATCTGGATGGTTGTTTTCCTCTTTAGCCCGGAAGACACAGCATCCATGATTTCCAAAAACAGTTTGAAATGTGGACTCATCAGACCACATCACACTTTTCCCTTTTGCATCAATCCATCTCAGATGAGCACGAACCCAGAGAAACCAGCAGCGTTTCTGGGTGTTGTCATTATGTGGCTTTCACTTTGCATGGGAGAATTTTAACTTGCACTTGTTAACTGGCAATGGTTTTCCAAAGTGTCACTGAGCCCCATGGTAATATCCTTAACAGAATGATATCGGTTTTTAATGCAACTGAGGGATCAAAGATCAAGGGCATTCAGTGTTGGTGTTTGGCCTTGCTGCTTAATGTGCAGAAATTTCTCCAGGTTATCTGAATCTTTTGATTATATTACAGACTGTAGATGATGAAAATCCCTAAATTCCTTGCAACTGTACATTGTAAACATTCTTAAACTGTTGGACTATTTGTGCATGCAGCTGTTCACAAAGTGGTGAACTTCACTCCATCCTTGCTTGTGAACGACTGAGCCTGTCACAGGGGCCCCTTTGGGACATGAAGCAGGACTCAGGTGCATGGCGTTTTCTCTGCATTTTTATTAAAGGGCAAAATAGCACATAAATTCAGCTGGTGGGCTGGAAGACAAAACAAGGCAAAAACAAGGCAGAGCAAGGCTAGGCAGAAGCGTGTACCTCACGCATGATAGAGAAGGACACCACTCCTAACTATGGCGCAGTGTCTATTGAATAAGGCATGGTCAATCATGAACATCAAAATCAGCTGAGGGCAATCAGAAACAAGCAATCAAGATCCAAGCAAAGCAGAACCCAGAAATGAACAGAAACACAGTTAAAAAAAAAAAAAGACAACTAGAACTGAATAACAATGCAGAACATAAAGACCACAATAACAATAATACTAACACAACAGAGAAATAAATTGCAAATTCTAAGGAACATAAATAGGGAAAATAAACACAATGACCAAACTAAAGCTGAGGCAGGGATAAAACATGAATGAAAGGAAACACAGATAAACATAATAAACTTAAGGTGAAGACATGGGCTGAACTCATGTCCCAGTAATTACAGAAAATGCAAAAATAAGTAGAAAACGAGAACATGAAAACAACTCATGTCCAAACCCTTACAGGGCCTTTTGGGGATGCTCTTTTTAATACCCAATCATGACACTCACCTGTTTCCAATTAGACTGTTCACTGGTGGAATGTTCCAAAAAGGTGTTTTTTGATCATTCCTTAACTCTCCAGGTCTTTTCTTGATGTTCTCCCAGCTGTATTTGGAATGTGATGCATGGATCAAATTCAACTAGAAAAGCACTTGGAGAGAGCAGACCTCCGCCAAGTACCTCAGTTCCCCCTAATATTGGGATTTTCCCCAAATATAATAGTCCTACATTTATTTTATCTATATTTTCAGATTCCTTGACCATGAAAACATACCTTTAGCAATTGGATTCACATTGATATCTTTATTAGTTCAGTAGTTATTGACAAAAAACACTTTTTCGGTAATGGCGGTTTTCTTCTGGATATAGCTCCATAGCTTTCGAAGATACAACAGATCCATTGGCACACTACTGATTCGTCAGTGTCTTGGCTATATTTTGGTGTTTGTTGTATGTTTATATCTTAATTTGTTACCTTACAGTGATGAAAATTCCAAAGATCCTCTGTTATTTCCTGTTCTGGATGACAGTATCCAGATTTTTTGCAGGATACGGATCAGTCTTTGATATTTCCTAGAACCTATTGGGATCTTATCCTGTATTTTTTTGGCAAGCGTCCTGACCATTTATTGTGGAGTTATATGCACATATGGTCAAAATGGCCCTATCTCGCAATGATAAAGAATCCTTTAAAAAATTCTTGGATCCAGACGGTGATCCAGATCACTCCCAAAATCTAATCATATCTTCCTTGTCCCATTTGGGACTTGTCCTGAAAATTTCGTCAAAATCCGTTCATAACTTTTTGAGTTATGTTGGTAACAGACAGACAGACAAACAGACAAACAAACCCCGGTAAAAACATAACCTCCTTGGCGGAGGTAATAAGAGGGACTATTTGCAACAAAACAAAGTTTGTCAGTTTGAACATTAACTAGCTTGTCTTTGTAGTGTATTCAACTGAATACAGATTGAAAACGTTTTGCAAATCATTGTTTCTTTTTTATGTTTTACACAATGTCCCAACTTCAGTGGAATTGGGGTTTATACTTAGTCACCATTGTAGATAGGATAGGTATTTTCATATTTAATAATACTGTGCCACATCTAAAATATGTGGGCTTTAATTTCATTAAATGCAATTTCTTTGATATTAAAAGTGATTTCAATAACATTAAATAGTCTGTAATACAGTAATGTAAAGCACATTTTCTTGACTAACTGTCATTGCCTTTTGTCATCAATCCAACTTCCCATCCTGTTGTCAGAAAACAGCAGCAGACACTAATCATCTGCCACTGGTGAACACAGTAATCACCATCACAAGATGGTGCAACACAGTCTCAGGATTGGACTATGTATTCCATCCATCCATCCATCCATCCATCTTCTACCGCTTTTCCGGAGGTCTGGGTCGCGGAGGCAGCAGTTCAAGCAGAGAAGCCCAGACTTCCCTCTCCCCAGCCACCTGCTCCAGCTCTTCAGAGGGGATACCAAGGCGTTCCCAGACTAGCTGGGAGACATAGTCTCTCCACCGAGTCCTGGGTCTGCCCCGGGGTCTCCTCCCAGTGGGACGTGCCTGAAACACCTCAAGTGGGAGGCGTCCAGGAGGCATCCTAATCAGATGCCCATACCACCTCAACTGACTCCTTTCAATGTGGAGGAGCAGCGGTTCTACTCTGAGCCTCTCCCGGATGACTGAGCTCCTCACCCTATCTCTGAGGGTGAGTCCAGCAATCCTACGGAGAAAGCTCATTTCAGCCGCTTGTATCCGCGATCTCGTTCTTTCGGTCATTACCCAAAGCTCGTGACCATAGGTGAGAGTAGGAACGTAGATTGACTGGTAAATCGACAGCTTTGCCTTAGAACTAAGCTCCCTCTTCACCACAACAGACCGGTACAACGTCCGCATCACTGCAGATGCTGCTCCAATCCGTCTGTCGATCTCTCGCTCCATTTTCCCCTCACTCGTGAACAAGACCCCAAGATACTTAAACTCCTCCACTTGGGGCAGGAGCCTGTCCCCAACCCGGAGAGGACAATCCACCTTTTTCCGGCTGAGGACCATGGACTCGGACTTGGAGGTGCTGATTCTCATCCCAGCCGCTTCACACTCAGCGGCAAACCGTCCCAGCAAGAGCTGTAGGTCATTGCTGGATGAAGCCAACAGGACAACATCATCTGCAAACAACAGAGATGAGATCCTGTGGTCACCAAGCATGACACCCTCCATTCCCTGGCTGCGCCTAGAAATCCTGTCCATAAAAATTATGAACAGGACCGGTGACAAAGGGCAGCCCTGGCGGAGTCCAACTCTCACTGGGAATGACTCTGACCGAGTGTTGGCAATGCGAACTAAACTCTCACAACGGTCGTACAGAGACCGAATAGCTCGTAACAACAAGCCCGATACCCCATACTCCCGAAGCACCCCCCACAAAAATCCACGAGGGACGCGGTCAAATGCCTTCTCCAAGTCCACAAAACACATGTAAACTGGTTGGGCAAACTCCCACGAACCCTCAAGAATTCTCGAGAGGGTAAAGAGCTGGTCCGATGTGCCACGGCCAGGACGAAAACCACATTGCTCCTCCTGAATCCGAGGTTCGACCAACGGCCGGACTCTCCTCTCCAGTACCTTGGCATAGACCTTCCCAGGGAGGCTGAGGAGTGTGATCCCTCTAAAGTTGGAGCACACCCTCCGGTCCCCTTTTTTGAAGAGAGGAACCACCACCCCGGTTTGCCATGCCAAAGGCACTGCCCCCGACCTCCACGCAATGTTGCAGAGGCGTGTCAACCATGACAACCCAACAACATCCAGGGCCTTGAGGTACTCGGGGCGAATCTCGTCCACCCCCGGGGCCCGGCCACCAAGGAGATTTTTAACCACCTTGGCGACCTCAGCCCCTGTGATAGGCGAGTCATCCCCCTCGTCCCCAAACCCTGCTTCCTCTGTGGAAGGCGTATCAGTGGGATTGAGGAGATCCTCGAAGTATTCCTTCCACCGCCCGACGATATCCCCAGTTGAAGTCAACAGTGTCCCATCCGCACCATACACAGTGTGGACGGGGAGCTGCTTTCCCCTCCTGAGCCGCCGAACAGTTTGCCAGAATCTCTTTGAAGCCGACCGAAAGTCTTGTTCCATGGCCTCACCGAACTCCTCCCATACCCGGGTTTTTGCTTCAGCAACCACCCGAGCTGCACTCCGCTTGGCCTGCCGGTACACCTCAGCTGCTTCGGGAGTCCCACAAGCCAACCAAGCTTGATAGGACTCCTTCTTCAGCTTAATGGCCCCCCTCACCACTGGTGTCCACCACTTGGTTCGGGGGTTGCCACCACGAGATGCACCGACCACCTTGCGGCCGCAGCTCTGGGCTGCCGCTTCAACAACAGAGGTGGAGAACATGGCCCATTCAGACTCCATGTCTCCAGACTCCCTCGGAATGTGGTTGAAGTTCTTCCGGAGGTGGGAGTTGAAGACCTCCCGGACAGGGGCCTCAGCCAGACGCTCCCAGCACACCCTCACTATACGTTTGGGTCTACCAGGTCTGAATGGCTTCCTCCCCTGCCATCGGATCCAACTCACCACCAGGTGGTGATCAGTTGACAGCTCTGCACCTCTCTTTACTCGGGTGTCCAAGACATACGGTCGCAGGTCTGATGATACGATAACAAAATCGATCATCGACCTGCGGCCTAGGGTGTCCTGGTGCCAGGTGCACATATGGACACCCTTATGCTTGAACATGGTGTTCGTTATAGACAGACTGTGGTTAGCACAGAAGTCCAATAACTGAACACCACTCGGGTTCAGATCGGGCAGGCCGTTCCTCCCAATCACCCCCCTCCAGGTTTCACTGTCGTTGCCCACGTGCGCATTGAAGTCCCCCAGTAGGACAATGGAGTCTCCAGGAGGAGCACCCTCCAGCACCCCAGTCACAGACTCCAAAAAGGGTGGGTACTCTGAAACATCATTTGGTGCATAGGCACAAATGATGGTCAGGACCCGTTTCCCAACCCGAAGGCGCAGGGAAGCAACCCTTTCGTCCACCGGGGAAAACTCCAATATAGAGGCAGCAAGGTGGGGCGATACAAGAATACCTACCCCTGCTCGTCGCCTCTCGCCCGGGGCAACTCCAGAAAAGGCCAAGCTCCAGCCCCTCTCCAGGAGACTGGTTCCGGAACCGGAGCTGTGTGTTGAGGTGAGGCCGACTATATCTAGCCGGTATCGCTCAATCTCGTACACCAGCTCAGGCTCCTTCCCCACCAGAGAGGTGACATTCCACGTACCAAAAGCCAGTTTAGAAAGCTTGGGATCAGTCCGCCAAGGTCTCCGCCTTTGACTGCCACCTAATCCACATAGCACCGGACTTCCATGATCCCTCCTGCAGGTGGTGAACCTACTGGAGGGCGGACCCATGTAACTCCTTCGGGCTGAGCCCGGCCGGGTCCCATGGGTGGAAACCCGGCCACCAGACGCTAGCCTTCGAGCCCCTCCCCCAGGCCTGGCTCCAGGGTGGGGCCCCGGTAACCCCATACCGGGCGGGGTACACTGAATCCTTGATATACAATTTATCATGAGAGTCTGTTGGACTATGTATTCCAAGATTTCCAAAAGGTGAAAAGCGGCACTATTTTTATGCATTTTCATGAGATTTGGCTCTTCAGTATGATAAACAAGAATAGCAAAGCTTCATTTTTTTACTAAAATGTATTATCAAATCAAATCAAAATCAATTCAAATCAACCTTTATTGTCATGTTGCTGTACATACAACTGTAGTTGTATGTACAGCTTACAGTTTAAAGTGATAATAACTACCTATGTATAAAACTACCTATGTATAACTACCTATGTATAACTACCTATGTATAAAATACCAATTAAAGTGGCTGAGCGAGTCAAAGTGGCTACATGAAACTAACTAGAACTATAATATACATAGATAGCTAGATAGATAGATGTACTTTATTGATCCCAAACTGGGAAATTACAGTGTAACAGCAGCATGACAGTTGACGGCCAAACAACAGAAACACACACATGACAGACAAGGGGATTACCCATGGAGAGTGAAAACTAACACGATTATAGAACCTATATACATCATAGCTTAATATATGATGACCTGTATAAACACATGAATCATCCCATTGCACAAAGAAGGACTATCAGGAGCAGAGTGAAATGTGAGGTACCAGTTAGTCTGTAAGGTGCAGTGTGGCAGCACAACTATGACCAGAATGCAACATCATAGTGAGTTATTGTACAGTGAAATTGCATGTGGCAGGAAAGATTTCCTGTACCTGGCTGTTGGACAATGAAGCTGTAGTAGTCTACTGGAGAAAGTGCTTCACTGTCTATCTAGTGTGTGGTGGAGGGGGTGTTCAGGATTGTCCATGATGATTGCAGTTTATTTAGTGTTCTCCTCTCCACCACTGTCTCAAAGGTCTCTGGTCTGAGACCAATTACAGAGCCAGCCCTCTTGATAATCTTGTCAAGTCTGTTGGTGTCTCTGGCCCTGATACTGCTACCCCAACAGACCGCAGCAAAGAAGATGGCGCTGGCGACAACAGTCTGGTAGAAAAGCTCCAGCATCCTGCTGCACACGTTGAAGGATCTCAGCTTTCTCAGGAAGTAGAGTCTGCTCATCCCCTTCTTGTGCGCAGCATCGGTATTGGATCTCCAGTCCAACCCACTGCTGATCCTGACACCCAGATATTTGTAGTCCTCAACCACTCCCACATCCTCCCCCCCTAATCTGTAGTGGCTGAAAAGGGGCCTTCCTCTTCCTGAAGTCAATCACCATCTCCCTGGTCTTGCTGACATTCAACCTCAGGTGATTCTGCTCCGTCCACTCCACAAATCTGTCTACCAGTGCCCTGTACTCCCCCTCCTTTCCTCCTCTTATACACCCCACATACATAAATATACATAATGTCCATAAGGTGCAGATGTATGTATGAAAGATTCCAGCTCAGCTGTTAAGTATTCTAACAGCTTGTGGAAGGAAGCTGTTAATCAGTCTGGTGGTTCTCCTCTGATGCTCCGGAATCGTTTGCCAGATGGCAGCAGTTCAAAGTGTACATGCAGAGGGTGAGAGTGGTCCTTGACAATGTTCAGTGCCCTGCTCCTACAACGGCTCTGCAAAAGTTCTTGGACAGAGGGGAGGGAAACTCCAATTACCCTCTCAGCTCCCTTGACTATCCTCTGCAGGGCTTTTTTGTCTGATATACTGCAACTGGAGTACCATGTTGCAATGCAGTACGTCAGAACACTATTCAAACAGGGAGAGAGGCCTGTTTGAGTTTCCTCAAGAAATGCAGTCTCTGATGGGCCCTCTTCCTGATCCCCAAGGAATTCTTGCTCCAGGTCAGGTCCTGCGAGATCTGCACTCCGAAGAACTTGATGTTCTCCACTCTCTCCACCGAATTGCCGCTGATGCTGAGAGGAACATGTTCAGGCCATGACCGCCGGAAGTCAATAATCATCTCCTTTGTTTTGTCCACGTTGAGCACCAGATTGTTCTCCCTGCACCAGCCCTCCAGGTCTCTAACTTCTTCCTTGTACAGAGATTCCTCATCCCTCTGAATAAGTCCCACCACTGTGGTGTCGTCCACAAACTTAATAATCTGGTTCCCCTCATGTGTGGACACACAGTCATGTGTTAGAAGTGTAAACAACAGTGGACTGAGTACACAGCCTTGAGGGGATCCAGTGCTCAGCGTGATGGAGTTGGAGATGTTGTTTCCAACATGGACAGACTGAGGTCTCTCGGTCAGGAAGTCCAGGATCCAGAGACATCTTCTTTTTCCTTATTGTCATTCAACCGTACAACCAATCATGTACAGCAGAACGAGATTGTGCTTTACCTATCTACAGTGTAAATCACACACACCCCAAGTGCAGAATCAGAGGGCCGCTGCCATACAAGCGCCGCCACAGAGTTCCCTCCTCCATTCCATTTATTGTTGAGCACCAAGCTGGACGGCAGGAAGTTCCACTTTTTATATGGTCTTCGGCATGACCCGGCTGGGATTTGAACCCCTGCCTCCCGAGTGTGGGGTGGATGCTCTACCAACTGAGCCACCACTCTGGCATGTGGCAATGTTCAGACCAAGAAGGAGTAATTTCTCCATCAGTCTCTGGGGAATAATGGTGTTGAATGCTGAATTGAAATCAATGTACAGGAGTTTGGTGTAGGTGTCTTTCTGATCCAGGTGGGTGATGACAGAGTGCAGGGTGGTGACTATGGCATCCTCTGTGGAGCGATTTGAACGATACGCAAACTGGAGCGAGTCATGTGATACAGGGAGGCAGGCTGTAATGTGTGGTTTGACAAGCCGTTCAAAACACTTCATCACAATTGGTGTCAGTGCGACAGGACGATAGTCATTCAGACAAGACACAACTGGTTTCTTTGCCACCGGTACTATGGTAGAGGTCTTAAAGCATCTGTGAACGATGGCCTGACTCAAGGAGATGTTATAAATGTCAGTCAGGACATCTGCCAACTCACTCGCACAGACTCGGAGCACACGTCCCAGGATGTTGTCCAGACCTGCAGCTTTACGTGGGTTGACCCTTATTAGGGTCCTCCGTGTGTCTGCTGCGTTGATGGTGATAGCTGGCCCAACAGATGGTGGAGATGGGCCAGCCCTCCCTCTGATTGTCGGGTTTGATGATTCAAAATGAGCAAAGAAGTTGTTGAGCCTGTCTGGAAGCGAAGCGTCATTATCATCGACCCATCATCATCACCCGTCATCGACTGTGTCACGGAGGTGTCCCTGGATTTTCTCCGCATAGGCGCGTTTCGCCGTCTTAATTCCCTTTGAGAGCGCAGACCTAGCTGAGCGGAGGGCAATCCTGTCCTCCGCTTTGAAGGCTGCATCTCTGTCTGTGAGCAGTGAGCGCACCTCTGCAGTTATCCAGGGTTGATAGTTGCCCCGTGCAGTGAAGGTCTTCACTATAGTGACATCCTCTGTGCACATCGCGATGTAGCTGGTGACCGTTTCAGTGTACTCCTCCACTTCTGTCCTGTCTCCCTGGGAGGCTGCTATTTTAAAAACCTCCCAGTCTGTATGCAGAAAACAGTCCTGAAGTGCCAAGGCTGCACCCTCTGGCTAAGTCCTGATTTGTTTCTATCATGCACCCTCCTTAACTGTAAAACAAAATTATAGTCCAATATGTCCTCTGTTCTACAGGCACATACTCCTACCACAGTTTAATCAGGGCCAGCTTCAATTTAAATTTTTATCATTTGATCTGTAAATCCAAGGGTAAGAGGCATGAAAGGTGCTGAGTGGGTCAGGCTCTGGCAGAGATTACACTGTAAGTCTCTACACTAATACTACAACAAAAGGAGAAAGCAGGCTGCAAATCATTCAGAATAAAAGTGGGGATATTTTATAGCGTCCATATGAGAACCGTGTAATGCTGTGCTCTGGACATCTGTTACAGATAGAACTGACAGAAGCACTCAATTTATCCAACCGTAAACAACAGAGGAGAACAGAAGATCCTGATTAATCTGTAAAGGGTTCAAGTGAAATACACGATGTCAGCTTTAAACTGTCAACATGAGTCAGATTTCTCTAGGGATAGATGTCATTATCTATACTTTTATTTTATCTCGCAAGATTACATGTTCTACATACATTTGTAATTTTGGCCAGTGTGTGTGTGTGTATTTGTGTTGTTTTTGCTCTGTTATTCATTCATTTTAGATTTCACATGGAGCACCTGTGCATACACTAATACAGTGTTTGTCTTTCTCCTGCAGCAAATAACTGATAGCAAAGATTACTGTAAATCTGTCAGTGCTTTCTGCAGGTGCTAATGAGCAAAAATATGTGTACAAGGTGCATATACAGTATATATTATACATATATACACACAGTGGCTAAAGTAAGTATTGAACATGCCACCATTTTTCTCAGTAAATATATTTCTAATGGGGCTACTGTAATGAAATGTTCACCAAGTGTCAGTAACATCCCCTACAATCCACATATGCAAATAACTTAAACAATAGGTGCTCATAAATTGTGAGTAATAATGCGAAATGACACAGGGAAAAAGTATTGAACATGTGAAGAAAGCTGGGTGCAGAGGCATAGTAAGCCAAGAAACCAGTTGAAATCTATCAATAATCCTCCCCCTTGTCAGTGCAAAGCCATATCAGCTGGTTCAGTCCAAACTGATATCCTTTACCAAGGTGTCTCATTATGAAGGTGTCACACAAGAAACATTCATTCACATTCACATTCATTCACCACATTCACATTTCATGGAGGTAAAAAGCAAAGGGCTCCATCAAGATCTTTGCAACCTTATTGTTGCACAACATAGTGATGGCACTGGTTACAGAAGGATTTCTAAACTTCTGAATGTTCCAGTGAGCACTGGGGCAATAATCTGGAAGTGAAAAGAATATCATTTCACCATAAACTGGCCACAACCAGGTGCTCCCCGCAAGATTGCTGACAGAGGAGTGAAAATAATTATCCAGAAAGCTGCCCAAGAGCCAAGTATCACTTGTGGAGAGCTTCAGAAAGACCTGGTACAATTTTTCCAAGAAAACAATAAGTAATGCTTTCAACTGTCATGTCCTGTATGCATGCTCACCACGGAAGACTGCTGAAGAAAAAGCATGTTGAAGCTTCTTTAAAGTTTGCTGCACAAGCCTATTAAAGACTGGGAGAACATAGTCCGGTCAGATGAGACCAAAACTGAACTCTTTGGATGCCAGAACACAGCATATCTGGAGGAGATATAGCATTGCATATCACCACAAAATCACCACACCAGGACAGGTAGGAAGATCATGGTGTATGGCTGTTTTTCAGCGTACAATACTGGCAAACTTCATATAATTGAAGGAAAGATGAATGGGGAAAATGTACCAAGATATTCTTGATAAAAATCTACTCCCATCTACCAGGATAATGAAGATGAAATGAGGGTGGACATTTCAGCAAGACAATGATCCCAAAAACACAGCTAAGGAAAGTTGGTGTTGGAAAAAGAAAACAAAGCTGCTAGGATGGCCCAGCCAATCAACGGACTTGAATCGATTTGAAAATCTATGGGAAGAACTAAAGATCAGAGTTCATAGAAGAGCCCCAGATTTGAAGACTGTGTGGAAAAACTGGCCAAAATCGCACCTGAGCAATGCATGCAACTAGTTTCTCCATAGAGGTGTCTTAAAGTAGTCATTATCAACAAAGGCTTTTGTATGAAGTGTTAAATAACTTTCATTAAGCATGTTCAACATTTTTTTCCCCTTTGTCATTTCACATTGTTATACAGAACTTATATTATGGACATTTTTCTTTTTTTTATTTCTTTGTATGTATGGATTAGTAGGGTTGTTGCCAACATCTCATGAAAATTTCATGTCAGTAGCACCTTTAGAAATATATTTACTTTTTTCCTGGAAAGTGGAAGTTTGCATATGTCTGGAGAAGGAAGAATGAAGCCTACACTAAAAAGAACACCCTGCCTACAGTGCAGCATGGTGGAGACTCAGTAATGCTCTAGGTCAGGGGTGTCAAACTCATTCCATGGAGGGCCAAGACCCTGCATGTTTTGCTTCTACCCAGTGTCATCAGCAGGTGTTTTCACTGATCAGCAATCAGTGGGAAGAAACTCAGTGAAATCACCTGCTGAAGACACTGGGTGGAGGTAAAACCTGCAGGGTCTTGGCCCTCCATGGAATGAGTTTGACACCTGTGCTCTAGGTCCACTTCACATCCTCTGGCACAGGAAACCTGTGGCATGTGGCTGGCGAAACGAATTCAATCAAGTATCAGGAAATCCTGGGAGAAGATGTCTGTCAGGAAGCTGAAGCTTGGATGTCACTGGACTTTACGAACAGGACAATGATCCCAAGTATACCTTAAAGTCCACCAAGGCTTGGTTTCAGATGAAGTCCTGGAATATACTAAAGTGGCCATACCCCTAGTATGTAGAATCTAGTATTCTCGTATATATATATATATATACAGTATATATATACAGTATATATATATACTGTATATACTATATAGGTTTTCCTGTAGCCATGGACTTGGCACTTTCCCTCCTGGTGATGGCTCCCTAGTGATGGTGTTGCTTCCACACTTGGATCCTCGGTGCCCAGACATAAGTTTTACGCTGACAAAAGCTTCTTTGTGTGTGTGTGGGGGGGGGGGGGGGGGGAACTGTGTTTTATTTCAATGTGTGAAGCACTTTGTGTTTCATGTTTTTGTATGAAAAGTGCTATATAAATAAAGCTTTGATTTGATTCTATTTTTTTTTAATTCTTCATCATATTTCCTTTTTTTCTTGGCTTTTTTGTTAATTACTGCCCAGAATTTCTCTTTGCTCATCATTTTGATGGATAGAGTTTTAAAAATTAGATCATGATATAATTTTATGAGCACACACAGTGCGGAGCATTGTAGCTAGATGGAATAATATGTAGATATATAAACACACAGTGCGGAGCATTGTTGCTAGATGGAATAGATATATGAATATACTGTATAAACACACACAGTGCGGAGCATTGTAGCTAGATGGAATAAATATGTAAATATATAAACACACACAGTGTGGAGCACTGTAGCTAGATGGAATGAAACAGCACAACTGTCTACTTAGTTATCCTACATGGTATGATTATGTACCCATACATATTCTCACCCTCCATAGCGACCGGTATGTTCCTAGTTGTATACCGGAAGGGACCATTGTGTAAGTCTATTGCGTCTTTTGCATTCAAAACTATTAGGTTGTCACATCTTTTTGCTATCTCTGCGAGCAGCCCTGCTTAGGTTGTACAGTCTGACAGCCGTAGGTAGGAAGGACCTGCAAAACCTCTCGGTTGTGCACCTAGGATGATGTAGTCTGCTGCTAAATGAGCTCCTCAGTGCATTCAGTATGTCCTGCATAGGATGGAACTCGGACTCCAGCAGAGATGACAGTTTAGCCACCATCCTTCTCTCTCCTATCTCCTCCACTGGGTCAAGGCGCTGCCCCAGGACAGAGCTAACTTTCTTGATAAGCTTGTTCAGTCTCTTCCTATCGGCTGCTGTAATGCCACTGCCCCAGCAGACCACTCCAAAAGGGATGGCTGATGCCACCACCGTGTCATAGAATGTCTTCAGCAGCGCCCCTTGTACACCAAAAGACCTGAGTCTCCTCAGTAGGAACAGCCTGCGCTGTCCCTTCTTGTAGAGTGCGTCAGTATTGTGTGACCAGTCTAGTTTATTGTTCAGATGAACACCCAGGTACTTATAGGATGTCACCATCTCGATGTCTGTTCCCTGTATATTTACTGGTGCTGTGAGGGGTTGTCCTTGCCTGTGGCAGTCCACCACCAGCTCCTTAGTTTTCCTCGCGTTGATCTGGAGGCAGTTCCGATGGCACCAGTTTACGAAGTCCTGGATAAGCCCTCTGCACTCAGCTTCATCTCCGTTGGAGATGAGGCCAACGATCGCAGAGTCATCAGAGAACTTCTGTAGATGGCAGTGTGTTGTGTTGTGTGAGAAGTCCGCAGTATAAAGGGTGAACAGGAAGGAAGCCAAAACTGTTCCCTGGGGGGCCCCCGTGCTACCGATGATCGTGTCCAGGTTCTCACAAACTGAGGCTGGTTAGTGAGGTAGTCCAGGATCCATGATGACAGGTGCTGGTCCACCCCTGCGCACAGCAGCTTGTCCTTCAGGATCATCGGTTGGATGGTGTTGAAAGCACTGGAGAAGTCAAAGAACATGATCCTCACCGCATTCCCGGGCTTCTCCAGGTGGGACAGAGAACGGTGAAGGAGGAAGATCACCGCATCCTCCACCCCAATGCCATGCTGGTAGGCGAACTGGAGTGGATCCATCGCTGGTCCCACCAGGGGGCGGAGGTGAGCAAGGAGCAGTCTCTCCAGGGTCTTCATCATGTGGGACGTCAAGGCCACTGGTCTGTAGCTGTTCAGATCTTTGGGGTGGGAAGTCTTTGGTACA
The DNA here is from genome assembly GCA_020510985.1 of Pholidichthys leucotaenia. NCBI lineage: Eukaryota > Metazoa > Chordata > Actinopteri > Cichliformes > Pholidichthyidae > Pholidichthys > Pholidichthys leucotaenia. Next base: position 282,850,752 of record CM035849.1, read on the forward strand.
GGTACCACACAAGATGTTTTCCACAGCTGTGGTACCCTCCCCAGCTTCAGGCTCAGATTGAAGATGTGCTCCACAATCCCACACAGCTGGTCTGCACAGGACTTGAGGAGCTTTGCACTGATGCCGTCCGGTCCCGACGCCTTCCTCGCCTTGATCTTCCTCGGCTACGTCCTCACCTGGGTCTTAGTGAGGGTCAGGTTGGGGGGCTATGTGTTGGGAGTGAGGGGGTGTTGGTGGAGTGGGGAGTGGGCAGCAGGACTTGATGTCTTTAGAGGCAGCAGTGGTTGTTGTGTAGTCAGGGGGGAGGGCGGTTGGTCAAACTTATTGAAAAACAGATTCAGATTGTTCGCCCACTCCCTCCCCCCTCCCCCCCCCCGTGGTCTGGGGGAGGTATTCTGGAGCCCAGAGATGGTTTTAAGGTTTCTCCAGACCCCGCTGATGTCGCTCTGTTGCAGCTTGTCCTCCATCTTCTTCCTGAAGCTGTCCTTGCCTTCTCTGATTTTTTTTCCTCAGCTCCCTCTGTACGGACTTCAGCATCTCCCTGTTCCCCGACCTGAAGATCCTCTTCTTCTCTCTCAGAAGTGTTTTTATCTCAGGGTTGATCCAGGGTTTGTTGTTTGAGCAACACCGTATGGTCTTGGTGGGAACGGTGTTGTCCACACAGAAGCTGATGTAGTCTGTGATGGTGTGAGTGAGGCCATCGATGTCCTCATCATGTGGATCGCAGAGCTGCTCCCAGGCGGTGGTTTCAAAACAGCCCTTTAGAGTGTCCATTGCCTCCTCAGACCATAACTTCACTGTGCGCATGGCCAGAGGTTGTCTGTGCACTAGGGGTTTGTACATCGGCCGGAGATGAATCAAGTTGTGATTCGATCTCCCAAGTGGGGGGAGTTGTGATGAGGTGTACGCCTCCTTAGTGTTTGCGTAGAATAAGTCCAGTGTTTTATTGTCTCTAGTGTGGCATGTGACATACTGGGTAAACGTGGGTAGAATGGGAGACAGTGAAACATGGTTGAAATCGCCTGAGATGAGGAGAAGAGCATCTGGGTGTTCTGTCTGCAGCCTTCCAGTTACTGAATGGATGACGTCACGCGCTGTCCCAGCATTCGCCATCGGATTTGCATAAACAACAATGCAGATCACATGTGAGTATTCCCTCGGGAGATATGTAGGCCGCATGCTAACAGCAAGCAACTCAATGTCTTTGCTGCAGTGTCGTTGTTTAACAGTGATATGTCCCGGTCTGCACCAGTTGTTGTTAACATACATTATCACTCCACCGCCCCTTGCTTTGCCACTGTCTGATGTTCGGTCTGCCCGTATCGCGTGGAAACCCTCCAGTTCAATGTTAGCATCTGCTGCTAATTCTGTTAGCCAAGTCTCTGTTTATAGATACAGACTACACTCCCGGTATATTCTATCGTAGCGGGAGATAGCCGCTATAAATAAAGATGAACTGAACTGAATTGAAACTGAGTGCAAACACTGTCTACAAAACAAACATCTTGTTTTCATTCAATAATAAAAATTATTTATGGGACAGTTGTGGACTGAGATTTTTTCTAAAATTACAGTTACAAGGAAATGATTTAGTTGATCTCAATACAACACTGTTGGTGTACAAAGTATTAAAAAAAACTGTATTCAGAGTAAAATAACACAGACATTGGTATATTATGACAGGATGTATGTGTTCTTGGTATTAATTTCATACACAAAACCTGCCCCTATCCTGTTAGCAAATACTTGCTATTATGTTTGAGGAACCATTGATAAAATCTTTAAACAACACCTGACCACACAATTCCAAGAGCCACTGACTTTATCAGCCATCACTAGCAATTTGAAGCTGCATCACCTTACTCATTACCAGTGTTGGGCAAGTTACAAAAAAATAGTAATTACATTTACTAGTTAGTTCTTTTCAAAAGTAATTGAGTTACCTTACCAGTTACTGCATGATTAAAGTAACTAGTTACTTGGAAAAGTAACTTTCACGTTACTTTTAAATGCATACTTAAATCATCTTGCACACATAGCAAGATAATTTAATTAATGGATTATATTATGGGCTTATTAATGTCAGACTGAAAACAGACTGCTTCAGACAGAACTTTTAGGACATGTTCAGTCTGCTTTAAACTGCCTTGACAGCTCTTATTGTGGGAAAAATCTGAAGAAAATCAACATGATATTGCCAGTAATTTCTTCATTTTGGAGTGAGAGTTGGCAACACTGAATAAAGCTGTCCATGTTTATCTTACTGTTATGATATGGATTTAATCTAATGTGCAGTGAACCAAAGAAAGGTCCATTATCCACAGTCCAAATGTCTGCTGTGACAGAGACATGATCTAGTCCCTCCAATTCCTTTTGGAGATCAAAATCCAGTTTGGGATAATCTTTATCCAGGAAGCAAGTAAATGTGTTTTAACAGCTGTAGCATCATCTTGCTTTGGCTCATCAATAAAATTATTCTTCAGCTTAAAGACATTGTTTCACCCAGGAAAAGGACAGTCAAAAACTGCTTTTTCATCTCAGGACCACAGCTGAACTAACATTCCTTTGTTAAACCAGGCTCCAGAATTCCTCCTAATGCATTTCCTCCTGAACATTTTATGGAGGCCAATAAAATGTGAACAACGAACAAACCTTTGTGGAATGCCCCATGTGGCCTACAAAATATCCACAGCTCAACATTGCCCTCTACTGGCAACTCTGGGACATGCTGGATTTAACCAGTGAACTTTTTGACTACAATTCTTGTTACAAGACTCAATTTTCAACATTCTCTTTTTCAGGACACCATGGAAAAGCAAATGAACTCTGATGTTTGATGTGGACAATCAATACTGGGGTTGAAATATGTTAATCCTTGATTTTAAATATGTGCATGCTAAAATGTTTAAATGAATGTTTATTCTTGCATGTTAATTTAAAAGCACTAGTTATAAAGTTGCAGGAAACACTAAGGCTAGCTTAGACTTTATACATAAGTAGGTTAAGGAATCCCCAGTATACTGAAATTGTGTGTCAGTCTGCAAGGACCGGTATCAACCAATCATCACCCAACATATGCAGGGATCCAGCTCTCTCAATAGTATTGGTTGTTACAGACAGACAGCCTGTTTGTTTATTGGACTAAAGTTCTTAAAACCCACCCACGAAGGAAGACTATTGGTTTGAGCTTTTGTCAATCTGCGAAAACTTGGCTGAAATTATAAAAAAGAAGAGACACCCTCTCTTCGCCCTCTTTTCTCTTTTTCCACTACTTCACAGAAGATTACTGCAGAGGACTCCTGGAGATCACTACGGGAGAACAAAGAATAAAGATCTCTTCATTTGCCACAGAACAAAGGAGATTTCTCCCATGTATTTTAATGTTTTTCTTCAAACGTCTAGGAATTAATCCTTTTCTTTCCTGATCTCAAATCCTAATTCGGAGTCAAACTCCCGCTCCTAGGCGTCTCTTTTTATAACTTTTTCAGGTTAAACTTTCTTTAAACTCACTGTTTGTAATTTTGACTTTATGTCTATTTTTTTTTTTTAATTGACCACAGCCACCCTAGAAGCTAATTTCATCTCCACGAAGTCATAGAAATCTTTTGATTTTGCTATTGGATCAGATTCTGTAATTATTCTTGAATTCCCTTGTGAGAAGCCGGTGAGTTATGGAGGCCACCACGCGACACTGAAGAAATCAACACACCACGCTGGACCTCAGCCCATTGTGATCAACCCATCCAAAATCTCATCTTGTGACAATAAACTGGAAAGCCACCGTATATCTGCTGGCCAGATATTCTGGTTTTGGCGCTATCTACAAAAAGAAGAAAAGCTTGTAGAAGATGCCGAAAGAATACTTCAACACCAACCTGGGTCACGTGAGCTGCATTCTTTATTCATCTGCTGAGTAAAACATCTGAGATTTGAGAATAAATCAGTATCTGATCAGATGCAAAATTAAAGAGCAATTAACATAACTCTTCTTTTCCTTAAAATTCCGTTTTCATTTTCTTAAGAGTAATCCAGAATTTTCATATAATTAGTTTAATTTTCCCCATAAATTTGCATTCAGTTTTCCATAATCTGTTAACTTCAAACTGATCTAAATTCAGCTTACATTTTCACCCTGGTTCTGCAAATGTTCACATTGTTACCCTATCATTTACAAGTTTAATTTAATGATTAATGCAAATCATTTCCATGTCTTTTAATGATCATTTCTTTTAATAAATACCTGAACATGAGAGAAGTTGTTGGGAATTTATTTCATTCTGAGTCTAGTTTCAAAGCTCCCAGTATCGAATTCACTAAAATTTTGAGACTGATTATTAATTAATTCATTGAGTGATTAAACAGGTATAAAGTAGAAATTAATGATCAAAGTGCTCACTAAAGAGCTGAGCTGGTGCCCCATGAGTGTTTATGAACTTTTTATGCCTGATCATAATTTTTAATCACATATTGCTACACTTCAGTGGATCACTATTTCAGCAGTCTGATGGAAAGTTACTGTTTATATCACATCTTCAGTCTGTAACGACGGAGCTGGCAATCACTTGGTTTAATTCTTGCTGGGTCACAAACTTTCCAGATGCATACCTGTGCTTGAAATCCAGCTGTAGCTGTTGAGACAAGAGTATTTCCACTTTACATCCAGCCATTGCTGTTCAAATAGCGTAGATTCACTAACACTGCATTGTTAGCATAGCTAGCCATTACTTAGCACTAGCTTTGTCAGAGCTTTGGTACAGTTTCAAGAGCTTCTGAAGATTGCAGTGAGTCTCAACTGACATGTAGCTTCCAACCCACAAATATGCTTATGTGCGTAACCGGGACAAAGGAAAAATAATGTCTATTTCCACAAAAAAAGTAGCACCATCTTTTCCTCCGCTCAGTAGTGAAGACTCAGCTCTCTGCAACAGGTCACGTCGACTGACGGCTCGTCTCAGCTACGGAAGGGTCAGTTTGTATATTCATATCTATCCATATTAATAAAATGAGTAACGAGTAACGTATCTGATCAAATTTCAGTAACTGTACCACATTATTGAATTTTTAACCAGTAATTTTGTTATGAGGCACGTTACTACAAAAGTAGTGGCATTATAGTAACGCATTACTCCCAACACTGCTCATTACTCAACCACTTAGCAAATGTATTTATCATTTCACATGAGACACTGAATGTAATGATTTTATTACAAGCCCAAGAGCTTCTGGGGAACGGGAAACTCACAAATTTAAACCACTAATTCATGGGAAAATTTTTCTACAATTTTCAGTCCAAGGAAATTTTAACATTTATCATCAGGTAAAGCATGCTATTAAATACATAAATGGCGTGGACCTTTTAGCTTAAAGTTGCACAGAGAAAGATCATCTTTATTCCACAAGACCAAAGCACAAGGAATCAAAATGATGAACTCTATTGCTCATTAAGTGGGTTGAATTTAGCACTAGCTTCCTCAAGGCCAACACATTAACATACAGTAAGTGCTGTCTTAACCAAGCAGGGATTAACAAATACGTTATGGAAACAAGTCAGTAAAACTATTTAAGAAATCTTAGTTGTTAATACATCCCAGGACACATATGAGATTTTTGCCAAACATGCCTGCACAACCATATTGCACCATGGTATACTGTATATAAATTGTGCCAATAAAGAGGGATACTGTATAATAAAATGTGTTGATGTATAATAATTAACTTTTTATTGCTCTAAATCAGACTACAGACAAAACTTGGAAGGTATCTCTAATCAATGACTTAAAAATGAGAGGAAGAAAAACTATATGCAGAAGTCTAATATGGATAAATATGGATTAAGGCTCTGCATTCATATTTCATATTAAAGTGTAAAACCACGAGCAGAGGGCATTGTAAAATACTGCACTGGAATCACTTTGCTTTCAATAATAATTCATCAGGGACATAATAAATTTCAAATGAACACATCCACGCTTACTATGAAATATGCTTCCGAAAAAAGCAGATCATTGACCACAGTCTGTTAAAGTTGCACTCAGGTTATTCACAGTTTTGGCTTGAATGACTGACTCACTGCTGCTATTTCCCTCATATTCTGCTCTTGTGTAATAAGAAGAAGGCAAATTAGTAACAAACCTTTATGTGAATGGTGAGCACCAATATATGTAGACAGCAATGGTCCAGATGGAAATGTACAGCATTTTAATCTCATACGTAGATTTAAAAGATTAAAATATAATGAGGTCATGTTTCATTATGTTTCCAAGCAGCTGTGTTGCAGGAAACCTATTGTTTTTGTTCGTATTCTTCTTATTATTATTTTTCTCTGGTAAAAGTGCATGGAGAGCAAAAAAAGGTAATACGTGGAACCTTTCAAGTTTCCACATATTACCTTAGAAACTCTCCCCACTACTCAAAGACCAAAAATCAAATCACTGCATACATAGGGGATGCTATAATAAACAGTTTTGTTTTTGAGTTGATCATCATGTCCTGGTGGACTCTTCTTCACAAAGGCACCGTAGTATGTGGCTATGTTGCGGTGGTGGCTGTATTTTTTCAGCATGTTGATTTCTGCTTTTATCTCCTCTTCTTCCTTCCAATCTTGAGAATTGCTGGGCCTAGACTAAAAATTCTTTCATCATTCTATTTATTGAAACTGAAACCGTCTGCAACTTTTTGTCAGTGGTGGCAAATTCTGAAAATGACGTTTTCTGCACCATATTTTCAAAAATGTGTAAGTGAACTCAAAATGAACTCCATTCATCCAAATTGCTTGAAATTAAACAGAGATCATCTACAGACATTGATAATGAAAACTTGTTAAAATTATCCAAAAATGTAAATCTGTTTGGATTTTCTGGGCCAATCAAGTTGTCCAGTTTCTCTTTGGCATGTAGTTTGGGGTTTAACACCAGATATACTGATTCAAATTTGATGAAACTTCAGACTCACAATCACAACAGTATTCTTCAGCTAACCACCAGATTTCATGCAATTCTGTTAATGTTCAAAAACCATGTTTCTGAAATTGCTGGGTTTGAATCTTGCCAGGGAGAGCTTGTTCTTCTAAACAGCAACTGAAGTTCAGCATGGCTCTTCTGTACATTTTACAGCAGCACTATGTTAGATTTTCACCTCAAGATAATGTGCAAAATTATTCTGATGGTGCACCAAGATTTGATGGAGTGAATGCCACTTCATCCATAGCCTGAGTGCACCTACATTGCCTTCAACAACTCTTCTTTTGGTGTCATTACTGAGCAGAAAGTATGGTGCATCCGGAAAGTCTTCACAGCGCTTCACTTTTTCCACATTTTGTTATGTTACAGCCTTATTCCAAAAGGGATTAACCACTTGCACTCCGGGCAATTTTCCTAAAAATGCCCAAAAATAACGTGCCCAAAGTAAATCGAAAGCTGTTATTCAACCCTTTGCAGCATCTTCATGGGGTTGGTCTCATTTAAAAGAAAACACTTTGAATTTTTTGGCAAAAAAAAACATAATCTCTCTACGTGCTCCAGCCATTGAGTTACAGTCATCTAAACATACTGAACTTGAAGAAAAAAAAATTGGACACAGTGTTTTTTTGGATACAAATGCTTGTAAATAACACACAGCTGTCCGATCCGGCTGGAAAATGCAACAGAAATGTAGAACCAAGTGTTATCCAGCTGAGATCCAAATTTGGTAACAATACCACCAAAAATGAATATTTTACACAGCTTTGTTCTCAGGCTGTTCCCAGTCGTTATGGAACTGTGCCAAATTGTGCCAAATGGCACAGTTTGGAAAAACGTCTGTAACTTTTGAATAATTCAATGTAGAATCTTCATTTTAGGCTCTAATGAAAGATCACACTCAGGGCTGTGTCTGTCTGTGTGTGTGTGGGCGGGGGGTCGTCCCCCCCCCCCGCTACCAAGGACCAAATTCGGCCCTCGCTACATGACGGAATACACTCTTTTTTTTTTTCCTTGCATGTTTTCACAGCGGCTCCCCCCCCCCTCGCTACTGTGTGTGTGTGTGTGTGGGGGGAACCGTGAATGGACCGTGAACGCCCCCCCCCCCTCGCTACAGAAGAGGGCCATCGCTACATGATGGAATAGACTGATATGCTTCCCCCCCGCGGACCGGGGAGCGTTCGGACCGTGCCCCTCCCCCCGCTCCTCTTCTGCAGCGGGGTGGGGGGGCGTTCACGGTCCGAACATGGCAAATGAACCGTTTATCGCGGCGCACGCACTTCGTATTTCGTGCGCAGTACAGTTGTAATTTACCGATCAGTCAAAAGTCATTTTTGGATTACAGTTTTCAGGAATAAATAATAATTTAGCTTATAACACCTTACCTCTTCAAAGCAGCAGAGTCGTGGCGAACAGCTCTTCCCACGCGTCAGACGAACGCGACGCTGCTCCGCTCGTGGATCCCGATCAATATAATTCCATTATTGCCGTTTTGGTGAATGATTTACGACTTTTGTCGTCGGCCTCCGTCTATTCTGCTGGAATGAGTGCAGGTCCCACTTGTGGGTGTTCTCCATGGGTGAGCTGGGTCTGTAGGAGATTCGTACAGAGTCCTTCTGCAGCAGTAAATATCGCTTCACCCAGCCAGAATTTCTGTGCTTCAATTGGCTCCTGCGTTCACAGTAGGCGGGTCCTCCTTCCTAGATTTTCATTCATTGGTTCTTCAAGGTTTCAGAAACCCAATTCAAGGCTCTTATTAGTCGAATGAGAGGTCAATCAGATGAACTAATCTGTTCGCGGCTGTCTCTGCAGTTTTTTTTTTGAGTGGCGCTTGGACGCTACTACATCACCATCACCACCATCATGCGTCATGCGCACAAGGGCGCACGAGCGTGCTCTCGCGCGCCCTCGTGCGTCATAGGACGCAGAGACTTGCCCGCCCGCGGAACAACGGAGCGCAAGTGGTTAAATTTATTTTTTCCCTCACAATTCTACACATAATACCCTATAATGACAATGTCATTTTTTTAGATTTTTGCAAATTTATTAAAAATAAAAAACTAAGAAAGCACATGTACATGAGTATTCACAGCCTTTGCAATGAAGCTCAGAATTGAGCTCGGGTGCATCCTGTTTCCACTGATCATCCTTGAGATGTTTCTACAGCTTAATTGGAGTCCACCTGTGGTAAATTCAGTTGATTGGACATGATTTGGAAAGGCACACACCTGTCTTTGCACACACCTTTGCACTGTAGATGTGGCCTCAGTCTGTGGCCTCGGTCCCATCAGCAAATCACAGGGCATGACTTTAGCTACCAACAAAAAGCCCTGTCGTTGGCTATTGGGATTGGGGCCGTGGTCACCGTGGCTGTGGCTTTTTCAGTGTTTCTACAAGGAACAAGAAGGTTACACAGTGCCACTTTAAAAACTAATGTGTAGCAGAACTTAGGTTTTAAATGCTGTTGCTAAGCAATACAAGACCTTGAAGTCCACACCTTCTTGGAACCCAGTGATCGCCGCTTGCAGCTATGTTTCGTTTCTTGGCTTGTTCTTTACCAGCCTAGGTTCAAAAATGTGTGTATAAGTTGCACATTGACCCACCTTTTAAAAATGTGTAATATACAAAGTAGAATGGCTTTTTCCATGTATTTTACACATTTTGTATGTGAGTAGCTTTGCAAGTAGAGCCCTTTCTAGAGTTTGTGAAAACAAATACAGTCATGGGAAGTAGCTCAAACAGTGGAAAGTATTAAAAACAGCACCTTTCTGTGGTAAATTTATAAGTGGTTTAGATTTTACAAGAATTGAATCTGTCATGACTGGTTAGGTAATTCAGCCCACGTGCAAGGTGCAGCAACAAAGAGACAATCAAACAGTACACATGTTTCACGTCAAACAGGTTCATTTTGTCTTCTTTCAATTATTTATCCTTTTTTTTTTTTTCCTTTGAAAGACAAAAGTAAAATAGAAAGATGTCTTTACCTTCTTTACATGTTTCAACTGCACTGCAGCCTTCATCAGAAGAGTCAGCTGATTGCTGCCAGGTGACATTTATCAGCTGATTTTCGTAGGCGGGGCCAGCTCAGCAGATCTGTCAGATCCGCCGAAGGATTTGCAATGGGAGACCCACTATCAGCCATCATGAGCAGTTTTTTTATGGAGGATCTGGAAAATAAAGCCATCAATACAGCACCCACAATATGCAAACCCACCCTTTGGAAGAGATACGTAGATGACATTCTGGAAAAAATAAGGAAAGGACATACACAAGAACTCACTGACCATCTGAACAGTACAGACAGTACGGGGAACATAAAATTCACACACGAAGAGGAGGAAAATGGCACCATAGCCTTTCTGGACATGAAAATTCACCACAACGAGGATGGCAGCATAAAAATCACAGTCTACAGGAAACCAACCCACACAGATCAATACCTACTTTGGACATCGGAACACCCCACAGCACACAAGCTATCAGTCGTCAGGACATTATATGAACGAGCCACCATCATCACGGAACAAGAAGACAGACGGGAAGAGGAAAACCACATAAAACATGCACTTATACGCTGCCAATATCCAGTATGGGCCATAAACAAAGGGAAACAGCAAGTCAAAAACAAAGAAAATAAACAGGACACAAGACACAGAACAAAAGCTGAAATCAAAAACAAGGAAACCATAACTATACCATACATACGAGGGATCACGGAACCAATTCAAAGGATCATGAAAAAATACAAAATAAACACAGCAGTCAAACCACACAAAAAATTAAGACAGTTATTAGTACACCCCAAGGACAGAATAGAACAAGACAATAAATGCAATGTATTATATGAAATATCATGCAGATCATGTAACAAAACCTACATTGGAGAAACCGGAAGATTATTCACCACAAGAAAAAAAGAACACCAAAAGGAATGTGAGAAGGAAACGCAAGGACGGCTCACAAGATCACAAAAAGAAAAAGCAGAACAAGAAACATTAAAATCAGCTATATCGGACCACTGCAAAAGAAATAATCACATCATGGACTGGGACAACACAAAAATTATTGGATCGGAGAGCAACAGACACAAACGTTGGATCAAGGAGGCAATAGAGATCAGAAAGCGGGGAAAAGACACCATGAACCGAGATGAGGGGGCCTTTATGCTTTCTCACACCTGGGACCACATTCTCCAGAGACCATCTGACGGCGGGAGGCGGGGCCGGCTCGGCGGATCTGACAGATCTGCTGAGCTGGCCCCGCCTACGAAAATCAGCTGATAAATGTCACCTGGCAGCAATCAGCTGACTCTTCTGATGAAGGCTGCAGTGCAGTTGAAACATGTAAAGAAGGTAAAGACATCTTTCTATTTTACTTTTGTCTTTCAAAGGAAAAAAAAAAAAAAAAAAAAAAGGATAAGTACACATGTTTGAATGTTTTATTGAATATCAAAAACTGCACTGCTACAGAACAGTCACTCGCCAGAGGAATGGGCCTGTGGAGAGAGAACAAGAGCTGTAAGCAGAGGAATGGAGATAGGGAAAATGGGCAAGCCAAATTACCACTTACATGGGCTCCAAAGGAGCGCCAGAAGGACTCCAGCGGGGAATAGATGAACCAGCAAGGTAGGGGACTGCTGGTGGAGCCTGACCAGGTGGAGGTTACCGTTGTGGGAAAAGTTGTGGCAGGAGAGCGCGCACAGCCCTCAGAGACACACCCACACGATGGCAGCAACCTGCACAATGGAGAAAAAGCACACAGGTTAATAACTTCTTTACCGGTGTTGTGATGACTTGCTCTCTGTTCACGGCAGTATACCCAGACGAGCCAGTGTTGAGTCACGGAAGGATGCCTCCTTAAGTACGCTGGCTGATAAGAGGGTGCAGGTGTGATGATGAGCAGCGGAGAGATGAACAGGAAGGAGGGGGCGCGCTCTCGCTGCCCATGATAGAATTTGAACCTACCCCTTCCTATTACAACAACCTTAAGTAACAACGGTACCTCACTTTGGGCACCGTGAGAGTTACATGGTGTCCTGCAATGGACCATTGAGTCAACTGCATGCCTATAAACTTTTCAGCCCCCCTCATGTACCACTGATTTTCAACCACTGTGCTCATGAGAGTTTGTCAGGTTTGTGTCACGAGCTGGGGCTGGGATTCCTGCTGGACCCAGGCTTGTGACTTCTTCTGTACATTTATTTATTTATTGTATTCTTCTGCCCCTATTAATGCTATTCTGCCTCTCATTTTTCTCCAGTTGTGTTTCTGTTATTTTTTGCCATGTCTTGTTTTTGTAATGGTTTTTGGGTTCATGTTTATTTGCATTCAGTTTCAGTCCGCAGTGATTATGTTATTCTTTATTTGTATGTTGGTGCCTTCTCTGGGTTGACAGCTGTCAGGCAATTTCCGGGTTTTTGTTCTGCAGGGGGTGTCGCCTGTCAAGTTGTCAATCTAGCCGCTCCTCCCTCACTCATCCAGCTGACTCTAATCATCACTGTTTTCTCCTTGCCTGTTTTTGCGAGCCCACACCGGAGTTCATTTGTTAATCACTTCTCCGGACGCCGGACGATGGAGGAGCCTGTGGACTTGGAGGATCCTAACCCTGGGTCAGCATGGAGCCGACCCCCAGTTGCCATGCTGGAAGAGCCACCAGCATGGATGATTTCGTTTGGGGGCACCATGACTGCAACCACCATCATGCTTGCTGCGGGGTCAACCGCAGCAAAGCCAGCAGCTGAGATGGACCTTCCTAGGGCTGAACCCAAAGTATCATCATCAGCCGGATCGACGGAATCCTGGACGGCGGTGCAGCTTGAGCTCAGGCAAGTAATCTCTTTTATTTTTCTCTTTTCTGCCTTGGAGAGATCTTGCGTGGCTCTTGGTAAGGATAGCCAGGTGTAGCCGCCCTTTGTGCCTAAGCTGGCCTTGCCGGGCTCTGCTGCTGCCGGTGACCCCGAACCCCTTCTCTCTGTCTGTCTGAGCCTTCTCCCAGGGTCACCGGCGACACACCAACACAGCCAGAGGTCTCCAAGGGTCCAGGTTCACCGCTGGAGGTCATCATGAGTGCAGCTCCGACCCAGACCAGGTCCTCCGTGGGTGCAGCTTCCCCTCTGCCCAAGGCCGTCGTGTGGGTCCCTCCTCAGGTTGAGTCTCCGTGGGTGCTGAGTTCTGGCCGGGGACCAACATGGGTGCTGTGCCCCAGCATCAGCCCAGCAGTCTGTGCTTTTCTGGTGTGGGTCCTGGGCAGGCTTTTTTGTGCCCTCCTATCCTCTTCCCCCTACCACCCACCTTGAGTGGGTTATTGTGTGTTCCACCGGGGGGGGGGGGGGGGTTCTTTCTTTTGATGTTACATTGGAGTGTCTGGATTCCACCCCTTGAGGATGGTGCTCTGTCATGAGCTAGGGCTGGGATTCCTGCTGGACCCAGGCTTGTGACTTCTTCTGTACATTTATATATTTATTGCATTCTTCTGCCCCTATTAATGCTATTCTGCCTCTCATTTTTCTCCAGTTGTGTTTCTGTTATTTTTTGCAATGTCTCTTTTTTTGTAATGGTTTTTGGGTTCATGTTTATTTGTATTTAGTTTCAGTCTGCAGTGATTATGTTATTCTTTATTTGTATGTTGGTGCCTTCTCTGGGTTGACAGCTGCCAGGCAATTTCTGAGTTTTTGTTCTGCAGGGGGCGTTGCCTGTCAAGTTGTCAATCCAGCCGCTCTTCCCTCACTCATCCAGCTGACTCTAATCACCACTGTTTTTTCCTTGCCTGTTTTTGCAAGCCCACACCGGAGTTCATTTGTTAATCACTTCTCCTTGTACTTAAACTCTGCCATTACCCTTATTGTTTGCTGCTTCGTTGGATTAGTCTCCCGTATTCTCCTGTTTCTACAATTGTGCTGCTCATTCCCTCCGGAGCTTCCCACTTCCACTTGGGAGGGCGCATGCGCACGCAGCGACCAGCAGCTGTTGAAAAAATACGTCGTCTGTGTGTGTGTTTTTATGTACTTTTATATGTTTTTACGAAATCCTCTGTGTCGTTTCTGCCCTGGAGTGTTTGTGGACTGTATGGCGAAGCGCTCCCTGGTTCGTACAACATGGACTCCCTCCCCTCTTTTGCATTGCTGCTACTTTTCCTCCGGCTCTTTGTCTATGAGGTAAACGCGTTCAGCACCATGGCGGGCAGAATACATTATTCCAGGGACATGTTGCTGCATTTAAACACGATTGATGCAGCGGCTGTGATTAAGCCTAAGCCGCAACTGCCGGACTTTATTTTGAGAGACGGACATAGCGGTGAAAAGAGAGACGGCAGAAGGAAGCGCGGAAGACGTGGAGGTGTGAAATTGCGCCTGAGGAGATGTCAGTTTGGTAACATTCCTCTTCCTTCGATGATTTTTGGGAACGTACAGTCTCTGAGAAACAAGGTGGATGAAATTCAAGGGAATGTACGCTACCAGAAGGACTTTAAGAACTGCTGTGTCATGGCTTTCACGGAATCTTGGCTTACTGCGCATGACCGAGACACAGACCTGTGGATTGACGGCTTTGGAGCCCCGCTGCGCTTGGATCGGCAGGAAGAGGTAACGGGGAAATGTCAGGGGGGCGGCATATGTTTATACATTAATAAGCAGTACTGCACATCTGTCACGGTCAGAGAGCGCATCTGTACACCCGATGTGGAGCTGCTGTCTGTGTCACTACGACCCATTTATTTGCCTCGCGAGTTCTCCCAACTTTTCATCACAATTGTGTACATTCACCCGAGGGCAGACGCTGACTCCGCCTGCAGCACAATCTTTGATGTGATCCAGCAGCTGCAATCAATTTCTCCAGAGGTGCCAAACTTCATTCTTGGGGATTTCAACCATGTTTCTTTAAAGAAGACACTTAAAAACTTTTATCAGTATGTCTCCTGCCCAACCAGGCGAAAAAAGACATTGGACCTGTGCTATGGATCCATTGAGAGGGCCTATAAATCACTCCCCCTTCCTCCTGTAGGATCCTCAGATCACAACTGTGTACATTTGCTGCCCACATATAAAACTGTTCTCAGAAGAGGCAAGGTGGAGACCAGAGACATTGATGTGTGGACAGGAGATTCAGTGCACAGCCTCCAGGAATGCTTTGATTGTACAGACAGGGCGATGTTCACACTGTCCTGCGGGGATGATTTGGACTCTTTGGTGGACATCACATGCTCATACATGGCTTTCTGTAAAAATAAGATTGTTCCACGTAAACGTGTCAAAATATATCCCAACAACAAACCATGGGTTACAAAATCAGTTAAATCCTGCTTACAGAGGAAAGCACTTGCCTTTAAACAGGGGTCTGTTTCTGAGCTACAGGTTGACACTAAGGAGCTGAAGGCCGAAATTTTAAGAGCAAAACAGAATTATAAATCAGAGTTGGAAAGCAAGATGGCAGCAAAAAAACTTGGTTCAGCCTGGGCCAGTATGAAAACTATTGCAGGCCTCCAGAGCACAGAGCGCAGTAATCGTGTGTTTTTAGATGGTTTTAATTCAGACACAGAGCTGGCTAATGCTCTTAATTGTTTTTATGGTTGTTTTGACTCCTTTGATTTTAGCACTGAAACCCAAGATTTGAAACAGAAACTCAAAGACAATCAGCACTTTAATATTGAGGTGCAGGATGTTAAAAGGGGGTTCTGCGCTGTAAAAGTGAACAAAAGTCAGGGCCCTGATAATATATGTGGGTGCTTGGTAAAGTCCTGTGCACATGAACTGAGTCCTATATTTTCATTACATTTTCAATAAGTCCTTACAGACACATGTGCCTAAGATTTGGAAAGAAGCCGTGATTGATCCCATTCCAAAATCCAGCTGTCCTAAAACGGTAAACGACTTTAGACCAGTTGCTTTGACTTCAATTTTAATGAAAATTTTTGAAAAATTGGTCAGATGTGAGGTCCTAAAGCAGACTGAACATGCATTGGATCCTCTGCAGTTTGCCTATAGGCCTCACAGAGGAGTGGAGGATGCCACTGTCACTCTGTTTAACATGCTTTTTAAACATCTGGATTTTAATGGGACACACGCCAGACTTTTATTTGTGGACTTTTCCTCCGCCTTCAATACAATCCAACCTCATATCTTAGTTGAAAGGCTCCTGCAGCAATTTGATTTGAGCAATAATCTGGTGGGTTGGATTCTGGATTTCTTAAACAACAGGACGCAGAGAGTAAGGGTCAGTGGTACATTGTCTGACCTAAAGTGCTCTTCTACTGGCTCTCCTCAGGGGTGTGTGTTGTCACCACTAGTCTTCATCCTGTACACAAACATGTGTCGGAGCAGACATGACAACAGACACATTATAAAGTATGCTGATGACTCAGTTATTGTCAGTCTCCTCCAGGATGGTGAGAGTGGCCACGGCCCAGTAGTTGATGATTTTGTTCACTGGTGTGAGGATTCCTACCTGCAGCTGAATACGACAAAAACTAAAGACATGATTATTGACTTTAGGAGGAAAAATCCCAGGCACAAAGTCACCGTACTAAAAGGCCAGACCACCGAATGTGTACAATCCTACAAATATCTTGGGACGATTATTGATAGTAATTTAAAGTTTGAAGAGAACTGTGAAAGGGTGTGCAAAAAGGGTCAGCAACATTTGCGTTGCTTGAGAAAACTTGCACGCTTCCAAGTTGACCGAACCATAATGACAATGTTTTATCGGGCTTTTATTGAATCTGTTTTATCCTTTCCTTTAGTGTCATGGTTTGGTCAGATAAAACTGAAACAGAGGAAATCCTTGGATCAGGTAGTTAGATGGTCCAGTCGTTTGCTTGGTGAGCCACAGCTGAGCCTGACATCCCTGTACACCAGACAAGTACAGAGGATGGCTACCTCCATTTTAAATGATGACTCCCACCCTTTGCACTGCCACTTTCAGCTTCTTCCCTCCAGACGGAGGTTTGCTGTCCCAAAAAGTAGAACCCAGCACTACAAAAACAGCTTTGTCCCTGCTGCTGTCAAAGAGTTGAACAAGCTGTAAAAATATATTGCACATAATTTAGGTACCTATTTATTAACTCCATTTTATATTTACTTATTTTTGTAGGATGTTACTTGGGTTCTAAATATTTTATTGGGTTTTAGACCTTTGAGTTTTTAACCTCTTTGACTAGTTTTTAACTTTTAATATGACCCTTCTCTCTTACCTCTGGTTTTCTCCCATCTCTTTGTCTTTTTATACCCTGATTGATGGAGCCTTGAGTATTTTTATCATGTTTGTAGTCAGCTTCATATGTGCCTGTGTTTGTGTCTATGTTGAATGTAATTTGTGGCTTGTATATATGGATGTCACCAGACTGCAAAACAAATCTACCTACGGGTACAAATAAAGTAACCTGAACCTGAACCTGAACTCTGAGGCACATTTTGTAAGTTACTCCTTGTTTGTCATCTTTGTCTTTTTGGGCATATTTTGTCTGTGAAGTTTCTTTGTTGAATAAATGCACAAACACGGTTCAGCGTTTGGGCTGTCTCTTTGCCCTTCGCAGAGGCCCACATGACAGTGTGCTGTGGTAAATTGTCTAATTTCACTTACACAAGAGTTAGTTCCGATCAAGCAATTTGATTGGACAATAGGGATTCCAGGAGTTTACCATCCATCCATCCATCCATCTTCTTCCGCTTAATCCTTTTCGGGTCACAGGGGGCTGCAGCCTATCCCAGCATCTTTGGGCGAGAGGCAAGGTACACCCTGGACAGATCGCCAGTCCATCGCAGGGCCAACACAGAGAGACAGACAACCATTCACTCTCACAGTCATACCTAAGGATAATGTAGAATCCCCAGTTTGATGCCAATTAACCTAACTTGCATGTTTTTTGGCATGTGGGAGGAAACCAGAGAAATCCCGGAGTAAACTCACGCAGACACAGGGAGAATATGCAAACTCCACATAGATCACTGTTGGTCGGGGGCTAGGATCGAACCCAGGATCCCCCAGCCAAGGGTGAGTTGCTGTGATGCTGCAGTATACTATATTCCACAATAACTGCACTCCAACATTTCACTAGCTATATATCACTCCGCTTCAAAGGCGCAACTAGCAACAATTAATAACTAACAGTAATTTACTGTCAAGTCTTGTCAACTCTGTCCAGTCTTTAAGGTGAGAATTGTAATTGTGTTGGACACCTTATTTTTCACAGTCTGACCCAGAAGTCAGTTTACAGTCATACCCTTGTAGATATCTACATGCTGTTTCACATCTGTTTAAAAAATAGGCAAGTTAGAGATTGATTTATTGTCTTGACTAGCAAACCTCAGTACCTTTGTGGTGATGGACTCTTTATTTCATCTGAAAATGCCAAGAAAAAGCGAGCAAAGTATGCCAAAGCAAATTAGCCACCTCATAGGGCCTACAAACCTACCCATCAGGTAACCGGCATGTGTTGTAAACACTGACTAGAAAATATTTAATTTGTTTACATCTGTGTGAAATGACAATAGATGTATTCCTTACTATATGATGCTGATGAAGATGCTTAGTAACAGTTAACTGCAGGATGTGCTCAAACAGTTCTCCAGACTGAACCCGCGCAAGGCCCCCGGCCCAGACGACGTGTCTCCCTCCACCCTGAGACTCTGTGCGAAACAGCTGGCTCCTGTATTCACAGACATTTTTAACACCTCCCTTAAGTTATGCCACGTGCCGTCCTGCCTCAAATCCTCCACCATCATCCCTGTCCCCAAGAAGCCACGGATCACTGGACTTAATGACTACAGACCTGTAGCGCTCACCTCTGTAGTCATGAAGTCCTTTGAGCGCCTGGTCCTGTCCCACCTCAAGTCCATCACCACCCCTCTCCTGGACCCGCTGCAGTTTGCCTACCGAGCCAACAGGTCTGTAGACGATGCAGTCAACCTGGCCCTCCACTCCATCCTGCAGCACCTGGACTCCCCGGGAACCTACGCCAGGATCCTGTTTGTGGACTTCAGCTCCGCATTCAACACCATCCGCCCCGCTCTGCTCCGGGACAAGCTGTCCCTGCTCAACGTGCCTGACTCCCTCTGCAGGTGGATCATCGACTTCCTGACGGACCGGAGGCAGCATGTGCGGCTGGGAAAGACTGTCTCAGACTATACTAGCATCAGCACCGGATCACCCCAGGGCTGTGTACTTTCCCCCCTACTCTTCTCCCTTTACACCAACTCCTGCACCTCCAGCCACCAGTCTGTCAAGTTGATCAAGTTTGCGGATGACACCACCCTCATCGGGCTCATCTCCAACGGCGACGAGTCCGCCTACAGGAGAGAGGTGGCCCAGCTGGCGTCCTGGTGCAGCAATAACAACCTGCAGCTGAACGCTCTGAAGACAGTGGAGATGATTGTAGACTTCAGGAAAGTCACTACTCCTCTGCCCCCCCTCACCCTCTCAGGCTCTCCCATCACCACTGCTGATTCCTTCCGCTTCCTAGGCACTACCATCACCAGGGACCTCAAATGGGAGCTGACCATCAGCTCACTCATCAAAAAAGCCCAGCAGAGGATGTTCTTCCTGCGGCAGCTGAGGAAGCTCAAGCTACCCACCAAGATGTTAGTGCAGTTCTACACAGCCATCATCGAGTCCATCCTCACCACCTCCATAACCGTGTGGTACGCAGGAGCCACTGCCAGGGACAGACTAAGGCTGCAGCGCGTCGTGCGCACTGCTGAGAAGGTGATCGGCTGCAAGCTCCCATCTCTCCAGGATCTGTACATCTCCAGGACCCGGAGGCGTGCTGGCCGGATCATAGCCGATCCCTCACACCCTGGTCACGTACTGTTTGCCCCCCTCCCCTCTGGTAGAAGACTTCGGTCCATCCAGACTAAAACCTCCCGTCACATGAACAGCTTCTTCCCCTCTGCCATTAGACTGCTGAACACTAAGTGACTTATTGACTCTCGTGCACCATGTACAGCAGCTCAACCAGACTCATGTCAATCATCACTGTTTTCTTCCTGCATTACCGACTGCACTATATAGTTCTCCACAGTATCTGCTGCTGGCTAATATATATTTTAACTGTTGACCAGTATCACTTAATCTTATCCTACACTTTATTACATGTATAGTTTATTTCTCTTATCTTATCATGTTTAATGTTGCAGCATTGTACCGAGACAAATTCCTAGTTTGTGTACTACATGAACAATGGCAATAAACCTGATTCTGATTCTGATTCTGATTCTAACTGGGTACAAATAAAAGGGACTAGTGAGTGAGTGAGTGAGTGAGTGAGTTGGTCAGGGGGTGCGAGACACACAGGTGTGGTACCTCCTGGACCTGTGAGTCACCTCCAGCATTGTGGGGATTGGCCCCCCTGTGGCTCTCCGCAGCTCACTACTGCCTCACCTGGGTGTGGGTACTAGGGGTGGGCACATAGATACTCTAGTATCGATACTTTGATACCAGCTGGTCGATATTTTGGAGTAGAAACATTTTTAAATATTGCAATACCACCGTGTTAATACAAAATGTGCAATTTCTTTTAACTTCTGAGAGTTTTAGGCATTAAATTTATGTTTGAAAACTAGTGAAAAAACAGCCCAGGCATATTTTAGAGATGGTCTGCTGTGTCACATGATTATGGCAGCCTATCAGATGTCAGAGCTGATGACCCACTGCGCACAGCGCAGCCTCAGTCAGCACTGACTCCCGCGCAGAGTGAGCTCAGCAGCATCGGCGTCGTGGGTGGCAGAAGAAGTATGGATGGCCGAGACAGCTGTATGGATGGACGTGAGTGATGTTGCTGCTGATGGTGAGGATGATGATGATGCTGCTAGTGATGGCGATGATGGTTTAATGCAGGTTCTTGAGCAATATGTTGCTCTTTCAATTTAATTGAATCCTGTATGAAAGCTCAGTCAACTGGATTAAAGTAGTTTTTACTTTTGAAATGTTTCACCATCAGTCCAAATTCTATGGTGATACCAAGCAGCATAATTTTGAAAAATAAACAAAATAAGCACTATTTAATTTTGTAAATAATAGTGTAAAATGAAATAGATAAATAAATAATAAAATTAAATTTAAAAAAAACATTGCATTGTGAAAAAAAATTACACATATATGGTGCTTGGTATTCCCATAGAATTTGGATGAATGGTCAAACATTTCAGAAGTAAAAAAACACTTTAATCTAGTTGACTTGACTGAGCTTTCATACAGCATACTTACCCACCTCAATAACTGAGAATTTTCACCAAATTAAGAAATTGAATTAATTTTGCATTCATTTTAAGTCTTAATTATTTTTATTATAATTGAAAAAAAATTTAGCTCTTAGCTTCGATCCCCATTAGACCATTGCAAGAGTTTGGTTCGTATTGCCAACACCCAGTCAAACTCATTTCCATTGAGAGTTGGACTCTTCCAGGGCTGCCCTTTGTCACCAATCCTGTTCATAATTTTTATAGACAGGACTTTTAGGCAGATCGGAGGGAAGGAGCAGCCTCTGCAGTGATGTGGATGTTGTACCAGTCTGTTGTGGTGAAGAGGGAACTGAGCTCTAAAGCAAAGCTGTTGATTTACCAGTCAGTCTACCTTCCTACCCTCACCTATGGTCATAAGCTTTGGGTAATGACCAAAAGAATGAGATCGCGGGTATAAGCAGCTGAAATGAGCTTTCTCTTTGGGATTGCTGGGCACACCATTAGAGATAGGGTGAGGAGCCCAGTCATCCGGGAGAGGGTCAGAGTAGAACCACTGCTCTTCCATATCGAAAGGAGCCAGTTGAGGTGGTTTGGGCATGTCCAACTGGGAGGAGACCCCGGGTCAGACCCAGGATACACTGGAGAGACTACGTCTACCATCTGGCCTGGGAACGTCTTGGTATCCTCTCTGAAGAGTTGAAGCAGGTGGCCGGGAAGAGGGAAGTCTGGGCTTCTCTGCTTGAGCTGTTGCCTGCATGACCCGGACCTCCAGAAAAGCGGCAGAAAATGTGTGAATGGATGGATGGATGGATGGATGGATGAAAAAAAAAAATATCATTTTATTTTTATTTACTTTCGACTGTGCACAGTCGAAACATGTTAAGAAGGTAAAGACATCTCCTTTCTATTTTTGTCTTTAATAAGAACAAAAGGTAAATCATTTTATAAGCATCTCTTTCAAGTATTTATGTTCATGAGTTTTATTCATATTTCATATTGCCCTTTCAATAAAGTTGTTGACACTGCAATCATGTGATTTTCCTTTAAGGGGCAAAAAGTATCACTATCAATATTGGTGTCAAAGATAAAGTCCCATAAATTAATGGTATTGTATCGAAAGGAAAAATCCTTTTATTGTCCATCCCTAGTGGGTACCTGGTGGCTCCCAGGGTGTGTGTCTGGGGCACTGGGTGGGCGTGGGTCCACTCTGCAAGGCTGAGCCTGGGTGGGGAGGTGGGGGTCTGGCCCCAGACTGGGGGAGTGGTGGCCCTCTGGCGCCCGGGGCTGGTGTCTGGCTCTGCTGGGGGAGCAGTGGTGCATCGGTCCTGGTTGGACGACCTTCCAGCCCACCTTGCCCTCCTTCCTGGGGTGGGTGCCTGGTTGTTCTGTGGTTTAGTGGCCTCAGGGCATTGTGCTCTGTGGGGGTTCCAGTTTGCCCGGGAGGTGTGTGGGGGGGCATTGACTTGCTTGGTCACAGTCCTGTAGGGGCATTGCTGTAGCCTGATACCCTCTTTCTTTTCTTTGTATGTTTTCTGGCAAGCCAGACACACACACACACACACACAGACTCCTTGATCCCCCACCTCTTCCAACCATTTCATATCCCTTTGATTCCCTCCCCCATTCCTCCCTGTCAGTTCCAGCATAAATAAGATAATATAAACTAGAAAAGCACTCATAAAGTGCATACCTCCGCCAAGGCTACTTCCGTTTCTCATGGATCACCTCCAAAATGTAATGAGTTTGCGTGTAGGCCTAGAGCCACTTGTGGTGAAAATGGCATCAAAGTCTGTCCATCAGTTTTGGAGTATTGTTGCTAACACACTGTGAGAAGATAAGAGCCTTGGCTGAGGTATGCATTGTCAGATCATCACCAAAATATAATGGGTTCCTCTCTAGCCCAAGAACCACCTGTGGTGAAAATTTCATCCAAATCCATCCAGTAGTTTTTGTGTAATCCTGCTGCACAAATACAAACAAAGCCTTTGGTGGAGGTATGCACTCTCAGATCATCACCAAAATCTAATCATCTGTTCCCCGTGCCATTACACACCTTTCCTGAAAATTTCGTCAAAATCCATTCATAACTTTTTGAGTTATGTTGGTAACAGACAGACAGACAGACAAATCCCAGCAAAAACATTACCTCCTTGGCAGCGGTAATAAAGTGGTAAAGTTCTTATATAGCAAGTGGAGTCTATTAAAACTATTTACAGTATGTACAGCATATATCAAATATGAGCAAAGCAGATCTGCTTGGTACAGTAAGGCAAGCAGATATCTCTTCTGCTTGCCAAACTGCTGGAAAGGACAGGTTAAAAAAAAAAAAAAGAATGGACTATTTTTTCTCAGCAGAGCAAAATAACTGGTTAAAACAAACAAATCATAATATTTTGTCCTCTGTTGCTGACATTTAATAAATTGTGCTTGTGGAACTGTTGTATAAAAGCAATATTCACAGCAGGAAGTGCAGGAATCACCCCATTTACTATATTCATCTATAATAATACTACTTCATTAATTGGTCCAAAAAGTAAATATTTCAAAGATTCAAGGTGCGTTTGGATGCGGCATGGTATAATGTTAAATCAAATACAAAGTCAATTGCAGTGGCAGAAATTCATTCAGCTGTAACATTAACTGGTGCAAAACAGATTATAATTTGTAAAACGATTTGCTTAAATACTGTAACTTGTGACTAAGTTAGCAAAATTGGAGATTACGAAAACACGGAATGGCTGGTAATGTATGGAACGTTCCATACACATTCCACACATGTTCTGTAAGTGTTCCATCTGTGTTTCATCCATGTTCCATACATGTTCTTAGGTCCTGCTAGCTAGCAGTCCAGCCTCCTGACATTCCCAAGTGCCTTGTACAGAGTATTAGATGTACTAGTGGTCCTGCTAGCTAGCAGTCTCAAGTATTTTACTTACATGTTCCGTACACATTCTGTTGATGTGCAGTATTACATATGGGACGCTAGCAGTCCTGTGAGCTTGCGGTCCAGCTTGCTAATATTCCCAAGTGTTCCCAGTGTGTTATTGTATATTTCCAAGCGCCTACAGCTAATGAAAATTAATAGCAACTATTTACTGGTACAAGCCGGCTCTTCAACAGTGAAGTATGGCATACAGTAAGTCCTGACTTACGAACAATTTTACTGTCACATTAAATGTCACATAATTCACTAAATATGCTGTATTTTATCAAATGACAGGCTACTTATGTCCTTCCCTCCAACTGGTAAAGTCCACTAATGGCCAGTAAAAAGCGGGCATCAGATTGAAAGCCGACCAGCTGCCGCTGTTTGATGAACTGAGACAAAACTTACAGGGCAGGGTTGGCTTCTGAGATGGTTTGGCTGGTCTAATGCTGCTATATTAAAAAATATTTAGATTCCTGAGAATATGCCAATCTACAGCCAGTGACTCTCTGATGTTATAGATCAGGTAGCTGATGTGTCTCACTTAGGCAAGAACCCTAGGTTTTTTTTGCTTAAGTTTTTTGTCAATAAAAGCCTCCTTTTGTGCACATACTCCTGTCTGAAGAGGTGCTTCCCATGGAAGTGTTCAGTGCAAATTAATAATAATAACAGGCAATCCCTCATCACTGAGGATGATGTCTACCTAAGGGGGACACAGAAAGAAAGAAAGAAACAAAACAAAAAGAAAAAGAAAAAGGTTTAATGTGTCAAGAGGTGGTGTGAGTTCTTAGATGACTAATGAGACAAATTTGAGCCCTGCACTCCCTTCCACAGATGTGACAGGTAGTTGTTGTTTAATGGGGGGTCACTTGTTCAGAGTGTTGTGCGCTCTCCTTCCTCTTCCGTCGCTTCTCAGCCTCCTTCTTGAGACGAGCCTCCTCAAAGAAAACTGCAGCATGATGCACAGCAAGGTGCCACGCTGACCTATGCTCGGCCAGTGCTTCCCAGTCTGCTGGATTAATGCCACCTCTCTGGAGGTATGCTTTTAGTGTATCTTTGTAGCTATGGCTACTACCATAGCTAGCTATGGCTACTAGCTCTCTTTCCTCTCCTCCTCTGGTGTGCTCTCTCTGTCAGACGTTTAGCTACACCTCTGCCTCTTTTAGTGATAGCGGTAAATGTAATAAATGTTGTCTTTTTGAGGCGCTCGAGGCGAGGTTGTCTGATTTGGAATCCCGGCTCCGCTGCATTGAAACACCATGTGCGCCAGTTAATCTTGACGGACGCCCATTAGCTGCAGCGGAGCTAGCTAGCTTAGGTCCCACTGTCAGCGGTTCCCCGGCTCTCCTCAGCAGCGAGGAGACTGGGTGGGTGACTGTGAGAAGGAAGCCTAGTCGCAAAGCCCCGGTTCACCACCAACCTGTTCACGTTTCTAATCGTTTTTCCCCGCTCAGCGACACACCCGCTGAGGAAAAAACTCTGATCATTGGTGACTCTGTAGTCAGAAACGTGAACCTAGAGACTCCAGCGGCCATAGTCCAATGTATTCCTGGGGCCAGAGCAGGCGACATCGAGTCAAATTTGAAAATGCTGGCTAAAAGTAACTGTAAATACTCCACAATTGTTATTCATGCCGGCATTAATGACATCCGTCTCCGGCAGTCGGAAGTCACGAAACTTAATATAGAATCGGTGTGTGAGTTTGCAAAAACGATGTCTGCCACTGTAGTATTCTCTGGGCCCCTCCCCAATCTGACCAGTGATGACATGTTTAGTCGCTCGTCATCCTTGAACCGCTGGCTGTCTGTGTGGTGTCCTAAAAATGACGTGGGCTACATTGACAATTGGAGCTCTTTTTGGGGAAAACCTGGTCTTATGAGACGAGACAGCATTCATCCCACTTTGGATGGTGCTTCTCATTTATCTAACAATCTGGCATCTTTTTTATCCAAATTTCCAAAACCCTGACTACTCAGAGTTGGGACCAGGAAGCAGAGTTGCAGTCTTACACGCCTCTCTGCAGCTCCTCTTCATCCGCCACCCCTCAGCTTAGCCCCTGTCTTCCCCATCAGAGAATCGTTGTCTGCTCCCTCCAAAGTAAATAAAAATATAATGTATAAGCATCCCAGAGTGATAAAGCAAAATATTGGTAAAACTCAAATTAAACATAAAGCCTCTAAATTGAATGATTTGGCCTCTGTTCCTCCTCATAATTTAAAAATTAAATGTGGTTTATTAAATATTAGGTCTCTAACTCCCAAGTCTCTGTTAGTCCATGATCTGTTAATTGATCATCAGATTGATTTAATTTCCCTTACAGAGACTTGGTTAGGGCAAGAGGATTATGTTGGTTTAAATGAATCAACTCCCTCTGGTTATTTAAACTGTCAAAATACCAGAAGTTCTGGTCATGGAGGAGGAGTAGCAACAATTTACCATTCCAAATTACTAGTTAATGTAAAGCAAAAAACATGTTATAATTCCTTTGAGGGCCTGGTCCTCAGTGTTGGGCACTTTAGCAATTTCAGGTTAAACCCAATTTTATTTGCCATAGTTTATCGTCCCCCATCAACCTATTCAGAATTTTTATCCGAATTTGCTGATTTCTTAGCTGATTTAGTGCTGAAATCTGATAGAATAATTATAGTAGGGGACTTTAATATACATGTGGATGTAGATAGTGACTGCCTTAATGTGGCTTTTAATTCAATATTAGACTCGATTGGGTTTTCTCAGAAAGTAGGAAATTCTACTCATTACCTCCACCATACATTGGACCTTGTTCTGACATATGGCATAGAAATAGAAAATCTTGTAGTGTCTCCTCATAACCCTGTACTGTCAGACCATTGTCTGTTAACCTTTGATTTTACTATTTCTGACTATTTGGCTCCTAAAGAAAAATATTATCACAGTAGATGCCTCTCAGATGATGCTGTTTCCAAATTTATGCAGATTGTTTCCTCTATGCCATGTGTCAACACAACGGAAATAAGCTATAGACAGCCTGCTCCTTCTGTAATTGATAACATGGTGGATAGTGTTTCAGCTTCTCTGCATCAGGCTCTAGACTTGGTGGCCCCCTTAAAAAAGAAAAAGTCTAATCAGAGATTTTTAACTCCTTGGTTCAACACAGAAACTCGTAGCTTAAAACAGAAGACTCGTCAATTAGAAAGAAAATGGCGCTCTACTAATTTAGATGAAATCTATTTAGCTTGGAGAAATCATCTTTTAATTTATAAAAAATCTCCTAGAAAAGCTAGAACGAGTTATTACTCTGCATTAATAGAAGAGAACAAGAATAATCCCAGGTTTCTTTTCAGTACTGTAGCCAGGTTGACAAAGAGTCAGGACTCTGTCAATCCTAGCATCCCCTTAGAGCTTACTAGCCAGGACTTTATGAACTTTTTCAATAATAAAATTTCATCCATCAGAGATAAAATCAATCAGATTCTTCCCACAGTTAACTTAAATACTGTAACTACTACAACTCCTTCTATTGATGTCTGTCTTGATGAGTTTACTCCAATCGACCTTTGTGAGTTAGACAAAATAGTTTCCTCATCCAAACCTTCAACTTGTCTTTTAGGCCCTATTCCTACCAGGTTATTTAAAGAAGTCTTCCCACTTATTGGTAGCTTTATTCTTCATATAATCAATTCTTCATTAACTTTAGGCCATGTACCGCAGGCTTTTAAAACGGCTGTAATTAAACCCTTACTCAAAAAGCCAACGCTAGATCCAGGAGCTTTAGCTAACTATAGACCAATCTCTAATCTCCCTTTCATTTCAAAAATCTTAGAAAGAGTTGTTGCTACGCAATTATTTGACCACCTGCAGGGAAATGGTTTACTTGAAGAGTTTCAATCTGGGTTTAGAATCCATCATAGTACTGAAACAGCCTTAGCGAAGGTCACTAACGACCTCCTCATTGCATCTGATAATGGACTAGTTTCTGTACTTGTCCTTTTAGATCTTAGTGCAGCTTTTGATACTATTGATCATAATATTCTACTTGATAGATTAGAACACTATGTTGGACTTAATGGAACTTCGTTGCAGTGGTTTAGATCTTATTTATCTGATAGGTTCCAGTTTGTTCATGTAAATGATGAGTTTTCTTTCAGCTCAAAGCTTAGTCATGGAGTTCCACAGGGATCTGTGCTAGGCCCTACTCTTTTTAGTTTATATATGCTTCCATTAGGCAACATTATTAGAAAGCACTGTATACATTTTCATTGTTATGCAGATGACACACAATTATACCTGTCAATGAAGCCAGATGATACTAATCAATTAGCCAAGTTAGAAGCCTGTCTTAAGGAAATCAAAGCTTGGATGACTTGTAATTTCCTGCTATTAAATTCAGATAAGACTGAAGTCATTCTTGTTGGTCCAAAAAACCTTAGAAATTCCTTTCCAAATCAAACTTTCAGTTTGGATGCAGTTACTCTTTCTCTTAATAGCTCTGTGAGGAACCTTGGGCTTATTTTTGATCAGGATTTGTCCTTCAATTCACATATTAAATTTGTTTCTAAGACTGCCTTCTATCATTTGCGTAATATTGCCAAGATTAGGAGCATCTTGTCTCAGAGTGATGCTGAGAAGCTGATCCACGCTTTTGTTAGCTCGAGATTAGATTATTGTAATTCTTTATTATCAGGCTGTCCTAAAACATCTTTAAAAAGTCTTCAGCTGATCCAAAATGCTGCAGCAAGAGTTTTAACAGGTACTAGAAAGAGAGATCATATCTCTCCGGTTCTGGCCTCCCTTCATTGGCTTCCCATAGAGTTTAGAATTAAGTTTAAAATCCTTCTTCTTACTTACAAAGCTCTAAACAATCAGGCTCCTTTTTATTTAAAAGATCTGATACTACCGTATCATCCTAACAGAGCACTACGCTCCCAAAATGCAGGATTACTTGTAATACCTAGAATCTCCAAAAGTACAATGGGAGGCAGAGCCTTCAGTTATCAAGCTCCTCTCCTGTGGAATCAGCTGCCAATCTGGATTCGGGAGTCAGACTCGATCTCTGTTTTTAAGAATAGGGCTAAAACCTACCTTTTTGATATAGCCTACAATTAGGGAGGGATCATGTGTTTCTGAACCCTCCCTTAGTTATGCTGCTAATAGGTTTAGTCAGCCGGGGGACCTCCAGTAATGCACTGGGCCTCACTCCTTTCCTCACTCTCTATGAAATATTTTTTTTGCTGGTCATTAACATTTGTTTGTTCTCTCCCATAGATTGAGTCCCCATCGTGCTGTTTGCTCTCTACATGTCTGTTCTTTTCTTCTTCTCTATCCCCTCACCCCCCAGCCAGTCGCAGCAGATGACTGCCCCTCCCTGAGCCTGGTTCTGCTGTAGGTTTCTTCCTGTTAAAAGGGAGTTTTTCCTCTCCACCGTCGCCAAGTGCTTGCTCACAGGGGATCGCCTGATTGCTGGGGTCTTTCTGCAACTGTGGGGGTCCCCCCTACAGTTGATAGTGCTATGAGATGACTGTTGTTGTGAAATGGCGCTATATAAATAAAGTTGAATTGAATTGAATTGAATTGAATCTTTGTAGCGCTTTCTCTGGCCACCTTGGGTTCGTTTGCCATGACAGAGTTGGGAAAAGAACACCTGCTTTAGTATACGGGTGTCTTCCATGCGCACACAGTGGCCAGCCCAATGAAGTTGGTGTTTCATGATCTGTGCTTCAATACTGGTAGACTGGGCTACAGACAACACATCAGCATTTGTGCGATAGTCATCCCATCTAATGTGCAGTATCCTCCGTAGGCAGCGTTGATGGAAGCTCTAAAGGCTTTTCAGATGGCAATGGTAAGTTACCCATGTCTCACATCCATAGAGGAGTTTGGGCACAACCACAGCATTATACACCAAGACTTTGATCTCATTTGGTAAGACTCGATTTGCAAACACTCGGTGAAGCAATCTTCCAAAGGATGCACTGGCACACTGTGTCCTGTGCTGGATCTCGACGTCAAGGTTCACTGACTGAGAGAGATGGCTACCAAGATAGGAAAAGTATTGGACAGTCTCCAGCGTCTCCCTATTGATAGTGATTTGTGGGGAGGAGGATGGATAACTCGCCCCTGGGGCAGGCTGAAAAAGAACATTGGGAAAACCAATGTTCTTTGTCCAAGTTCTTTGAAGCTTGTAGAGCTTCCTCAGTATGTGAGAGGATGGCACAGTCATCAGCATACTGTAGCTCAGAAAAGGCAGTTCTTGTAACCTTGGATTTGGAGCAGAAGCATCCCAGGTTGAAAATGGAACCATCCATTCAATATTCAATCTCAACACCAGGGGGGAAGGCGGTCGTGTACATGGCTCAAGGTCACAGAGACAAAGATAGAAAAAAAGGGTTGGAGCTACTACGCAGACCTGCTTAACACCAGTGCGAATAGTAAATGAATCTGACTCCGAGCCTTTGTAGAGGACAGTGGCAGTCATCCCATCATGAAGCAATCTCAGCACTCTGATGAACTTTGATGGACAGCCAAACCTTGAGAGTACCTTCCATAGAGCTTCACGATCGATAGAGTCAAAGGCCTTGGATAGGTCAATGAATGCTATGAACAAATTCTGATGTTGCTCTCTGCACTTCTCCTGGATTTGTCGTACTGCAAAAATCATGTCAATTGTGTCATGAGATAGTCTAAAGCCACATTGAGACTCTGGAAGTACATCCTCAGCAAGAAGGAGGAGGCAGTTGAGGAGGATGCGGGCAAGGATCTTCCCAGCGATTGAAAGAAGGGAGATACCATGATAGTTCCCACATACAGACTTATCCCCTTTCTTAAAAATGGTCACAATGTTAGCATTTCTGAGCTCAGCAGGCAGGTCGTCACATTCCCAGACCTTAAGAAAGAGCTGGTAAAGCTTCTGCACAATCAGTGATACACCTACTTTAAAGATCTCAGTGGGGATGCCATGTGGTCCAGGGGCCTTGTTGTTTTTGATCTGACTGATTGCAAAACAGACCTCTTCAGGTGTTGGCAGGTCAGCAAGTGGTTCTCTGACAGGGTGCTGAGGGATGGACTCAATGGTAGCATCTGATTCACGGTTCAGGAGTGTCTCAAAATGTTCCTTCCATCTTTGCTTGATAGTGACATCATCCCTGCAGAGAGTGGAACCATCATGTGATCTCAGAGGTGTGGGGCCACACAAACTAGGCCCATAAATGGCCTTTGTTGCTTGAAAGAAGTCTCTCATGTTGTGCTTGTCAGCAAGGTGTTGGATCTCTTGGGCCTTTGCCTGCCACCATGAGTTCTTGAGGTGGCGTAATTTCCTTTGCACCTCAGCTTTAAGCCTGCGATAAGCTGTTAGCTTAGGCTGGCTGGATGGATTACTTTGCCATGCATAGTAGGCCTTTCTCTTCTGGCTGAGGAATGCTTGGATTTCCAGGTCATTCTTATCAAACCAGTCCTGTTTGGCGCCTGTGTTGGCGGGTGGAATAGCCAATTGATTCAGCACAGGCCTTATGAATGGCGGTCTTGAATCCTTGCCAGTACTCCTGGATGTTGTTGGAGCCATCTTGCAGATCAGAGAGGTTTTCAGCAAGGTGGTGTTGCAAGTCCATGCAGCTGGCTGGGTTTTGAAGAGCACTGATATTTAGCCTCTTACGGACTGCCTTTTGCTTGCAAAGCATTCTGGAGAGTGTGAGAGACATGGATGATCTGACTAGATGATGGTCTGTCCAGCAGTCATCAGCACTTCTCATAGCTCTGGTGATGAGGACGTCAGACCTGTCACAGGATCTCATGATGACATAGTCAAGAAGATGCCAATGCTTGGAACGAGGGTGTTTCCATATGGTCTTGTATTAAGAGGTGCTTTCCATGGAAGTGTTCAGTGCAGATTAACCTCTTACTGTCATGAAATGCTCCTTGGGGCAAAGAGGAGAGAGACCCAGGTGCTGAACTGCTAGTTTGTGATATTTAATGAAAACACAAAAAGTCCAAACTGTACACAAACAAAACTTACGAACATGAACGGCGAGAAGAAAACAGGACACACATGGATGATAAACATCTGAGCAGGGACAGGGTTCAGACACAGACATTCATTGAGACTCTAGCAATAACGGGGAGAAATCATAATCCTTAAATAGAGCTAGGGACAACTGAACACAAATGATGGCAGGTGTGGATACTATGAGCAGGCAGGGGGAAACAATAAAAACAAACTCTGATCAGCTGGGAGCAATGAGAGGGAGAGACAGGACTGACAGCTGACAGGAGCACCGCCCACAACAGAACAAAAAACTTGGAAGTACCACTGACAGCTGCAGCCCCGAAAAGATCGAGGAACCACAGAAAAATATAATGAGATAAAAAATAAAGACAAGTAAACCCAAACATATAAATAATAATACTACAATGAACGCAAACAGGAAAATAAATCATACTAAGAAGCAATACAGAATATGTGAAAATAAACCAAAGATAAAATAACAGGAAAAGAACTCAAAATACAACGCCATACAAATATAGGGAAAAGAAGGCAAAGAGACAAAGCACAGCGGGATCCCCCCTTGCTCAGATCGTGACACTTATCTCTCAAAAGGTAATGGCTATGACAGGGTTGTTATGCCGCCAAAACTCTGCTGATGTACAGAGTGACTTCCTTGGTTTATTTCATGTGTTTTGTTTATTCAAACAATGACAACGGACAAAAAGCATATTCATCATCATCTCATCATAGCAGTCTGTTGGGGGCGACAACGACTGTTTCATCTAGGTCTGGTCAGATTCCTCCACACAGCTCTGTCCTTCGCCTTCCACTGCCAGGATCTCCTGTCTATATCCAACTTCTTCAGGTTTCTTTTTACAGTGTTTTTAAATCTGAGCCCTTGTCTATCCTGATTGCGTATGTCCTTGCATAACTGTGAATAGAGTTAGTGCCGAGGGTGATGCTGATGATCCATCCTCTCAACATGTCCGAGCCACCTCAGGTTCATCTGTATCAGCATGTCCTCCATTGATGGTAGATCAGCTTGTTTCAGCACTTCTGTGTTGGTTATCTTGTCTTTCCATGAGATATTCATTATGGCTCGAAGGTGTCTCATCATGTACGTGTGAAGTTTCTTTACCTGCACCCTGTAGACAGTTCAAGTTTCAGCACCGTACAATAGAGTAGCCAGTACTGTCGCTCTGTACACTTTGCATTTCACACGGATAGACACGTCGATTGTTTCACAATCTCTCCCTCAAGTTTCCAAACACAGCACTCGCTCTTCCCATTCTGAGAGATAGTTCATCCTCCAGCCTAGCATTCTATGAAACAGTATTCCCAAGATATTTGAAAGTCTTACACTTAACTAGTGGCTTTGTATCAGTGCTGATCTCTTCTGGTAGTGATGTTGATAACTGGAACTTTGGTGGATGATAGAGGCACTCTGTCTTCTTGATGTTGATTTTGAGGCTGAATTGGCTAGCTGCTCTTGCAAATTTCTCCACTAAAGATTGCATATTGCACTGTCATCGGCAAAGAGCATTTCTCTTACTACCTTTATTGATGTCTTACTTTTGGCTTTCAACTGTGCCACATTGAACAAGTCTGCCTCTTTCCTTGTTTGAATGTATACTCCTTCTGAAGTGTCTTTGAAGGCCACCTCAAGCATGGCTGACAGATATAGTGAGAAGAGTGTAGGCGCCAGCACACACCCTTGTTTCACCCCGTTACTTACTGAAAAGTCTTTAGACACTGAACCACTCATTGCCACGTTTGTTTGCTGTTAGAAAAATTCTTGATGACCTTCGGTCAAAAACAAGGCTGGATCAGAGTTCCAGCAAATTTAATTGCACTGGCCAGTGGAGAACAAAGCAAAAACAGCCTCAGAGCCTATTCACACATCATTCTGACTCAAATACACATCACTCGATTCTTTAAGCTTCTCGTTATCTGAGAGGTGGAGGTGCAAATTGTCCATCATGATTGGTCCAGTACATCTGGTCAAAACTTGGTGTACAGATTGGCTTTCCTCAGGTCATTCTGTCCCAGGCACACAGGAGCCCATGCAGTCCAGACTAAAAACAAAATGATAAGTAGTGCAGCTGTAGCCTTGAGATTTTTTACACAAACTGTAAGTTAGAATCTGAGGCCAAACGAAGACAAATATAAGACAAATATGGAATTCTTCTTTCATCCCCCCCCCCCCAATGCCATAAGGCATCATAGATGGAAAATGATGTTTGTTCCGCCACTTCAATCACCTCGCCAGGTCACCAGCAAAAGAGTTCATTAGTGGTTAGTGGGCACTGCTGATGAGTCCTGGATTCATGACCTTTGTGGCATAATTCCAGACAGATGTTCTTCTTTCCGTTGTATAATCACATGAATTATTACTCGTTACAATGGCAATCTGAACCCCTCCTTATCTCCTCAGTCTCCTTCTACGCACCGCCTGAGAGTAAGGAAAAAAAGGATATAAGTCTCGCTTGCAAAATCCAGTGGTGTTTTGTTTTTATTTTTCTTACAATTATAATATTTCAGATTGATTAAAGCAGTAGCAGATATGACTGCTTTTATTCTTAGTTTTAAATAAATGGTGCATCAATGCAATATATAGCAAACTGATCTGCATATTGGTCAGTTATTCCATTTCCTGTGTAGTCCAGTGTAGTGTGCTAAGGTCACTCCTCTTTACACACACATTCATTCAGCCTATAATCAGGCTTTACTCCAAACTTGACCAGATTTGCAAATGTATTATCAGAATCAATCAAAGCTATATTTGTATAGCTCTTTTCATACAAAAACTGTAACCCCGAGTGCATAACAGATAACAGATCATTAGGACTGAGGCAAGAGCATTTAACATTGTTAAATCATATTTCTTTAATTTTCTGTCTGCTCTCACTTTAATCTTGTAGAAATTAAAATTTAACTCACCATTAGAAGAAGCATCTTAGTTTTATTTTGTTTACTGCTTTTACCTGTAGAGAAAGCAAAACAAAAACAACCATATCTCCAAAAACTTACCACTTACCTGTATCCAGTCTAAACCCAATTCATTTGAAATGTGTTATTGTGAAAACAATGTTATGTTTCGGTGGCAGACATGACAAGGCAAGCTTATAAGTTAGTCATCATTATTACTTGTCTATGAATGAATGAATGAATGAATGAATGAATTTATTTCGGATAGTACATTACAGGTTAAAAGAAACTGTATAATATAACAACAAGGTCAAATTAGACAAAGACTCCTTCTACTATACAATTCCACGTGAGTTATCCGAAATGGGTGATGGCTGAAGCCGCAGCTTATATTGCCCACCCATATTCCATCCAAGAATTCAAAGGAGAAAAAAGAGAAAACAAGACAAGAGCGATTACAATTTAAAACAAGGCTAAGACAAAATATGACAGAGAAAAAGAAAACTGAGCTAGTCTAAGTTAAGCGGTTACTATTCAAAAACAAATCTAAGACATAGTGTCACAGAGAAAAAAGAAAAACTAAGCTATAACACAACACAGGCTGGAAATGTCAATCCTTATGTGAGTTTACATGTCGTCTTGTAAATATGTTTGGAGTATTTCTTCCTTTAGTTTTTGTTTAAATTGTCCAAGCTTTGTACATGATTTTAATTCAGGTCCAAAATCGTTCCATAATCTGACACCTTGCACTGAAATACAGTGTTGCTTGGTAGTTGTTCTCACTGTAGGCTTTTGAAATATACATGTTCCTCTGAAGTGATATCGTTTCTCCCTTGTTTGGAACAACTTTTGGATATTTGCGGGCAGTGATAGATTCTTCACTTTGAACATTATTATTGCGGTTTTAAAGTCGATCAGATCTTTCAACTTGAGAGTTTTTTGTTTAAGAAAAAGTGGGTTTGTTGGTTCCCTTTAAGCTGCTTTGTTGATTATTCTAATAGCTCTCTTTTGAAGCATAAAGAGTGGATATATGTTTGTTTTATATGTATTTCCCCATACTTCATTACAATATGTCATGTATGGGAGTATTAATGAATGATACAAGGTGTATAGTGTGGGTTGATTCAGCAAATTTTTCACTCTGTGTAATATTGCAATTGATTTGGATACTTTACCTTTTATATAATTAATATGTGGCTTCCAACACAGTTTGTTATCAATTATTACTCCAAGGAATTTAGTTTCGGATACCCTTTCAATCTCTACACCATTTACACTGAGTTTGGGTACTGGGTAGTTGTGATGGTTGTTAAAGACTATAAATTTTGTCTTGCTTAAATTGAGCGTTAATTTGTTTGAATCAAACCACAGTTTCAGCTTTCCTAATTCCTTTCCGAGTGTATCCAGAAGTTGTTCCAAGTTGTTTCCACTGCATAGCAGGTTAGTGTCATCAGCAAACAATATTAAGTCCATTTTTTCTGAAACTTTACATATATCATTTATATACATATTGAATAATAATGGTCCCAAAACTGAACCCTGTGGGACTCCACAGGTGACCTTCAGTAGCTCTGAGTTTTTGTTGTTAACACATACAAACTGATATCTATTCTTTAAGTAACTTCTTAACCAGGACAGTGCTACCCCTCTGATACCACAATTTTGTAGTTTCTTTAATAATAGATTGTGATCTACTGTATCAAATGCTTTTTTAAGATCCAGGAATACTCCAACTGAATACTCTTTATTTTCAATGGCTGTTGATATTTTTTCTGTAAATTCCATTAAGGCATATGCTGTTGTCCTTTTGTGTCTGAACCCATATTGCTGCTCACACAATAAATCATTCTTCAGTATGAAGTTGTCAATTCTCTCATAGAATATTTTTTCAAGTATCTTGGAAAATTGCGGTAATAGTGAAATTGGTCTGTATTTGGAGAGTTCCCCTCTGTCGCCTGTCTTGTAAATCGGAATTACTTTAGCTATTTTCATTGCATTGGGAAATATACCTGATTGGAGAGACAGGTTACAGATATACGTCAGTGGTTTCACTATGCATTCGATAACAGTTTTGACTAGTAGCATATCAATACCATCGCAGTCAGTAGATGTTTTACTTTTGAACGATTTAACAATTTCAATGACCTCTCTTTCGTCTGTGTTCTTTATGAAGATGGTGTCTTTTACAGCAGTGTTATTGCATATTGAATCACCTGTTGGCACCGTAGTGGGTATTTCTCGGGCCAGTTTAGGTCCAATGTTAACAAAAAAATTATTAAATTCATCTGCAGGTGAAGCTATATTCACATTCGGAGTCGATTTATTATTTTTTGGAGTGTTAGTTGGGTAGCTGGTATTTCTGCTTTTATTTCCAAGGATACTGTTGATTATTGTCCATGTATTTTTAATATTGTCTTTGTTTTTTTCCAGTTCTTTACTGTACTAGTCTCTTTTACTACATCTTATTATATATGTTAACTTATTTTTGTATGTTTTATACCGCTGCTCTGCTTCTTTTGTCCTTTTCTTTATGAAAGCTTTATATAATAAATTTTTCTTTTTACACGCCTTTTGTAGTCCTTTGGTTAGCTATGGTTTGTCAGTAAATTTGTGTTTAAGCTTTTTTTTAACTAATGGGCAGTTTTTTTCATAAAGAGTGGTTACAATGTTTGTAAATGTGTCATAGGCTTCATTTACATCTGATACATAGACTTCTGTCCAGTCTTGCTTCAGCAAGTCCTCTTTAAAAGAACTGATTGCGTTTGGTGATTTGTGTCTGAACGATTTTCAGATTTTTTCTGGGTTGGGCCCCGTGTGGCCATGGATAAGTGCAAAGATTGGCAAGTGGTCGCTTATATCATTTATCAATAATCCACTTTCTATTTTCTTGTCGAGAACATTGACAAACAGGTTGTCAATAAGTGTAGCAGAGTGAGCTGTGATTCTACTGGGATGTGTTATTGTGGGATATAGACTCATGCTGTACATAGAGTTCATGAACTCTGTAACTACATTTTGTTGATGTGGATTAAGTAGATCAATATTGAAATCTCCACAAATTGCTACCATTTTCTTACTAGTAATATTATTGTACAGCTCGACTAATTTATCTCTGAATGTCTCAATGCAAGTTCCCGGCGTTCTGTATATGCAGCTTATGATTAGATTTTTTGTTTTGTCTAGGTCAATCTCAACAGTAACACATTCCAGAATCCCTGGTAGTGCTGAGGACATTTCATTTACAAGCTTACATCTATATAGGTCATCAATATACAGTGCAACACCACCACCCTTTTTTTGAGATCTGTTAATGTTAAACATCTGATATCCCTCTATTGCCATCAGGGGAGCCTGGTCTGCATTAAGCCAGGTTTCAGAGACTGCTATAGCTGTGAATTTTCTGTTTAGCTGTTTTAAATAGTCCTGAATCTGTGAGAAGTTTTTGTTAAGACTTCTGCTATTGAAGTGTATTATTGACAGTTTACCATCTAATTGCACTTGACTTTTGAATTGCTTTTCAGTGTAATATTCACAGTGGTTATGAATATGACGGGGCAGATTAAAGGTAGGTTGAGTTTAGGATTTCAGTCGGTGTTCATGCAATTCAAAGAAAATATAGACAATTACCTGCTTGATGGACCCTTGGTCTGCATTTTCCTCAGACCTATAATGAATGTTTAAACCAGTAATTTTCTAGATTTCATTTACCCATAATATACTCACCTTTTAAGTCAGTAGTTAACTTTGTTCAGTTTTGTTTTTTTTCCTGTGTTTACCAGTCTGTTTGAAGGTCATTAAATTCATCAACTTTAGTTTAAATTCAACAAAGTTCCTCATTCTTCCTACAAAGTTATCAATGGATTCTGTAAAATACCCTTTTAACTTACTAATGTATTAATTTAGAAATTCTCATTCTTAACAGGCATCCTTTAATATAAAGTGGTGTGAAAAGGTTGTTGCCCCCTCCTGATTTCTCATTTTTTCGTATGTTTGTCACACTTAAATGTTTCAGATCATCAAACAAATTTAAATATTAGACAAAGACAACACAAGTAAACACAAAATGCAGTTTTTAAATGAAGGTGTTTATTATTAAGGGTAAAAAAAAAAATCCAAACCTACATGGCCCTGTGTGAAAAACTGATTGCCCCAGTGTTAAACATAAATTAACTGTGGTTTATCACATCTTTGGAAAGCTGAGTTCAATTTTCTAGCCATTTCAAAAGCTTTGGGACTCCAACCAGCCACAGTGAGAGCCATTATCCACAAATGGCAAAAACATGCAACAGTGGTGAACCTTCCCAGGAGTGGCCGGCTGACCAAAATTACCCCAAGAGTGCAGCGATGACTCATCCAAGAGGTCACAAAAGACCCCACAACAACATCCAAAGAACTGCAGGCCTCACTTGCCTCAGTTAAGGTCAGTGTTCATCACTCCACCATGAGAAAGAGACTGGGCAAAACTGGCCTGCATGGCAGAGTTCCAAGACGAAAACCACTGCTGAGCAAAAAGAACATAAAGGCTCTTAGTGACAGTTAATGTAAAACTGAATAAAGCAGTTATGAACCTGCTATTAATCATTATTCATTAATAACTTCAGTGTCGTCACTGAAGGAATAAAAGGCACTTTTTCACTATTAATTAGACTTTTTCCTTGTAAATTGATGACTAAATTAATGACTTTTTCTCTATATTTTGGAATTTATTTTATTAATAAATTAGTGACTTTTCCTGGTAAATTAGGAACTCTGTGTCATGAGCCGAGCTGGAGGTTTCCCCAGCTCAGGCTTCATGGCGGGCGCTTGTTCTATATCATCTGTCTTTTATGTTACCTTTGGCTTTCCATATCATATCTGTGCCTTCAGCCTCTGGTAGCCACTCCCCCTCTCTTCTGTCAGTTTCTGACAGGTGATTCCAATCTGTCATTTCCCTGCCCGGGTTCACACACTCTCTCACTCTTACTCACTCTATCATCCGGAGTGGTGGCTCAGTTGGTAGAGCATCCGCCCCACACCCGGGAGGCAGGGGTTCAAATCCCGGCCAGGTCATGCCAAAGACCATATAAAAGTGGAACTTCCTGCCATCCAGCTTGGTGCTCAGCAATAACGGAATGGAGGAGGACAATCTGTGGCGGCGCCTTGCATGGCAGCGGCCCTCTGATTCTGCACTGGGGTGTGTGTGATTGACACTGTAGATAGGTAAAGCACAATCTTGTTCTACTGTACATGATTGGTTGTACAGTTGAATGACAATAAGGGTGATTTAATTTAATCCACACTTGCTTTCCATCCGCTCTCCAATCATTTTCTCGCACTGAGAATCATTGTGATGATCAGGGCTGGTGTACTTAAGCCGTGTCCATACTCCTGTGTATCGCCGGTGCATTGCATTGTCTACTCCCTGTACACAGTAGCTGTTCTGCTCTGCCTGCTCCTTGTATTTGGCTTTTTCCCTTTGGACAACAGTTGCTGTTGTTTTGTCTCAGAGCCCAGCTGCGCTCCAACACTTTCATGTAAGTCCTGCTTCCTGGTTTACATTTCTTGGTTTCCCCCAGCGGCCGGTGTTTCCCTGGGGCTTATGTGAACTGCTTTTCCCTAAGTCCTAACCTGAATTTAGCTGTGTTAACCTGCTGTGCTGCGAACTGTTTTTGGAATCCTATGTTGGACAATTGTTTTACATTTGATTCCTTACTTATTAAAGCGCTCTTCACCTACTAGTGGGCTTGCCTATTTCATTTGTGCGTGCGTAAAGCACACGTTTCTGAAGCTTTGTCCCTCATAAAATAGCAGTTTTCTACATTAATAATTGACTCTTCAATCCATGAATTTTTAATGCAATTTAGTGAATAAATAAATGCAAATTTTTACTTCAAAAAAGCAGTAAAACTAGTGTCTCAATTTATGATGTAGAGGAAAGATTAAATGAATTATTTTATTACAAGAAAAATTACAGCATTATATTTTAAAAAAATGAATTATAATTTCGGCAGCAGGAACTTCAAAAGCACTTTAAAAATTACACTTTTTTTCTTGAATATTTGGGACTTTTTCACCTCAAAGTAGCAACTGTTTTGCACTAAATTAATCACTTATTTCATCAAAACTTATAAATTGGCTCATTTCCCCCCATGCTATTTAACAGCTTTTTCTCAAATTAGAAACTTTAAGTCTCTCATGAAACAAGAGGGGGAAAAAACAATGGAATTACCAGAAAAATATATAGAAAAATAACTATCAAATATCTCGCAAACCAAATTATAAGGAAAGATTAAAATAAATTGCCAACAAATAAGGAAGCTGTTCCTAGAGTATATTCCAGATATTGCCCCCCCCCCCACCCCCTTTTTCCCTACACCACCCCAAGGGGAGGTAGCAAACCACAGTGAGAGCCATTATCCACAAATGGCAAAAACATGCAACAGTGGTGAACCTTCCCAGGAGTGGCCGGCTGACCAAAATTACCCCAAGAGCGCAGTGCTCACTCATCCAAGAGGTCACAAGAGACCCCACAACATTCAAAGAACTACAGGCCTCACTTGCCTTAGTTAAAGTCAGTGTTCATGACTCCACAATAAGAGAGTGGGCAAAACTGGCCTGCATAGCAGAGTTCCAAGACTAAAACCACTCCTGAGCAAAAAAACATAAAGGCTCCTCTCAGTTTTGCCAGAAAACATCTTGAATCCCCAAGACTTTTGGGAGAATACTCTGTGGACTGACGAGACAAAAGTTTAAGGTTTTGGAAGGTGTGTGTCCCAGTACAACCAGCGTAAAGGTAACAGCATTTCAGAAAAGGAACATCATACCAACAGTAAAATATGGTGGTGGTAGTGCAATGATCTGGGGCTGTTTTGCTGCTTCAGGACCTGGAAGACTTGCTGTGGTAAATGGAACCATGAATTCTGCTGTCTACCAAATCCTGAAGGAGACTGTGCAGCCATCTGTTCATGTCCTCAAGCTGAAGCGCACTTGGGTTCTGCAGCAGGACAATGATCCAAAACACACCAGCAAGTCCACCTCTGAATGGCTTAAGAAAAACAAAATGAAGACTTAGGAGTGGCCTAGTCAAAGTCCTGACCTGAATCTGATTGAAATGCTGTGGCATGACCTTAAAAAGGTGGTTCATCCTCAAACCCTCAAATGTAGCTGAATTACAATAATTCTGTAAAGATGAGTGGGCCAAAATTCCTCCACTGCGCTGTAAAAGACTCATTGCCAGTTATCACAAACGCTTGATGGGAGTTGTTGCTGTTATGGGTGGCCCAACCAGTTATTAGGTTTAGGGGGCAATCACTCTTTCACACAAGGCGATGCAGATTTGGCTTTCCCCCCCCCCCCCTTAATCATAAATACCTTCATTTAAAACCTGCATTTTGTTATCTTTGTCTAATATTTAAATTTGTTTGTCACATTTAAATGTTTAAGATCAAACATACAAAAAATGAGAAATCAAGAAGGGGGCTAACACTTTTTTCACACGTGTGTATGCATCCATATATACGTGTGTGTATGTTAGCTATAATTTAATTTGTTTGCTTGCCAGATAATCTAGCCTATATCAATAACGATTGTCACTACAGTCTTAAATGTTTTGTTTTACAATGTAAAACTGAATAAAGCAATTATGAACCTACTATTTATTCATTAATAACTTCAGTGTCATCACTGAAGGAATAAAAGGCACTTTTTCACCATTAATTAGACTTTTCCCTTGTAAATTTATCACTAAATTAATGACTTTCTCTATAATTTGGAATTTATTTTTAGTAAATTAGTGACTTCCTGGTAAATTAGGACCTTTGTCCCTCAAATAACAATTTTCTACATTAATAATTGACTTTTCAATTCTTGAATTATTTTAATGCAATTTAGTGAATAAATAAATGTAAATTTTTGCTTCAAAAACAATAAAATTTGTCAATTTATGACAGAGGAAAGATTAAATGAATTATTTTACTACAAGAAAAATTTCAGCATTATATTAAAAACTGAATTATAATTTCGGCAGCAGGAACTTCAAAAGCACTTTAAAAATTAACTTTTAAACTTTATATTTTCTTGAATATTTGGGAGTTTTTCACCTCAAAGTATCAACTGTTTTGCACTAAATTAGTCACTTATTTCACCCACATTGTCATGAAGCGGCGCATGAGGGAAGGAATGAAAAGCCCACTTGCTGGAGTAGAACGTGCCATTTATTAACATAAACTACAACAAAGTAACAAGTCCAGTACCACACAAATGCAGAGGGTTGCAATGATGAAAATAGGCCACCAGACAGACAGGGCGTCTCCCGGATGCTCTATAGCTCGGCGGAGAAATTGCCTAGTGCCGCAGGGCTGCTGTCGGCACAGGGAGAAGAGCAAACATGAAACTTGCAGAACTGGAGCGATGCAGGGCTGTCTGTGCAGTCTGGAGGGTGAGGATGTAAGCAGGGTCAGCCGCTAACGTCAAAGGATTAACTGCACTTGAAACGACAGGCTGAACAACACGAAGGTAATGACTGCGCATATGTGAAAGAACACGCTACCACATATGGAGGTGAATGCTCCAACAATCCCTTCCTACTACTCCCTTATTTAAAAAAAAAATAATAATAATAATAATCCTAACGAGGAAAGAGATCGCTGGTGTGAGAATGCGTAGGCTGGACATAATGAACCCCAAGTGTACATGAGTGTCTGAGCGTGTGAATGAGAATGGAGTGTGTGTGAAACACCCAATAACAGAGTACAGCTGATGGCACTTAACAGGAGGAGGGAGCATGCCCGAGCTGTCAAGGCCAATAGCTCCCTGACACGCCTCAAGGGAAATGGAGCAAAACAACCATAAGTCAGAACTGAGTTTGCAACTAACAAACCCAGGTTCATGACGCACATTTATAAATTGGCTCATTTTCCCCCATTTGAATTAATAACTTTTTTCTCAAATTAGAAACTTTAAGTCACTAAGGAAACAAGAAGAAAAAATGGAATTGCAAGAAAATATTTGGAAAAATGACTATCAAATATCTCGTAAACCAAATTATAAGGAAAGATTAAAAGAAATTGCCAACAAATAAGGAAGCTGTTCCTAGAGTATATTCCAGATATTGTCCCCCCACCCCCACCCCCGCCTCCTTTTTCCCTACATCACCCCAAGGGGAGGTAGACAAACAATTCAGGACAAAACAAACATCAAACAGAAAAGGTAGCTGGAGGTAGATCATCAGTGTCGTCTGAAGGCATTCCAAACGTAATGACCAGGTCCTCTAAGTCCAGTCACTAAATATCAAACTTCAAAATGTCATTTTACTTTAGAATCAAACTATATTTCATTCAGATTGTTTTTGAGGCCTTCTCCCACTGACAGTGTGTCATCAGGCATGCCTGTATTTTGATTGAGCATGCTGATAGTAAGGGTCCTTCATCAATGTTATCCTTACTTAACCATGGTGTCAAAACATCTTGAACACTGAATATCACTGTCATTTAGGACATGAATTCTAACAAAACTAAGGTCTCAGTGTCTCAAAGATTGTTATTGTATCAAAGTGTCATACTTGTTGTTGTTGTGATGTAATTTTATCTACCTTAAAAATGAAATAGTCATTTAATAATTTAAATTTTTGTGTGTGATTACATAGTTCAGATTAATCTCTGCTTTACAAACCAAATTATAATTTACTCATTTCAATTTATGGCCATGTAGTCAAAATACTCTATTTACTTATTAGACTTTGCAATTTCTATTTTGTTCAACATTTTAGGAAATCAGTTAATCATACAGTTCACACAACTGCCTCCTCCAGATGCCAATTTTCAAGATTTTCTCCATAGTCCATGCTCAAGTTTGTCCTGTAGTGAGAAAAAACAGTCATTTTCTAAATTTATTTTGTAGTCACCCTTGGGCAGAAATCTGAGAAGGGTATGAGTAAGATTCTTAATTTCAGGCAATGGACAAGCACTTCAGTTTCTATTTTTTTTTTTAATTTATTTCATGCATGGTTTAGATAAAACTTATAGTAATTGTCATTTTGGAAATTCAAATGTAAGTGTATACTTAGTTTTTACACTTCTGAAGTATATT
This sequence comes from Pholidichthys leucotaenia, assembly GCA_020510985.1. NCBI lineage: Eukaryota > Metazoa > Chordata > Actinopteri > Cichliformes > Pholidichthyidae > Pholidichthys > Pholidichthys leucotaenia. The sequence goes on from CM035849.1 coordinate 282,895,751, forward strand.
TAGATGTTTAAATCCACGGATTTCTCCGTGGATTTAATGTCCCGAGGCTCCCGAGGCTCTGCCCGGCCCTCCGTCCCAGTCCCTCCGCCGGGAGGGAAGGAGGAGGGCCAGCCGGCGCGGCGCCCCGGCCGCCACCGGCCCCCGTCCGAGCCGGCTACGTCTCGGCGGTCCCTCCCGGGGGCTGACAGGTGCCCGTCGTGGAACTGGCTGGGGGCCGGCGGTCCGGCGCGCCCGCCGCCGCGGAACTCCGACCTAAGCGCTGCGCGCGGCCTCGCCCCAGCCGTCGCGCCGCGTGCCTCCGGGTACCCAACTCTCCTCCCTCCTCCGGCGGGAGCACGGGGGGTTTAATGTCTGCCAGAAATCCACGGAGCTGCTCATCCGTAAGCTGCCCGTCCAGCGCCTGGTGAGGGAGATCGCTCAGGACTTCAAGACCGTCCCGCGTTTCCTGAGCTTCGCCGTCATGGCTCTGCAGGAGACCAGCGAGGCCCACCTGGTGGTCTCTTCTTTGCTAAGGGGGTCACCATCATGCCCAAAGACTTCCAGCTGGCCCGCTGCATCCGCAGAGAGAGAGCTTAGACTTTCTGCTGCACATTCACCAACCAACCATAATGCTCTGCACTGTGTGTCTATATATACTGTATATATTTATAGTAATATGGACATACGTATGTTTAGTAGATGTTGTTTTTTCTTGCCTTCTGATTATTGCTCTGAGTGTTGCTATCCCTGTGCTGTTGCAATCCTGGAATTTCCCCATTGTGGGTCTAATAAAGGCTTATCTTATCTTATCTTATCTTAAAGGTTAACTGTTATCTCGAACTCATTGGCTGGCATTTTAAAAAATGTTGCACATAACTTTTGATTGAAATTTATCAATACCGGTGGTTTAAACCCTTTTCTCTCTCTGGTTTGCAGCTCGTCAAGCATTCATTCACGCATTCACTCATCTGTCTACTCCAGTTCTGGTCTGTAATCTGTCTGGTGTGTAATCAATTAGGCGTGAGGGCATTATTATTATTGTTCTTTTGTACTAGTAAAGATAAGATAAGATAAGATAAGATAAGCCTTTATTAGTCCCACAACGGGGAAATTCCAGGATTGCAACAGCACAGGGATAGCAACACTCAGAGCAACAATCAGAAGGCAAGAAGAAAAAAAAAAAAAAAAAAAGCAAGTAAGCAAGAGCAGCTAATATACATATGTACATATTACTATAAATATATATATATATATATATATATATATATATATATATATATATATATACGTATATACACACACACACAGTGTAGAGCATTGTAGCTGGATGGGATAAATATATGAGTATATAAACACACAGTACGGAGCATTGCAGCTAGATGGAATAAATATGTAAATATATAAACACAGTGCGGAGCAATGTAGCTAGATGGAATAATATGTAGATATATAAACACACAGTACGGAGCATTGCAGCTAGGTGGAAAAAATATGTAAATATATAAACACACAGTGAGGAGCAATATAGCTAGATGGAATAATATGTAGATATATAAACACACAGTGCGGAGCATTGTAGCTAGATGGAATGAATATATAGATATATAAATATAAACATAAACACACCCAGTGCAGAGCATTGTAGCTAGATGGAATAAATATGTAAATGTATAAACACACAGTGCAGAGCATTGTTGCTAGATGGGATGAAACAGCACAACCGTCTACTTAGTTATCCTACATGGTATGATTATGTGCCCATACATATTCTCACCCTCCGTAGCTACCGGTATTTTCCTAGTTGTATGCCGGAGGGGACCATTGTGTAAGTCTATTGCATCTTTTGCATTCAAAAAAAAAAGGTGTAATCACTTAAGAAATACTTATTACTGTGTACTCATAATTGTAAACTATATCTCAAATGTGCATGTACTGTTTGACTATTGTCTTACGTATAAAAATGTATCATGTTGACAGGTAAAACAAACAACACAATGAACAAACAATTGTTGGTGTAGGTGCGTTTTTCCACAGGTTTCCCCCCACCCCCAGAGTTTCTATCTGTTGGGCTAGTAAATCATGGCAAATGGTGTCCATTCATTCCTCTCCTCGGCACCTAGAGAATGTCCATCTTATCGTTGTCTTCATCCATTCTTTGGCTCTCAGCTGTTATCTTCAGCACACACAGAGCAGAGAATGTCAATGACCCACTTACAGAGGTGGGATTACTGTTAATCAGCAGTTCTTGGAGATGGTTACCACAAACAAACCACACAAAGGTGGAGTCATGTTTGTCACTCAGCAGTTCTCGGTTACAGGCCTTTTCCACAAGCAAAGCAATCCTGGCCTGTTGTCTTCAGCCGCCCACCGGTAACTTGGCAAGAGTTCTTAGTCCTGTTTGTCTTCAGGAAGTGTGCATGCTGTAGTGCTGGTTGATGGCTGGATTTGGTGATGTCGGTGTTGACACTGGGTGATGATGCTGGGGTGAATAAAGAGAGCACTGGTCCGCCATGGTTCAGTTTGCCTCTTTAAAAAAAAAAAAAAAAAAAACAGAGAGGAAAAGATTCCTGGGATGTATATTTTGTTCATATAGCATCCACATGGAAATTAAAACTAGGACTTAAATGAAATGCCACTGTTTCTATTTTGGGTGTCAATCTGTGAGGTTACAGTCTTAATACAATTGAAATATGTGATTCCTTGAAATTGATTAAATGTGTAGAATTATAACATTAAGTACAATGAAAAGGGTAAATTGGATCTATATATACACTACCGTTCAAAAGTTTGGGGTCACCCAGACAAAAATTTTGTGTTTTCCATGAAAAGTCACACTTATTTACCACCATGAGTTGTAAAATGAATAGAAAATATAGTCAAGACATTGACAAGGTTAGAAATAAGGATTTGTATTTGAAATAATAATTTTTTTCCAGATACTCAACCTGCTCAAAGGAAGGTCAGTTTTATAGCTTCTCTAACCAGCTAAACTGTTTTCAGCTGTGCTAACATGATTGCACAAGGGTTTTCTAATCATCCATTAGCCTTCTGATGCAATGAGCAAACACATTGTACCATTAGAACACTGGAGTAATAGTTGCTGGAAATGGGCCTCTATACACCTATGTAGATATTGCACCAAAAACCAGACATTTGCAGCTAGAATAGTCATTTACCACATTAGCAATGTATATTAGATATTCGAGTGTATTTCTGATTAGTTTAAAGTTATCTTCATTGAAAAAAAACAGTGCTTTTCTTTCAAAAATAAGGAAATTTCTAAGTGACCCCAAACTTTTGAACGGTAGTGTACCTTGATAAATGGTACTATTGTCAAATGCTGCTCCCCCCCCCCCATTTTTATGTATATACTGTATATATACAGTATATGGAGAGAGAGATGGATATATCTCTATTTCCAGGGGTAAATTGCAGCTTGTCGTGACGTTTCCTGGGCATTAGTGAGCATGTCATGTGATAGTTTTCCTGTTAATGTCAGAGATGTTGAGGCGTGGTGTCCTGTGTGACCTTGTGCAAAAACAAAAAAAAACTTTTTTTTTTTTTTTGTTACTTATTTGTACCCGTAGGTAGACTTGGTTTGCAATCTGGTGACAAGCCACCGGCTGCTGGTCGCTGCGTGCGCGAGCGCCCTAAACCTACATGTTTTTGGTGTGCGGGAGGAAACCGGAGAAATCCCGGAGTAAACCCGCGCAACACGGGGAGAACATGCAAACTCCACACAGCTCACTGTTGGTCGGGGGCTGGGATCGAACCCACAATCTCATGATCCCCGCGATCCCCCGGCCGAGGGTAAAACTGTGCTGCCACAGTGCTAAACCACTGCACCACCGTGCAGCCAACCGTGCAGCCAATATTGACTGTGTGCTTTTCCCTGGCCTAATTTACAAGTCTCAATTAGAGCAATTTATTCAGCTACTTGTGCATAATAATGTGGTGAGTTTCATGTTTGCTTTATGAACCATAATGAACCTAAAATAAAATGGGTTTTCTGCTCAGATTCATGTGGCCATATGAATTTCTGCATCCTTGGACTCTAAAGTCACAAGTGCAACAATAAAAGTGGAAGTAAAATGTGAGCCACAGAATTATTACCGAAAATTCAAAAACCAGCAAAAAGGTACGTCAAAGAAAAATAAAATCAAAACACTTTCATTTAAAGAATGCATCCATAGGGCCCTAGTTTCATTTTTTTTTCTCTAATATTTATTTCAAATCCTTCTAACTTTGCTCTAATACTTGGGGCCATGAGTATTTTAATAGCAATAGCCCACACCTTCAATTGATTCAAACCAGATACTGTTGGCAAAATGTTCAACTATATAGTTGGCAAATAGACTTTTGTTTTCACTTTTATACCTTCTTGTGCACAGGTTCTCGTGCGTTTTCATAAACACAATGTCCTATGAAACTAATTTACTCTTCATGTACATCTATTTAGATGGAAGGAGCTCTTTTATTCATAAATTTTTATTTTCTGCTTTTTCTCCTAACTTTTCTTTCAGATGATGTAATTGATGGAGACTAAATTATCCCCTATCTGTGAAACCCATTTCAGACCAGATGGGCAGCAGCCAGACACTTTCATCACCATATATTTTTACATAAGGGCTCACACTCTTTGAGATTTTTCCTATGTTCCATCTTGTTAAAAGCTTCAAGTCAGCCCCGACCCAAGCAATCAAAAAGGATCAATTTTCCTGCTCTGCTGGCAGGTAATTTTACTTAAAATAAGCAAAGTTCCGGCAATAGATAATGTTAAAAAATAAAACAAACATTTCCCAACAAAGCAAGATTAAATTGCTTAACACAAGTAAAAGCTATCACAAAGCAAGAAAAATCCCACAAACTGCACAGCAAAAAGAAATTACTGTTAAATTATCTTGAGATATCTAATACATTTCATCATCTCAAAATCCCCAGTTCAGTGTGACCTTGTTACAGCTTCAGCACAAAACAAGTTAGTCCATACACAGATGCACACACACAATAGCAAGGTCGAATATCAAGCTGAAATGCGCGCACGCGCACACACACACACACACACACACACACACACACACACACACACACACACACTAGTAAGCAATCCCAAAGCCACTTATAATAAGCAGATTTGGCAACCCATGGTTCTCATCAATCGTCTTCTGCCATTCTGAGGAAAAGTTTTCAAAGTAAAACATTAAAAACACACACAAACAAGCAAGTGAACGACCGGAAAAACAAACTTCAGTTATTCATTTGATGTATTTATTTTATTATAATTCAGGTACATTTTGCCACAAATAGATTTTAAATTAGTTTTCTTTTATCTCTGTTTTGAATTATGTCTTAAGGTATTTTGATCCTCCTTATATAAGCGCTATTTGTCTGTATTATTAAGGTTAACCCTTTTATCAACACTCACTCATGATGTTAAGATCTCACATTGACATTTCTTTAATCAATGGTCACTCATGATGTTAACCCTTTGAGTGTGTATGGTGCAGAACTGCTACATACCCCCTAGCGGTCAAGAGTGGTAATTTTTTTTTTTGTCAATAAAATAGTTCAGATTTCCAAAGCTATAACTTGAAAGTTGTAGAGATAATGACTTACTGTCAATTAGAAAGATGTAAAATATGGTCCAAAGTTTCAGATAGGAATACATTTATGCATTTAATTTGCATAATGTCACGACACCTCTATAAATTCCATAACTCAGTCAAAACTGGACTTTGGACGTATTTACACAAAAAATGGTTCAGTCTTTTGACACCCTTTTTTTTGTACAGAGGTACCTCATCATCTTATCTTCAAAGTATATGAACAAGAAATCAGTACATTAAAAAAAAAATTCTCACTTACTTTTGACAAAGTCAGAGTGCGAAGGCAGGCGCAGTGCCGCCCTCTGCCACTAGGGGCACGCAAATTCTCACACTCAAAGGGTTAAGATCTTACATTGATTTCCCATGCATCTGAGGTCCACTTACGCAGTGGAAATGCACATTCCCGTTGCAGACTCAAACCAGGACCACCAAGCCTCTCTCATCTGAACCTGTTTGGACTTTGCAATATCAAACACTTGGTTTACTTTTTATGCATATTCTCAAATCAACCAGGACTCAAACCCGGTGTCTATACCATGAAATTTACTCACTGTGATCCGCCTGTTGGATAAGCCCGTCACTCACCAGCTCCCAGTGTCCCAGGACCGTGCCTCCACTTCCACAAAAACTGGGACTTTGGTCCCAATTGGGGGAGGACTTTCCCCACAGCTGTGCACAACTGTCCTTGGCCCTGAAACGCTGGAAGCAAAGGAGGGATATATGGCATCCCTGTTTGGTGCGCCAAGTATGTTAGAAAAATTCTTGATGACCTTCAGTCAAAATCTGAGAGGTGGAGGTGCAAATTGTCCATGATTGGTCCAGTGCATCTGGTCAAAACTTGGTGTACAGATTAGCTTTCCTGAGGTCATTCTGTCCCAGTCACACAAGAGCCCATGCAGACCAGACTTGAAAACAATATAAGTAGTGCAGCTGTAGCCTTGATATTTGTTACAAACTGTAAGTTAGACTCTGAGGCCAAACAAGATGAATATGGAATTTCTTTCACTTGCATACATGTATGGAGTGCTTCAATCAGGTTGACAAACTTCTGTGTACAGCCATATTTCTTGAGTACCTGCCAGAGTCCTTGTCACGATACAGTATCAAAGGCTTTACTGAAGTCAATGAAGATTACATAAAGCGACATGTTCTGTTCGATTACACTTTTCTTGAACCTGTTTCAAGCAGAAAATCATGTCCATTGGGCTTCTTCCACTTCTAAAGCCGCGCTGGGTTTCCGGTAGTACATTCTGCAAGATGTTCATTGAGTCTGTTCAGTAGTTCATGTGAGAATCTTACCAACAGTGGTTAGCAGTGATATACCTCGGTAATTTCTACAATCTTTCCTGTCAACTTTCTTGAACAAAAGCATAGTACTTGCATCCTTCCAGTCTTGAGGTACTTTCTGGACATCCCATATCTCTTGGATGAGCTTGTGCAGGCAGTTGGTCAGCTGAACACCACCAAATGTCCCCACTTCTGCTGGAATTCCATCCCTTCCTGGAGCTTTGCCATCCTGTGCTGTCCTGATAGCTGTCATTAGTTCATCAAGATTTGGTGGTTCATCCAGACTTGATACAACTGGTCGCTGCACTAGAGCTTCTTTAGCCTCTTCAGTGAGATCTCCAGGGTTGTTTGGTAGCTGATCAAAGTAGTCTGCAAATCTGTCCAGGATCTTGTCTTTCTCCTCAAACTGTTTCACTATCGGTAGCCTTTAGTTGAATCAATCCTCTTGGTTTAGGGCCATAGATTTCTCTCAAACCTGTGAAGAATATTTTCATGTCTGCTGCAGTTTGAAGTTCCTCTGCTTTTTCATTCCACCAGTTGGACTTCATCTCTCTATACTTCTGTAGCTCACTCTGAGCCTTTGAGTATTTCTTCTTCAACCTTGTTACACTGTAGGTTTTCCTGCCTAGCTGTATTCCTCAGTTCTAGTAACTTCTTCAGATGTTCACCATGCTCATCAAACCAATCTTGATGTTTCCTTTCAGGGTGGCTTAAAACATCACTCGCAGTCTGATTAATCATATCCTTCAGTGTTGCCCATTTCTCTTGTCATTCTGAGTTTTTGCTGTCCCAGTCTTTCAAGTTTTCATCCATTTCTTGTGTAAGTTCTTCCTGCTTCTTTTGGCCTTTCAGTGCACTAGCTTAGCTTCCGTGGTGGCTTCACACCTGTCCTGCAGTGCTATTTTCATATTGAAATCCTTAGTCTAGATCTCAGAATAACATGATCAGTGCCACAGTCCACACCTTTCATTGCTCTGGTGTCCAATACATCCCTTATGTCTCTCTACCTTACTATGTAGTCTAACAAGTGCCAGTGCTTGGATCTTGGGTGCATCCATGTCTTCTTGTGTGTGTACTTGTGCTTAAATAGTGTTGGTTATCACAAGGTTGTACTCTGAACATAGTGCAAGTAGAAGTTCTCCATTAGCATTGCACTTGCCTACTCAATGACTGCCTAGCACTCCTTTCCATTTCTTAGTGTCTGAACCAACTCTAGCATTATCTCCAATGAGTATCAGCCTGTCATCAGTCGGTACATGCCTGATAGTCTCTCACAAATCACTGTAGAACTCTTCCTTCACCTCCTCTGTGTTGGTCATTGTTGGGGCATACACACTGATGAGTGTGGCATACATTTTCCGCTGTAGTGGGAGTCTCACAGTCATTATCCTGTTGCTGATTGGCACCGGTTCCTCATCAAGCATTGCTGCTATCTCCTTTCTACCTGCAAAGCCTACTCCTGCTTCTCTCCTTGAGTTGATTTCCCACTCCAAAAGATGTACCCATGATCTTCCAAACGTCATATCCAGATGATCTTTTTTCCCCACTAAGTGCATTCCATTATACTACACACAAGGCTGCTGTTTTCCTCTTCTCGCTTCCTGTTCCTGCCATACTTGTCGCTGCCTGTCGGAGTGTGAACAAATCAGCACAGACCTTGTTAACCCGGGTGATGTCCAAGCTGGTATGAGTTGCTTTCTGACTGACCATTTCATGAAACTACTTGCAAAGGTTCAGGTTCAGGTTCAGGTTCAGGTTCAGGTTCAGGTTACTTTATTTGTACCCGTAAGTAGATTTGTTTTGCAGTCTGGTGACATCCATATTTACAAGCCACTAATTACATTCAACATAGACACAAACACAGGCACACTTCTTACAAAATAGGTAAATATAAAATATGTATAATATAATTTTTATAGCTTGTTCAACTCTTTGACAGCAGCAGGGACAAAGCTGTTTTTGTAGCGCTGGGTTTTGCTTTTTGGGACAGCAAACCTCCGTCTGGAGGGAAGAAGCTGAAAGTTGCAGTGCAAAGGGTGGAAGTCATCATATAAAATCGAGTCAGCCATCCTCTGTACTTGTCTGGTGTACAGGGATGTCAGGCTCAGCTGTGACTCACCAAGCAAACGACTGGACCATCTAACTACCTGATCCAAGGATTTCCTCTTTTTCAGTTTTAGATTAGATTAGATTCAACTTTATTGTCATTACACATGTACGAATACAAGGTAATGAAACACAGTTTAGCATCCAATCAGAAGTGCAAAGGACAGCAGTGCAGTATATACGGTAATTAACAGTATGTGCAATTTAAGCAAATATATGCAGCAGTGCAGAAAGTTAAGAGTACTGTTATGTGCAAATAATGTGCAATAAGTTAGATGCAGTTATGTAGTTATGCAGTTATGTACAGGTGAGGATGGTAAGAGATGAATGTTTATCTGACCAAACCATGACATTAAAGAAAAGGATAAAACAGATTCAATAAAAGCCTGATAAAACATAGTCATTATGGTTCGGTCAATTTGGAAGCGTGCAAGTTTCCTCAAACAATGCAAATTTTGCTGACCCTTTTTGCACACCCTTTCACAGTTCACTTCAAAGTTTAATTTACTATCAATAATCGTCCCAAGATATTTGTACGATTGTACACATTCGGTGGTCTGGCCTTTTAGTATGGTGACTTTGTGCCTGGGAGTTTTCCTCCTAAAGTCAATAATCATATCTTTCGTTTTTGTTGTGTTCAGCTGCAGGTAGGAATCCTCACACCAGTGAACAAAGTCATCAACTACTGGGCCGTGGCCACTCTCACCATCCTGGAGGAGACTGACAATGACTGAGTCATCAGCATACTTTATAATGTGTCTGTTGTCATGTCTGCTCTGACACATGTTTGTGTACAGGATGAAGAGTAGTGGTGACAACACACACCCCTGAGGAGAGCCAGTAGAAGAGCACTTTAGGTCAGACAATGTGCCATTGACCCTTACTCTCTGTGTCCTGTTGGTTAAGAAATCCAGAATCCAACCCACCAGATTATTAGTAGTAGATTAGTTTATTTGACAGGGACAGTGCAATAAACATAGACAATTAATCAAAGACAATCAATCTGATGTGTTGCACATAGAGTGTATAGCTATTAGCTAATTTGCAACTCTTGTCCCTGGATGGGCTTTAGAAAAAAGAATCAAGATAAAAATATACACAATAACCACATACATCAATGCAGAAAAATTATAAATACACAATTATAAATATTATAAATATTATAAATACACAAATATAACAGCCTGACTCACCTTTAACATAAATATTATAAATACACAAATATAACAGCCTGACTCACATTTAACACATATAACATAACTCACATTTGCCTATTTCAGGCCTTCCTCCCTCCGTCACTCACTATAAACAAACACATTTATTCCTTCCCTTCATTCACTCACACTTTGCAGACAAATAATTCATACATGAGTACATTCTTGTTTATTTTTCAGCCAGTTTTTAACATTTTTAGTGAATGTTTTAAAGTCCGTTATTATTTTAATTTCATTTGGCATTGTGTTCCAGATGTGACTGCCCTTTATAGAGAAAGCTGTTTGTCCAAATGTGGTTCTGCGGTGGAATATTTTACAGTTATTGTTAACAGAACTCCTGGTGGCTCTGCTGCTGTCCTGTCTTTGGACGAAACCAGCAAGTGGCTCGGGTGCTGATTTATGGAAACATTTGAACGTTAATTTCAGAAGACAGAGGTCAATGAAGCTCTCAAAACTCAATAGGTTGTATTTTTTTAAAACATTACAGTGATGCCACCTAATGGGCTTTTTGTCCAAGATTTTTAGGGTTTGATTATATAATGAACCTATATGTCTTATTGTGGAAGGGGCTGCTTGAGCCCAGACTGTCAAACAGTATGATATATGAGAAAAAACCATAGAATGCATATACAGTGCAGCTGCTTCGTAAGGTATGTAATATCTAATTAATTTAAAGCAGTTCAGATTTTTTTTTACTGTTTTTGAAATTTTCTTTATATGAAGATTAAATTTGAGTTGAGGATCTAGTACAATGCCAAGGTATTTGAATTCTGTAGCTAAACTGATGTCATGATCATGTATATTAACTTTAAAATGTTGCAGGTTACATTTTTTGATTGAAAAGCACATTGAGACTGTTTTCTGAAGGTTCAGCAATAGATGGTTCTTGAGGAGCCACTCTTGGACATCAACCATACTTGTAGACAGTACATCTGCAGCCTGTGCTGGAGTCTTGGCAGCTGTGTAAATAACTGCATCATCTGCATAAAGTTGGCATGTTGCAGCTGAGCAGTGTAACGGCAAGTCATTAATAAAAATGCTGAAAAGTAAAGGACCAAGAATGGACCCTTGTGGGATACCCATGCGGTTGTTTAAAAATGAGGATTTATCCTGGTGAACTTTTACACACTGTTCTCTATTCTGGAGATAAGATGCAAACCATTCTAATGTATTTGGGGAGAAGTTAAAAGATACCATTTTGGATAAAAGCAAACTGTGGTTTACAGTATCGAAAGCCTTTTTGAGATCTAGAAAAACAGCTCCTACCACATTACCCCTGTCCAAGGACTGTTTGACGTTTTCAATAAGGCAACAATTTGCTGTTTCTGTTGAGTATCCTGGTCTAAAACCAAATTGATGTGGATGAAGAAGTTGACTGTCTTGTAAGTAGTCTATCAGCTGTGTAGCTACAACTTTTTCAAGAACCTTAGATAGGACTGGTAAGATAGAGATTGGGCGGTAATTGCATATATCGTCTTTACTGCCTGATTTATGAACTGGTATGACGACAGCTTTTTTCCAGCCAGATGGAAATGTACTAGACCTAATGGAGAGATTAATGAGATGAGTCAGTGGTTTGATTAATATTTTGCTGTGCATTTTGAGAAAGGAGGTGCTCATATTGTAGATATCACTAGTTTTTGAGTTTGACAGTGTTTTAACAATACCAGCAATTAACTTCTCATTTACCTCATCGATTGAAAATTGCTCAAATCAAATTGTTGCAGGAGCCTTTCAACTAAAATATGAGGTTGGATTGTATTAAAGGCAGAAGAAAAGTCCACAAATAAAAGCCTGGCGTGTGTCCCATTAAAATCCAGATGTTTAAAAAGCATGTTAAACAGAGTGACAGTGGCATCCTCCACTCCTCTGTGAGGCCTATAGGCAAACTGCAGAGGATCCAATGCATGTTCAGTCTGCCTTAGGACCTCACATCTGACCAGTTTTTCAAAAATTTTCATTAAAATTGAAGTCAAAGCAACTGGTCTAAAGTCGTTTACCATTTTAGGACAGCTGGATTTTGGAACGGGAACAACCACGGCATCTTTCCAGATCTTAGGCACATGTTGTGTCTGTAAGGACTTATTGAAAATGTAATGAAATATAGGACTCAGTTCATGTGCACAGGACTTTACCAGGCGCCCACATATATTATCAGGGCCCTGACTTTTGTTCACTTTTACAGCACAGAACTCCCTTTTAACATCCTGCACCTCAATATTAAAGTGCTGATTGTCTTTGAGTTTCTGTTTCAAATCTTGGATTTCTGTGCTGAAATCAAAGGAGTCAAAACGACCATAAAAACAATTAAGAGCATTAGCCAGCTCTGTGTCTGAATTAAAACCATCTAAAAACACACGATTACTGCGCTCTGTGCTCTGAAGGCCTGCAATAGTTTTCATACTGGCCCAGGCTGAACCAAGTTTATTTGCTGCCATCTTGCTTTCCAACTCTGATTTATAATTCTGTTTTGCTCTTAAAATTTCGGCCTTCAGCTCCTTAGTGGCAACCTGTAGCTCAGAAACAGACCCCTGTTTAAAGGCAAGTGCTTTCCTCTGTAAGCAGGATTTAACTGATTTAGTAACCCATGGTTTGTTGTTGGGATATATTTTGACATGTTTACGTGGAACAATCTTATTTTGACAGTAAGCCATGTATGAGCATGTGAGCTCAGCCAGAGAGTCCAAATCATCCCCGCAGGCCATTATGAACATCTCCCAGTCTGTACAGTCAAAGCATTCCTGGAGGCTGTGCTCTGAATTTTCTGTCCACACATCAATGTCTCTCATCTCCACCTTGCCTCTTCTGAGAGCAGTTTTATATGTGGGCAGCAAATGAACACAGTTGTGATCTGAGGATCCTAAAGGAGGAAGGGGGAGTGATTTATAGGCCCTCTCTATGGATCCATAGCACAGGTCCAATGTCTTTTTTCGCCTGGTTGGGCAGGAGACATACTGATGAAAGTTTTTAAGTGTCTTCTTTAAAGAAACATGGTTAAAATCCCCAAGAATGAAGTTTGGCGCCTCTGGAGAAATTGACTGCAGCCGCTGCACCACATCAGAGATCGTTCTGGAGGCGGAGTCAGCGTCTGCCCTCGGATGAATGTACACAGTTGTGATGAAAAGTTGGGGAAACTCACGAGGCAAATAAAAGGGGCGTAGTGACACAGACAGCAGCTCTACATCGGGTGTACAGATGCGCTCTCTGACCGTGACAGATGTGCAGTACTGCTTATTAATGTATAAACATACTCCGCCCCCCTGACGCTTCCCCGTTACCTCTTCCTGCCGATCCGAGCGCAGCAGGGCTCCAAAGCCATCAATCCACAGGTCTGCATCTCGATCATGCACAGTAAGCCAAGATTCAGTGAAAGCCATGACGCAGCAGTTCTTAAAATCCTTCTGGTAACGTACATTGCCTTGAATTTCATCCACCTTGTTTCTCACAGACTGTGCATTCCCAAAAATTATCGAAGGAAGAGGAATGTTACCAAACTGACGTCTCCTAAGGCGCAATTTCACACCTCCACGCCTTCCACGCTTCCTTCTGCCGTCTCTCTTTTCACCGCTGTGTCCGTCTCTCAAAATAAAGTCCGGCAGTTGCAGTTTGGGCTCAATCACAGACGCTGCATCAGCTGTGTTTAAGCGTAGCAACACGTCCCTGGAATATTGTATTCTGCCCGCTATTCTGCTCGCCATGGAGCCGAACGCGTTTACCTCAGAGACAAAGAGCCACAGCACAGATAGCAGCAGTGCGAGAGAGGAGAGGAAATCCATGTTGTAGATACCAGGGAGCTCTTCGCCATATATTCCACAAACGCTCCAGGGCAGAAACGACACAGAGGATTTTCTAAAAACGTAAAAAAGTACAAAAAACACACACACGCACACACGCACTATATCACCAGCTGCCGGTCGCTGCGTGCGCATGCGCCCAAGCCCGCATCAAAGTATTTGAGTACCACTAGCTTTTGCTGGACTAGCAGCACATTCTTGGCAAAGGTATTATCAGTGGCAAGGACAGGCCAAGACAAACTGACTCAGTATCTGTTGCAGTGACTGACCAGATTATAGGTTTGTATATCTCTGCTCTTTGTGTAGTGCATGTCACGATGCACCGACTGGCAAAAGTCCACCTTGCGACAGATGTGCTTATCTGCCAGGATGTCCAGTTTCACCTCGTGTAACTGGGAGTGGTCCACCACAGACCTGTAACAGATATTGTTTTGAGTTCTGCCAGGATGCCCAGTTTCATCCTCTATGCCCTCAAAAGGGCGGGGTTATCAGTTTAGTCAGACAGCCCAACCCATGAGACGGGTAGTACCGGTTTTCATGATTATCCGGTAGCAAACCAATGCCTGACCTGACAAGGACAAAGCACATTAGTCCTAATTATTAAAGTTAATAAAACCACTGTCATTTGACATTTTTTGTAATAGGGTGAGGATGAGTCATACATATGTTCATGTCACACTTTGATTTGATTCATTGCTTTCTTGTCCAGCTCACTTTGGGAAAGGTACAATGGAGAAGGAGCAGAGGGGAAACATGGGATGAGCAGGGGAGGAGACTAAGCGGACCAGTTATAGCTATTGCAGTCTGTGTCGCACATAACGGGTAGCTACAATAATGAGAGTGCATGTTAAGTTACAGGGTAGGTTATAGCGTATTTACAGTGTAGACTACATGGCTACACCAGAGTTACCGCATCATTTTGATGTGGAAGTACCATCCAGTGCTGACTGGGTTCACCTTTACTTCTGCCTTTGTGGAATTCTGTACACATTTTTACATCAGAGGTTGCCGACATGGTTCGGGTGAGGCATTCTTTACAGTTGCTTATGATAGGATGAGGGGCTATATGCAAGACCTTTTTGAAAATCTCACACTTCTGTCTCTCGTGGGTTGTTTTGTTTTTGTTTTTTTTCCCCATTAATGTGACCTATAACTTGTACAACCCAATTGGAAAAACAAACCAAAATCTTTTAAGGGAGGAGAAAAAAAAAAACTTACAATAACCTGGTTGCATAAATATACTCACCCTCTTATAACTGGGGACATGGCTGTGTTCAGAATTAACTAGTCATTCAGAGTCATGTTAAATGGGAGTCAGAACACACCTGCCACCATTTAAAGTGCCTCTGATTAACTCCAAATAAAGTCCAGCTGCTCTAATAGGCTTTTCCTGACATTTTTGTAGTCACATCTTAAAGCACAAGCCATGGTCTGCAAAGAGCTTCCAAAGCATCAGAGGGATCTCATTGTCCAAAGGTATCAGTCAGGAGAAGAGTCCAAAAGAATTTCCAAGGCATTAAATGTACCATGGAACACAGTGAAGACAGTCGTCATCAAGTGGAGGAAAATATGGCACAACAGTGACATTACCAAGAACTGGACGTCCCTCCAAAATTGAAAAGACAAGAAGAAAACTAATCAGGGAGGCTGCCAAGAGGCCGACAGGTTCACTGAAGGAGCTGCAGGAATTTCTGGCAAGTACTGGCTGTTTAGTACATGTGACAACAATTTATTGTCTTCATATGTCTGGGCTATAGGGTAGGGTGGTGTTAGAAAAATCCTTCTTAACCTTCAGTCAGAAACCAGGTGGGATCAGAGTTTCAGTAAATTTAATTACACTGGCCAGTGGAGAACAATACAAATGGTCTCAGAGCCTATTCATGCACCATTCTGACCCAAACACACATTACTCAGTTTTTTAAGCCCTTCGTTATCTGAGAGGCGGAGGTGAGAATGGCCATGGTGATTGGTTCAGTACATCTGGTCAAAACTTGGTGTACAGATTATCTTTCTCAGGAATCATGACACTCACTCAGCACCAGTCTACACAGGAAACTCACAAAATTAACTAAAACAAGATAACATAATGCAGCTGCATCCTTGACACTTTCACACATGCTATAAACTGACTATAAATTTATGGCATCTAAAACCCCATCTGGCAGCTATGCTAAGCTCCAATGTATTTGCATGCAACAGCAATTTGATTTGAGCAATAATCTGGTGGGTTGGATTCTGGATTTCTTAACCAACAGGACGCAGAGAGTAAGGGTCAATGGTACATTGTCTGACCTAAAGTGCTCTTCTACTGGCTCTCCTCAGGGGTGTGTGTTGTCACCACTACTCTTCATCCTGTATGCAAACATGTGTCAGAGCAGACATGACAACAGACACATTATAAAGTATGCTGATGACTCAGTTATTGTCAGTCTCCTCCAGGATGGTGAGAGTGGCCACGGCCCAGTAGTTGATGATTTTGTTCATTGGTGTGAGGATTCCTACCTGCAGCTGAATACGACAAAAACTAAAGACATGATTATTGACTTTAGGAGGAAAAATCCCAGGCACAAAGTCACCATACTAAAAGGCCAGACCACCGAATGTGTACAATCCTACAAATCTTGGGACGATTATTGATAGTAATTTAAACTTTGAAGAGAACTGTGAAAGGGTGTGCAAAAAGGGTCAGCAACATTTGCATTGCTTGAGAAAACTTGCACGCTTCCAAGTTGACCGAACCATAATGACAATGTTTTATCGGGCTTTTATTGAATCTGTTTAATCCTTTTCTTTAGTGTCATGGTTTGGTCAGATAAAACTGAAACAGAGGAAATCCTTGGATCAGGTAGTTAGATGGTCCAGTCGTTTGCTTGGTGAGCCACAGCTGAGCCTGACATTCCTGTACACCAGACAAGTACAGAGGATGGCTACCTCCATTTTAAATGATGACTCCCACCCTTTGCACTGCCACTTTCAGCTTCTTCCCTCAAGACGGAGGTTTGCTGTCCCAAAAAGTAGAACCCAGCGCTACAAAAACAGCTTTGTCCCTGCTGCTGTCAAAGAGTTGAACAAGCTGTAAAATATATTACACATAATTTAGGTACCTCTTTTTTAACTCCATTTTATATTTACTTATTTTTGTAGGATGTCACTTGGGTTCTAAATATTTTATTGGGTTTTAGACCTTTGAGTTTTTAACCTCTTTGACTAGTTTTTAACTTTTATATGACCCTTCTCTCTTACCTCTGGTTTTTCTCCCATCTCTTTGTCTTTTTATACCCTGATTGATGGAGCCTTGAGTATTCTTATCATGTTTATAGTCAGCTTCATATGTGCCTCTGTTTGTGTCTATGTTCTATGTAATTTTTTTTTTACTTATTTTGTACCCGTAGGTAGATTTGTTCTGCAGTCTGGTGACAAGCCACCAGCTGCCGGTCGCTGCATGCGCAAGCGCCCCTTAACTCCCTAACCTGCTTTTTTTTAGCATGTGGGAGGAAACCGGAGAAATCCCAGAGTAAACCCATGCAAACTCCACACAGATCACTGTTGGCCGGGGGCAGGGATCGAACCCACGATCTCATGATCCCCGCGATCCCCCGGCCGAGGGTAAACTGTGCTGCCGTGGTGCTAACCACTGCGCCACCGTGCAGCCCAATTTGTGGCTTGTAAATATGAATGTCACCAGACTGCAAAATAAATCTACCTACGGGTACAAATAAAGTAACCTGAACAGATCCTAGCTAGCTATTGACAGGGAAATTAAGATAAGATAAGATAAGATAAGCCTTTATTAGTCCCACAACGGGGAAATTCCAGGATTGCAACAGCACAGGGATAGCAACACTCAGAGCAACAATCAGAAGGCAAGAAAAAAAACAAGCAAGCAAGAGCAGCTAATAAACATATGTACGTATTACTATAAAATATATATATATACACACACACACAGACACACAGTGCAGAGCATTGTAGCTGGATGGAATAAATATATGAATATATGAACACACAGTGCAGAGCATTGTAGCTAGATGGAATAAATATGTAAATATATAAACACCCACAGTACGGAGCATTGCCGCTAGGTGGAATAAATATGCAAGTATATAAACACACACAGTGCGGAGCAATGTAGCTAGATGGAATAATATGTAGATATATAAATATATAAACACCCACAGTACGGAGCATTGTAGCTAGATGGAATAAATATGCAAATATATAAACACACACAGTGCAGAGCATTGTTGCTAGATGGAATGAAACAGCATAACCGTCTACTTAGTTATCCTACATGGTATGATTATGTGCCCATACATATTCTCACCCTCCATAGCGACCGGTATGTTCCTAGTTGTATGCCGGAGATTCTGCCATCAGCCCTACTTTCCCAGGCACCGGTTAACGTTTTAATCCTTTAGGAGGAGAAATGGAACAATAAACTCATTAATAAAATCATCATTGGTAAAAATGGTGATAATAATAGATATATAAAGGATGTGTTGTAGCTGTGTCATTGCAGCATATACAAAACAATAATAAATTGTAATATGTAAACAAAAACAAGTGACAAAAACAAAAGTAAAAATGGTGTTTCAAATTTCACATCATGATCATGCAACTCCTTTCATTTTTCTGCATATCAATCATACTTTTACTCTGTACTTGGGGCATGGAGAGACCTTGAGCTCACGCTGTTTGTTCATCGTCCCTGGCAACTGCTCCATGGTATGTCACTAAGTTAACATGAACAGGTCTCATCATCCTACTACAGATACAGGGAATGACACAAAAGGCAAAAAATGCCACCAAAATCATTAACAGGCTCATAATGAGACTTCTCCATGAAGAGTAACCAACTTAACCAGGTTTATTAACCTGTTGAACTCTAACTTCCGTGGGCGGTCACGTCTCTGCATCTCAGTGCGCACTGAAAAAAAAAAAGCTGTATTTCCGGTCTTCCAGTACAGACACAGCCTTGTTGCAACCTGAGAAAAAAGCTGTGTAATATACATTTTTTTGTGGTATTTTTACAAAATTTTGACCTGAACTTAAACACTTGGTTCTACATTTCTGTTGTGTTTTCCAGCCAGTATCTGACAGCTGTATGTTATTTGCAAGCATTTGTATCTAAAAAAAAACAAAACACCCAGGCAAACTTTCTTGTTACTCAGTGGCAGGAGCACTTAAGAGAGATTATGACTGTTTTGCCAAAAAAATTCTGTGTTTTCTTTTAAATGAGACTAACCCCATGAAGATGCTGCAAAGGGTTGAAAAACAGCTTTTGATTTACTTTGGGCATGTTATTTTTAGGCGTTTTTAGGGAAGTTGAACAGAGTTCAACAGGTTAATTAGTAACATTTTCCTTGGCTGCAGCAGCCTGCAAGGCAGTCAGGTTCTGTGTGGTCGAGGCAATCACGTGACCATCTGCATCATTTTCAGGAATAAAAGTACAATAATCACCTACAATTGCACACACGCCCCCTCGGGCGGCAGTTATTTGATCAGAACCATTCTGTTTTGGGTCAGCATAGGTCTAAGAGCCATTAATTCCTCATTTATATGAGAAAGGCAGAGAAATTCACAAATGACTGTAATCTATAATTAGTAGTTTCAATCCACAAGGCGTTCTTAGCCGTACCCACCTAAGGAAACGGGGAATGAAGTATCTTCTCCCCTGTAGTTTCTAACTTGAATTCTTTCGGTACATCTGCGCCCCAGATGGGATCATATGGCGCAAAGGAGACATCTTTCTTCACCCTGCCCGCCTGTCCTGCCAATAATATGATTGTATGGTCAGTCACAACTACGGGGACACACCCCCCTCCCCAAATCATGGGCAGATGTCAATAGGCATGATGACACAGCCACCCCCCACCCCCATCACCATATGCATGCCATGCTTGTGAGAATCACAAATTGCAGCGCTACAGAACTCCTGCAGGGTGACATCTGCTTCTAGACTGACAAAAAAGATCTTCAGGACAGCTTTTGCCCACTACACTGGTCCGGCAGGTAGCAGTACAGGGGCGAAATGCATTATGCACCATTGCGCACCTAGAAAGCAATAAACTGCCCAAACAGAAGTTTCCACACCCTTTTAGACAAAAAGAGAAATTCCCCAGCGGGAATAACTTTGCCTTCACAGAGTAAGGGGTGTCATTGTGTCTCTGATTAGTGGAGTCATAGGCAATGTGACAGGTGTGACTCAATTAGTTTAATTAATTCAATTCAATTATTAATTAGTATACTTCCTTCACACATTACCAACATAAACATGATCCTCATGACCTGGTCCTTCTAGCCAGTCATGATGTGAGTAATGTAAGAGAATATATGAAATTAATAAATATGATCAGGTATAAATTATGTAATTTATATTGATGTATTGGGATCTGAGATCAAATCTCGTTTCATATACACCAGAAAAGTTAATAACACTTGTGGGGCACCAGCTTCTATCTCTAAGAAGCAATTTAATCTTTAATTTCACTTTATACCTGTTTAATCATTCAAATTAATTAATAATCAGTCTCAAAAAATTTTCCGTGATCGATACCTGTGCTTGAAACAGATTCAGAATGAAATAAATTCTCAACTTCTCTCATATTCACATATTTATTAAACGAAATGATTAACAGACATTGCAGTAATTTTATTAATCATAAAATCAATCTTGTAAATGATAGATTAACAATGTCAGTATTTTCGGAACCAGGGTTAAACTGAGAAAGCAATTTCTATCAGTTTGAGTTAACAGATTATGGAAACAATGCAAATTTATAGAGAAAGTTTACTAATTATATGAAAAGTCCTGGATTAATCTTAAGAAAATAAAAAACGGAATTTTAACGAAAAGAAGAGTTATGTTAATGGCCTCTTAATTTGCATCTGATTAGATATACAAATTATTACCGAACCTCAGATGTTTAATTCAGCAGATGAATTAAAGTTGCAGCTCATGTGATTCCTCGATGATTCCCCGTTGATCTGGTCAACGTTCTTTCGTCGTCCTCATGAAGTTTTGATGTGTTGTTCAGGGGCAAAACCCAGAATAGTTGTCCCGCAAATATTCTTGACGATGAATGAGATCGGATGTTTGATCTCAATGGTTGAAATCCTGCAGAAGCGCACTGATTCCTCAGCTGCGCGTGATGTGGGGAGCTGCGTCTTCTCAGAGGCCTTCGATAATAATTAATTAAAGATATCTAATCCGATCTCATATTAAAGAGTTTCGGACTTTAGATAAAAATAATAGCTTCTGGTGTGTGATTGGTCAAGAAAAATATTATAAAAATAAAGTCAAGATTAAAACTTACATTAAAATTAAAACAAACAGTGGTTTTACAGAAAGTTTAACAAAGAAAAAAAAAGAAATATATAAAAATTGGAGTTTAACTCCGATTAAGAATTGAGCTCAAAGAAATAGGAATTCCTAGGCATTTAAGAGAAAAAGAAAAAAACATTAAAATACAAAGTTGCATAAACACGTCAAACAGGTTCATTTTGTCTTCTTTCAATTATTTATCCTTTTTTTTTTCCTTTGAAAGACAAAAGTAAAATAGAAAGATGTCTTTACTAACTAACTAACTAACTAACCTGCACTTATATAGCGCTTTTCTAGTCACCTTTACCTTCTTTACATGTTTCAACTGCACTGCAGCCTTCATCAGAAGAGTCAGCTGATTGCTGCCAGGTGACATTTATCAGCTGATTTTCTTAATTTTTTGTGTGGTTTGACTGCTGTGTTTATTATCCAGTATGGGCCATAAACAAAGGGAAACAGCAAGTCAAAAACAAAGAAAATAAACAGGACACAAGACACAGAACAAAAGCTGAAATCAAAAACAAGGAAACCATAACTATACCATACATACGAGGGATCACGGAACCAATTCAAAGGATCATGAAAAAATACAAAATAAACACAGCAGTCAAACCACACAAAAAATTAAGACAGTTATTAGTACACCCCAAGGACAGAATAGAACAAGACAATAAATGCAATGTATTATATGAAATATCATGCAGATCATGTAACAAAACCTACATTGGAGAAACCGGAAGATTATTCACCACAAGAAAAAAAGAACACCAAAAGGAATGTGAGAAGGAAACGCAAGGACGACTCACAAGATCACAAAAAGAAAAAGCAGAACAAGAAACATTAAAATCAGCTATATCGGACCACTGCAAAAGAAATAATCACATCATGGACTGGGACAACACAAAAATTATTGGATCGGAGAGCAACAGACACAAACGTTGGATCAAGGAGGCAATAGAGATCAGAAAGCGGGGAAAAGACACCATGAACCGAGATGAGGGGGCCTTTATGCTTTCTCACACCTGGGACCACATTCTCCAGAGACCATCTGACGGCGGGAGGCGGGGCCGGCTCGGCGGATCTGACAGATCTGCTGAGCTGGCCCCGCCTACGAAAATCAGCTGATAAATGTCACCTGGCAGCAATCAGCTGACTCTTCTGATGAAGGCTGCAGTGCAGTTGAAACATGTAAAGAAGGTAAAGACATCTTTCTATTTTACTTTTGTCTTTCAAAGGAAAAAAAAAAAAAAAAAAGGATAAATAGTTGCATAAACAAATTATGAGTTATCTGCTCTGTGCTCGAAAAGCAACACGTGGGAGAGGTCTTTGTTCAGGCAGTCCTTTGTTCTTCCCTAAGTTCTTTCTTGCTGTGTGTAGACAATAGACAAAAGAGAGAGACGGACAGAGGCGAAAAAAGAGTCCAAAAGAGCGTCAAAAGAGTGGTGAAAGAGAGCGTTGAAAGAGAAAAGCCAAAAGAGGTGAATCCAAAAGAGCGTCGAAAAAGGAAGTAGCAGGGGGTTTTGCTCCTTTTATAAGTTCTGTTGAGCTTTCATGGGCTTCCGGGTTGACCGGAATCTCAGCCAATGAGTGTCCTTCGTGGGCGGGCTTGACAAACTTTAGTCCAATGACAGGCTTTGTCTGCGAGGGACCAATAGGATGAAGAAGCTGGGGCTCAGTGAAGACTGGGTGAAATGGGATATCGGTCCACATGAATACACACAATTTTAAATACATTGGAATATGCTTTTACACACTTATGTATAACTAAATTAACCTTAATGTATCTTATAAGCAGTGCTTCTAAATCAACATGCAGGAATAAACATTCATTTAAACATTTTTAACATGCATATATATAAAATCACAGATTAATGTATTTCACACATATTATTGATTTTCCACATTAAAAACATCAGAGTCCATTTGCTTTTCATAGTCATGAAAAGAAGAGAAGGTTTAGAATTGAGTTTGTAATAATGTACTTTAAAGTTCACTGGTTAAATCCAGCATGTCCCACAGTTTAAGAAAATTTTATTGAGCTGTGGATCGGTGTGGCAATGAGAGCTCCAGGTCTGTTGCATGTTTATGGGGGCAATAAAGGGGCACAGGAGGAAATAGGTGGAATTCTTTTAGACTGGTTTTAGCAAAGGAATGGGATTTCAGCTGTGACCTGGGGGAGAAAATCAGTTCTTGACTGTCTTACTCCTAGGTGAAACAAAATGTCTTTAAGCAGAAGAATAATTATTGCTGAGCCAAAGTGAGATGATGCTACAGTCCCCCCTCTGGTATCAGTGGTGACGTTGATTCAGCGTTGATAGCAATCCTAGGCATCAAATCCCAATTTGGCGAGGCTTGATCCAAATGCTGAACTAAAGTTCTGATGTCGATAAGTCTTAAGCTTGTAAACAGTATCTATTCCAAAGTGTAGGTCCTTAACTTTGGTTTTCTGAAAAACTTCTAGAAATTTTCAAAAATAATTTGGGCATGACCAAATATAAACATTGTATAATTGTCTAGGATATACTAAAGTTCTGCGTATGCCTGTAAAACTTAAAAATTCTGGGCACAAAAAGGGTGAACTATAAGTATATGGGTTTTGACATACTTGATATAAATGTTTTGGGTTTGCTGAAAAATATCTATTCAAAATATCAAAAACGGTTTAAATGTGCATAAAATCTAAATAAAGTATAAAGGATTATTTGTATATACACATGCATGTATCCAAAAATCTTAGTCAAAAGCAAAAATAAAATTCTTTCATATTTGAGATAGAGGTTCAGACTAATCAATATTGAGGTGACTCAAGGAGGTTCAAATTGAATTTGTTTAGTTAGACTAAACCATGGTTCCACAGATGTCCAAATCATAGGGTGTTTGAGGCTTTTGTTCAGAAAAACTGAGTGGGCATAGGATGTCGTTATCATTCTTTGGATGGCAATGAGAAGTAAATTTGGATTTACTGCAAAAAGGATATGATGAGAGAGCATATTCATTGCTAAAGCGTTAACTGAAAAGCTAATGTTTCTAGCTACTTCTGAGAGTAACATAGACATTGGTTGTGTGTGAGTATAGTCAACCTTCAACACAAAGAGCGAAGAGTTCAAGACCTTGTTGAGTTTGATTGAAGCTTCGGAGCAAGCATTCAAAACCAACACAATGTCTTGTAAGATTTTGGTAACGATTTGTGGTTCGACGACCAGGCGTTTCGGTTTAGCGATGTTGACCGAGTTAATAGTGGGCGTGCTAAGGTTAACAAGAGGCGGCTGTTATTAAGAATCCACCCGAGGATCTTTGACCTTTCGTCTTGACTTGGCCCAATTCTGACTGGGTAACAGTGGATGTGATTGCTAGGCAGATGGCTAAACTGATAAACAGGAGGGTCATCATCTTGGCAAACATAAAAGTGAGTGGTTTTGGATCTTAATCTTCTTGTTGATCTTTCTTTAGATACCTGGTTGGCAAACGAAAATTCCTCTCAGAGGTGGAATGATTTCTTTTAGATGGACTTTATTGATCCCAAAACTGGGAAATTACAGAATAGAGATTAAGAGATTGAACTCTAAACCTTGTGCTTGTTTTTCACCTTTGATGGGAGTTTTAAGATTATTAGCTCAAGCTAATGATGTTGAATGTCTTGTGTATACTATTTGGTAATAGGTTGATTGAAGTTTATTAGATTTTACAGAGGTCTTTGAAATTAGTTTAAGGGCTAATTTGATTTTAATATACCCTTTCCTTTCTGGAAGTTTTGATGCAGTTAACTAATTGTTTGGAGAAATTTGACTGAGTGTACGTGAGGCTAGTAGTTAGCTACAGTTATTTCTCAGACGTAGGTTTGATTTTAATCTTATTTATGGATTTACTTTGACAGTGTTGTACCCGACAAGTCCCATGGGGTTTTGGTAAAGGTTACTCTGATTTTGGTGAGCCCATTTGAAAATGGGGTCCTGGATTTGGCATTTGAGTGGCCAAAGTTTGTTGTTGACAATGTGTGGATTCATCCACTTGGGCAGGAATTTAGGAGTGATTTTCCTTTCCTGTAAATTTATTTCAGGTGTCTGTGGTACAAATGTGGGGTGGAAGTTCTTGTCCCCCCTTCACAGTTTGTCATGCGAGAGTTTTTGATCGCTGTACACTTTGTGTTGTTTGGCGAATCGGTTCGGATGTTTTTGAAATACAGCCTTGGCAGCTTTGTATGTCGTTTTGACGCTTTTGTGTTCTGCAGCTGGAATGTTATAGGCATTGGCAGTCATCACCCTCCTCTGGTTTCGAGGAACTCTGAGCGGTGGCGATGATGGTTCATCAGAAGCATGAACAGGAGTGCCATTGTATAGCTGCAGAGAAGATTGTGTCGCATGAAGTGGTTTCAGGTTTGGTATGTCATAGGGTTTAGACGCAGGCAGCGCATGTACCATTTTATCCGACTGGTGTTTGACGGTTTTATGGATCATTTGGTTGCAAGGTTGGGTGACTGTGTGCCTTGCGTTTGCAAAAGTTGGGTTCATTGTCGCAAAAACTTGAGGTTTCAGAGGGTCTAGAGAGCTGGTTGGTGGGGCTCTTGTGACCATGCAGGCCTCATGGGCGGGTGGGCGGGTTTCAAAATGTGACACCACCATTGAATCATGGGTATCAAGGGTTTCAAGGGGGCCGTTTGGGGTTTTCTGCTTGGCCGTTGAGTTTTCAAGGTCGTTTGAGTGTTTGGCTTGACCTTGTATGTGAAGGTGACTTTTGACTTCTTGTGGACAGTACTCACCTTGGTCTTGGCGGTCGCTTTCACTCAGTTGCAGTTGTTCCAACAGTGCTAGTTGTTTGAGACTTGGGGTGTCCAAAGTGTTCAGAACAAAGCACTGTGATTCAGTTGTTCTTGTTGGGTCAAATGGGTGAGGGTGTTGCGTTTGAGCCCACAGTTTGAGGTTCTTGAAATCAATCAGTGGCTCAAAACGGTTCAGTAGGTCTTTGCCAACAAGCAATGGAATGGCGTCAAGTTTGGACAAGTAGACCGGATGTGTCAAGGTCATGGGTCCAATGGACATGTTTAGTAGTGATACGCCCAACAGGGTTGTTTTAGTGAGCATATATGGTCGCACAGCTAATGAACAGGGTTCCAGTTTCAAATACTTGTTAGCGCGGTTAGCAGCTACACATAGTTTGTCAAAAAGGGTATGTGACATGAGAGTGATGTCAGCAGCGGTGTCTAAAACAGCATCCTGACACACCATGTCTTCAAGGGTCAGTGGAAGGTAGAATTTCCGTGCCACCCCCCTCTCGTTTAAATCACATAGAAATTGTGGAACCGGTGGTTCGACACAGAGTTGCGACATGTTGTTAGAGGAGTGGTCTGTGACCTGTGGTTGGGTTGCCATAACAGCACTGGACTGCGTTGAGTCCTTTGGTCCTTCCTTATTTGCATGAGGGATTTTCTTCTTGCGTTTCCTTCATTTGGAACGCTTGTTTTGAGTTGGCACAGCTGATATAGCTAGAATGTTAGCAGTTTTATTCTCTTTGTAGCTTTGAATCTCTGCTAGGAGGTGTTTGACAATTTCAATATCTTCTCTACTGAATGTAGGAGTTTCTTCTTCCTTCCAAGGTTTGTGATAGGTCTCTGCTTCTGAGCTTCTGTGATGGGATGGAGACCATTTGTCGCGGTTACGCGTGTCTTCGTATCGGTATCTGTCATCATGGTAGTCCGTATCAAGTTCTCGTGACCTATCCCGTGGATGTGGTCTACGACGGTAGTCGGGTTTTCGCAAAGTTGGTCCAAAGTAATATCCAGAGGACCTACTGTGGTTTTGACCTTGATGAGGTCGCTTGGGAAAATGCTTCGGCTGTTTATGTACTCGCAGTGTAGGAGGTGGAGTAGAGCGAGGAGCTCCTTCCAACTCCAAGGTGTTAGATGCATCGCTAATAGCTAGCACTGTGGCAGGCTCAGCGTGCTTGTTGCGGCTTTGTTGCTGTTTTTGGAACGCATAGTGTGCAAACTCTCTCAGCTGACTTATTGAGTTTGACCTTGGGTTAGCTGTAACTCCCAGGTGATGACTCACAGTGGGATGGAGGTTTTGGATGAAAAGGGTCTTGAAATTGTGGTTTTCTTCCATCCCTGGTGTATTTTGAGATCCAAAATATGCAAGTAGGAGTCTCTGGTAGTAGGCTTGTGTCGGCTCTGAGCGTCCTTGCTTCACGGCTAAGGCTGCGTTAGCCCTGCTTGTAGGCAGTCGTCGGAGAACTCCTTTTCGATGGCTTTGCGAAGCAGCATGTAGTCTGCTTTGATGTTTGTCAGCTGTCTGTCTGTGAATTTTGATACTGACCTGTTAGATGTTAGCTTGATCAGACAGATGTGATTGTCAGTCGTAGCATCAGGGTACTTACGCAGGTAGTAATCAATGTCCTGTAAATAGACTTTGGCATCAGGTGAACCCGTAGGTCCTGGATCAAATTTGGTGATATTTTGCACAATCTTGTCAAGGTTGCGGTCTGAAGGGGCACATGCACACTGTCCACGCAGTCGTCTGTATTCAAAACGGGAATCGGGCGAGGGAGCGCGGTGGATGTCCCGGTGTTCATGTCTTTCCTTTAGGAGCAGTTGACATTCCTTGTAGTCATTCTTCACATTTTCAAGTTGACCTTCAACTCTTCTGAGTTCCTTCTTTGTGTCTTGAAGGGCATTTTCAAGTTCATTGTTGTCTTGGTGAAGCACGTCATTGTTATGTATCAACCGTTTATTTTCTTTCTCTGCACGGTCCAAATCTTGTAACGCTTCATCAAGTTGATCTTGAGTTTCGTCATTGTTCTCTTGAGATTGTTCCAAATTTTCCTTCAGGGTTTCATTCTCTTCTTGGAGAGGTAGGATTGTTGTTTGTTGATTTGCTAGCTCGTTCTCGGCTACCTTTCATCTTGCGACTAATGTTAGTGCAAACTTATCTAACACACTGGTGAGGTCCTTGCCTTCTGGTGGTTTTTCAGTGTGTTCATTCAAAAGTTCTTCAGTGAGTTGCTTCAATTCTTCGGGCTGTGTTTCCTTGACCCGTGTTGTGAAGCTAGAAATTAAATTAGAAGTCCATGCTTCCAATGTTGTTTGAAGGTCATCCAGTTTGGTAAATTGGTCAGTTACCTTGAGTGTTTTTTATTTTACAACCGTGATAGCTGAAAGTTCCTTTAGAATTTGTTTCAACTTGTAGGCTTGTAAGATAGGAAACAGAAATTTGAAATTATTTAGAAATGTAGAGATGCTTCAATTAATTTGTTGGTTGAAACTGTATGTTGATAAATAAACTTGAATTGAAATTGGATTGAATTTGTTTCACAAAACGTAACAGGAATTTCAATTGTGTGGATTGACTTCTTTACTTTGATTTTCAAAGTCTAGTATTGGAATTTGTCATCAATAACTAGGTTTGGGATTTTGCAGAATGTCACTTTGAAAGTGAGGATTTTATTTACAAAAGAAATACAAAAACAAAAGAGGCTAAATGTTTTAAAGATTTAAGATTATAAGTTTCCACTTTTTTTTAAAGTTAAGGCTTTCCTTTGGTTTTATTTGTTAAAGCCTATTTTCATTTGAAGCCTTAAATGTTTAAAATATTTACAGATTAGAAACAAGTTAATTGTTTGAATATTTGGTATCCAAGGATTTCTTAGAATTGAAGCCAATAGTGATCTGTCTTGATTGTCATGTATAAATTTCTTGTTTACAGAATAATCAATGTTTGCACCTTTTCGACTTTTCTTTTAAATCCTGGGAAAAATTTTAAAATTATGCTGTTTGGTTAAATGTTTTTCTTTTCCTGTAGAGAAAACATGAACCCAGAAATGAAACAATGAGTTTAAATAATGCCTAGAGCTTCTCTTAAGCGTTAATTGCTTGGTGTGGTTTCCTAGATTTGAGAAAGAGGAAAAATTATAAATATTCAGTAAGTCTGTAAATTTGTCAAAATGCACAGATTTAATCCTACTTTAATGTTACTCTTGAGTAAACATCAGCATTAGAATCCTTAAGCTAAAACTGGGTTTCTGTGGGAAGGGAATCACACCATATCACATTTAAAAACAGCAAAATAAGCCCACAGCTGTGGATCAGTGTGGCAATGAGAGCTCCAGGTCTGTTGCATGTTTATGGGGAAATAAAGGGGCACAGGAGGAAATAGGTGGAATTCTTTTAGACTGGTTTTAGCAAAGGAATGGGATTTCAGCTGTGGCCTGGGGGAGAAAATCAGTTCTTGACTGTCTTACTCCTGGGTTTAAGCAGAAGAATAATTATTGCTGAGCCAAAGTGAGATGATGCTACAGTAATGTATCTAGACCTATAATAAATGGGTAATGGTGTCCCTAAAAATAACCAAAACAAGTGTCACCACAAGGAGGATGATGAAAAAACAGGTACCATTCACATCCTTCAGTTGCCAATCTTCTGTCTGCCATGATAAAGCTGTTTCACTATATAAGCAGTTACTGGATGCCGGCACCGTCAGCAGACACCCATATAGAGAAACAGTTAAACAGTCACTTGTTGAGGATTTTTTTTTAATGTAGTTTACAATGGGGATTAAATAGTCTCTTGCTAAGGGAATGGAGATTAAACAGTCTCTTGCTGAGGGTTTTGGGTGGGGTAAAGTTTGCAATGTGTCAAATGCACCCAAGAGTCACATCCTTCAACTTTTACGGCTGTTGGTGTCGCCAGGATGACCCTGTGGTATCCTTGTCAGGGAGCATCAGCCCAGTTTTTCTTTTTGATGATTTTGATAAGGACCAGATCCCCCCCCCCCCCATTTGGTCAAGATGGGTGCTTCACCGTGGTCCCTCCTGGGAAGAGCAGCATGAACAATATCACAGTCAACATTCTTTGCATGTAATCAGCTAAACGCCTTCATCACCTGAATTAAATGGCCTTAATGGTGGGAATAGGTAAGGCTTGCCATCCATTTATTTTTTTTTTTTTTCTATTTGTCTTGTCATGTTTTCCTAAGCCTTCTTCAATGGTCCTATTTGTGCGTTACACTAATACTGCAGATTGTGGAAGGTAGGCGGAGTGGTTTTCCAAGTTAGTGTTGTACTTAAGTGTGATTTAATTTACAAAATGTGTTCCATTATCTGAGAATCTTTTCAGTTATTACAAATCTTTGTATTATTTCAGTTAAGTTTCTTTGCTACCATAACAGCATTTGGATGAGTGCAAGGGAAGGCTTCTGTCCATTTACTAAATGTATCAATCACCAAACAATACTTCTTTGTCACATTTATCTAGCTCAGTGAAGTCCATGCAAATGTTTTGAAATGGATAAGTTGATGCAGGGAAGGTGCCTTTTTCAGGCCTTAAGTTCCCTTGAGCATTGTTTTCTTTTTACAAAATTGAGTAGCAAATTATTTTTAGTAGCAAATTTTAGACTGAGTAGCAAGTTATTTTTACTACTCAATCATACATTATTTACTAATCATAGCCCCTGCTGCTACATAGGAAAGCCCATGTAGCAGAACAGCAGTCTGGTGGAATAATTTTGGGGGTTTTTTGTTGTTGTTGTTGTTGTTGTTTTTAAATCCACCAGTAAATTTCAGCTTGTGGTGATGTTTCCTGGGTGAGTGTGTCATGTGATAGTTCTGTCAGTGTTAACAGATGCTGTGGTGTGGTTTCCTATATGAGTGTGTGCGGCACATTGGCATATGGCTAATTTAGAGGGAAGTTTTACACTAACAGTTTTAAAATGAGGTCTTTGGATTGGTTTCCCTGTTGATGTAATCATGCCTCTTTTCTTCCACTGTTGTGCAAAGTGCTGGATGGTAGAAAAAGCATACTGACTGTCCGTGTACATTATGAGGACTTTTCTGACTTAATTTACAAATTAATTTAATTTTGTTACCGTGCAGCATTCAATGGTTAGATGAGGCTGTGATAATAGCATTGTCATGCATGCAAAGTGTCTGGATGGTGAGATGACTGATATTTTACTTTTGTGACAAGATGACTGATACTGCATGTGTGGCCTTTTCATAACTTTTTTTTTCCTTTTTGACTTTGTGGACTTTGTTCTGCTAAAAAATTTCAGTAAGGCCATGGTGTCTTGTTTGCATATTCATCAGGGGATGCCAGCAAAATGTTGTCAGCATGAATGAGCAACTGGCTCCCATTAGGAGGAATAAACGGTGCCAAATTTGCTGACATTGCCCATGAAAAAATGGTTGGTGATTCACAGTAACCTTGTCGTAATCTGGTGAATGTGTACCTCTTGTTATCAAATGTGAATGCAAGCCAAAACTGATCTGGATGTATTGGGATGCTGAAAAAAGTGTTGCTGATGAAACGGCTCTTGGGAGAAGTGCTTTGTTTACCACCTGAAGGTCTTGGACTATTCACCATCTGGAACATGGTCCAGCCTTCCTCACAGGAAACAAAAGTGTGTTCCATGGAGAATTTGGGCATGGGATAATGACACCTGCTGCTTTCAGGTCCTCTGACCAGTTTAATGCCTTCTTGGGCTTCAGGACCTAGAGGATACTGTCTTTGGTAAGGCCTATAATGAGCTTTAGCATCTATTTTAACCAATTCTACTTTTTTTTTTTTTTAAATCAAACCTACATCGGTCTTTCCTGTTGACCATAGAGAATTTGGGATTTGTGAGAGTGTGTGTTCCTCTCCTGTTAACCCTCATCCTACCAACATATTTTACATACAAATAGTACCAACTGGGGTCCGTTTGGACCCCACACAAAATTTAACTGTTAATTGGATTATTAAGCAATACCAAAGTATTTTTTTTTTCACTTAAAATGTTTTATTTGGTTAAAACAAAGAGTTGTGCTTGAAACATGATCCAAAAATCCCGGAATGGGGCTAGTTTGTCGGTTGCCTGCCTTTCAGCACGAGTAGCCCGGTTGTAATGTGTTTTTCAACCAGTGTGCCCTGGTGCGTTCAGGTTTTTGTGGGAAATTATCTAATTTCACTTCTTAATTGGTACAAGAAATGCAAATACTTTGCCATTGTTGTGCATGTGTTCTGTAGGCCCTACAGAACACATGCACAACAATGGCAAAGTATTTGCACCCTTACTCAAAAAGATAAGATAAGCCTTTATTAGTCCCACAATGGGGAAATTACAGGATTGCAACAGCACAGGGATAGCAACACTCAGAGCAACAATCAGAAGGCAAGAAAAAACAAGAGCAGCTAGTATACATATGTACATATTAATATATATATATATACGTATATATATATATATATATATATATATATATAGACACACAGTGCGGAGCATTGTGGTTGGTGGATGTGCAGCAGAAAGTCTAAGCTCTCTCTCCGCGGATGCGGCAGGTCAGCTGGATGTCTTTGGGCATGATGGTGACCCTCTTGGCATGGATGGCGCACAGGTTGGTGTCCTCGAAGAGACCCACCAGGTAGGCCTCGCTGGCCTCCTGCAGAGCCATGACAGTGGAGCTCTGGAAGCGCAGGTCGGTCTTGAAGTCCTGAGCGATCTCCCTCACCAGGCGCTGGAAGGGCAGCTTACGGATGAGCAGCTCCGTGGATTTCTGGTAGCGACGGATCTCTCTCAGAGCCACGGTACCGGGCCTGTAACAGTGAGGCTTCTTCACTCTGCCAGTGGCCGGAGCGCTTTTCCGAGCAGCCTTGGTGGCCAGCTGCTTCCTGGGGGCTTTTTCCTCCAGTAGATTTACGGGCAGTCTGCTTGATTCTTGCCATCGCTCTTTATTATTCTGTCTTATATTTCTTGCACGCCGCCTAAACTCCAGCCCGGCACCCGCATCACTTTCGCTTCAGTTCCCCGGTATGTCGAGTTTCTCCGTTAGCACCGGGTGGCGGTTGAGTGCTAGCTAGCTCTTCCCTGCTGTATCGTCTCCTGCTGTAAACAGAGGCTCCGTCCGCCGACTCGGGAGACCTTTGGGGCGATCTGTGTGTCCGTGATATATATATAGAGTGAAAGGTGTGCCAGATCAGAAAGTTATCACCGGTTATCAAAGTTATAACCGGTTATAACCAAGTTATCAAAAGCCAACGCAGCTCTGCAATCCACATGGTGAGGACATCGATGGCCTCATTCACACCTTCATGGGCTACCTCAGCTTCTGTGTGGACAAATCCGTTCCCACCAAGACCATACGGCGTCACTCAAACAACAAACCCTGGATCAACCCTGAGATAAAAACACTTCTGAGAGAGAAGAAGAGGATCTTCAGGTCGGGGAACAGGGAGATGCTGAAGTCCGTACAGAGGGAGCTGAGGAGAAAGATCAGAGAAGGCAAGAACAGCTTCAGGAAGAAGATGGAGGACAAGCTGCAACAGAGCGACATCAGCGGGGTCTGGAGAAACCTCAAAACTATCTCTGGGCTCCAGAATACCTCCCCCCAGGCCACGGGGGGCAGGGAGTGGGCGAACAACCTGAATCTGATTTTCAATAGGTTTGACCAACCGCCCTCCCCCCTGTCTGCACAACAACCACTGCTGCCTCTAAGAAATCAAGTCCTGCTGCCCACTCCCCACTCCACCGACACCCCCCCCCCCCACTCCCAACACACAGCCCCCCATCCTGACCCTGACCAAGACCCAGGTGAGGACAGAGCTGAGGAAGATCAAGGCGAGGAAGGCGTCGGGACCGGACGGCATCAGCGCAAAGCTCCTCAAGTCCTGTGCAGACCAGCTGTGTGGGATTGTGACGTATATCTTCAACATGAGCCTGAAACTGGGGAGGGTACCACAGCTGTGGAAAACATCTTGTGTGGTACCTGTACCAAAAACTTCCCACCCCAAAGACCTGAACAGCTACAGACCGGTGGCCTTGACGTCCCACTTGATGAAGACCCTAGAGAGACTGCTCCTTGCTCATCCCCGCCCCCTGGTGGAACCAGTGATGGATCCACTCCAGTTTGCCTACCAGCATGGCATTGGGGTGGAGGATGCGGTGATCTTCCTCCTTCACCGTTCTCTGTCCCACCTGGAGAAGCCCGGGAATATGGTGAGGATCATGTTCTTTGACTTCTCCAGTGCTTTCAACACCATCCAACCGATGATCCTGAAGGACAAGCTGCTGCGCGCAGGGGTGGACCAGCACCTGTCATCATGGATCCTGGACTACCTCACGAACCGGCCTCAGTTTGTGAGAACCCAGGACTGTGTTTCCGACACAATCATCAGTAGCACGGGGGGCCCCCAGGGAACGATGCTGGCTCCCTTCCTGTTCACTCTTTATACTGCGGACTTCTCACACAACACAACACACTGCCATCTACAGAAGTTCTCTGATGACTCTGCAATCGTTGGTCTCATCTCCAACGGAGATGAAGCTGAGTACAGAGGGCTTATCCAGGACTTCGTGGACTGGTGCCATCGGAACTGCCTCCAGATCAACGCGAGGAAAACTAAGGAGCTGGTGGTGGACTGCCGCAGGCATGGGCAACCTCTCACAGCACCAGTAAATATACAGGGAACAGACATCGAGATGGTGACATCCTATAAGTACCTGGGTGTTCATCTGAACAATAAACTAGACTGGTCACACAATACTGATGCACTCTACAAGAAGGGACAGCGCAGGCTGTTCCTGCTGAGGAGACTCAGGTCTTTTGGTGTACAAGGGGCGCTGCTGAAGTCATTCTATGACTGGCATCAGCCATCACTTTTGGAGTGGTCTGCTGGGGCAGTGGCATTACTGCAGCCGATAGGAAGAGACTGAACAAACTGATTAAGAAAGCTAGCTCTGTCCTGGGGCAGCGCCTTGATCCGATGGAGGAGATAGGAGAGAGAAGGACGGTGGCTAAACTGTCATCTCTGCTGGAGTCCGAGTTCCACCCTATGCAGGACATACTGGATGCACTGAGGAGCTCATTTAGCAGCAGACTACATCATCCCAGGTGCACAACCGAGAGGTTTCGTAGGTCCTTCCTACCAACGGCTGTCAGACTGTACAACCTAAGCAGGGCTGCTCGCAGAGATAGCAAAAAGACGTAACAAACTAATAGTTTTTTGGATGCAAAAGATGCAATAGACTTACACAATGGTCCTCTCCGGCATACAACTAGGAACATATCGGTCGCTATGGAGGGTGAGAATATGTATGGGCACATAATCATACCATGTAGGATAACTAAGTAGACGGTTATGCTGTTTCATCCCATCTAGCAACAATGCTCTGCACTGTGTGTGTTTATATATTTACATATTTATTCCATCTAGCTACAATGCTCAGCACTGGGTGTGTTTATATTTATATATCTATATATTTATTCCATCTAGCTACAATGCTCCGCACTGTGTTTTTATATATCTACATATTATTCCATCTAGCTACATTGCTCCGCACTGTGTGTGTTTATATACTTGCATATTTATTCCACCTAGCTGTAATGCTCCGTACTGTGGGTGTTTATATATTTACATATTTATTCCATCTAGCTACAATGCTCTGCACTGTGTTCATATATTCATATATTTATATTCATATATTTATTCTCATATATTTATTCCATCCAGCTACAATGCTCTGCACTGTGTGTCTGTGTGTGTGTGTATATATATATATTTTATAGTAATATGTACATATGTACGTATATTAGCTGCTCTTGCTTGCTTGTTTTTTTTTTTTCTTGCCTTCTGATTGTTGCTCTGAGTGTTGCTATCCCTGTGCTGTTGCAATCCTGGAATTTCCCCGTTGTGGGACTAATAAAGGCTTATCTTATCTTATCTTATCTTATCTTAGATCCAGGAGCTTTAGCTAACTATAGACCAATCTCTAATCTCCCTTTCATTTCAAAAATCTTAGAGTTGTTGCTACACAATTATTTGACCACCTGCAGGGAAATGGTTTACTTGAAGAGTTTCAATCTGGGTTTGGAATCCATCATAGTACTGAAACAGCCTTAGCGAAGGTCACTAACAACCTCCTCATTGCATCTGATAATGGACTGGTTTCTGTACTTGTCCTTTTAGACCTTAGTGCAGCTTTTGAAACTATCGATCATAATATTCTACTTGATAGATTAGAACACTATGTTGGACTTAATGGAACTTCGTTACAGTGGTTTAGATCTTATTTATCTGATAGGTTCCAGTTTGTTCATGTCAATAATGAGTTTTCTTTCAACTCAGAGCTTAGTCATGGAGTTCCATAGGGATCTGTGCTAGGCCCTACTCTTTTTAGTTTATATATGGTTCTGTTAGGCAACATTATTAGAAAGCACTTTATACATTTTCATTGTTATGCAGATGATACACAATTATACCTTTCAATGAAGCCAGATGATAGGCTTCCAACTTGACTGATTGATTACTGTCTTAAGGAAATCAAAGCTTGGATGACTTGTAATTTCCTGCTATTAAATTCAGATAAGACTGAAGTCATTCTTGTTGGTCCAAATAACCTTAGAAATACCTTTCCAAATCAAACTTTCAGTTTGGATGCGGTTACTCTTTCTCTTACTAGCTCTGTGAGGAACCTTGGAATTATTTTTTGATCAAGATCTGTCCTTCAATTCACATATTAAATTTGTTTCTAAGACTGCCTTCTATCATCTGCGTAATATTGCCAAGATTGGGAGCATCTTGTCTCAGAGTGATGCTGAGAAACTGATCCACGCTTTTGTAGCTCAAGATTAGATTATTGTAATTCTTTATTATCAGGCTGTCCTAAAACATCTTTAAAAAGTCTTCAGCTGATCCAAAATGCTGCAGCAAGAGTTTTAACAGGTACTAGAAAGAGAGATCATATCTCTCTGGTTCTGGCCTCCCTTCATTGGCTTCCCATAGAGTTTAGAATTAAGTTTAAAATCCTTCTTCTTACTTACAAAGCTCTAAACAATCAGGCTCCTTTTTATTTAAAAGATCTGATACTACCATATTATCCTAACAGAGCACTACGCTCCCAAAATGCAGGATTACTTGTAATACCTAGAATCTCCAAAAGTACAATGGGAGGCAGAGCCTTCAGTTATCAAGCTCCTCTCCTGTGGAACCAGCTGCCAATCTGGATTCGGGAGTCAGACTTGATCTCTGTTTTTAAGAATAGGGCTAAAACCTACCTTTTTGATATAGCCTACAATTAGGGAGGGATCATGTGTTTCTGAACCCTCCCTTAGTTATGCTGCTAATAGGTTTAGTCAGCCAGGGGACCTCCAATAATACACTGGGCTTCACTCTCAATGAAATTTTTTTTTTGCTGGTCATTAGCATCTGTTTGTTCTCTCCCATAGATTGAGTCCCCATTGTGCTGTTTGCTCTCTACATGTCTGTTCTTTTCATTTATCTGTCCCCTCACCCCCCAACCAGTCGCAGCAGATGGCTGCCCCTCCCTGAGCCTGGTTCTGCTGGAGGTTTCTTCTTGTTAAAAGGGAGTTTTTCCTCTCCACCGTCGCCAAGCGCTTGCTCACGGGGGATCGCCTGATTGCTGAGGTCTTTCTGCAACTGTGGGGGTCCCCCCTACAGTTGAAAGTGCTATGAGATGACTTGTTGTGAAATGGTGCTATATAAATAAAGTTGAATTGAATTTTATGATCATTGCAAAATTATCACTTTTCTGGTTTTACCATTTATCTGTATGTGCTTGAGTAAAGTTAAAAAAAAAATTATTCTCTAACCTACTGAAAACACACCTCATCCAAATTATAAGTCAAAATATTGTAGACACAGACAGCAAAAAAGCTGAGTGCAACCTCTGCTGTTCCAAACCGTGTTCCCAATTATTATGCAAATGATATTTCTCTGATTTTCCTATATAGTCGATGCAAATGACAGTCAGTATAATTTAAATTTTATTGAACAAACCTCCCAATAACTTTTTTGCAAAAATAAAAAAAAACTCAAAACACTGTTCCAAAGGTTCTGAGTTTCAGAACATTTTATTGGTAACTGGTTTATCACATCTTTGGAAAGCTGATTACAATTTCTAGATCCACACCCAGGCCTGATTACTGCCACACCTGTTCTCAATCAAGAAATCACTTAAATAGGACCTGCCTGACAAAGTGAAGTAGACCAAAGGATCCTCAAAAGCTAGACATCATGCTGCGATCAAAAGAAATTCAGGAACAAATGAGAAAGTAATTAAGATCTATTAGTCTGGAAAAGGTTATAAAGCCATTTCTGAAGCTTTGGGACTCCAGCCAACTGTCATTGACAATGACAGTTAATGCTCGCTCTTCCCTGCTGTATCGTCATTATAGAGTGAAAGTGATAATGACTCCAGTGAGTCATTATCCACAAATGGTGAAAACATGGAAAGGTGGCGAACCTTCCCAGGAGTGGCCGGCTGACCAAAATTACCCCAAAAGTGCAGCAATGACTCATCCAAGAGGTCACAAGACCCCACAACATCCAAAGAACTGCAGGCCTTACTTGCCTCAGTTAAGGTCAGTGTTCATGACTCAACAATAAGACGTTGGAGTAGCCTCGTCAAAGTCCTGATCTGAATATGATTGAGATGGTGTGGCATGGCCTTAAAAAGGCGGTTCATGCTTGAAAACCCTCCAATGTGCCTGAATTACAATTCTGCAGAGATGAGTGGGTCAAAATTCCTCCAGCGCTGTAAAAGACTCATTGTGTTGTGATGGAAAGAATTAAAACCCACTTGCAGGAATAAATTGTGTGTATTTATTGACAAACAGTCAAAAGCAACAGATTAGCAGCACAGGATACACAGGGAACATCTCAGGACGCTCTACAGACTCA
This sequence comes from Pholidichthys leucotaenia, assembly GCA_020510985.1. NCBI lineage: Eukaryota > Metazoa > Chordata > Actinopteri > Cichliformes > Pholidichthyidae > Pholidichthys > Pholidichthys leucotaenia. The sequence goes on from CM035849.1 coordinate 282,934,720, forward strand.
GGTGAGTACAACACTGGGGAGAAATGTTCCAAAGTGCAGGCAGGCAGAACTGCAGCGGGTGAACGGACAGGAGAGTTCAGGAAAGAACCTCCAGGTGGAACTGGACGGCAGGGGTGAAGCAGGTAATACTTTCAAGGCTGAAGCAGTCCGAGCAGTAATTCCACCAAAAGAAAACCAACAGTTAAAGATGATCAATGCCACCCAGAGTGATGCGGTACCAAAAACTGGCAGGGCATCTAGTCATGAGCGACGGAGCACAAGCACTGAGTTGAACTGTCAGGGTTGGATAATAATCCGGCAATCTCTTCCAGCAGAACAGGGCTTAAATAATGCCAAACCTAATGAGGAAAGATTGCCTGTGTGAGGAAGTGAAAACCAATAATCACACACAGCTGATCACACTGACAGGAGAGGGAGGTGTGGCTGAGCTGTCAGGGAGCCGAGCAAACCCCAGAGGCTCCCTGAAAGCACCTGATGGAAAATGGGATACAAAATACACAAAAGAACAAGCAGCCACCACGTCATAGAACTGGGTTTGAAACCTCAACCCCAGTTCATGTCACATTGCCAGTTATCACAAACACTTTATTGCAGTTGTTGCTGCTAAGGGTGGCACAACCAGTAGTTGGGTTGAGGGGGCAATCACTTTTTCCACACAGGGCCATGTAGGTTTGGATTTTTTTTTTCCCTTAATAATAAACACCTTCATTTAAAAACGGAATTTTATGTTATCTTTGTCTAATATTTAAATTTGTTTGATCTGAAACATTTAAGTGTGACAAACATACAAAAAAATGAGAAATCAGGAAGGGGCAAACACTTTTTCACACGACTGTATACATACATACATTCCACATTATCTCAGGGAGGTTAACAGGCTCATTCTCTGCATTTTCATGTATCTGCCATTTCAAGTATCTACCATCTCATGGGCAGATTTACTATGGCAGCGCAAATTGGCGAGTGTGCAATTTAGACAGAGCGCCTAAGGGAGTGGACAATTTTTGCCAGTGATGTACTAACAACACGCAAAATTAAGAACACAGATGCAGTCACTTCATTTCAATAATGACCACCCATCCACCTAGAACACTGCAAAATTGCGCACAAGCACAACTGATGAGGAAGCGGGTCATCAACACAGGCACAGCCAGTTCGGAGGAGCATAATATATAAAGCCTTTTTTAAAGTTTTTGTTTAAGCGCAAAACCCCACTAAAATTAATTTTTGTTCATTATTTTGTCAAAATTTAGATTTTCATTTAACATGGCAGACTGTTTAATATGTATAAATGAAGCATTTGTATCTAACTTAAAAAAGGACTACTCGTGAATAAATTGATTTGACCAACATGTTAACACTAGAACCATCAAGATGGGCTGGAGACTGTGGGGTTTTATTGTGTGAATAACTTTGTTTCTTAAAAAAAAATTACAGGTCTTCATTTCACAACTTTTTATACAGTAAATGCCATTGAGTTACGGTGTTGCAATTTTGGGGGATGTTTCTATGGATCTGTGTGCTCTTTTTGTTCTCATTGTTTTCCTCCTACATTGTGTATCCTGAACAGGGAGAGAGAAAAAGAAGAGGGAACTGAATTACTGTCTTATGCACAGCAAAAAGAAATGCTGTAAATATAGAATTATGGATGGGGGGGGGGGAATCGGCAATGTGGAAGATTTCATTTCAAAAGGGAGGGAGAGCTGACTGCAGTCCAAGTCTGAACCTTCACAGAGGTCACTATCAGCTGACACCACCTGTATGTCCACTGCAGATATAAGGGCCCCTATTTTGTGGATACAAATTCATGTAGTAGGCTATATACAGTATAAACAAATGAAATTTTTTAAAAAGAACTGCCAGCTGATGTCCAGTTCAGCATAACACCGCTCTCTGTGCGTGGTTTCTGCCATGCGCCCTCAGTTCTTGCTAGTGTCTCCTCCTGGCACCGATTGCTCTCATGTCAGGCGCAGATGGATTAAGACAAGCGTTTTTTTTTTACATTAAATCCTGGCACATTTAGCAGGAGACTGAAAACTGCAAACCTTATTAAATCACCTTGTGCCAGTCATTTAAATACTCCCCTCCCTCAAATTTGTGCGTTGTCATGACAACTTCCACAAATATATATGCAGTGAGGCCAGGCGCAAAATTAACATAGTCCATGCTTTTCCACCGCTAATTTTGCCCTGCACCCTTTAGTAAATCTCAACGGTAGTTTTTACGGCAAAACAGGGTTTTGCAATGGTGCAGCACGTTAGTAAATTTGTCCTTAAGCCTCTAACCTCTCGGGTGGTGACCGGCGGTATGCCTGATCATTAGTCATGACATCTTACGAGTGGGGTTTTTTGTTTTTACCTCCGCCAAGGAGGTTATGTGATCATCGGCGTTGGTTTGTCTGTTTGTTTTTTAGCAAGATAACTCAAAAAGTTATGGACGGATTTTCATGAAATTTTCACAGATTGTCAGAAATGGGGTATCCTACAGATGATTACATTTTGGTGGTGATCCGGATCACCATCCAGAAGAAAACCGCCATTACGGAAAATGCCATTTTCGTGAATAACCACTGAACCACAAATCCTATCATTGTCAATCCAATTGCTAGTCATATGTTTTCGTGGTCAAGGAATCTGAAAACGTACACACAAACACTGTATGGGGGGAACTGTGGCTGCCATTACGGAAAATGTCATTTTCATGAATAACTACTGAACCACTAATCCTATCATTGTCAATCCAATTGCTAGTCATATGTTTTCGTGGTCAAGGAATCTGAAAACGTACACACAAACACTGTATGGGGGGAACTGTGGCCGCCATTACGGAAAATGCCATTTTCGTGAATAACCACTGAACCACTAATCCTATCACTGTCAATCCAATTGCTAGTCATATGTTTTCGTGGTCAAGGAATCTGAAAACGTACACACAAACACTGTATGGGGGGAACTGTGGCTGCCATTACGGAAAATGTCATTTTCATGAATAACTACTGAACCACTAATCCTATCATTGTCAATCCAATTGCTAGTCATATGTTTTCGTGGTCAAGGAATCTGAAAACGTACACACAAACACTGTATGGGGGGAACTGTGGCTGCCATTACGGAAAATGTCATTTTCATGAATAACTACTGAACCACTAATCCTATCATTGTCAATCCAATTGCTAGTCATATGTTTTCGTGGTCAAGGAATCTGAAAACGTACACACAAACACTGTATGGGGGGAACTGTGGCTGCCATTACGGAAAATGTCATTTTCATGAATAACTACTGAACCACTAATCCTATCATTGTCAATCCAATTGCTAGTCATATGTTTTCGTGGTCAAGGAATCTGAAAACGTACACACAAACACTGTATGGGGGGAACTGTGCCGCCATTGCGGAAAATGTCATTTTCATGAATAACTACTGAACCACTAATCCTATCATTGTCAATCCAATTGCTAGTCATATGGTTTCATGGTCAAGGAATCTGAAAACGTACACACAAACACTGTATGGGGGGAACTGTGGAGCTTGGCGGAGGTCTGCGCTCTCCGAGTGCTTTTCTAGTTTATTAATGAAATGAAAATACAATTTTGCAATTGCACTTGAACTAAGCATACAGCGAGAAATTAAGGATTGATCACGTCAACATTTTTCTCATTAAGCATTTCTGATGGAGCCATTGACCTGACATTTTCACCAGATATCTGTTATGACCCGAGCGTCGGTTCTGATCGCGCTCGGGTTAAAGTTATGTCTCGCTGCCGGCCTTGACAGCTGCGGGCGGTATTTTGGCCTCTCCGGGCTCTTATTGTGAAAGTGCTCGGAGGGGTTTCCGCCTGTCAATGGTCGGTCAGCTGTGTGTCATCTGTCATCAGTACCTGGGTTATTTAAGCTGACTGCTAGCGTCATGACGACGCAGCAGTGTCTGATCGCATGATCGTTATTTGATCGCTATTCTGTTCACCCATCGTCACGGATGCCTGGACTATATTCACACCTTGGCTGCCTTGGGGCTTGACTGTCTTTCACCGGGACCAGTAAGTGAGCTCGTTAGCCTTATTCCCCCCGGGTGTTAACTGTTCTGTAAGTCCCTGCCTTAGCAGCCCGTGTGGCTAATTATTACCAAGCCTGACTGTGTGTGACTGTCTCCTGCTTTGGACCTGTAGTGTGCTGTATAGCCCTATGCTTCCTGTTCTGCGAAGACTCTGTCATTATCACAGCAGCTTGTGTAAACACCTTTTTCACCGTAATAAACTCACTGTAAAACTCACTGGTGACTTGTGTGCGTCTTATAGGTGGCTCGCGAGGGCCACCACATGACAGTACACTGCTGCCCAAACGGCGTTTACGGTGACGCCATTTTTGAGACGCTTTTCACCGGTGAGTTTGAGTTTTGGACGTTGCTTGTCCCTGTCTGGGACCTGTGTATGTGAGGAATGCTGTCACCGAAGAGCCATGTGTTGACGAGTGTTTTGGAAGCTGTGGATGAGCTACTCATCTCCGCTTCCATGTTGGACTATAACCACGGCATACATTGGTACCTGGACGCCGCCGAAGATGTGCTCTGTAATCTCTCTCCCCGCTACGCCAACCACCCAGAAGTCGACACAAGGAGGGAGGACATCGCCGCACAACGCGAGCTGTTCCTGATGATGGAGGAGGAACGCGGCATGAAGCAGGTGAAGAGGCACTCCTGCTTTTCGCCTATGGATCCTGATCCTGCTTCCAATCCATTTCGGGAGTTCGCACCATCTGGGGGCCGGCGAAGGCGTCGGCGTCACGGCCGGGCGCATCTTCGGCAAGCTCCAGCTCCGGATCCAGTTCCGGGCCGCCGGGATGACCCCCTCAACCAGCCAGCTGCTGAGAGTGAGCTGAGTCCTGTGCCGGTGGGCTCCGTTCTTGGATCTTTTTCCATCCAGCGAGCGAGGGAAGGAGTAACGCCCGCTACAGCTGACAACATCCTCCCCCCGGGAGACAGGCAAGTCCAAGTTCACTGTCCTAGTAATAATAGTGATCTGTCTTGTCTGACTCCTGGGGGTGAAGCTCAGGGTTCGCAGCTTCCTGAGTTTCTTTCCCCAGCTGTAGCCTGTTATATTAAACCTGCTGCCTCTGTGTCTCCTCCTGCGGAGCGGTCCTCGGCGTCAGTCCCACACCGTCGAACGAGGGGGAGGCCTGCAGCTCTGGGAGATGTCCCGGTCCTGCAGCCTTGCTTTGGACAGAGGAGGAGAACGGACTGTTGTGAGGAGCCAGAGCCAACGAGAGAGCGTCCCCAGGGTTCCTCAGGGATGCAGCCCGAGTCAGCAGGTCCAGGGTCCTCTACCCCCACGCCAGACGGGTTATTGGCGTGGACGCGAGCGCATGAGGATCCAGCTGCAGAGACCATCAGGCCGGCTGTGGAACCCGACACAGCCGAGTGGGAGCCCGACGACGAGTTTCTTCATGAACCTGGATCGGCGAAGTCCTGGACGGCTCCAGAGCCCGAGTGCAGGCAAGTGCTCTTTCTTGTTTTCCTGTATGGTGTGTTAGAGCATTTTTGCCTGCCTCATGGGGAGGCGAGTGAGGGGCAGCCGGCCGCTGCACCCGAGCTCGTCTCGCTGGGCTCTGGCGCTGCCGGTGGAACTGATCCCGGTTCTTCCTTGTGTTCTGAGCACCTCCACAGCGTTGCCGGTCCGGAGCCAGTCAAGGTTACGGGACCGGGGGTTCCAGGTTCGGAGATGGAGGTCGTCGCCGGAGCAGTCCTGACCCAGTCAGGGTCTGACGTGTGGGCCGAGGTGACCCGGTCGGGGTCCGACGTGTGGGCCGAGGTGACCCGGTCGGGGTCCGACGCGTGGGCCGAGGTGACCCGGTCGGGGTCCGACGCGTGGGCCGAGGAGACCCTGTCGGGGTCCAACGTGGGTGCAGCGGTGACCCAATCTGGGTCCGTCCTGACCCAATCGGGGTCCGACGAGGTCCAGTGGGGGTCCAGCGCAGGTGCGGCTGCAACCCAATCAGGATTCGAGGGGGCCCAGGGTTTTGGTTGTCCCCCTCTCAGGAGCCACCAGCTGGGGGCCATTAGTGGGTTTTGTTTGACAGATCGGCGCTCTCCTGTGTTGTTGTTTTCAGGTGAGCGGCTGCACGCAATCCCTCCACGGTCCTGCTGGTTGTGGTATGCGGGTCGGCCACCCGAGGAACTGCTTGGAGCGTTCGGCATCTTGGGTTGGCCACCCAACAAACTGTGTGGATTACGGGGTGACCTGGTTCGGCCACCAGAGGACGTATTCCTGGGGGCATGGGACTGGGGCAGGCCACCTGACTGTTTCATGTACTGTGGGATTTTCTGTGGGCCCTTATGGTGCCAGTTCTTGTCTTGTACATCTTGTAATTTTTTGTTGTGTTTCACAGTCATAGTCTTAGTCAGGTCAAGTTCGAGCATTTTTTTTTTAATTGTCTCGTGCTTCTTTGTTTGTCATAGTCTTAGTCTGGTCTGAGCAATTTTAGATTGCCTCTTGTTTTTGTTTTGTTTCCAAGTCATAGTCCTAGTCTGGTCTGAGCAATTTTAGATTGCCTCTTGTTTTTTTTTTCTCTTGTCAAAGTCATAGTCTTAGTCAGGTTTGTGCTATTTTGTTTGCCTCTTGTTTTTTTTTTTCTTGTTTCCAAAGTCTTAGTCAGGTCTGAGCAATGTTAGATTGCCTCTTGTTTTTTTGTTGTAGCCAGAGTCACAGTCTTGTTCACGGTTTTGTCCGAGCAATTTTTGTTTACCCTTTGCTTCTTAGAATGTCTTAGTCTTAGTTAAGTCCGAGCTATTTTTTGATTACCTCTTGTTTCCTTGTATGCCATTGTCTTAGTCAAGTTTGAGCATTTTTGTTACCTTGTAAATCATTGTCTTTGTCTAGTCTGAGCAATTTGTGTTTGCCTCTTGTTACCTTGTGAGTCTTTGCCATTGTCTAGTTAGAGCATTTTTTTTTGTCTCTTGTTTTTTTTTTTTCCCTTGTGAGTCTCAGTCTTGTCATAGCCTTGTTTAGTCATGTGTTTTCTTTTGTCTTTGTTTTTTTTTCCCCAGAATCATGTAGTTGTATGTATTTCTTGTCTGGTCTTAGTCTTGTTTTTCCCCAGAGTCATGTATTTCCTGTGTTTTTTTTGTCTGGTCTTAGTCTTGTTTTTTTCCCTAGAGTCATGTTTTTCCTGTATGTTTTTTTTGTCTGGTCTTAGTCTTGTTTTTTTTTTTTTCCTGAGTCATGTGTTTGTATGTATTTCTTGTTTTGGTCTTGTCTTGTTTTTGTTGGTTGGTTTCTCTCCCTCCGTACCTGTCCCCCTACCCCCCCCCCGGGGGGGGGGGGGGGGGGGGGGCAGGGTGGTCCCTTGGGGCGTCCGGAGTCCGCCCGTGGAGGGAGGGTACTGTTATGACCCGAGCGTCGGTTCTGATCGCGCTCGGGTTAAAGTTATGTCTCGCTGCCGGCCTTGACAGCTGCGGGCGGTATTTTGGCCTCTCCGGGCTCTTATTGTGAAAGTGCTCGGAGGGGTTTCCGCCTGTCAATGGTCGGTCAGCTGTGTGTCATCTGTCATCAGTACCTGGGTTATTTAAGCTGACTGCTAGCATCATGACGACGCAGCAGTGTCTGATCGCATGATCGTTATTTGATCGCTATTCTGTTCACCTATCGTCACGGATGCCTGGACTATATTCACACCTTGGCTGCCTTGGGGCTTGACTGTCTTTCACCGGGACCAGTAAGTGAGCTCGTTAGCCTTATTCCCCCCGGGTGTTAACTGTTCTGTAAGTCCCTGCCTTAGCAGCCCGTGTGGCTAATTATTACCAAGCCTGACTGTGTGTGACTGTCTCCTGCTTTGGACCTGTAGTGTGCTGTATAGCCCTATGCTTCCTGTTCTGCGAAGACTCTGTCATTATCGCAGCAGCTTGTGTAAACACCTTTTTCACCGTAATAAACTCACTGTAAAACTCACTGGTGACTTGTGTGCGTCTTATAGGTGGCTCGCGGGGGCCACCGCATGACAATATCGGTAACAACCAAAGTAATGCATACATGCAAAGAAATCAAGGCAACTGTGTTCAAAAAAGTTATATTTAATAAAGTGGAATAACGCAGAGATTAAGTATTGAACAGATGAAGAAAAAGAGGTGCAAAAAGGCATAACCAAAAAAACAGCTGAAATCCATCAGAATGTAGGAAGCCACCCCCCCCCCCCATCAGTGCCAATTAATTGCAGCTGGTTAAGTCATGACTGAGCCTTTAAAAAGATCTGAATATCAGATTGTCACACCACAAAGAACTCATGAGTAGAAGCAAAGAGCTCTCTCTAGACCTTCGCAACCTTATTGTTGCAAAACCTAATGATGGCATTGGTTACAAGTGCATTTTGAAATTGCTGAATGTTCCAGTGAGCACTGTGGGAGCCATCATTCTGAAGTGGAAAGAACATCATTTTACCATAAACCGGCCATGACCAGGAGCTCCTCACAAGATTTGACAGAAGAGTTATCAAAGAGCCAAAGACCACTTGTGGAGAGCTCCAAAAAGACCTGGAGTTTGCAGGTACTGCTGTTTCAAAGAAAATAAGTAATGCATTCAATCGACAATGGCTCTATGCCTGCTCACCTTGCAAGACTCCATTGCTGAAGAAAAAACATGTTGAAACTTGTTTAAAGTTTGCTGCAGAGCATCTGGGCAAACTAAAGTACTGGGAGAATATAGTCTGGTCAGATGCCACAACATACAGCATGTTTGGAGGAGAAATGGCACTGCACATCCCATCATGGTGTGGAGATGTTTTGAGCACATGGTTAAGGCAAACTTTATATAATTGAAGGAAAGATGAATGGACAAAGACATCCTTGATAAGACCCTGTTGCCATCTGCCAAGATGCTGAAAATGAAACAAGGGTGGACATTTCAGCAAGACAATGATCCCAAGCACACAGCCAAGGAAACTCAACTGGCTCCAGAGTAGTGATGTGCGGATCGATCCTGAAATATCGATACCTCCGATACCGGATCTTTATGCTCTAAAATCGATACTCAAATCAAAATATCGATACTTTTGATACTTAAAGTAGAACTGAACTGAACGGCATTGAACGGCACTGGGTGATAGTACATACAATTATAAAGATAATTTATCATTGGCACCCCCTCCACAAATCCCAGAATCTTGGAGAAAATTGCTATTTTGAATTTCCCGCCCTGAAAAATCAGACAAAGCCGCCGATTAACCGGAAGTGCAGCCGGAGTTCCACGTGACATCACGAGTGTGACACAGTCCTCCATGTTTACCATTGCGAGCACGTCGACACTGGTTGTTTTTGGTGCATTTTGTCATGATAGTCGACTACAAAACACTTCCAACACCTGGAAAGATCTGTTCAGTGGCCAAGGAAAGCTGGCATGGCGACGAAAGAAAAGAAAGGGGGAGGAAAAGCGACCGGGAAGCGATGCGTTTCTAGATATAGATATTACAGTGATCCCTCGCTACTTCGCGTTTCACCTTTCGCGCCCTCAGTGCATCGTGGATTTTTCAAAAATATTCATCAAAAATTCAAAATTGAGAAAAAATGGCACGAAAGTTGCCCGGGTGCTAACAGAAGGCAGGGAGAGTACATTAGAACATCAGGTATCAACACGGAGAGCCCGCACAACTCAAAATCCACCTCTCTGACCACCGCTCCACTCCTCTCCGCCCACCTCTTCACCGCTCGGGAATCTCGCAAGCTGATTGGCCGAGACGTTTTACCTCGCAAGCTGATTGGCCGAGACGTTTTACCCAGCTTCTCTCCCTGCAGAGCGCACATACCCAGCGAAGGAAGACCACATTCATTGTTCTTTATCGCTCGTGTTGCTTAGTGGCACTTTTCGCTGTTCTCTTGAGCCTTTTTGTGCAAAATAGTGCTTGTGACGCCCTTGGGGGGGGGGTGATGCTACTTCGCTGTTTTTCACTTTTCGCGGTCGGTTCTGGTCCCCATTAAACGCGATAAGTGAGGGATCACTGTATTTATAAATAGCACAGTCAAATGCAGAGGCCAGTTCTGTTCATGTGTATTGCCACTATAGTCTGTAGAAGTATTGTAATACATAGCCCAATTTTTTGAATGAATGAATGAATTTATTTATTTCGGATAGTACAGTACAGGTTGAAAGAAACTGAATGATATAACAACAAGGTCAAATTGAACAATGACTCATCTGATTATACAATTCAACGTAAGTTATCCGAAATGGGTGATGGCTGAAGCCGCAGCTTATATTGCCCACCCATATTCCATCCAAGAATTCAAAAGAGAAAACAGGCAAGAGCGATTACAATTCAAAACAAAACTAAGATAAAATGTGACAGAGAAAAAAGAAAAATAAGCTACAACACAACACAGGCTGGATATGTTACAACTTGCCGCTCATTAGCGGCGCCAGCTGCGCGCACACTTGCGCCTCGTCAGCAGCGTGGGATATAAGCCACTCTGCCCTGGGCTTCGGCATGAAGCCGTCTGATTCCTTCAGCCCTCTTGCTGCAGAGGAACCCCCTCATCTCCCAGCAAGATCTACAGCGTAAGCATACCTACCTTTGCCTTTCCAGTCTCTCCCCTGTGTACAGGTGTATTCCCCGGCGGCGGACCTCGCCTCTGCATCGCCGTCTGCCAGCTGCTGTCACAGGTGCATTAGGTCTCCCGGGCTCGCCGTTGTGCACGCCTGCCACCTGCCACACTCCTGCATCCTCCTCTGTCTCGTCACCGATCCTGAATGCCTCTTCACTCTGAAAATCCTGGTGTTCTTGACTGCTGGAACTGCAGTCAAGGGCTGCACGGGCTGCACGGTGGGCTGCACGGTGGCGCAGTGGTTAGCACTGCGGCAGCACAGTTTACCCTTGGCCGGGGGATTGTGGGGATCGTGGGATCGTGGGTTCGATCCCAGCCCCCGACCAACAGTGATCTGTGTGGAGTTTGCATGTTCTCCCCGTGTTGCGTGGGTTTACTCTGGGATTTCTCCGGTTTCCTCCCACATGCCAAAAACATGCATGTTAGGTTAATTGGCTGTTCTAAATTGTCCCTAGATATCTGTTTCCTATAGGCCCTTAGAATAGAGGGTTAGTATTAATGAAAGCGCTTTGAGTGGTCTTTGTGACTAGAAAAGCGCTATATAAGTGCAGGTTAGTTAGTTAGTTAGTTAACTATCATCTGCCATTGTTGTTTTGTTTAGGGATCACACTCGTGACGTCACGCAGCGTCGTCTGCACTACTTCCGGTTTGTTTGGCACTGCCAGCCAGAGGCAAAAGTTTATCGGCTTATAGGTTGGCCATCGCACGGCCTAAAAATTTCTTTTATGTGTTGAAAAATACAATAGGTAATAAGGAATTAATCTGCTATTCTACTTTTTGCGCCAAAAGGTGGGTTCAGTTCTACTTTAAGTCATTTGAGGTGGTATAAGATAAGATAAGATAAGCCTTTATTAGTCCCACAATGGGGAAATTCCAGGATTGCAACAGCACAGGGATAGCAACACTCAGAGCAATAATCAGAAGGCAAGAGAAAAACAAGAGCAGTGAGTATACATATATATATATACTGTATCCTTAACAGAAACACGGTGAAAAGTAACTAAACTATTGAGATGTTGTCTAAGTGACACACGGTTGGTGGGACTACTTTTTCTTCCGCCTGGGTAAGTGTGTCATGCATTTTTTTTAGATTTAAAAGACATATTAGGTGTAGTCGCAAAAATATCGGTATCGGTATCGCCGATACCAGCCTGAATTTTACTCAGTATCGGATCGGAAAGGAAATCAGTGGTATCGAACATCACTAATCCAGAGAAGGAAAACAAAGCTGCTAGAATGGCCCAGTCAGTCACCTGACCTCAATCTAATTGAAAAATCTATGGAACAAACTGAAAATCAGAGTTCATACAAGACACCCACAGAACCTTCAAGATTTGACAGTTTGTGTAGAATGGGCCAAAATCCCTCCTGGGCAATGCCTGTGCCTAGTTTCTCAATACAGTAGGCATCTGGAAGCTGTTATTACCAACAAAGGCTTTTCTACTAAATATTAAAAGAATTTCACCAGACATGTTCAATACTTATTCTGTGTGATTCCACTTTATTAAATATAACTTGGTTTACTTTTGTAAACACAGTTGCCTTGATTTCTTTGTGTGTATGGATTACTTGGGCTGTTACTGAAATTTGGTGGAAAATCTCAGGTCAATGGCTCCATCGTCGTCGGCCTCTGTCGGTCTATGATGACCATGGAAGAGAATCCTAAATGTCTACTCTGCTGGAACAGCACCGCCTGTGGCTGAACAGGCCGATGCGCGAATGGCAATCCCTGTCACACAGGTTGCACTTGTGGGTGGTCTCCGTGCTGCTGGGTCTGTGGCGGTTCTTCCTGCGGGTCCTTTTTTCATCTGCTGCAGCAGTCAGTCTCTCTTCACCCGCCTTGAGCTGTCTGGTCAGGGTGCCTCTCCATTTGGAGCGGTCCATTGCAAGGTCCTCCCAGCGCTCTGTGTTGATCTCCAGGGCCTTCATGTCTCTCTTGCAGACGTCTCTGAAGCGCAGCTGTGGGCGGCCAACGTCTCTCCTGCCAGTCGCCAGTTCTCCGTAGAGGACGTCTTTGGGGATTCTGCCATCCTCCATACGGTGAACGTGGCCTAGCCAGGGGAGCCTGCGCTGCCTGAGTAGAGTGAACATGGAGGGAAGGCTGGCGCGGGACAGAACTTCTGTGTTGGGCACTTTGTCCTGCCAGGATATGTCCAGGATGTGGCGAATGCAGCGCAAGTGGAAGGAGTTCAGTCTCTTTTCCTGCCGGGCGTATGTTGTCTACATCTCACTCCCATAGAGCAGTGTGCTGATGACGCAGGTGTTGTACACTGCCATCTTCGTCTTGACAGAGAGTTTGAGATTCTTCCACACTCGTGTGGTGAGGCGAGCGAGTGTGAAGGCTGATTTTCCAATCCTCTTGCCGATCTCTGTATCAAGGGAGAGGTTGTTGCTGATCGTGGACCCCAGGTACGTGAACTGATTCACGACCTCCAGCTCGTAGTCGTCGATGGTGATGGTTGGTGGTGCTTCCATGCCTTGTGCCAAGACGTTAGTCTTCTTCAGGCTGATGGTAAGCCCGAAGTCCTTGCATGCCTGGGAGAAGCGGTCCATCAAGGTCTGAAGCTCCTGCTGTGTGTGGGTTGCGACTGCAGCGTTGTCTGCGAACAGCACGTCTCTGATTAGAGCCTTACGTACTTTGGTTCTGGCTTTCAGGCGGGCGAGGTTGAAAAGCCTGCCGTCAGATCTTGTGTGCAGGTAGATTCCCTCTGTTGCTGTGCTGAAGGCATGCCTCAGGAGCATAGCAAAGAAAATCCCAAAGAGGGTTGGCGCAAGTACACAGCCCTGTTTCACTCCGCTGCGTATGTTGAATGGCTCTGAGACATTGCCGTCGTGCTGCACTATCCCCTGCATGTTGGTGTGAAACGATTTGATGAGGCTTTGCAACTTTGGTGGGCATCCTATCTTTGGCAGGATCTTGAAAAGGCCCTCTCTGCTGACCAGAGAGGGCCACCCGCTGAAGGAGCTTTGGTGAGGTCGATGAAGGCGACGTACAGGGGCATGTTCTGTTCTCTGCATTTCTCCTGGAGTTGGCGGATGGAAAATATCATACTGTGATACTGGTCAACTACAGACCAGTATCACTTCTCCCACAATTTTCAAACATTCTGGAAAAACTTTTCAACAACAGATTAGAAAAATTTTTAAATAAACAAGATGTGCTGTATCAGAACCAATATGGGTTTAGAGCCAAGAGTACAACTTTGTTGGCGATAATGGAAGCAACAGAGGAAATAAATGCATTAGATCAAGGAAAATATGCAATTGGTGTGTTTATAGATTTTAGAAAATGATTTGATACAATAAATCATTCAATACTTCTTAACAAATTGCAAATATATGGTATTAGGGGAATGGCTCTGAAATGGGTTACAAGTTATCTATCTGAGAGACAATTTGTGAAGATGGGAGAATATCTGTCTGGGTGTATGGGAATTGCCTGTGGGGTCCCCCAGGGGTCAGTATTGGGCCCCAAATTATTTAACATATACTATATAAATGATATATTCCAAGTTTCTAAATTATTAAAGATATTATTTGCTGATGATACTAATATATTTTATTCTGGAAATAATTATAATCAACTAATCCATACTCTAAATAATGAATTAAATAAGCTTAAAAAATGGATGGATTGTAATAAATTATCACTAAATATAAATAAAACTAAGGTAATGATATTTGGTAATTGTAAAAATAAAGAAGATACACATATTCATATAGATAATGTAGTTATTGATCAAGTTTTTGGGTGTAATACTGGATGATAAAATTTGTTGGAAACCACATGTCAGATACATACAAAACAAAGTTGCAAAAAATATTGCAATTATAAATAAAATTAAGCAGGTCCTAGATTATAAATCACTTAATATCCTGTATTGCTCATTAGTACTTCCATACTTGACTTATTGTATAGAGGTTTGGACTAACAGTTAAAAAAGTAAACTTAATTCATTGTTAATATTACAAAAAAGGGCAGTACATGATAGTCGGGTACCTCGAACATACTAATTTATTGTTTTTACATTCAAAGTTATTGAAATTATGGGATCTGGTTCATTATTACACAGCACAATTAATGTTTAAAGTCAGTAAAAACCTCTTGCCACACAATATACAAAATCTTTTCAGGGAGAGGGAAATATAATTTACGGGGGAATACAAAATTTAAAATGCACTTAGTAAGATCTACTCGGAAGAGTTTTTGTGTGTCTGTGTGTGGGGTAAAATTGTGGAATGGGTTGGGGGAGAAACACAAGCAATGTCCAAACATACACATATTTAAATCAACATATAAAGAAATGATTTTTGAGCAGTATGAGAATGAAGGGCAGTGATGTTACATTGTGTCTTCAGTGAGGGAAGGTTGTTTTTGTGTTATGGTGATTGTGAAGGTGATGGTGTTGTCTGTGTTTGTATTGAACATGCCAGAAGTGTATGTTTATTGTTGTTGTAATATTGTTGGATGTTGGTATTGTTGTCAATATGGACTGTCACTGTTGTGTCATTTTTGTTGTATAATTTGACTATGGGTGTATTATGGTGAATGTGGTTGTGGGATAATGATGATTATGAGTGATACTGTAATTTGTTGGGTATGGAAAAGGGGTGGGACTATATAAGCGTTGGCTTCTTCCCACTCCTTTTGAACATTATATTTTTGGCTTGTCTTATTGTTTTGAATTCTCTTCTTTTTTTTTTCTTTTTTTTTTTTAGAATGTTCAAATAAAAATCAATGTAAAAAAAATCAATGTCAATCATGTCTACCATCGATCGCTCAGCGCGGAAGCCACACTGAGACTCAGGGTAGACACGTTCGGCAAGCTTCTGTAGACGAACGAGAACAACTCCTGCGTAGACCTTGCCAACAACGCTGAGGAGGGAGATGCCCCTGTAGTTGTTGCAGTCGCTTCTCTCCCCTTTGTTTTTGTAGAGGGTGATGATCTTGGCGTCCCTCATGTCCTGTGGTACGGCACCTTCCTTCCAGCACTGGCAGAGGACGTCATGCAATGGCAGCAGTAGGGCGGTCTTGCAGTGCTTGATCAGGTCGGGGGGTATGCCGTCGTTACCGGGTGCCTTGCCAGCGGCCAAGCTATCAATGGCCTTGCTGAGTTCGTTGATGGTTGGCTCAGCGTCAAGTTCATCCATGGATGGCAGGCAGTCGTTGGCATCAAGGGCTGACGGTGACACGGTGTTCTGTCTGGAGTAGAGGTCGGAGTAGTGTTCCACCCATCTCTCCATCTGCTTGTTCTTTTCTGTGATCATCTCCCCAGTGGAGGATTTGAGGGGGGCCATCTTGCTCTGAGCCGGACCAAGTGCTTTCTTGATGCCATCGTACATACTACGGATGTTCCCTGTTATGGCAGCGGTTTGAATGTCTTGGCTGAGCTGAGTCCAGTACTCGTTGGCACAGCGCAGAGCAGTCTGCTGAACTTTGCTTCTCACAGCCCTGAGAATCTGGAGATTCTTCTTGTTTGGGTACTTCTTGTACTCAGCAAGTGCTGAGCGCTTGGCTTCAATGACGGGGGTCATCTCGGTCAACGTGGCATCAAACCAGTCCTGTGGCTTCGAGGTCTTCCTCCCAAAGGTAGCCAAGGCTGTGCGGTGGATGGTGTTTCGCAGCTCTTCCCACTTCTGCTTTGCAGATTCTCCTTCTTGTGGTACACCAAGTTCCTTCTCAAAGGTGGAGGTAAACTGCTTAACAAGTTCTGGTTGGGCCATCTTGCTGGTGTCAATCCGTGCCTTTCCAGGCTGTCTAGCAAGATGGAATTTCTTCAGCTGCAGCTTGACCTTGCAACACACCAATGAATGGTCTGTGTCGCAATCTGCACTCTGGAACAAACAGGTGATTAGCACGTTCTTCAGTGATGTGCGCCTGGTCAGGATCAAGTCCAGCTGGTGCCAGTCCTTTGAGCGCGGATGTCGCCAGGAAACCTTGTGTTGGGGCTTGGTCTTGAAGAACGAGTTTGTGATGCACAGATCGTGATATGTGCAGAACTCGAGCAGCCGCTGTCCGTTGTCATTCATTCTGCCCACGCCAAATGGTCCAAGACAGGAGGGCCAGGAGTCGTGGTCAGCACCCACTCTGGCATTGAAGTCTCCAAGGAGAATGAGTTGTTCAGAGTTGGGGATGATCCTGACAGTTGTTGCGAGATTCTCGTAGAACTCGTCTTTTGCGTCTGGTGTGGCTGTCAGTGTTGGGGCATACACACTGACGAGGGTGACTGGGCCTTGAGTGGTGTTCAGGCGGAGGGTGAAGAGTCGTGCAGAGCCATTGCTGCCCGATTCCACCATCTTCAGCAAGGTGTTCTTCACTCAGTGTGCCTGCGTCAGCCAACCGTGTTTCCTGGAGAGTGGCGATATCCACTCCCAATCTCTTCAGCTCATTATTGATGATGTCAGTCTTCCTGGTGTCATTGATGTCCTTGAGGTTAGCAGCGAGTCCTGTCATCATAGTGCGGACGTTCCAAGTTCCCAGTTTTAGAGTTGGTCTCTTTTGTTTTTTTGTCTTGCCTGGTGCGAAGGTTCTCAGCCTGCCTTTCGGACTTCTCCTCATCCTCATGCACCCAATGAGAAAAGCAAGCTGTGGCGGGACAACACCTTATTGGCTGGGGGCTGCCCAGCTTGAGGCAGGCGGTAGCTGTCCAGTGAAATCCGATGATCCCTCCCACTGTCGGGAACAACGCCTGGCGCCGCGCTCTATGCCATTTGAGCGGTGGCTTATAACCGGTAACTGTCATTCCCCGTGTTTTGTCTACGCCAAAGGCGAAGCTGGAGTGTCCTCTCCAGTGATCCGGTGTTCTACCTTCCAGCGTTGGGCGTTGGTAGGATTCAAGCCTGGGCAGGAAGATATGGAGGACAAGATGTTGCCCATGCAGCATGTCCCCCCTCTCCACGTCACTGATGAATCCAAAGGAACAGCAGGGCTGCTAAAATTTGGCACCAGCGCCGTCGCAGGAGCTGCCAGAACAATGTTGAGCACAACAGAGAACTGCCTTAGGGACTCCGACTCCAGATTTTTCCTCAGGGTTGACTCCCGAAACCTTTCCCGTGACCGGGTGTGCCGCAAGGCAGCGGAGGTTTGAAATCAGGGTTTACCTTCCCCTAAATGGGCTACCTTCCCAGGTTGACGAGCCACCATCTACCCGAAGCATCTGGTTTTAAGGCGCCAGAGGTCCTCCCTCGCTCCTTCTCCTATTAGTAAAAGCAGTTCCGCTGGGCTTAGAGACTAAACCACACGGGCAGACTAAGAGTTGGACTTAGTTGTCAGAGGCTTTTCGAGACGCACGCCATAAGGAGCATTTTATGAGCACTGGGAGTTTAACCCCAGTGCTGCTCCTGGCTATGACAACCTTGGAACAATCTCCATCAGAAATATGTTTAATGAGGAAAAAAGTTGACACGTTCAATACTTCTTTTCACCGCTGTAGTTGTTAGTTAATTTCAACCTGGACTGGTTCCATGTGAACTGAACATGGACATTAGGATGTCAGTTATGTCTAATTACCTTTGGTTCACAAGAGGCAAGGTGACTTGGAACACAGCTTTTATTAACTTACTCATGCTGACAGCTATAGACGGAGTACTGGCTAATTCCATGTGAGATAAGAGAACATAAGTTGGCCGACCTGGCCTTATATAGGGCGGGGTGGAGACATCACCGGGGGTGCGTGTCCATCTTACCCTTTCATATTAAAAAAAAAATCTCACATCCCCCACCCCCCTTAAAGTCCAAAACCACTCACTCAATTAAGACCCTACCCAATTTGGGACCTGAATCACGCACTAATAAACGGAAGCTAATGTCTCTAAACACACATTCACAACAGAACCTAAGCTAGGGAGGACGGGTGGACTGCCGTTCTGCCCACACAGCAAGGTGGATTATTCTGCAACCTGCTAGGGTAAATTAAAGTCCATTAATAACTAAAATTGTATGCAGTGTTCCTAAACTAGACCAAAAATAAATAATCCCTTCTATAACTTTTTTTTTTTTAACAGTGCCAACAACCACATAACTTCAACATATACTATGTACAACCCATCATCATCATAGCAGTCTGTCGTGGGCAACAATAACTGTTTCATTTAGGTCTGATCAGATTCCTCCACACAGCTCTGTCCTTAGCCTTCTGCTGCCAGGAACTCCTGTCTATGTCCAACTTCTTCAAGTTTCTTTTTACCTTGTCTTTAAATCTGAGCCTTGGTCTACCCTGATTGCGTTTGCCCTCGCATAACTGAGTAGAGTAACTGCCGAGGGAGATGCTGGTGGTCCATCCTCTCAACATGTCCGAGCCATCTCAGGTTCATCTAGGTTCATCTGTATTAGCATGTCCTCCATTGATGGTAGACCAGCTCGTTTCAACACTTCTATGTTGGTTATCTTGTCTTTCCATGAGATGTTCATTATGGCTTGAAGGTGTCTCATCATTTACGCGTGGAGTTTCTTCACCTGCACTCTGTAGACAGTCCAAGTTTCAGCACCGTACAACAGAGTAGCCAGTACTGTCGCTCTGTACACTTTGCATTTCACACGGATTGACACATGTCGATTGTTCCACAGTCTCTCCCTCAAGTTTCCAAACACAGCGCTCACTCTTCCCATTCTGAGAGAGAGTTCATCCTCCAGCCTAGCATTCTATGAAACAGTACTCCCGAGTTACTTGAAAGTCTTGCACTTGACTAGTGGCTCTGTACAAATGCTGATCTCTTCTGGTAGTGATGCTGATAATTGGAACTTTGGTGGTTGATAAAGGCACTCTGTCTTCTTGATGTTGATTTTGAGGCTGAATTGGCTAGTTGCTCTTGCAAATTTCTCCGCTAAAGATTGCATATCTTCCACACTGTGTGCAACTAGAGCACTGTCGTCGACAAAGAGCATTTCTCTTACTATCTTTATCGATGTCTTACTCTTGGCTTTAAACTGTGCCACATTGAACAAGTCTGCTTCTTTCCTTGTTTGAATGTATACTCCCTCTGAAGTGTCTTTGAAGGCCACCTCAAGCATGGCTGCCAGATATAGCGAGAAGAGTGTAGATGCCAGTGCATACCCTTGTTTCACCCCGTTGCTTACTGAAAAGTCTTTAGATACTGAACCACTCATTGCCACGTTTGCTTGCGTACCTGTATGGAGTGCCTCGATCAGGCTGACAAACTTCTCTGTACAATCATATTTCTTGAGTACCTGCCAAAGTACTTGTTGCAAAACAGTATTGAAGTCTATTGACTTAACTGAAGTCTATGAAGAATACATAAAGCAGCATGTTCTGTTCGATACACTTTTCTTGAACCTGTTTCAAGCAGAAAATCATGTCCATTGTGCTTCTTCCACTTCTAAAGCCGCACTGGGTTTCTGGTAGTACATTCTGCGAGATGTGTTCACTGAGTCTGTTAAGTAGCACACGTGAGAGAATCTTACCAACAGTGGCTAGTAGTGATATACCTCGGTAATTTCCACAATCCTTCCTGTCACCTTTCTTGAACAAAGGCACAATACTTGCATCCTTCCAGTCTTGAGATACTTTCTGGGCATCCCATATCTCTTGGATGAGCTTGTGCAGGCAGTTGGTCAGCTGAACACCACCAAATTTCCACACTTCTGCTGGAATTCCATCCCTTCCTGGAGCTTTACCACCCTGTGTTGTCCTGATAGCTGCCATTAGTTCATCAAAATTTGGTGGTTCATCCAGACTTGATACAGCTGGTTGCTGCACGAGCTTCTTTAGCCTCTTCAGTGAGATCTCCAGGGTTGTTTAGTAGTTGGTCAAAGTGGTCTGCAAATCTGTCCAGGATCTTGTCTTTCTCCTGCAAAACCGTTTCACCATCCATAGCCTTTAGTTGGATCAATCCTCTTGGTTTAGGGCCGTAGATTTCTCTCAAACCTGTGAAGAATTTTTTCAAGTCCTTCCTGTCTGCTGCAGTTTGAAGTTTCTCCGCTTTTTCATCCCACCAGTTGAACTTCATCTCTCTGGTGTACTTCTGTAGCTCACTCTGAGCCTTTGAGTATTTCTTTTTCTTCGCCCTTGTGTTACACTGTAGGTTTTCCTGCCTAGCTGTATTCCTCACTTCTAGTAGTTTCTTCAGGTGTTCATCATGCTCATCAAACCAATCTTGATGTTTCCTCTCAGGGTAGCCTAATACATCACTCGCAGTCTGATACACCATATCCTTCAGTGTTGCCCATTTCTCTTCTGTCATTCTGAGTTGTTGCTGTCCAAGTCTTTCAAGTTTTCTTTCATCCATTTCCTGTGTAAGTTCTTCCTGCTTCTTTTGGCCTTTCAGTGCACTAGTGTTTAGCTTCTGTGGTGGCGTCGCACCCGTCCTGCAGTGCTGTTTTCGTCTGCAAATCCTTAATCTAGATCTCAGCATAACATGATCAGTGCCACAGTCCGTGCCTCTCATTGCTCTGGTGTCCAATACATCCCTTCTGTCTCTCTGCCTGACTATGATGTAGTCTAATAAGTGCCAGTGCTTGGATCTTGGGTGCATTCATGTCTTCTTGCATGTGTCCTTGTGCTTAAATAGAGTGTTGGTTATCACAAGGTTGTACTCTGAACATAGTGCAAGTAGAAGTTCTTCATTAGCATTGCACTTGCCTACTCAATGACTGCCTAGCACTCCTTTCCATTTCTCGGTGTTCGAACCAACTCTGGCATTAAAATCTCCAACAAGTATCAGCCTGTCATCAGTCGGTACACGCCTGATAGTCTCACGTAAATCACTGTAGAAGTCTTCCTTCACCTCCTCTGTGTTGGTCATTGTTGGGGCATAGACACTGAGTGTGGCATACATCTTCCGCTGTAGTGGGAGTCTCATAGTCATTATCCTGTCGTTGATTGGCACCGGTTCCTCATCAAGCATTGCTGCTATCTCCTTTCTAACTGCAAAGCCCACTCCTGCTTCTCTCCTTTCTTGAGTTGATCTCCCACTCCAAAAGATGTACCCATGGTCTTCCAAGCTGTCATATCTAGGCAATCTTGTTTCACTAAGTGCAGCTATGGCAACATTGTACCTGTTCATTTCCAGGGCCACAAGCACGGTCTGTCTTTCTGGGCGCTGTGATGTTGTTCTGTCCAACAGAGTGCGTACATTCCATTCTGCTACACACAAGGTTGCTGTTTTCCTCTTCTTTTGTCTTCCTGCTCCTAGCTTACTTTTCGCTGCCTGTCGGAGTATGAACAGATCAGCGCGGACCTTGTAAGCCCGGGCGACGTCCGAGCCAGTATGAGTTGCTTTCTGATTGACCATTTCATGAAACTGCTTGCAAAGTATTTGAGTACTGCTAGCTTTTGCTGGACTAGCAGCACATTTCTGGCAGATAAAGGTAATATCAGTGGCAAGGACAAGCCAAGACAAACTGACTCCAGTATCTGTTGCAGTGACTGACCAGATGATAGGTTTGTTTCTCTGCTCTTTGTAGTGCATGTCACAATGCACCGACTGGCACAGTCCACCACAGACCATGTGACAGATCTGTTTATCTGTCAGGATGTCCAGTCTCACCCTGTGTAACTGGGAGTGGTCCACCACAGACCTGTGACAGATATTGTTTTTAGTTCTGCCAGGATGCCCTGTTTCACCCTCCACGCCCTCGGAAGGGCGGGGATGCCGGTTGAGTTGCCGACGGCCCGACCCATCAGACAGGTAGTACTGGTTTTCATGGTTACCCGATAGCAAGCAAGCCAATGCCTGACCTGACAAAAAAAAAGGGGGGGTGTAAGTCTCAGTTAAAAGCTGCCAATTTCTGACCAAAAAAGTGCAATTTTATGGGTAAAGAGCTGCAACTTTAGCAAAAAGACAAAAGGTGTAAATTTCCAACTGTTTAAAATCTAAAAACGCTGCAGATCTAAGATTTGAGTAAAATGCTGCAAGTTTAAGCTTTTTTTTAAAAACTGCAAATTCAAGAGTAAGAAAAGTTCTAAATTAATGAGGAAAAAGCTGCAAAATTATGAATAATAAAAATCTGTAAATTTTCAAGTAAGAAGCTGCACATTTACCATCTTGAACTTAACCCAGCCAAAACGGTGGAGATAAGATAAGATAAGCCTTTATTAGTCCCACAATGGGGAAATTCCAGGATTGCAACAGCACAGGGATAGCAACACTCAGAGCAACAATCAGAAGGCAAGAAAAAACAACATCTAGTAAACATATGTCCATATTACTATAAATGTATATATATAGACACACAGTGCAGAGCATTATGGTTGGTTGGTGAATGTGCAGCAGAAAGTCTAAGCTCTCTCTCCGCGGATGCGGCGGGCCAGCTGAAAGTCTTTGGGCATGATGGTGACCCCCTTAGTGAAGAAGAGACCACCAGGTGGGCCTCGCTGGTCTCCTGCAGAGCCATGACGGCGAAGCTCAGGAAACGCAGGACGGTCTTGAAGTCCTGAGCGATCTCCCTCACCAGGCGCTGGACGGGCAGCTTACGGATGAGCAGCTCCGTGGATTTCTGGTAGCGACGGATCTCTCTCAGAGCCACGGGCCTGTGACGGTGAGGCCTCTTCACTCTGCCGGTGGCCGGAGCGCCTCTCCGAGCAGCCCTGGTGGCTAGCTGTCTCCTGGGGGGCTTCTTCCTCCAGTAGATTTTACGGGCGGTCTGCTTGGTTCTTGCCATCGCTCTTTATTATTCTGTCTTATATTTCTTGCACGCCGCCTAAACTCCAGCCCGGCACCCGCGTCGTTTTCGCTACAGCTCCCGGTATGTCGAGTTTCCCATTAGCACCGGGCGGCGGCCAAGTGCTAGCTAGCACTAGCTCCTCCCCGCTGTAACGTCTCCCGCTGCAAACCGTGGCTCCGTCCGCCGACCCGGGAGACCCCCGGGGCGATCCGTGCGTCCGTGATATATATACAGAGTGAAAGGTGTAGAAAGAAGAAGGAAGATTAAAAAAAAGGCTGTTGCAACGGGCAGCCTACTCGTGTGGCGCCACCGGTCCGGCGGAACCGGAACCGGAAAAATATTGACTGTGACTGATGACTGTGGATTTCAGACGACACCTTCCTTCATTCCCCCCACTCACCATCCTCAACAGCACAGTGTCCACTGTGGACTCCTTCAAGTTTCTGGGTACCACAATCTCCCGGAACCTGAAGTGGTCCTCCCATATAGACACTGTCCGGAAAAAGGCCTAGCAGAGGTTGTTTTTTCTGTGTCAGCTCAAGAAGTTTGATTTGCCTCAGGAGCTGCTGGTTGTCTTCTACACCGCCATCACCCAATCTGTCCTCTGCTTTTCCATCACTGTCTGCTTTGGATCTGCCACTAAACAGGACAAGACCAGACTGCAGCCGATCATTAAGTCTGCGGAGAGGATCATTGGTACCAACCTACCCTCCATTGAGAACTTATATCGGTCCATAACCAGGAAACGGGCGGGAAACATCTGTGCTGACCCGTCACACCCCGGCCACAAACTGTTTGAACTTCTATCTTCTGGTCGTCGTTACAGATCACTGAAGGTCAAAACCATCCATCACAGGAACAGTTTCTTTCCTCAAGCCATCACTCTGATGAACTCCTAACATTCACTTAGTCCTACCTGTTGCTGTGCTCATGACTTTTCATCCATTCTTACAATGCACATAACTCTCACACTGCTTTTTACTTCATTCACATTATATCACTGAATCTGAGTTCACATTGAAATACTGTGTGACTGTATATTTTTTCATATATTTCTGCAAAGTGTGGATAGACTGAGTAAATAACTGCATATATTCCTGTATATATTTGCATCCTTTATAGAAACGTGGACAGACTGTAATTTACTGTACATACTCTGTTGTCATTGAATCCTTATTTAAATCTTATTTAAATCCTCCACCTGAACAACGAGAGCAAGTTTTTAGCCAAAGTCAAATTCCTTGTATGTGTTGTGCATACTTGGCCAATAAAGCTGATTCTGATTCTGATTTCTGAGTAAAATGACTCTAACTCTGCAGGAAAATCCTGCAAATTTATGAGAAAAATCCTCACATTTACAAAAGAATGTTTCTAATTTACATGAAAAAGGATGTGATAAATTGGCGTGAGTTGGCCATTTTCTGGCAGACCACACAAACGGCGCTCCTTTATGAGCTAGGCTACTCACGGTGCCATGTGACTTGACGTTAGCTAGGGCTGTCAAGCTAGCTCTCCAGATGGAGACCATGGACAAGCTAACCTTGGAACTAAATTGGCGCCAGTCACAACGGCAGCCTGAGCCTTCCACCGCAGCATTGGTAACAGACCTGGATAGTGAGGATAGCATGGATGACGACATGATGGAAGGCAATGTTACCAGCCAAAGGTCTACCCTGGGAAAACCTCTATGGGTTGCGGGTCTGCGAAGCACCAATATAAGGCTAGGGATTGCCCGGCTAGAGGGAAGCATTGTGGCAAGTGTGGTTACTTGAACGATTAAGCCAGAGTGTGCCATGTGTCTGAGCCAGCGAGCCCATGGAGGAAGTCACCCCACCCACCCCCGACAACACAGTGTCCCCGAGTACCAGCGGGTACATGTTCTGCACAGTGACGCTGGGTGGAGTGGAGATGCCACTGCTGCTCGACATGGGGGCAGAAGGATCATTGTTAATTGAGCCACAGTGAGGAAATTTTTCCCCCACTACTGGATAAGGGGTAACCCTGTGCTGCTTTACGGTCATGGTGGTGGCAGGTTGTGCACGGTTGGAACGTTGGAGTTAACGGTTCGGTACAAGTCAGCTACGGTGGTTGATTTCAAATTCCACGTGATGGCCCGAGGCGATAACATCATGGGCTGTGACCCGTTTTAGGGGCTGGGTTTCACCATCAAAGACGACACTGGGGAAGAATGGTCTGGTTGTGACCAGTAGAACCCTTTGGTTCCGATGGTGGAGGGCAACGCTGTGTGGGACAAAGATCTAACGGACATCACGATGGTCAAGCAGGACCAGCCTCACTAAGATTTGTCCTCGTTCCAAAATCCAGCTGTCCTAAAACGGTAAATGATTTTTAGACCAGTTGCTTTGACTTCAATTTTAATGAAAATTTTTGAAAAACTGGTCAGATTTGAGGTCCTAAAGCAGACTGAGCATGCATTGGATCCTTTGCAGTTTGCCTACAGGCCTCACAGAGGAGTGGAGAATGCCACTGTCACTCTGTTTAACATGCTTTTTAAACATCTGGATTTTAATGGGACACATGCCAGGCTTTTATTTGTGGACTTTTCTTCCGCCTTTAATACAATCCAACCTCATATTTTAGTTGAAAGGCTCCTGCAACAATTTGATCTGAGTAATAATCTGGTGGGTTGGATTCTGGATTTTTTTTAACCAACAGGACACAGAGTGTAAGGGTCAGTGGTACATTGTCTGACCAAAAGTGTTCTTCTACTGGCTCTCCGCAGGGGTGTGTGTTGTCACCACTACTCTTCATCCTGTACACAAACATGTCGGAGCAACATGACAACAGACACATTATAAAGTATGCTGATGATTCAGTTGTTGTCAGTCTCCTCCAGGATGGTGAGAGTGGCCACGGCCCAGTAGTTGATGATTTTGTTCACTGGTGTGAGGATTCCTACCTGCAGCTGAATACGACAAAAATTAAAGATATGATTATTGACTTTAGGAGGAAAACTCCCAGGCACGAAGTCACTGTACTAAAAGGCCAGACCACCGAATGTGTACAATCCTACAAATATCTTGGGACAATTATTGATAGTAATTTAAACTTTGAAGAGAACTGTGAAAGGGTGTGCATAAAGGGTCAGCAAACATTTGTATTGTTTAAGGAAACTTGCACGCTTCCA
Source organism: Pholidichthys leucotaenia (assembly GCA_020510985.1). NCBI lineage: Eukaryota > Metazoa > Chordata > Actinopteri > Cichliformes > Pholidichthyidae > Pholidichthys > Pholidichthys leucotaenia. The sequence continues at coordinate 282,961,072 of CM035849.1, forward strand.
AACTGACCGAACCATAATGACAATGTTTTATTGGGCTTTTATTGAATCTGTTTTATCCTTTTCTTTAGTGTCATGGTTTGGTCAGATAAAACTGAAACAGAGGAAATCCTTGGATCAGGTGGTTAGATGGTCCAGTCGTTTGCTTGGTGAGTCACAGCTGAGCCTGACATCCCTGTACACCAGACGGGTACAGAGGATTGCTACCTCCATTTTAAATGATGACTCCCACCCTCTGTACTGCCACTTTCAGCTTCTTCCCTCCAGACGGAGGTTTGCTGTCGCAAAAAGTAAAACCCAGCGCTACAAAAGCAGCTTTGTTCCTGCTGCTGTTTAAAGAGTTGAACAAGATGTAACAATATATTGCACATAATTTAGTTACCCATTTATTAATTTTATTTTATATTTGCTTATTTTTTTAGTTTTTTTTATTTGGGTTCTAAATCTTTTACTGGGTTTTAGACTTTTGAGTTTTTAACCTCTTTGACTAGTCTTTAACTTTTTAATATGACCCTTCTCTCTCATCTCTTTTTTTTCTCTTATCTCTTTGTCCTATGTCCTGATTGGTGGAGCCTTGAGCACTTTTATCATGTTTATAGTCAGCTTCATGTGTGCCTGTGTTTGTGTTCATGTTGAATGTAACTGTGGTTTGTAAATATGGATGTCACCTGACTGCAAAACAAATCTACAGTACCTACGGGTACAAATAAAGTAACCTGAAGAGGGTCTCAGTGCCGGGGCTTGGAATGGTAGGAGGGGGTACAGAGTATGGCGGCGAGGCGCCTGCGTCGGCAAGTGACGCCAATGTGCTAGCCCCAGATTTCTCCAGAGCTTGCCTGCAGAGGGCTGGAGGATCTGCAGCTACAAGGGCGACCACTGCAACGGCTTTAGAAGAGGCTAGGGCCAGATCGACAGGCATGGAGAGACCGCGTGCCAAACAGCACTATTGTAGACCGAGCAGAGCCCTTCTTAGAGTTATGGACTTGGTCCGGGCTCGAAGACAGGGACAGCCACGGTGGATACGGGCCAGACAACAAGCAGCGGAACACCAGGGACGCCTGTGCATCCTGGCTAAGCTAGGCGCAGCTTACTTCCAGCTGTCAGACAGCTCGAGGAGGCACGTCAACGAGCTGCGGCGTGTCTGGGAGGAGGCTTCTGGTGGCAGATTTGGGCAAGAGAGGCGGCCGGTGACTTAGAAGTACTTTCGTCCATGAGATCATCTGCGATCCCGGGGGCATGCCGCTTCCAGGGGCGGGTCTGCTGAGGGGCTGCCCTGGGCCCCCCACAAGCCGGTTCTATCCTTTTTTGCCAAAAGGACAGTAAAGTAAATTATGTTAACTAGTTCTAAGGTTCATATGTTTGTGCAAAAAAAATGTTATTGTTCTGCGTGTTTTATTAGTTTAGGAACATGGCAATATGTTTAAGTTATTAGTGGACTTTGGGTTTAGACCAACAGGTGACAGAATAATCCACCTTGCCGCGTGGGGCAGGACGGTAGTCCACCCGTCCTCCCTATTTTAGGTTCTGTTGTGTGAATGTGTTAGGCCATTTAGTGATTTCAGTTTTGTTTTGTTAGTGTATGTTTCGGGTCCTAAATTGGGGCGTCTTAATAGTGTGTGTGATTTTGGACTTTTTTACAGGGGAGGGGTGATGTTGTGGTTAATGGCATTATTGTGAAGTGCAGCGTAGTAGCGGCCACGTCCAGTTCCGCCAAAGCACCGCCCTATAAATACCAGGGGCATCCATTTTAGGGCCTTTTTGCCGATGCCCCTGCCTGGTGGTTGTATGGCGTGTCCAACTATTAATAAAGCGGAGTTCGACCATTCACCTGGCCTCATCCTTGTACCAAGGTATTTACAGACATAACAGGAACTCTGGCACAACATTCATCCGTGTTCAACGAAGTCGACCTTCTCCTTAACAAAAATGTTCACATGACACTGGGGGACTTGGCCATTTCCACATAAAGTGATGAGACGAATTACCCTTGAAATGTCTCGGGATTAAAAGGAACAACATGTTCCAACTTAGAATCTTGTCTTAGAAGCGCAATTTGTCTAATGGATGCATTGCTCCCCAATCCGTTTGTCACTATCTCTGCCTTTTTTATATACAGTGGTACCTCTACTTACGAACGTCTCTACATACGGAATTTTCAGGTTACGAGACGCCTCAACGGGAAAATATTGCCTCTAGTTACGAACGAAATTTCAGGATACGAAAGGCAAAAAAGTATGCGCTCCTCGCAGCTTCCGTAGTTTACGAACGTAAACATACCTGTAGCTGCTCTGCCATTGGCTATCGCCTAGCATCTTCCTGGTATCCCATTGGCCACGAAGTTTTTTTTTTTTTCAAAACTTTATTAAGAACAAGGTGAAAGTTTTACGTGTGTGTACAGTACAGAATTAACATTTATTCGCTATGGGCCCCAAGAAAGTGACGGAGATAAGTGGAAAAGGAGAAAAGAAGAGAGTTTTTTTGTCCATACAAACAAAGAAAGGAGATAATCGAAAGGTATGAAAAGGGGATGCATCTTGCGTTTGGATGCGTTTGGTTGATCTCGCCAAAGAATATGGCCGTAATACATCAACGATCAGCACGGTATTAAAACAAAACGAAGCACTTACAAGCCGACAAAAGCAAACGTCCTTGGATCAGAACATGAACCAAAGAAGGCAAAGGGTGACGACGTCGACGACGATAGCAGTTAAAGGGTAAATGAACATAATTTTTATTATTCTTTCTCTTTTATTATTCTCTTTTATTATTCTTTCTCTCATTTTAAACTCTCATTTTATGTTTATTGTGCAGTAATCTAATTGTAACATGTATTTGTTACATGTTTTGATGCGTTTTTACGATTTATAAAAAATTTATGCCCGAATTTTGGGGGCTTGGAACGGATTACGGCATTTACATGTAAAACGCGCCTCTACTTACGAATTTTTCATGTTACGAGAATTCTTCCGGAACGAATTAAATTCGTAAGTAGAGGTACCACTGTATACGTATTGTAGAGAATGTGGAAGGACGACGCTGAGTTTATTTCACAAGTCAGATTTATTCACATTCTCCAAAATCATCCAAAAACAGGAAGAGGACGAATCCCCCAACATCTGTCCCTTTTCTACCCAGGACATCAAAACACACAGTCACATGGTACTTAATCCCCAGTAACAATGTAACTTCCTCTCGATCTTAACACCCCCCCCCCCCACCTCCAGTCTCTGGCTGCTGGGCGAAATCCCCCACGGCTGTCTCTTTGCATGCCAAAGACTAAACTTTCACATCCTCATGTTATCTCCAGAGTGGCTCAGTCCTTTGTTCCGTCTCAGATGTGAAGCCTAAGGTGGTATACATATGAATCATGCGATGATATACATATGTGCATATATGTGTCCCACATGACCCCCCCCCCAAACGTCTAAGATGGAACAACGTAATAAGTCTGCAAGTCATGGTAAAATTATTACACATCAGTCCACGTGTCACTTGGGCCTCAGTCGCCTCCCATATCTGCTGTAAGCGGGCTTAACCACTTTCGCGGCGCCCTCCTGCTAGGGAGCTGCTGTCTGAGGATGAGAACTGTTAGTCAATCCCTGTGGGTGTTCTCCGTGCCGAAGAGCCGTAGCCAACAGCACATCCCCGTCGGCCAACACAAAGGCGGGTTTGAGTCTGTTTATGCCAATCTTTTCTTTCCTGCACGGTGGCGCAGTGGTTTAGCACTGTGGCAGCACAGTTTTACCCTCGGCCAGGGGATCGCGGGGATCATGAGATCGTGGGTTCGATCCCAGCCCCCGACCAACAGTGAGCTGTGTGGAGTTTGCATGTTCTCCCCGTGTTGCGTGGGTTTACTCCGGGATTTCTCCGGTTTCCTCCCGCATACCAAAAACATGTAGGTTTAGGGCGCTCGCGCACGCAGCGACTAGCAGCCGGTGGCTTGTCACCAGACTGCAAACCGAATCTACCTACGGGTACAAATAAGTAACAAAAAAAAAAAAAAAAATCTAGCAAAAAATGCTTATCCCCTGTTTCCAGCACTCTAAATGGTCCATCATAAGGTGGTCGCAATGGAGGGCGATGCGCATCGTGTCTGACAAAAACAAACTCCGCATTTTTTAGAGCCTTAGGCACAAAAACGCGCGGAAAACTGTGGTGAACGGGGCCGGGAAGCATGCCCGCTTCCGCGTCACTCAGCAACCGCTGAGCCGGGAAACATTCTGGCGCAGGATTATCCGGGAGAAATTCCCTGGGCAGCCGGAGTGGCTGCGCAAAAATTAACTCAGCCGGGGAGGCTTCTAAATCCTCTTTAGGTGCAGAATGCAACCCCAATAAAACCCATGGTAGTCTGTCCACCCAATTTGCATCCGTAAGCGATGCTCTGAGGGCCGCCTTCAATGACCTATGGAAACGTTCACATAACCCATTAGCCTGCGGGTTGTACGCGGTAGTGCGGTGGATCATTACCCCCAGGCTGCGGGCCATCGCTGACCAAAGCTCGGAAACAAATTGAGGACCTCTGTCGGACGTAATGCCCGACGGAACTCCAAAGCGCGCTACCCATGCCGTTAAAAACGCGCGCGCCACCTCCTCGGCTGTGGTTGATGACAGTGGGACCACTTCTGGCCAGCGCGTGGTGCGGTCTACCATTGTCAGAAGGTGTGTGCACCCCTGCGACGGCGGAAGGGGGCCTACGAGATCCACGTGAACGTGGTTGAACCTCTTAGCCGGGATGTGAAACGGCTCCAAGGGAGCTCTCGTGTGCTTGTGAACCTTGGCTCGTTGGCAAGCCATGCAGGCTGCTGCCCACTCTACAACTTGCTTGCGCAGGCTCGGCCATACAAATTTCTCTCCTACCATTTTGACCGACGTGCGCATCCCCGGGTGCGCCAGAGAGTGAATCGAGTCAAAAACGCAGCGGCGCCACGCGGTCGGTACCACCGGGCGCGGTCGTCCCGTGGAGACATCGCAGATTGGGGGGGCATACCATCTTGTAGCACCCTGTTCTCCAGCCTTAACCCTGTTGGTCCAGATTGGAGCGCGCGCACATCCACGTCGCTCGCCTGATCCGCGGCCATGGCTGCATAATCTATCCCTACGCGGACTGTGGCCGCTACGGCGCGCGAGAGACAGTCTGCCACTACATTAAGTTTACCCGCTACGTGCTGAATATCGGTAATAAACTCTGAGATTGCAGCCAGCTGCCTCTGCTGCCGGCCTGACCACGGTTCTGAAACCTTGGCCATCACGAAAGTCAGTGGCTTGTGGTCAACGAACGCAGTGAAACGGCGTCCTTCCAGCCAGAACTGGAAGTGGCGAATGGCCAAGTGGAGAGCTAACAACTCCCTGTCAAATGCGTTGTATTTTCGCTCACTACCGCGCAACGTCCTGCTGAAAAAGGCGAGCGGCTGCCAAGCCCCGTTTACATGCTGCTCCACGACCGCCCCTATGGCCACATCTGACGCGTCAGTAGTGAGCGCTATGCGGGCCATTGGGTCTGGATGCGCTAACAACGCAGCGTTTGCCAGGGCTGTTTTGACCTCCGCGAATGCCCGCTCTCGCTCAGGGGACCATTCGATTTTGCTTGTGGGTGTTTGTTTTTTTAGCGCGGCATACAGTGGTTGCATGAGCTGCACTGCGCGGGGGAGGAAACGGTTATAAAAATTTACCATTCCCAAAAACTCCTGTAACGCTTTGACCGTTTGTGGCTGGGGAAAATTTGTTACTCCGCCCACTTTGTCAGGCAGAGGAACCGCTCCTTCTGGAGAGACGCGATGCCCCAAAAAATCAATCTGCGTCACCCCGAACTGACACTTCGCTGGGTTGATTATTAACCCGTGCTCTCCCAACCTCCGGAAAACTGCCGTGAGGTGGTTTTCGTGTTCGTCTTCGGACGCGCTAGCTACCAAGATGTCGTCCAGGTAGACGAACATAAAGGGGAGATCACGCAACACCGCGTCCATCATGCATTGGAACGTCTGCGCAGCACCTTTAAGCCCAAACGGCATGCGCAAAAACTCGAAAAGGCCAAACGGAGTTATTACCGCTGTTTTGTGTACGTCCTCAGCGCGTACTGGGACTTGATGGAACCCGCGGACTGAGTCTATCTTAGAAAAAATGCGCGCCCCCGCCAAATGAACAGAAAAATCTTGGATATGCGGGATTGGGTAGCGGTTGTGTGCTGTAGCGTTGTTCAACCTGCGGAAATCTCCGCAAGGATGCCACGAGCCGTCAGCTTTAGGGACCATGTGAAGCAGGGAAGCCCATGGGCTTTTTGAACGCCTGATGATGCCCAACTTTTCCAGGTTGGCGAACTCCTCGCGCGCTATGGACAGTTTAGCTGCATCCAAGCACTGAGCTTTTGCAAAAACGGGCGGTCCGGTGGTAGTAATAAAATGTTCCACTCCGTGTTTAGCAACAGCTGCTGAAAATGTGGGAACTGTGAGTGCTGGGAACTGAGTGAGTAGTGTGTGGAACTTACCATCTGCTGTTGCGACGTTGGCTTGTGCTGTGGGCGGGGTCACTCGGGCTGCACAGGGAATAGAATAAAAAGAAAGTGCATTAACCAGGCGCCTATTAGCAAGATCAACCAACAAACTATGTGAGCACAGAAAATCAGCGCCTAACATATTGAAGCTCACTGCAGCTATAACAAAAGTCCACTCAAATGTACGGCCGTGCAGGGACAGAAGCAGAGTCTTCTCACCAAAGGTCTTAATCCTCGAGCCGTTCGCAGCTGACGCTCCGTGACCTCCGGGACCCACCAGCCGGTCAGCATATGTAGGCATGACGAAACTCACTTGGGAGCCTGTGTCCACGAGGAATTGCCTCCCCGAACGCGCATCCGTCAAGTAGAGCAGCTTGTTCCCTTCTCCGAGGGCCGCGGCTGCTACCGACCCCCGGGCTTGGCGCTTCCCGAGCTCTTGAACTGGCACGGTGGTATACATTTGCATGCCCTCTCTGCAAAGCGGCGATGGTAGAAACAGAGGTCGTCTCCTCCGCGATCCCTGGCCCTCGCCGCTGCCATTGTCGGTGGGTCTGCTACCGCCTCCTCTGGCCCCCTGCAATCTCGGGCCGTCGCGCCGAGCTCCGTCGCTGCTGCGGTGGCCACGCGCTGTCTGCTGGCGTTGAGAATCTGTTGTGCCTCCTGGGCCAGCGCGCAGAAGTCCCGCTGGGCCAACAACGGTGAACCGGCCAGGGTCGCTCTCGTGGCTGACGGGAGGGTTCTCAGGAAAATGTGGGTGAAGAGGAAATCGTCGCCGTCTGAGCTCCTCAGCCTCAGCATGTCCTCCATCAGGTCAACGGGCGTGCTGTGTCCCAAGTCATTCAGAGCCAGGGGCCTCTCCGCTCTCTCCTGGACTGAGGGAGTGAAACGCTGGATGAGCGCAGCCTTCAACCCGCCATATTTGTCGTCGGCCAGTGGGCGCTCCAAAAGGCTCCGCACATGTCGAGCCGTGCGGTTGTCGAGCTTGGCAATAACGTGGTAGAATCTTGTGTCATCTACCGTTATCCCCCGGAGGGCAAACTGTGCTTCAACCAAGTGGAACCAGGAGCACGGGTTGTCTTGCCAGAAGTCTGATAGCTGGACTGTGGCTGCGTTCGCCTGGCTGGTTCCTGACGAGTTCGGCTCGGGGGAATTACTTCTGCTCATGATACGTCTTAGGGTCACCAGTGTAGAGAATGTGGAAGGACGAGGCTGAGTTTATTTCACAAGTCAGATTTATTCACATTCTCCAACATCATCCAAGAACAGGAAGAGGACGAATCCCCCAACATCTGTCCCTTTTCTACCCAGGACATCAAAACACACAGTCACATGGTACTTAATCCCCAGTAACAATGTAACTTCCTCCCGATCTTAACACCCCCCACCTCCAGTCTCTGGCCGCTGGGCGAAATCCCCCACGGCTGTCTCTTTGCATGCCAAAGACTAAACTTTCACATCCTCGTGTTTTCTCCAGAGCGGCTCAGTCCTTTGTTCCGTCTCAGATGTGAAGCCTAAGGTGGTATACGTATGAAGGTGGTATACGTATGAATCATATGTATGATATACATATGTGCATATATGTGTCCCACAGTATCCATATATATATATATATATATATACTGTATATATATATATATATATATATATATATATATATATATATATATTTCACACTGTGAAAGTTGGCAGCTGTATAATCAACCCCTTGCTGTTCAATAATGAAAAGGTCTCTCCATGTTGGCTTCTTTCTTAAACACCAAGTTAGGTTTCAGTGATTAACACCTTTAGCTGTAAAAATGTGCAGTGGCTGCTGTTGTTGTTGAACATCTAATAGGAATAGCGTGGATCACCTAATTCCATTTATTTTCTGATATACAACAGTTAGCTTCAACAAAGCAATTTGAATTGGACAACAGGCATTCCAGGGGCACGGTAAGTGTATTTCAAGATAACCATACTCGGGCATGTATACCTCGCCACTTCACAGGTAACATCACAGTAACTGGAAGACACTTCCTATTATATGAGAATTGTAATGCTGTGCACTTTTTTTTCCACAGTGAGGCGCTGTTTGCAAAGAGATCTTTACAACCTGGATAATGTGTTATGTACATGGTTCATGCTAATAGTTAGCTCATTTAGCACCAGTATTTTTCCTTATAAAGTACATACACCATAGTTTACACTGACTTCACAATGTATAGTTTTTATTGTAGACTCACAATGTAAAGCACAAACTGTTTACTTCATCTAAACATGCCGAAGGGAACAGACAATTTAACACTAGAAGACCCAGAGAGGGGCCATTTGGCCTTTTTGGCTAGAAAACCCATAGGGGGACCATCAAGTGGCCACAAGAGGGCTAATGTCTGGGTCTTCTAGTTAAACAAAGCTGGAGATTTCATGGGTCTAGTATGGCAACCCGGTCTCAGTAAAAAAAAAAAATGTATCTAATCAACGTTTTCCACCCCTCAAATCATACATTTGCATGTTAAACCAAAAAATAACTTGCCTCGGCACGTATTTACAAGCAGAGTCCCAGAAACCATGCCTTCACTCACTATGCATGTGCAAAACACTCCTAAGCAGTCCTCACCACACATGCACAGAACAACAAATCTTTTACTTTGGCTGGTTGGTGGGAGGGGGGTGACGGACTGTTATTTACAGACTTTCAAGCAATGACTTTACTAAATATGTTTGTCCCAAGTGGGATGTGCGTTGTCCCATCAATAATAAACAAATATGGGACAACGCACATCCTGCTTTGGACAAACAATTTAGCCCAATAAACGGGGACGTCCCCGGCTAGAACGGGACAGTTGGCAACCCTAGCCATGGGTTCACGACCAGGTCATACCACAGATCATATAAAAATGGCAGTGGACTTTTTAACCAGATTGTTTAACACAATCTTGTGGAGTGAGAGGATGCCTGAGGAGTAGAGAAGTGTTTTGGTACCAATTTTCAAGAACAAAGGTGACGCTCAGAGCTGTAGTATAAAGTTGATCAGCTACACTATGAAGATATGGGAGAGTTGCTGAAGCCAGGTTAAGAGGAGAGGTGACAGTCAGTGAGCAGCAGTATGGTTTCATGCTGAGAGTACTACAGATGCAATGTTTGCTCTAAAAGTGTTGATGGAGAAGTATAGAGAAGGTCAGAAGGAGTTACACTGTCTTTGTGGATCTAGAGAAAGCATATGATAGGGTGCCAAGAGAAGTGTGGTAATGTATGAGGAAGTCAGGAGTGGCAGAGAAGTATGTGAGGGTGGTGAAGTGTGCTGTAGGAGTGACGGATGGATTCAATATGGGGGTGGGATTACATCCGGGATCGGCTCTGAGCCCCTTCTTGTTCGCCATGGTGATGGACAGGCTGGCAGATGAGGTCAGGCAGGTGTCTCCATGGACCATGATGTTTGCAGACAACATTGCGATCTGCAGTGAGAGTAGAGAGCAGATGGAAGAGAACCTGGGGAGGTGGAGGTATGCCCTGGAGAAAAGAGGAATGAAAGTCAGTAGAAGCAAGAAAGAATACATGAGTGTGAATGAGATGGAGGCAGGTGCAACAGTGAAGATGGAAGGAGTAGCAGTAGTGAAAGTAGATGAGTTTCAATACCTGGGGTCAACCACCTAAAGCAATGGAAAGTGCACGAGGTGAAGAAGAGTGCAGGCAGGGTGGAGTGGGTGGAGACGAGTGTCAGGGGTGATTTGTGACAAAAGGGTAGCAGCAAGAGTGAAAGGGAAGCTTTACAAGATGGTAATGAGACCAAGGGTGAGTTGCAACTCACACTTGGCTGGGGGATTCTGGGTTCGAGCCCAGCCTCCGACCAACAGATCTGTGTGGAGTTTGCATGTTCTCCCCGTGTCTACGTGGGTTTACTCCGGGATTTCTCCGGTCTCCTCCCACATGCCAAAAACATGCAAGTTAGGTTAATTGGCATCAAACTGGGGGATTCTAAATTGTCTTTAGGTATGACTGTGAGAGTGAATGTTTGTCTGTCTCTCTGTGTTGACCCTGTGATGGACTGGCGATCTGTCCAGGGTGTACCCTGCCTCTCACCCAAAGATGCTGGGATAGGCTCCAGCCCCCCCTCCCCCCGCCCCCGCGACCCGAAAAGGATTAAGTGGAAGAAGATGGATGGTAATGAGACCTACTATGATGTATGGTTTGGAGATGGTGGTGCTGACAAAAAGACAGGATGTGGCGCTGGAGGTGGCAGAGTTGAAGATGCTAAGATTTCATTGAGAATGTAATGTAATGTACTTTATTTATATAGCCCTTTAAAACAACCCGTAGGTGACCAAAGTGCTTTACAGAAAATAAGCAGCATTAAAAACACACAGAGCATTAAAAACAAATAACATAAACAAAAAAAACCTAAAAATAAAATAAAAACAAATGCCAAGACAAATATCACCACTACTGGGTATTAAAAGCCATCCTAAACAAATATGTCTTAAGTTCTGATTTAAAAAGGGCCAGGTCAGAGGTAGCACGTAGGTCAGGGGGGAGATTATTCCAGAGCCTGGGGGCGGCAACAGAAAAGGCTCAGTCACCCCAATGTTTATACCTTGACCTAGGCACATCCAGCAAAAGCTGATTGGATGACCTCAAAGCCCTGCCTTGGTCACGGACAGTCAAAGTCTCAGACATATAAACCGGAGCAAGGCCATTAAGAGCTTTAAAAGCAAAAAGCAAAAGTTTAAAATTAATTCTAAAATGGACTGGAAGCCAGTGAAGTGAATAAAGGATCGGAGTAATGTGCTCTCGCCTAGGTGTGTTGGTCAAAAGACGGGCCGCTGCATTTTGCACAAGTTGAAGGCGGCCGAGAGAAGACTGAGAGATGCCAACATAAAGTGCATCGCAGTAATCAAGTCGAGATGTGACTAAAGCATGGATGGCTATCTCAAGATCATGACGGCTCAGGAAAGGTTTGGCTTTGGATAACAAACGTAATTGATAAAAGCTCATCTTGACTACATTGTCAATCTGTTTATCAAATTTTAAATGGCTGTCAAAAATCACCCCCAAATTTCTGACAGCTGAACTGAGCCTTAAAGAGAGGGTACCAAAGCCAGCCGTTACAGTATCCCCAAACACAATACATTCTGTTTTTTCTTCATTTAAGTGGAGAAAATTTTGGCTTAACCACAACTTAATATCAATGATGCAATCCAATAGAACACTTTGTGAGTTAGTTTGTTCTGGGTTCAAAGGTAAATAAAGCTGCAAATCGTCTGCATAACAGTGGAAAGACATGTTATGCCTGGCTATTATTGACTGTCTTCTAAAAAAGACTGCAACTGTATAAAAACAGTTTTTTCTAAGACTTTAGATAAAGAATTTTCCCTCCTAGTCATTCTAAATGACTAGGAGGGAACAAAATTAGAAAGCTAGAAAGATAAGAGTAAGAGAGGCAAGGCTGAGATGGTTCGGACATGTGCAAGAGGGATAGTGGATATAATGGAAAAAGGATGCTGAAGATGGAGCTGCCAGGCCAGAGGAAGAGAGGAAGACCACAGAAGATTCATGGATGTAGTGAAGGAGGACATGGAGAGGGTTGGAGTTACAGAGGAAGATGCAAGGGATAGGGTGAGAGACAGATGATCTGCTGTGGAGACCCCTAAAGGGAGCAGCCAGAAGATGTAATATGTGTTCCTTCTAAAGTTAATGAATAATCGTGATTTCAATATTCATCAAAATAATCGCGATCATCATTTTGGCAATAATCATGCAGCCCTACTTGGAAACAAGTGTCGGGTGATTTGTGACAGAAGGGTTGCAGCAAGAGTGGAAGGGAAGATTTACAAGATGGTAGCGAGACCTATGATGTATGGTTTGGAGACAGTGGTGCTGACACAAAGACAGGAGGAGGACACAAGATTTTCATTGGGAAGGACTAGGAGGGATAGGATTAGAAATAAGTATATCAGAGGGACAGCTCAGGTTGAGCTGTAAGAGTAAGAGAGGCAAGGCTGAGATTGCTTGGACATGTGCAGGAGGGATGGTGGCGATATTGGACAAAGAATGTTGAAGATGGAGCTGCAAGGTAGGAGGAGAAAAGGAAGACAACAGAAGATTCATGGATGTAGTGAAGGACGACATAGAGAGGGTTGGTGTTACAGAGGAAGATGCAAGGGATAGGGTGAGATGGAGGCAGATGATCTGTTGTGGAGACCCTTAAAGGGAGCAGCTGAAAGATGATTTAATCTGAAAGTGCCAAGAAGGGAGTATGCAGAACAGGACTAGTTTAGCATTTAGCAAAATAGATGAGCTGAAGTTGGATTTATCATCTGGGATAGACAAATATGATGTGACAGTCTTTGTTACAGGCATCACATTCAAAATGAGTATTTGCAAAAAACAAAGTTTATCAGTTTGAACATTAAATATCTTGTCTTTGTAGTATATTCAATTGAATATAGGTTGAAAAGGATTTTTTTTTTTAATCATTGGGCCCGAGCCACTGACAACGTCAGTGGGCGAGAGCCCTATTCAGTCCCTCTAGGATTTTGCGGGATGTTTTTGATTTCTGCGGCCCAAAAAACCTGAATTCACTTAGCTTTTTTTTAAAAAGTTCAGCTTTTTTTAAGTTGCGATAGAAGTTGCGATGTTTGGGGAGGATTTTTTTGCACTAGAAATTGTGGGAAGAATTGCAAATTTTAAAGTAGATGGTTTTTCCAGCTTACTACACTGATATTCTATATAACAATATAAGAAAAGCACAGGATTGCCAAACATTTCCTATTACAGTGATTTGTAAATTAAGCAGAAACTTCTGCTATACAGAAAAGCTCTTGTTCAACAGCCAATACAGACTTTAACACAATATCCATTACAACAGCTAAATCTTATTTATCTGATAGGTTCCAGTTTGTTCATGTAAATGATGAGTTTTCTTTCAGCTCAAAGCTTAGTCATGGAGTTCCACAGGGATCTGTGCTAGGCCCTACTCTTTTTAGTTTATATATGCTTCCGTTAGGCAACATTATTAGAAAGCACTGTATACATTTTCATTGTTATGCAGATGACACACAATTATACCTGTCAATGAAGCCAGATGATACTAATCAATTAGCCAAGTTAGAAGCCTGTCTTAAGGAAATCAAAGCTTGGATGACTTGTAATTTCCTGCTATTAAATTCAGATAAGACTGAAGTCATTCTTGTTGGTCCAAAAAACCTTAGAAATTCCTTTCCAAATCAAACTTTCAGTTTGGATGCAGTTACTCTTTCTCTTAATAGCTCTGTGAGGAACCTTGGAGTTATTTTTGATCAGGATTTGTCCTTCAATTCACATATTAAATTTGTTTCTAAGACTGCCTTCTATCATTTGCGTAATATTGCCAAGATTAGGAGCATCTTGTCTCAGAGTGATGCTGAGAAGCTGATCCATGCTTTTGTTAGCTCGAGATTAGATTATTGTAATTCTTTATTATCAGGTTGTCCTAAAACATCTTTAAAAAGTCTTCAGCTGATCCAAAATGCTGCAGCAAGAGTTTTAACAGGTACTAGAAAGAGAGATCATATCTCTCCGGTTCTGGCCTCCCTTCATTGGCTTCCCATAGAGTTTAGAATTAAGTTTAAAATCCTTCTTCTTACTTACAAAGCTCTAAACAATCAGGCTCCTTTTTATTTAAAAGATCTGATACTACCGTATCATCCTAACAGAGCACTACGCTCCCAAAATGCAGGATTACTTGTAATACCTAGAATCTCCAAAAGTACAATGGGTGGCAGAGCCTTCAGTTATCAAGCTCCTCTCCTGTGGAATCAGCTGCCAATCTGGATTCGGGAGTCAGACTCGATCTCTGTTTTTAAGAATAGGGCTAAAACCTACCTTTTTGATATAGCCTACAATTAGGGAGGGATCATGTGTTTCTGAACCCTCCCTTAGTTATGCTGCTAATAGGTTTAGTCAGCCGGGGGACCTCCAGTAATGCACTGGGCCTCACTCCTTTCCTCACTCTCTATGAAATATTTTTTTTTTTTTTTGCTGGTCATTAACATTTGTTTGTTCTCTCCCATAGATTGAGTCCCCATCGTGCTGTTTGCTCTCTACATGTCTGTTCTTTTCTTCTTCTCTATCCCCTCACCCCCCAGCCAGTCGCAGCAGATGACTGCCCCTCCCTGAGCCTGGTTCTGCTGGAGGTTTCTTCCTGTTAAAAGGGAGTTTTTCCTCTCCACCGTCGCCAAGTGCTTGCTCACAGGGGATCGCCTGATTGCTGGGGTCTTTCTGCAACTGTGGGGGTCCCCCCTACAGTTGATAGTGCTATGAGATGACTGTTGTTGTGAAATGGCGCTATATAAATAAAGTTGAATTGAATTGAATTGAATTAAATTGCATTGAATGCATGGTAAAGAGTAGAGATGTGAAAATTATTTGCAGCGCCTTCATTTGAAAACTCCCTATGGTCCCCAACTACTTGGTACCGAGCGGAAAGGGAAAAAAAATAATTTATTCTGTTCGTCTGTATTGTCTATTGGAGTCTCTTTTTCCGGGGGGGAATGCAGACAATATTCCTATGCCTAACTCCTACCTGTATCTGCTGCGTATCTTGGCACATACACACGTGTGCACACACACACGTCTCTCAGACACACATCTTTCATTTGCGGGGGGGGGGGGGGCATTTGTCCATGTTCAGACCACAGATTCACAGCTTTATAGCTCATTGACAAGATGTAGTAATGATTTTTACCTCTAAAGATGCATGGAATGATCAAATACTGGCTGTAGTGTTAGACTTGCTCATTTGTTTGTGATTTTTATGGAGTCTTGTCATGTGCGCTCCCACAACGGGGTGCTTTTGAGGTAGGCGGACATTTTTCAACACAAACCCAGCGCTTCGTACGCACGGTCAGGACGGAGATGTCCACCGGCAGGCTGGGGGACACGGAAGAAGGGACGGTGTTGGAAACCTCCCGGGTGAGTGGGGTTTTTTTTAATCACACACTGTTTTTTGCTGAAGCATTCCATTAATACTTACTGTAGACACAGAACTGAACACAATGTAGTGATGCATTTGATTGGTTAGACTAAGCGTTTCAGCACCACTCGGCTTAAATTTGATTGGTGAAATTGACGGAAGTTGACGAGGATTGGCCAAATTGCGGGAAAGTTGCAGTGATTGGATAAAGCTGCAAGGTTGCGTAATAGTTGTGCTGATTGGCTGTTTTCACATAAACTGACGCGATTGCAACATTGTGAAATCCTAGAGGGACTGCCTATTGAATCTGTTAGTATTATTAGGGCCCGAGCCACTGTCAACATCAGGGATCTCAAGACTGCCAAAAAATTTAATATTTTAGAGGAAATATGAATGACCCCACAAAAATGGCTCTACAGCGCGACCTAACATGTGAAGTCAATGGGGAGTGGCAAACGCTTACATTAGTGTATGAAAATCGGGTGAGATATTTATCATGTCAAGATATGATAACCAGAGAGATCATATCTCTCCGGTTCTGGCCTCCCTTCATTGGCTTCCCATAGAGTTTAGAATTAAGTTTAAAATCCTTCTTCTTACTTACAAAGCTCTAAACAATCAGGCTCCTTTTTATTTAAAAGATCTGATACTACCGTATTATCCTAACAGAGCACTACGCTCCCAAAATGCAGGATTACTTGTAATACCTAGAATCTCCAAAAGTACAATGGGAGGCAGAGCCTTCAGTTATCAAGCTCCTCTCCTGTGGAACCAGCTGCCAATCTGGATTCGGGAGTCAGACTCGATCTCTGTTTTTAAGAATAGGGCTAAAACCTACCTTTTTGATATAGCCTACAATTAGGGAGGGATCATGTGTTTCTGAACCCTCCCTTAGTTATGCTGCTAATAGGTTTAGTCAGCCAGGGGACTTCCAGTAATGCACTGGGCCTCACTCCTTTCCTCACTCTCAATGAATTTTTTTTTTTTTTGCTGGTCATTAACATTTGTTTGTTCTCTCCCATAGATTGAGTCCCCATCGTGCTGTTTGCTCTCTACATGTCTGTTCTTTTCTTCTTCTTTATCCCCTCACCCCCCCCCAGCCAGTCGCAGCAGATGACTGCCCCTCCCTAACCCTGGTTCTGCTGGAGGTTTCTTCCTGTTAAAAGGGAGTTTTTCCTCTCCACCGTCGCCAAGTGCTTGCTCACAGGGGATCACCTGATTGCTGGGGTCTTTCTGCAACTGTGGGGGTTCCCCCTATAGTTGATAGTGCTATGAGATGACTGTTGTTGTGAAATGGCGCTATATAAATAAAGTTGAATTGAATTGAATTGAATATGCAAAAAAACTCCATAGAAGTAATGGTCTACACCCAACAGGAAGTCGGCCATGTTGGCAGGAAGTTGTAGTGACCTGATTTCCACATTGCGCATTTGATCGAACTCATCCTAGGGTTTTTGTCCGATTGAGGTCATTTGGGGTGACAATCATCTCCACCCATGTGCCATTAAAAGTTATTGAAAATTTTTCACGACACCAGATGGTTTGGTTGTAGGGGCGTGGCAAAGTTTGATGCCTCGCCATGATCTATGACCATTCTGATGGCAATATCTCTGGTATGCGTTGTCGGATTTCAACCAAATTCAATATTATGGATATTAGTCAAATTCCAAACAGTTCTATAGAACAATATTCATAGAAATCTACAGCACCACTTATAGGAGGCAGAAAGAGTTGCATCAGAAAGTTTGCATCATGTTGTTTTTTTAATACCTTTGGAAAAGAGTGTCGGACTGGCACCAAGATGGGTATGATGTATATGGGTATGCCTCCGAAAAATAATAGCTATGAATATTCATGAGTAGCAATGGCACCCTTTCTTGGAGACATGAAAGTTTCACCAAAGTTTTCTTTAATATCTCTTTAATAGTCTGGTACCATTTATGGTGACAATCATGTACAGTATACTCACATGCCATCAAAAGCTATTGAAAACTTTTCCAAATGCCCGACGGTTTGGCGGAAGGGGAGTGGCCAAGTTTGCAGTATTGCCTTTAAGGCAGTATTCCAATGCCTTTAACTTCCACACATTGACTGATTTCAGCCATATTTTGTGTGGTGAATAGGTAGCCAATACTGATAATTTCTATAATAAAGAATGGCACATAGTGACAGCGCCCACTACCGCCAATGTACAGGAAGTTGTCATAACTCACACATAGATTGTCTGAATGCCGCAAAGCTTCATATATATATATATTACTAGGTTTTTTTTGTTTTGTTTTATTTGTTTATTTGTCAGGGACAGTGCAATAAACAAATAAAACAAAAAGTCAGACCCCGAACAGATTTGTATAACTATTAAAAAGCATAGCTATGGTGTCCCCTAGGAAAAAACAAAGCTTTATAACTCAGTCATGCTTTGCCCAAATTCAATCAAATTTTGTGCGGAGGATCAATAGCCAACATTCAACATTTCTTTAATGAACAATGGCACAAAGCTATAGCGCCCCCTAGCAGAAAAAACAAAGCCTTATAACTCTGGCATACTTTGTCCATATTCAACTAAATTTTGTGTGGTGCATAGTTAGCTAACACTGAACATTTCTATATTCAACAATTACATATAGCTATAGTGCCCGCTGGGGGGGGGGGGGGGGGAGACAAAGCTTAATAACTCTGGAATACTTTGTCCGAAGTCAAAATTTGGAATGGTGAAGAGGCGGCCAATGATGAACATTTCTTTAGTATACAATGACACACGGCATTAGTGCCTCCTACCGCCAATGAACAGGAAGTTGTCATAACTTACACGTACAAGGTCCAAATCGACCTAAACTTCACATATATGGTACTGGTACCAACCAGAATGGATTTGTTACTATTGCACACATAGGAATAGCACCCCCGAGTACAACAATAAAGCTTTATAACTCTTGGCATACATTGTCAAAATTCAACCAAATTTTGTGTCGTGAACAAGTAGCTGACATTGAAGATTCCTGTAATGCAAAATGACATATAGCCACGGCTCCCTCTAGCTGTGAAATAAAAGGTTTTTAACTCTGGTAATGAGATGCTACACAATGTTTTTATTCATCAATCAGTGCTCTTTTCACCCAACGACGCAAGCGTTTTGAGTCACACGAAACCCTAAGTAGCACAGAATGTGCGAGGGCCCTTCAACACTGCTTGCAGTTTTAATTGGGGCCCGGGCCACTGACAACATCAGTGGGCAAGAGCCCTGTTGTAATTGTTGGGGCCCAAGCCACTGACGTCAGTGGGCGAGAGCCCTATTGTAATTGTTTTTTTTTTTTTTAATTCTCCATCTAAGATCTCATTTTTGGGGTAGTCGGCATGCACGAAAACTTACCATTTTTTGCAGAGACCTCAAGACTGGCAAAAAATGTAATATTTTGGAGGAAATATGAATGACCCCATAAAAATTGCTCTACAGCGCCACCTAACATGTGAAGTCAATGGGGAGTGGCACATGTTTACTTTCGCATAGAAAGATCAAAATCGGGTGAGATATTTATCATGTCAAAACATGCAAAAAAAACTCCATAGACGTGATGGTCTACACCCAACAGGAAGTCAGCCATTTTGGCAGGAAGTCGCAGTGACCTGATTTCCACCTCACGCATTTTATTGAACTCCTCCTAGGGCTTTAGTCCAATTGAGCTCATTTGTGATGACAATCATCTATACCCATGTGCTATTAAGTTATTGAAAACTTTTCCAAAAGTTTGACGGTTTGGCCGTAGGGGCGTGGCAAAGTTTGATGCCTTACCATGATCATTCTATAACCATTCTGACGGCAATGACTCTGGTATGCATTGTCGGATTTCAACCAAATTCAATATTATTGATATCAGTCCAATTCCAAACAGTTCTATAGAACACTATTCATAGAAATCTACAGCCTAGTGGTTAAAGGAACAATTGCTGAAAACTGTTTTATTACTCAAGCGCCACTTGCCAGAATGACATGAAATTTTCTGAAATTCATCAGACCACAGGGATGACCATAACGGCACATCAACTTTACCAGGACGTCACACTTTTTACCATGGACACACCCTCCTCGCCATTCAATCTGTGATCTTGTGGGGATGGTGGGCAAAATCCTTGAGTCATGAAATTTGGAACACAGGTAGAGGTGACTGTCATCTGTAGTCCTATATGGGTCAGCAATACATAACTGATAAGTAAGTGTTACCATGGCGACAAGGCGATGGTTGACTCCTCACCATGGAACATCGAAAACTTGCAACTTGGACAAACTTCATCCAATTTTCACCAAATTCTACGATGGATATTAGTCTGAACCTGCACGCGCCTAGATAAAAATGGTTGACAAAACTTATAGCACTACCTACTGTTCACGGGAAGTACTGCGCCACTCGCATTTGAATTAACTCTTCCTGGGGGCCTGCTTCCATTGAACTCATTTTCACAAGGCGACATCTATAGGCATTGGCCATAAAGTTATTAAATTTGAGTCACAATCTCAAAAGGCATGGCCATGAGGCAATGGCAAAGTTTGACTCCTCCACTTATAACATCAAACAGCTGTAACTCGAGCAAAACTTGTCCGATGTCTACCAAAGTTTTCATGATGGTAAATAGTCCCACCCCGAATGCGTCTCCATAAAAATACCTGACAAAATATATACCACCACCTAGTGGTTAAAGGAGGAATTGATGAACTCTTGGTCACGTGCCACTTGCCAGAGTGATATGAAGTTTTCTGAGGCCTATCAGATCACCTGGTTGATCATAACAGCACATCACCTTTAGCATGGCGTCACTGCTGTTACCATGGCCATGCCCCTCTCTCCATTCACTCCGTAATCTTATTGGGAGGGTTGGGAAGGACTTGGAGTAATGAAATCTGGAACATAGGTTAAGGTGACTGTCATATGTAGTCCTATATGGGTGGGCAACACATAACTGACAGGGAAGTGTTGCCATGGTGAAGGTTGACTCTTCACCATGGAACATCAGAAAGTTGTAACTTGGACAAACTTAATCTGATTTTCACCAAATGTTCTACAATGGATAGTAGTCCACCCCCGCACACTACTACTTAAAAAATGGCCTACCTCGGGAATGGAATGTCGGATTGGCACCGAGATAGGTATGGTGTATATGGGTATGTCTCCAAACAATTAGTTATGAATAGTCATGAGCAGCAATGGTGCCCTCTCTTGGAGACATGAAGGTTACACTAAAGGTTTTCTTCAATATCTCTGAAATAGT
The DNA here is from genome assembly GCA_020510985.1 of Pholidichthys leucotaenia. Taxonomy (NCBI): domain Eukaryota; kingdom Metazoa; phylum Chordata; class Actinopteri; order Cichliformes; family Pholidichthyidae; genus Pholidichthys; species Pholidichthys leucotaenia. The sequence goes on from CM035849.1 coordinate 282,981,747, forward strand.
CTCACCATAAATGGCACCAATCATCTATACTCATGTGCCATCAAAAGCTGCTGAAAACTTTTCCAAATGCCTGACAGTTTGGTGGAAGGAGCATGGCCAAGTTTGCAGTATCACTATCACCCTTCCAATGGCTTTTACTCTGGCATACATTGACTGATTTCAACCAAATTTTGTGTGGTGAATAGGTTCAGGTTCAGGTTCAGGTTACTTTATTTGTACCCGTAGGTAGATTTGTTTTGCAGTTGGTGACATCCATATTTACAAGCCACTAATTACATTCAACATAGACACAAGCACAGGCACACATCTTACAAAATAGGTAAATATAGAATATGTACAATATAATTTTATAGCTTGTTCAACTCTTTGACAGCAGCAGGGACAAAGCTGTTTTTGTAGCGCTGGGTTCTACTTTTTGGGACAGCAAACCTCCGTCTGGAGGGAAGAAGCTGAAAGTTGCAGTGCAAAGGGTGGGAGTCATCATTTAAAATCGAGTCGGCCATCCTCTGTACTTGTCTGGTGTACAGGGATGTCAGGCTCAGCTGTGACTCACCAAGCAAACGACTGGACCATCTGACTACCTGATCCAAGGATTTCCTCTGTTTCAGTTTTATCTGACCAAACCATGACATTAAAGAAAAGGATAAAACAGATTCAATAAAAGCCCGATAAAACATAGTCATTATGGTTCGGTCAATTTGGAAGGGTGCAAGTTTCCTCAAACAATGCAAATTTTGCTGACCCTTTTTGCACACCCTTTCACAGTTCACCTCAAAGTTCAATCCACTATCAATAATCGTCCCGAGATATTTGTACGATTGTACACATTCGGTGGTCTGGCCTTTTATTATGGTGACTTTGTGCCTGGGAGTTTTCCTCCTAAAGTCAATAATCATATCTTTCATTTTTGTTGTATTCAGCTGCAGGTAGGAATCCTCACACCAGTGAACAAAGTCATCAACTACTGGGCTGTGGCCACTCTCACCATCCTGGAGGAGACTGACAATGACTGAGTCATCAGCATACTTTATAATGTGTCTGTTGTCATGTCTACTCCGACACATGTTTGTGTACAGGATGAAGAGTAGTGGTGACAACACACACCCCTGAGGGGAGCCAGTAGAAGAGCACTTTAGGTCAGACAATGTGCCATTGACCCTTACTCTCTGCGTCCTGTTGGTTAAGAAATCCAGAATCCAACCCACCAGATTATTGCTTAAATCAAATTGTTGCAGGAGCCTTTCAACTAAAATATGAGGTTGGATTGTATTAAAGGCAGAAGAAAAGTCCACAAATAAAAGCCTGGCGTGTGTCCCATTAAAATCCAGATGTTTAAAAAGCATGTCAAACAGAGTGACAGTGGCATCCTCCACTCCTCTGTGAGGCCTATAGGCACACTGCAGAGGATCCAATGCATGTTCAGTCTGCCTTAGGACCTCACATCTGACCAGTTTTTCAAAATTTTCATTAAAATTGAAGTCAAAGCAACTGGTCTAAAGTCATTTACCGTTTTAGGACAGCTGGATTTTGGAACGGGAACAACCACGGCATCTTTCCAGATCTTAGGCACATGTTGTGTCTGTAAGGACTTATTGAAAATGTAATGAAATATAGGACTCAGTTCATGTGCACAGGACTTTACCAAGCGCCCACATATATTATCAGGGCCCTGACTTTTGTTCACTTTTACAGCGCGGAACTCCCTTTCAACATCCTGCATCTCAATATTAAAGTGCTGATTGTCTTTGAGTTTCTGTTTCAAATCTTGGATTTCTGTGCTAAAATCAAAGGAGTCAAAACGACCATAAAAACAATTAAGAGCATTAGCCAGCTCTGTGTCTGAACTAAAACCATCTAAAAACACACAATTACTGCGCTCTGTGCTCTGAAGGCCTGCAATAGTTTTCATACTGGCCCAGGCTGAACCAAGTTTCTTTGTTGCCATCTTACTATACCATCAGCCTGAAGAAGACTAACGTCTTGGCGTAAGGCACGGAAGCACCACCAACCATCACCATCGACGACTACGAGGTGGAGGTCGTGAATCAGTTCACGTACCTGGGGTCCACAATCAGCAACAACCTCTCCCTTGATACAGAGATTGACAAGAGGATTGGAAAATCAGCCTTCACACTCGCTCGCCTCACCACACAAGTGTGGGAGAATCCCAAACTCTCTGTCAAGATGAAGATGGCAGTGTACAACGCCTGCGTCATCAGCACACTGCTCTATGGGAGTGAGATGTGGACAACATACTCCCGGCAGGAAAAGAGACTGAAGTCCTTCCACTTGCGCTGCAGACGTCTTGCAGACGTCTCTGAAGCGCAGCTGTGGGTGGCCAACATCTCTCCTGCCAGTTGCCAGTCCGCCGTAGAGGACGTCTTTGGGGATTCTGCCATCCTCCATACAGTGAATAGCTAGCAAATACTGATAATTTCTATAATAAAGAATGACATAGCGACAGCGCCCCCTACCACCAATAAACAGACAGTTGCCATAACTCACATGTCATATTCACACGCCACTTGCCAGAATCACATGCAATTTTCTGAGGTTTATCAGACCACCTGATTGATCATAACTGCACATCACCTTTAACATGGCGTCACTGCTGTTACCATGAACATGTCCTCCTCGCCATTCAATCCGTGATCTTGCTGGAATAGTTGGGAACGACCTGGAGTCATGAAATCTGGAACATAGGTTGAGGTGACTGTCATATATAGTCCTATATGGGTGGGCAACATATAACTGACAGGGAAGTGTTGCCATGGCGACATGGCGAAGGCTGACTCCTCGCAATGGAACATCGGAAAGTTGTAACTTGGACAAACTTTGTATTTCACCAAATTTTCTATGACTGATATTAATAACGGCCCACACGCTCCTACATAAAAATGATTGGTGCAGTACTTCCTGTAAGCTGTAGGTGGTGGTATAACTTTTGTGAAACAGTTTACTTTATTATTCACGCAGTGCTTGCCGCAACGGTAAGTCTTCTGAGCCAGCTAGGTACGATGGCCACCGGGGTCCGCGGCTGCACGGGGGGCAAGGGCCCGCTTGCAGCATTAATTAGGGCCCAAGCCACTGACAATGTCAGTGGGCGAGAGCCCTATTGTAATTGTTCGCAACTCATTCAATTTTTTTTTTCCCTTCTCCATCGTCAGCCTCCGTCGGCCTATGATGGCCATGGAAGAGAATCCTAAACGTCAACTCTGCCGGAACAGCACCGCCTGTGGCTGAACAGGCCGATGCGCGAATGGCAGTCCCTGTCACACAGATCGCACTTGTGGGTGGTCTCCATGCTGCTGGGTCTGTGGCGGTTCTTCCTGCGGGTCCTTTTTTCATCTGCTGCAGCAGTCAGTCTCTCTTCACCCACCTTGAGCTGTCTGGTCAGGGTGCCTCTCCATTTGGAGCGGTCCGTTGCAAGGTCTTGCAGACGTCTCTGAAGCGCAGCTGTGGGTGGCCAACATCTCTCCCGCCAGTTGCCAGTCCGCCGTAGAGGACGTCTTTGGGGATTCTGCCATCCTCCATACAGTGAACGTGGCCTAGCCAGCGGAGCCTGCGCTGCCTGAGTAGAGTGAACATGGAGGGAAGGCCGGCGCGGGACAGAACTTCTGTGTTGGGCACTTTGTGCCAGGATATGTCCAGGATGTGGCAAATGCAGCGCAAGTGGAAGGACTTCAGTCACTTTTCCTGCCGGGAGTATGTTGTCCACGTCTCACTCCCATAGAGCAGTGTGCTGATGACGCAGGCGTTGTACACTGCCATCTTCGTCTTGACAGAGAGTTTGGGATTCTCCCACACTTGTGTGGTGAGGCGAGCGAGTGTGAAGGCTGATTTTCCAATCCTCTTGTCAATCTCTGTATCAAGGGAGAGGTTGTTGCTGATTGTGGACCCCAGGTACGTGAACTGATTCACGACCTCCACCTCGTAGTCATCGATGGTGATGGTTGGTGGTGCTTCCGTGCCTTACGCCAAGACGTTAGTCTTCTTCAGGCTGATGGTAAGCCCGAAGTCTTTGCATGCCTGGGAGAAGCGGTCCATCAGGGTCTGAAGCTCCTGCTGTGTGTGGGTTGTGACTGCAGCATCGTCTGCGAACAGCATGTCTCTGATTAAAGCCTTGCGTACTTTGGTTCTGGCTTTCAGGCGGGCGAGGTTGAAAAGCCTGCCGTCAGATCTTGTGTGCAGGTAGATTCCCTCTGTTGCTGTGCTGAAGGCATGCCTCAGGAGCATAGCAAAGAAAATCCCAAAGAGGGTTGGCGCAAGTACACAGCCCTGTTTCACTCCGCTGCGTATGTAGAATGGCTCTGAGACGTTGCCGTCATGCTGCACTATCCCCTGCATGTTGGTGTGAAACGATTCGATGAGGCTTTGCAACTTTGGTGGGCATCCTATCTTTGGCAGGATCTTGAAAAGGCCCTCTCTGCTGACCAGATCGAATGCTTTGGTGAGGTCGATGAAGGCGACATACAGGGGCATGTTCTGTTCTCTGCATTTCTCCTGGAGTTGGTGGATGGAGAATATCATGTCTACCGTTGATCGCTCAGGGCGGAAGCTACACTGAGACTCGGGGTAGACACGTTCGGCAAGCTTCTGTAGACGAACGAGAACACCTCGTGCGTAGACTTTGCCAACAACGCTGAGGAGGGAGATGCCCCTGTAATTCAATTCAATTCAATTCAACTTTATTTATATAGCGCCATTTCACAACAACAGTCATCTCATAGCACTATCAACTGTAGGGAGGACCCCCACAGTTGCAGAAAGACCCCAGCAATCAGGCGATCCCCTGTGAGCAAGCACTTGGCGACGGTGGAGAGGAAAAACTCCCTTTTAACAGGAAGAAACCTCCAGCAGAACCAGGCTCAGGGAGGGGCAGTCATCTGCTGCGACTGGCTGGGGGGTGAGGGGATAGAGAAGAAGAAAAGAACAGACATGTAGAGAGCAAACAGCACGATGGGGACTCAATCTATGGGAGAGATGTAGTTGTTGTAGTTGATGTAGTCTGTAGTTGTTGCAGTTGCTTCTCTCCCCTTTGTTTTTGTAGAGGGTGATGATCTTGGCGTCCCTCATGTCCTGTGGTACGGCACCTTCCTTCCAGCACTGGCAGAGGACGTTATGCAATGGCAGCAGTAGGGCGGTCTTGCAGTGCTTGATCAGGTCGGGGGGTATACCGTCATTGCCGGGTGCCTTGCCAGCGGCCAAGCTATCAATGGCCTTGCTGAGTTCGTCGATGGTTGGCTCGGCGTCAAGTTCATCCATGGATGGCAGGCAGTCGATGGCATCAAGGGCTGACGGTGTCACGGTGTTCTGTCTGGAGTAGAGGTCGGAGTAGTGTTCCACCCATCTCTCCATCTGCTTGTTCTTTTCTGTGATCATCTCCCCAGTGGAGGATTTGAGGGGGGCCGTCTTGCTCTGAGCCGGACCAAGTGCTTTCTTGATGCCCTCGTACATACCACGAATGTTCCCTGTTATGGCAGCGGTTTGAATGTCTTGGCTGAGCTGAGTCCAGTACTCGTTGGCACAGCGCCGAGCAGTCTGCTGAACTTTGCTTCTCACAGCCCTGAGAATCTGGAGATTCTTCTCGTTTGGGTACTTCTTGTACTCAGCAAGTGCTGAGCGCTTGGCTTCAATGACGGGGGTCATCTCGGTCAACTTGGCATCAAACCAGTCCTGTGACTTCGAGGTCTTCCCCCCAAAGGTAGCCAAGGCTGTGCAGTGGATGGTGTTTCACAGCTCTTCCCACTTCTGCTTTGCAGATTCTCCTTCTTGTGGTACATCAAGTTCCTTCTCAAAGGTGAAGGCAAACTGCTCAACAAGTTCTGGTTGGGCCATCTTGCTGGTGTCAATCCGTGCCTTTCCAGGCTGTCTAGCACGATGGAATTTCTTCAGCTGCAGCTTGACCTTGCAACACACCAATGAATGGTCTGTGTCGCAATCTGCACTCTGGAACGAACGGGTGATTAGCACGTTCTTCAGTGAGGTGCGCCTGGTCAGGATCAAGTGCAACTGGTGCCAGTGCTTTGAGCGCGGATGTCACCAGGAAACCTTGTGTTGGGGCTTGGTCTTGAAGAACGAGTTTGTGATGCACAGATCGTGATATGTGCAGAACTCGAGCAGCCGCTGTCCGTTGTCATTCATTCTGCCCACGCCAAATGGTCCAAGACAGGAGGGCCAGGAGTTGTGGTCAGCACCCATTCTGGCATTGAAGTCTCCAAGGAGAATGAGTTGTTCAGAGTTGGGGATGATCCTGACAGTTGTTGCGAGATTCTCGTAGAACTCGTCTTTTGCCTCTGGTGTGGCTGTCAGTGTTGGGACATACACACTGACGAGGGTGACTGGGCCTTGAGTGGTGTTGAGACGGAGGGTGAGGAGTCGTGCAGAGCCATTGCTGCCCTGTTCCACCATCTTCAGCAAGGTGTTCTTCACTGCAAAGCCCACTCCATGTTCCCTGTGTTCGTCACTGCCCTTTCCCTGCCAGTAGAACGTGTAGTCCTTCTCTCTCAGTGTGCCTGCGTCAGCCAACCGTGTTTCCTGGAGAGTGGCGATATCCACTCCCAGTCTCTTCAGCTCATTATTGATGATGGCAGTCTTCCTGGTGTCGTTGATGTCCTTGAGGTTAGCAGCGAGTCCTGTCATCATAGTGCGGATGTTCCAAGTTCCCAGTTTTAGAGTTGGTCTCTTTTGTTTTTTTGTCTTGCCTGGTGCGAAGGTTCTCAGCCTGCTGTTCGGACTTCTCCTCGTCCCCATGCACCCAATGAGGAAAGCAAGCTGTGGCGGGACAACACCTTATTGGCTGGGGGCTGCCCAGCTTGAGGCGGGCGGTAGCTGTCCAGTGAGATCCAATGATCCCTCCCACCGTCGGGAACAACGCCTGGTGCCGCGCTCTACGCCAGTTGAACGGTGGCTTATAACCGGTAACTGTCATTCCCCGTGTTTTGTCTACGCCAAAGGCGAAGCTGGAGTATCCTCTCCAGTGATCCGGTGTTCTACCTTCGAGCGTTGGGCATTGGTAGGATTCAAGCCTGGGCAGGAAGATATGGAGGACAAGATGCTGCCCATGCAGCATGTCCCCCCTCTCCACGTCACTGATGAATCCAAAGGAACAGCAGGGCTGCTACAGTTTGGCACCAGTGCCGTCGCAGGAGCTGCCAGAACGATGTTGAACACAACAGAGAACTGCCTTAGGGGCTCCGACTCCAGATTTTTCCTCAGGGTTGACTCCCGAAGCCTTTCCCGTGACCGGGTGTGCCGCACGGCAGCGGAGGTTTGAAATCAGGGTTTACCTTCCCCTAGGTGGGCTACCATCCCAGGTTGTCGAGCCACCATCTACCCAAAGCATCTGGTTTTAAGGCGCCAGAGATCCGCCCTCGCCCCTTCTCCTATTAGTAAAAGCAGTTCCGCCGGGCTTAGAGACTAAACCACACGGGCAGGCTAGGAGTTGGACCTAGTTGTCAGAGGCTTTTCGAGACGCACGCCGTAAGGAGCATTTTATGAGCACTGGGAGCTTAACCTCAGTGCCGCTCCTGGCTATGACGGTTCCAAGGTTGGGGTAGTGAACCTGCATGAAAACTCACCATTTTTTGCAGGGACCTCAAGACTGGCAAAAAATGTAATATTTTGGAGGAAATATGAATGACCCCACAAAAATGGCTCTACAGCACCATCTAACATGTGAAGTCAATGAGGAATAGCACACGCTTACTTTTGTGTAGAAAGATGAAAATCGAGTGAGATGTTTATCATGTCAACACATGCAAAAAAAACTGCATAGAAGTGATGGTCTACACCCAACAGGAAGTCAGCCATTTTGGCAGGATGTGGCGGTGACCTGATCTCCACCTCCCGCATTTGATCAAACTCGTCCTAGGGTTTTAGTCCGATTGAGCTCATTTGTGGTGACAGTCATCTATACCTATGTACCATAAAGTTATTAAATTTTTCACGACACTCGACAGTTTGGCCGTTGGGGCGTGGCAAAGTTTGACAATTTTGATGGCAATAACTCTAGTTTGCATTGTCGGATTTCAACCAAATTTAATATTATGGATATTAGTCCAACAATATTCATAAAAATCTACAGCGCCACCTATAGGAGGCAGAAAGCTTAGCATCAGAAAGTTTGCATCAAGTTGTTGTTTTTTGGGTTTTTTTTTAATACCTCAGGAATGGAATGTCGGATTGGCACCAAGATTGGTATGAAGTCTATGGGTATGCATGCAATTACAGCTATTAATATTCATTAGTAGCAGTAGCACCCTCTTGGAGACATGAAGGTTACACCAAAGGTTTTCTTTAATATCTCTGAAATAAATAGTCTGATTGGTACCATTTATGGTGAAAATCATCTATACCCATGTGCCATCAAAAGCAGTTGAAAACTTCTCCAAATGTCCGATGGTTTGGTGGAAGGGGCGTGGCCAAGTTTGCAGTATCGCCATCACCCTTCCAATGGCTTTTACTCTGGCATACATTGACTGATTTCAACCAAATTTTGTGTGATGAATAGGTAGCCAATACTGATTCCTATAATAAAAAAATGACACATAGTGACAGCGCCCCTACCGCCAATGGACATGAAATTGCCACTATAACTCACATGTAGAATGTCCGATTTTTGCTAAACTTTTTATATAGGATACTAGTCAGAAAAGATTTTTGTAATGATAACAAACATAGCTATAGCACCCCCTAGGGAAAAAACAAAGCTTTATAACTCAGGCATACTTTGTCCAAATTCAACCAAATTGTGTGTGGTGCATGGTTAACCGACAATGAACCTTTCTATAATGAACAAATACACATGGCTCTCGCGCCCCCTAGCAGAAAAATAAAGCTTAATAACTCTGGCATACTTTGTTCGAAGTCATCCAAATTTAGCATGCTGAATCAGCAGCCAATGGTGAAAATTTCTATAATAAACAATGAGACGCAGTAGTAGCGCCCCCTACTGCCAATGGGCAGGAAGTTGTCATAACTTACACGTACATCATGCAAATGGATGCAAACTTGATATACATGGTACTAGTACCATGTATATCAAGACACACAGAGTGCTGGGAGGACCTTGCAACGGACCGCTCCAAATGGAGAGGCACCCTGACAAGACAGCTCAAGGCGGGTGAAGAGAGACTGACTGCTGCAGCAGATGAAAAAAGGACCCGCAGGAAGAACCGCCACAGACCCAGCAGCACGGAGACCACCCACAAGTGCGACCTGTGTGACAGGGACTGCCATTCGCGCATCGGCCTGTTCAGCCACAGGCGGCGCTGTCCCAGCAGAGTAGACGTTTAGGATTCTCTTCCATGGTCATCATAGACCGACGGAGGCCGACGACGACGACGACGACGAGTACCACCCAGAAGAGATTTATATACACATGTGGACAAAATTGTTGGTACCCCTCTGTTAATGAAAGAAAAACCCACAATGGTCACAGAAATAACTTGAATCTGACAAGCGGTAACAAATAAAAATTCTATGAAAATTAACCAATGAAAATCAGACAATGCTTTTGAATTGTGGTTCAACAGAATTACAGTACTTTAAAAAACAAAGTCATGAAACAGGCCTGGACAAAAATGATGGTACCCCTAGAACAGATTGAAAATAATGTGATCATAGGGACATGTTCAACCAAGATGTGTCCTCTAATTAGCATCACAGGTGTCTACAAACTTGTAGTCAGTCAGTCGGCCTATTTTAAAGGGTGACAAGTAGTCACTGTGCTGTTTGGTGACATGATGTGTACCACACTAAACATGGACCAGAGGAAGCAAAGGAGAGAGTTGTCTCAGGAGATTAGAAAGAAAATTATAGACAAGCATGTTAAAGGCAAAGGCTATAAGACCATCTCCAAGCAGCTTGATATTCCTGTGACTACAGCTGCACATATTATTCAGAAATTTAAGATCCACGGGACTGTAGCCAACCCCCCTGGACGTGGCCGCAGGAGGAAACTTGATGAAAAATGGAAAAGACGGATAATACAAATGGTAACAAAAGAGCCCAGAACAACCTCCAAATACATTCATGGTGAACTCCAAGGTCAAGGTACATCAGTGTCAGATCACACCATCCGTCATCATTTGAGCCAAAGTGGACTTCATGGGAGACGACCAAGGAGGTCACCACTGTTGAAAACAAATCATAAAAAAAGCCAGACTGGAATTTGCCAAACTGCATGTTGACAAGCCACAAAGCTTCTGGGAGAATGTCCTATGGACAGACGAGACAAAACTGGAACTTTTTGGCAAGACACATCAGCTATATGTTCACAGACGCAAAAATGAAGCATACCAAGAAAAGAACACTGTCCCTACTGTGAAACATGGAGGAGGTTCTATTATGTTCTGGGGCTGCTTTGCTGATTTTCATTGGTTAATTTTAATGGAATTTTTATTTATTACCGCTTTTTCAGATTCAAGTTATTTCTGTGGCCATTGTGGGTTTTTCTTTCATTAACAGAGGGGTACCAACAATTTTGTCCACGTGTGTAGCTATACCACATGTAGCTATAGTGCCCCCTAGGTAAAAAAAAAAAAAAAAAAATTATAGCGATGGCATAGCTTTGTCTAAATTCAAGCAAATTTCTTTGAAATTTTCACCAGAAGTGGCCTTTAGGCTATGGATAAACATATTAGATTTTTGAGGTAAACCACGAGCTTATACAGTACCTCTGCCGAGACTCTCTTGCAATGTACAAATGGACGGACTGATGATGGATGGTGGTATGGACGGACTGACGGGCGATTGGACTGATGGACAAATGGAGGACAAATGGATGGGTGGATGGCGTTATGGAAGGTCGGACAATGAAGAGCGGGAGGGAGAGAGTTGGGGAAGGACGAATGGAGCCTGGGTTTAGTTACGCACTCTGGGTAGCAATGCCAAGGTCTAGCAAGGACGCGAGGGCCCGTTTATCGCTGCTTGCAGCTTTAATTGTATTTTGTTTTTATTTAGGTTTTACATAGCATCCCAATATCACCAGAATTGAGGTTGTAATATCCCAGGTCATGAAACTGTGATTCTTCAGCACTCTGCTTCACCTTGTTGCATCACAACATGCTGATGTCCCAATATAACGTTACTACCTCATGTGATATTACTATTATAGAATTTACTATTATTGTGTCATGTGAAATTTTTAACAATCCATCAAGACTACAAGAAGATACCATAACGTTTAGGAGCTGGGTGCATTTAAGTGATGCAGTAGCCACTTCAAATGTTTGTTGGTCCCTGCCAACTTAACTACCTTATGTTTGTCATTGCTATAAGAGGACTTTTTTCTCTTCCCCTCTTAAGGATTCCCCCCCCACACACCATTCTGTCGCCTCCCTTTTTCATATCTGAATCAATGCCCAAAGAGACAGATGGCATAGCAACTGAAGGGGAATTTAAGGACACCGATTCAGCTTGAAATTGGTTTGAGAGCTTTTGCTGACCCTGTTGGAAGGCATGATGATGCTCCTCCTCACAAATTACTACCCAGTTTAAAGCTCAACATCTGTTATTGTCAATTTAAATGTGCACTATCATATTTTTCAAATAAAATCTATTCTCTGCAATCAAATATAAAGGTGGAACCATAATGATTTTCACGGAAAAGCAAACATATCCATTAGTCTAATGTGCAATCCTTTTATCACACATTATTTAAATCCGACTGGGCAGAAAATTACGATATAGTCATAGCTATTTATCATTTGAAAACAATAATATGATGATGACTTCTGTTGCTCTAGTGAAAGTTTGTTATGAGCAAAATACTCTGATGGTGCCACTGTAACTAGAGGAAATAATTAAAGTGTGTTTAGCCATGTGTCAACATAAGTACTCCAATGATTTTTTTTCTGGCAAGTCATCCAACTTCATGGAGCCATAAAAATGTATTACTGATGTATGAACTGATGACCAGAGGTGAGAAGAGTAACTACAAATTGTAGTCAACTACACAGGTGAATAAGTAATTATTAATTAAAAGGTTGTCGACGTTTCAAAGGTCCCATTGGTGGTGGACCCTCAGGGCCAGCAAAGCCTTCTCTGCTGGCGTAAACATTATCAGAGTTACATTTGCAACCTTTACAGCATATTTGTTTCATGAGGCTCTATTCAATTACTCCCAATAGTCTATTTTCTTCATTTTGTAGCTTTTATTTTGGTTGCACTCCTTCCAGTAGTGTAATGCATATTAGAGTTTTTTGTCCATCATATTTCAGCCATCTGTGTTGCCAGGGTCAAGCAAATCTGCCTTGGGCCTTCAGGAATTAAGTGTGGCTCTGTAGGCTAAATTAACTCTTAAATTTATCCTGTTGCTTTAACTAATCAGATGTCTTCTGTACGTTCAGGGGTACGTATAGAAGGCATCCAAGAACGTCAGCATTTTCACGTCTTTTGATTGGATGGTTAGACTCCTCCACCCACAACGCAGAGGATCCTAGCTAGCAAAACACCAGTGCAAGGACTTGCTTAAGCAGCTATAATATACTGTATCTGTTTAAATATAATGGCTGTTTTTCCACCCACAATGGCTGACAGAGTGGAAAATGATTTGGTCGCTGACATTTAAAAAAAAATAAATAAATAAAAAATTTCCAGATGGGCATTTCAAGAAAAGCTGGTCATTGTGAAAAGAGGTCAGTCGTCCCTGAAGCTAGCAGGCTCGTCTCACCCAGGAAAAGGATTTGTCGGTCACTCCCATATTAGCAACGAGCAGTATCCTTGGAATACGAACTAGTAAAAAATTATACTTTAGGAAAATGTTAAATGAAAATAAAAAAATAATATAAAAGGAGTCTGGGATATATTAAATGAGTTAAGGAAAAATGGAACTAAAAATGATATACCCAGAGTATTTTACTGATAATTGTGGTGATAATTATAAGAACATGGTAGCAAATGGAATGAATAATTTTTTTGTAAATGTTGGACCAGAGTTGGCAGCAAAAATTTCAAGCCAAGGAAGAGACATTGTGAGTGAAACATTGATTGGAAATGACCCTCAGTCAATCTTTCTCTCAGTGGTGGATGAACTAGAGGTAGAATCTGTTGTTGAAAAGTGTAAAAATAAATGATCTACTGATTGTGATGGTATTGATATGGCACTAGTAAAAAGAACTGTTAATGGCATATTAAAACATTTACATATATTTGTAATCTATCATTTCAAATTGGTTCATTCCCTCAGAAAATTAAAATGGCAAAAGTAATACCATTATTCAAGCAAGGAAATAAACACCACTGCACAAACTACAGATCAGTATCGCTCCTCCCACAATTTTCAAAGATTCTGGAAAAACATTTCAACAACAGATTAGAAAACTTTTCAACCCTTAGGTGCTTGACCAACCAATTCCAGCACTCTTCCATGAGTGTGGTCAAAATGACCCCAACTAGAATGTGTGTGTTTTATGCTGTAAACTTAACTCATTTTGGTTAAAGATTATTATTATTATTATTATTATTATTATTATTATTATTATTATTATTATATTTTGGTCAACAAAAGAAGGGGACAGCTTGGGGTCATTTTTGACCCCACATATGGAAAAGTGTGGTACTGATACAAAAAATGCAATTAAAAAATATAAGCTAGATACAAATCCAAATGGCCTCATGTCAAAGACAACCTATTTGAGGAATACGTGGAAGATTAAATGATAAAAAATTAAAATTACAAAGATATTGCAAAAAAAAACAACCGCTGGGGCATTTTTGACCCCTGCATCTAACAATACCTACATTGCCCTCACTGTATACACTGTATTGTCCTCATCTGTTTATCCTCTCTGTTTACCCATGGCATCCAGTCTGAGATGCTAATTGCAGCGTCTACAGTGTTACTGATAACCGTGGTGAGATTCAAAAGGGGACAGCTGGGGAAAAGCTTCTGGTCATTTTTGACCCCACATATGGAAAAGTATGGTACTGATACAAAAAATGCAATTACTTAAAAAATATAACAGTTAGATACAAATCCAAATGGCCTCATGTCAAACATAACCCATTTGAGGAATACATGGAGGATTAAATGATAAAAAATTAAAATTACAAAGATATTGCAAAAAAACAACTGCTGGGGTAATTGTTACCCCTCTTATGCATCAAAGGGTTAAATAAACACGATGTGCTTAATCAGAATCAATATGGATTTAGAGCAAAGAGTACAACATTGTTGGCAATAATGGAAGCAACAGAGGAAATAATAAATGCATTATTCATTCATTCATTCATTCATCTTTTTCCGCTTAATCCTTTCCGGGTCGCGGGGGTGCTGGAGCCTATCCCAGCATCTTTGGGCGAGAGGCAGGGTACACCCTGGACAGATCGCCAGTCCATCGCAGGGCCAACACAGAGAGACAGACAACCATTCACTCTCACGGTCATACCTAAGGACAATTTAGAATCCAAAGTTTGATGCCAATTAACCTAACTTGCATGTTTTTGGCATGTGGGAGGAAACCGGAGAAATCCCGGAGGAAACCCATGCAGACACGGGGAGAACATGAGAACATGACCGCCGGTCCGGTTCCGCCGGACCGGCGGCGCCACACGAGTCGGCTGCCTGTTGCAACAGCCTTTTTTTTATCTTCCTTCTTCTTTCTACACCTTTCACTCTGTATATATATCACGGACGCACGGATCGCCCCGGGGGTCTCCCGGGTCGGCGGACGGAGCCACGGTTTGCAGCGGGAGACGTTACAGCGGGGAGGAGCTAGTGCTAGCTAGCACTTGGCCGCCGCCCGGTGCTAATGGGAAACTCGACATACCGGGAGCTGTAGCGAAAAGGACGCGGGTGCCGGGCTGGAGTTTAGGCGGCGTGAAAGAAATATAAGACAGAATAATAAAGAGCGATGGCAAGAACCAAGCAGACCGCCCGTAAAATCTACTGGAGGAAGAAGCCCCCCAGGAGACAGCTAGCCACCAGGGCTGCTCGGAGAGGCGCTCTGGCCACCGGCAGAGTGAAGAGGCCTCGCCGTCACAGGCCCGTGGCTCTGAGAGAGATCCGTCGCTACCAGAAATCCACGGAGCTGCTCATCCGTAAGCTGCCCGTCCAGCGCCTGGTGAGGGAGATCGCTCAGGACTTCAAGACCGTCCTGCGTTTCCTGAGCTTCGCCGTCATGGCTCTGCAGGAGACCAGCGAGGCCCACCTGGTGGGTCTCTTCTTCGCTAAGGGGGTCACCATCATGCCCAAAGACTTCCAGCTGGCCCGCTGCATCCGTGGAGAGAGAGCTTAGACTTTCTGCTGCACATTCACCAGCCATAATGCTCTGCACTGTGTGTCTATATATACATTTATAGTAATATGGACATATGTTTACTAGATGTTGTTTTTTCTTGCCTTCTGATTGTTGCTCTGAGTGTTGCTATCCCTATGCTGTTGCAATCCTGGAATTTCCCCATTGTGGGACTAATAAAGGCTTATCTTATCTTATCTTATCTTATCTTAACATGCAAACTCCACACAGATCACTGTTGGTCGGGGGCTGGGATCGAATCCAGGATCCCCCGGCCAAGGGTGAGTTGCTCTGCTGCCGCAGTGCTAGCCACTCCGCCACCACGCTGCCCAATAAATGCATTAGATCAAGGAAAATATGCAGTTGGTGTATTTATAGATTTTAGAAAAGCATTTGAGACAATAAATCATTCAATACTTCTTGACAAACTGCAAATATATGGTATTAGGGGAATGGCTCTGAATTGGGTTACAAGTTATTTATCTGAGACAACGGTTTGTGAAGATGGGAGAATATCTGTCTGGGTGTATGGGAATTGCCTGTGGGGTCCCCCAGGGGTCAGTATTGGGCCCCAAATTATTTAACATATTGTGACGTAAGCAGGGTTCACACAAAGAAAATGGAGCAGATGGCTGTGATCAACCGGATTTATTTTCACACACACTCTGGGCACAGGCAGGAGGGGAGGTCATTCTCCCAGACCTCTGTTTACATCACGGTTACACACACATAACGTTTTCATCTGGCAAAGCATGCTGGGAAATTCACTTAACATGGCCCCAACGTTACACTGCCCCCCACCCCCGGACTGGTTTCTGTCCCCAGAAAAATTAAAGTCCAATTTAAAAGTCCAATACAAACTCATCCAGGTGTCGGGGCGGTCTTCGGCGCCGGCGGCCAACACGTACAGGCCCCCTAGTGTCCATCTGGGTCTCGGTCGGGGTATCGGGCCGGGATGGAAGCTCCGGTTCGTCCACCAGCGGTGCAGATGGCCGATACGGGGCGAGACGGTCACGATGAAGGACCACAACCCGGTCCCTTTTTCTAAGCCTCACCCTGTACACCACATCTGACAGTCTCTCCAGGACCACGCATGGCCCCGACTACTGGCTCGCCAGCTTCGGTGATCGTCCTCTCTTCCTCTCAGGGCAGAAAACCCAGACTCGATCTCCCGGTGCAAAGTCCCTCCCCTGACAGCGGGAGTCGTACGCTCGCTTCTGCCGACCCCCTGCCGCCGCCAGGGCCTCTCGAGCCAGCTCGTGCACCGTGTGGAGATGTTCTTTCAAACAAAAAAAATAATCCAATCCGGGTTTTCCCTCCACCTCCGGCTCAGGGGGGCAACCGAATACCAAATCCACCGGTGTGCGCAGCTCACGTCCAAACATGAGCGCCGCAGGGGTGCACCGGGTAGATTCCTGAGCTGCCGTCCGGTACGCCCACAAAACAAAAGGCAGATGCAGGTCCCAGTCTCGCTGTCGCTGGTCCACTAGGATAGCGAGCTGGGTGGTGAGGGTCCGGTTGAATCGTTCGACCAGGCCGTCGCTCTGGGGATGCAGTGGGGTGGTCCGGGTCTTCCGGATGCCCAGCCGTTTGCAGACCTCTCCAAAGACCTCCGCCTCGAAGTTCCGACCCTGATCGCTGTGCAGCTCCTCCGGTGCGCCAAACCGACAGAACATTTCATCCACCAGCTTTGATGCCATCGTAGCGGCACTCTGATCCGGGACCGCGTACGCCTCTGGCCACTTAGTGAAATAATCCATCGCGACCAGCACGTAGCGGTTCCCCGGTCCGTGGTCGGGAAAGGGCCCAGGATGTCCACTCCCACTCGCTCCATCGGTGCTCCCACCCGGTACTGCTGCAGGGGAGCGTGGGATCGCTGAGTTGGTCCCTTCTGAGCTGTGCATGTGTTGCAGCGATGAACGTGGAGCTCCACGTCCTGATGACAACCGGGCCAGTAGAACCGGGCCCGAAGGCGCTGCAGCGTCTTTGTCACTCCGAAGTGGCCCGCTCCTACCGCCCCATGAACCAGCTGGAGTACTTTGGGCCGGAGTCGACGAGGAACCAGCAGTTGCCAGACGTGCCGCTGCCCAGCTGGAGTCTGCCACTGCCGATACACCACGCCCTCGTAGCAGCGGAGGTTGGCCCACTGGGAGTGCAGGGCCTTAGTCTCTGGGTCCAGCGCTGACACAACCTTCCAGGCGGGCCGCTGTCCTGCGTCCAGCCACTGCCGAACCCGCGAAATGACCGGGTCTCTGTCCTGCTCGCTCTGCAGCTGCTGCGTGCCAAGAACCTCTGTGACGTCATCGCTGGGGAGAGCTGCCTGATCATCTGAGGGGCTGCACGTCGCTGCGTTATTCCTGCTCGCAGCGGCTCGGAGAGCGGCAGCCCGTGGGGCGGTTTGGTCCCGATCTTCAGCCCGTTGACAGTGCTGACACTCCTCTGTCGCACAGGGGCGCCGAGACAGCGCGTCAGCGTTGGCATGGAGGCGGCCTGCCCGATGCACAATCTGGAAATTATAATCCTGCAGTGCCTCCAGCCATCTCGCCAACTGTCCATCCGGTTCTTTGAAATTTAACAACCAGGTCAGGGAAGCGTGGTCCGTCCTGAGCTGGAACCTCCCCCCGTACACATACGGGCGGAAGTGACGCAGTCCTTGAATGACAGCCAGCAGCTCTCTGCGAGTCACACAGTAATTTCTCTCGGCTCTGCTGAGAGTGCGGCTGAAGTAAGCGACTGCCTGCTCTCCATGCTCTCCCTCCTAGGATAGCACCGCCCCCATGCCCTGGTTGCTGGCGTCCGTGTCCACGATGAAAGGACGGTTCGGGTCAGGATACCGCAGGACGGGGGCTCTGATGAGCGCTGCGCGAAGCTGGGAGAAAGCAGCAGCACAGCTGTCACTCCACTGGAACGTGCGTCCTTTCTGCGTCAGCTGATGCAGCGGGCTGGCGATGGTGGCAAAGTCTTTCACAAACCTCCTATAATAGGAGGCCAATCCAAGAAAACTCCTCAGTTCTCCAACGTTCCGCGGCACTGGCCAGTCTCTCACTGTTGCCACTTTTTCCGGGTCGGTGGCGACCCTCGCTGCACTGACGACGTGGCCCAAAAAGGTGGTCTCCCGCCGGAACAGGTGGCATTTCTTAGGGTGTAACCGTAGCCCCGCCTGCTGGATGGCTCCCAGCACCTCTCGGAGATTTGACAGGGCGCTGTCAAAATCAGCTGCATGCACCAGCAGGTCATCCAGGTAAACAACGCAGCGGCTCTGGGGCACGTGAGCCAGCACTCGCTCCATCAAGCGCTCAAAGGTGGCCGGAGCGTTGCAGAGTCCAAACGGCATCACTTTAAACTGGTACAGTCCCTGCCCGATGGAGAAGGCTGTTTTTTGGCGGGCCTCGGGTGACAGCTCTACCTGCCAATAGCCGCTGCATAGATCCAGCGAGCTGAACCAGCTGGAGCCGGCGATGTGGTCCAGTGCGTCATCGATGCGGGGCAGGGGGTAGGAATCTTTCCTGGTGGCGTCGTTCAGGCGTCGGTAATCCACACAGAACCGCCACGACCCGTCCTTCTTCTTGACCAGCACCACAGGCGCTGCCCAGGGGCTGCTGGAGGGCTCAATGACATCTGCCTCCAGCATTTCTCGCACTTTTTGTTCCGCCGCTGCCCGCCTTGAAAAGGGCAGCCGGCGTGGGTGGAGTCGAATCGGCCTGGCCTCACCGGTGTCGATCTCGTGCTGCACCAACCCGGTCCGGCCGCATTCCTCATCCTTCGCGGCGAAAACACCCACGTAATAGTCCAATAGCTCCCGCAGCTGGCGTCCCTGTTCCGGGTCCAGCCCGCTGCAGCTCCACTGAAATAATTCCTCCACCGCCTGCTGCGTCTCTGCTGACACGTTGACCCCTCCCCTTGCTGTCCTTGTGTGCGTTCGTGCTCCCTCTGTCCGCGCTGGTGACGTCATCGTGTCCATTCCTCGCGGTGGCCTGCCTGGTCCGGTCTGTCTTGGCGATCCCTCGATCGCGCAGGCCCCCGTGTTCCTTCCCTGGGTTCTGCTGTGGAGCGTGATGGTCCGGTTTCCCAGCTGGAGGGACGGTCCCGCAGTGTCGATCTTGGCGTTCCAGGCTGTGAGCAGGTCTAGTCCAATAATACAGGGTCTTGGATGTCAGCCAGCCAGAACGGGTGTCTTATGTTCTGACCGGCCACCCCCACCACCAAAACTCTCCACCCCCCCAGTCTGGTGCGCTCACCGGTAGCAGTGGTGACGCAGCGCTTGGTGGGTTCCCACCCCCGTGGGGCCGTCTTGTTCGTGCCCGGCAGCACACCAGGTCGAACCAGGGAGATTTTAGAGCCGGTGTCAATCAGGGCCTGGATCGACGTCTTCCCCAAGCTGCACTGTAGATAGATCCCTGGAGAGTGTCCAATTCGGCCCACGCGTGGTGCCGGCTCCTCGGGGGAAACATCTGCGGGAGGCAGCCTGTTCCCGTTCATGCCACCTCGCTCTAGTTTAATGCCGGCGAGGGGTGTTCTTCTCCGGGGACGCGCCGCCGTGGTCTGCCGTAATTCCTCCTCTTCCTCCTCGCTCTCCATCGTGGCCTGGAAGGTTCTCTGTCTGTGCGTTGGCGCTTCAACTGTGCGATTCATCAGCGGCTCCATCCGCACTGCTTCTGCCACTGCAGTCTCCCAGTCGCTCGCGGCGTGGATCCGTACGTGGCTCTGGAGCTGGGCCGGGCGGAGACCTTGGATGAAGCTCCGGAGGGCGAGCTTCTCTACCGCCTCCGGTGCGAAATCCGGGTAGCTGCGCCGGGTTAGCAGCCGTATGTCTGCAGCATAGGTTCCTAGGCTTTCCTGGTTGCTTCTACGGCAGCGAGTCAGCTGTTCCTGGGCGTGCTCAGCGTCCGCCGTTCTCCCAAATCGTCTCTGGAGCGCCCCTTGTAGCGCTGGCCAGCTGTAGCGCTCCTCAGGCAGGAGATCAGAAAGCGTGCAGAGAGCTCTCCCTTCCAAGGCCAGCGCGACTTGCACGGCGGTTTCCTCTGGTGACCAGCCGTTCAGCGCAGCGGCCAGCTCGACCTGGGTCAGGTAGTCATCCAACGTGGCCTCGCCGTTAAAGCGGGGAATCTTGGCCCGCTGCCGAACAGATGGGATGGCCGCCTCCCGATCGATCGTCACTCTCGATCGCCGTGGGATCGCCAGCCCGTCCTGTCCTGAAAAGGGCGGAATGCGGGGCTGGTTTGCTCCGCTCTGCCCGCTCTGTCTTGAAAAAGACAGAAGGCGGGGTGCGCTGGCCCCGTCAGGTCCGCCGCCGCTTCGTTCGTCCCGGCTCTCGGCTCCCGGGGGTGGTGTCTCGGTCCCATCGTCCATCATCAGCTGAGCAATGAACTGCTCCAGCTGCTGGATCTCCATTCTGATCCTGGCATCCATCTGCTCCATCCCACTCTTGACACCAGTGTGACGTAAGCAGGGTTCACACAAAGAAAATGGAGCAGATGGCTGTGATCAACCGGATTTATTTTCACACACACTCTGGGCACAGGCAGGAGGGGAGGTCATTCTCCCAGACCTCTGTTTACATCACAGTTACACACACATAACGTTTTCATCTGGCAAAGCATGCTGGGAAATTCACTTAACATGGCCCCAACGTTACAATATAAATGAGAGATTCAAAGTTTCTAAATTATTAAAAGTAATATTTGCTGACGATACTAATATATTCTGGAAATAATTATAATCAACTAATCCATACTCTAAATAATGAATTAAATAAGCTTAAAAATGGAAGAATTGTAGTAAATTATCACTAAATATAGATAAAACTACGGTAATGATATTTGGTAATTGTAAAAATAAAGATATATATATTCATATAGATAATGTAATTATTGAAAATGTTAAGGAGATCAAGTTTTGGGGTGTAATACTAGATGATAAAATTAGTTGGAAACCACACGTCAGATACATACAAAACAAGGTTGCAAAAAATATTGCAATTATAAATAAAATTAAGCAAGTCCTAAATAACAAATCGCTTCATATTTTGTGTTGCTCATTAGTACTTCCATACTTGACCTATTGTATAGAAGTCTGGGGTAACAATTATAAAAGTACACAGAATTCATTGCTAATATTACAAAAAAGGGCAGTCCGTGTTATACACAAAGTTGGGTATCTTGACCATACTAATTTATTGTTTTTACATTCAAAGCTATTGAAATTACAGGATCTGGTTTATTATACAGCACAATTTAATGTTTAAAGTCAGTAAAAACCTTTTGCCACACAATATGCAACATATTTTCAGTGAGAGAGAAGGGAAATATAATTTACTGGGGAACACAAAATTTAAAATGCACCTAGTAAGATCTACTAGGAAAGGTTTTTGTATGTCTGTGTGTGGGGTAAAATTGTGGAATGGGTTGGGGGAGAAACACAGGCAATGTCCAAACATCCATATATTTAAATCAACATATAAAGAAATGATCTGAGCAATATAAAAATAAAGGACTGTAACATTACAATGTGTCTTCAATGAAGAAAGGTTGTTATTGTGAATATATATGCTGAGTACTGTTATAATTGATATCATTATTACTAGAATTATAGTGTTAGGATTGTTGTTGGGATGGAGTTGTTTGGAGTATTGTATAGGCCAGGTGGTATTATTGTTGTAACTACCATATGGCTACCTATTATTATGGTTATTATTATCATATGGTTACTTATTGCGCCTAGGTATTGTAAGCCATGTGGGGGTGTATGGTGATTGTGATGATGGTGTTGTTTGATTGTATTGAACATACCAGAAGTATTTATTTATTATTGTTACAGTTATTGTTGGATGTTGGTATTGTTGTCAATATGGACTGTCATTGTTGTATCATTTCTGTTGCATAATTTGATTATGGGGTGTATTATGTATTATGGTGTTGTATGGTGAATGTGGTTGTGGAATGAATGACTAGAGTGATGTTGTAATTTGGGTATGGAAAAGGGGTGGAACTATATAAGCATTGGCTTCTTCCCACTCCTTTTGAACATTTTATTTTTTTGGTTTTGATTTTTGTTTTAAATTCTTTTTTTTCTTTTTGTCTGAATGTCCAAATAAAATCAATCACTTACAGCCTCCGAGGAGTGCTGGAAATGATCTTGCTGGGAACACCTGTTTGCAACTGATGGAGTAGATACTTGGAGCCAGACAGGGTTTGAAAACTTGAGCTGTCTGTCACACCATGACGATTTAGGAGGCATTTGCCTAAAATGCTGGGATATACCGAAATTTTCACTTTTGGCTGTATGCATTGCATATCCATAATGACTTGGACATATAATTAATAGTAACTTAAACCGACTAATGCTTAGTGTGTTGCAACATTCACAACTTATGCGCAACAACAGTATAACAGTATTGCATGGCGCAGTCATGCCAAACTGTCGTTGCCTCCCAATCCATGAATCCTAGATCTGGGAGAGATCATCTCTGTTCAGCCCAGATGATTCTCCCCTCCAAAGACTATGGCAGGGGTGTGTGATTGACCTGGCAGAGCTGTCAAAACTTTCAGGTCAGTCACACCTAAAACAGCTGATGTGACACGTCAGGAACAGTTGTCACAACCTGGCTCAAAGGCACACGAACTGATGGCAATCAAGTTTATTTTCAATAAAGTGAAAAAAAAATAAAACCAAGATAATAGTGTGCTTTTGCTGGGAGGCGCAGCCAAGAGCAAACGGCTGTGCCGCCTCCTCCGGTATTCTGACATTCTGGCATATGAATGAATGAATCTTTATTTTGGATAGATTAGATGTAAACATTAAAAGAAAGGAACAGAATAATATAACAAGGGGGGGGGGATCTAACAAGGTCAAATTAAACAATAACTCCTTGGATTATACAGTTCAACATAAGTTATCCGAAATGGGTGATGGCTGAAGCCGCAGCTTATATTGCCCACCCATATTCCATCCAAGAATTCAAAATGATAATAAAATAAGTGATTACAAATCAGAACAAAGCTAAGACGAGACGTGACAAAAAACTAAGCAACAGCACAACACAGACTGAATATGATAATCCTTATGTGATTTTACAGGTCATCTTGTATACTTGTTTGGAGTATTTCTTCCTTTAGTTTTTGTTTAAATTGTCCAAGCGTTGTACATGATTTTAATTCAGGTCAAAGCGTCCCACAATCTGACTCCCTGCACTGAGACACAGTGTTGCTTGGTGGTAGTTCTCACTCAAGGTTTTGAAATATACAGTATATTCCTCTGAAATAATATTGTTTCTCCCTTATTTGGAACAACTTTTGGATATTTGCAGGCAGTGATAGATTCTTCACTTTAAACATTATTACTGCAATTTTAAAATCAACCAGATCTTTCAACTTGAGAGCTTTTAATTTAAGAAAGTGGGTTTGTTGGTTCCCTGTAAGCAGCTTTGTTTATTACTCTAATAGCTCTCTTCTGAAGCATAAAGACTGGATATGTTTGTTTTATATGTATTTCCCCATACTTCAGTACAATATGTCATGTATGGGAGTATTAATGAATGATACAAAGTATATAATGAGGGTTGATTCAGCAAATATTTCACTCTGTATTGCGATTGATTTGGATATTTTACCTTTAATATAATTAATGTGACTGCCAACACAGTTTATCAATTATTACTCCAAGAAATTTAATTTTGGATACCCCTTTCAATCTCTACACCATTTACACTTGAGTTTAGATACTAAGTTGTTGTGATGGTTGTTAAAAATTATAAATCAATTATACTGCTGCCAAAACCAGGTAAGCCCTCTAATAAATGTGAAAATATGAGACCAATAAGCCTATTAAACGCCGACCTTAAGATAATCTGTAAAATTTTAGCAAGACGAATACAAGAAATTTTACCAAATATTATTAATCGAGATCAGAATGGCTTTATAAAGGGTAGACAAGGCTTCCATAATGTAAGAAGACTATTTAATATTATTTATTTTAATAAAGAAGTACCGGATACAGCTCTCCTATCATTGGACGCCGAAAAGGCCTTTGATAGAGTTGAATGGCCCTTTCTTTTTGAAGTCCTACAAAGGTTTGGACTTAGAAATAATTTCATAAAATGGGTTCAAATTATATACAATAATGCTACAGCAGAAATCCTAACAAATAACAATATTTCAAAACCAATAAAAATCAATAGAGGATGTCGACAAGGCTGTCCACTTTCACCTTTACTGTTTACTATGGCAATTGAACCTTTAGCTATAGCGATACGTTTACATTCACAAATATATGGAATTAAAGTTGGACCAACAGAACATAAAATCTCCCTGTACGCCGATGATATAATTTTGTTTATGTCGAATCTAAAAAAATCAATTCCAACCTTGTTGAATTTAATAAAGAATTTTGGGGAAATATCAGGATATAAAATAAATAAAACTAAATCTTCAATATTAATGCTAAATGAGACCCAGAGAAATTACCCAGCCCCTGAGGTAAATCAATTCAATGTTGTAAATCAGTTTAAATATTTAGGAATCCAAATTATGCCTAAGCTAGAATCAGTCGCCAGTGTCAACTATGAAGCCTTAATGTCAGATATCAGTGAGTTAACTCAGAGATGGATGTCACTACCAATGTCGATGATCGGGAGAATCAATATACTTAAAAGTAATATTTTACCTAAAATACTTTATTTATTTCAATACATTCCCTTATCACCACCTTTAGATCTATTCTCAAGAATAAAAAAAAAGTTAGTGGAATTTATATGGAACAACAGGAGGGCTAGATTACGTTTGTCTTTATTATATTTACCATTTGATCGTGGAGGTCTGAAATGTCCAAATTTTATGTTGTATTATTGGTCGGCACAACTGAGGTCTATGACATATTATTTTTCATCAAATGATCTCCCTCACTGGACTGAAATGGAATCATACAATTTACCTTTACCTCTTCCCATATTCATATACTCAGATTCGGCAAAAAAATTACAAAAACAAGTTAAAAATCCATTTGTAAAGCATATGATCAAAATATGGTGTGAAGCTAAAAACTATTTAAAAGAACCACAGTTATTGTCACAATTTAGTCCAATATGGGGTAATCAATATTTTAAACCAGGGAGAGCGGACGCTGTATTTAAAGTATGGAATTTAAAAGGGATACAAAAGATTCAGGATTTATATTTGCCATGTGCAGACAACATAATGTCTTTTGAAGAGCTGAGGATCAAATTTAATCTCAATAGAACACATTTTTTTAAATATCTTCAACTTAGAAACTTTATTCGATCAAATCAAAATAAAGCTCTCACTCGACCTATTTATTCATCCTTGGAAAAAATGATGATGAAAGATAGTAAAAGAAAGGGTATTATTTCAGAGTTTTATAACTCATTGACACTATCTTCAAGTGAAAATTCACTGAAAAGATTAAACTACTGGAAAGAAGATCTGCAAATTGAAATTTCAGAGGAACAATGGGAATTGGCTTGTACAGAAGCTCAAACCAAATCAATAAATGCACGCCTTAAATTGATACATTTCAAATGGTTAATGCGGATGTATGTTACACCGGAGGAGTTAAATAGATATAACAAAAATATACCAGATACATGCACAAAATGCATGGAAAGTAAAGGAACCCTATTTCATTGTTTATGGGAATGTAGATTAATAAGAATGTTTTGGGAAGAGGTGAGGGTAACAATTGAAAAAATAATCTCAAAACAAATCATATTGAATCCTAAACTGTTTTTGTTGGGTCTGTACCCAGAAAAGCATAATTTTAATAAAAGTGAAAGAACATTCATAGACCTCAGTTTGCTTAATGCCAAAAAATGTATTGCACTATTATGGAAAAAGACTCATAGACCAGATGTGACTCAGTGGTTAAGACAGATGTTAACAAACCTTCCATTAGAAAGAATAACATATATACTAAAATCAAAGGAAATTGTGTTTGAGAATATATGGAGACCTTTTATTGATTATGTAAAAAATTTAAACATAACTCTTGAAGAAGAAGGTGAATGATGTGTGTGGACCTTGTAAATTCCAAACTGGTGAACATAATATGTATACTTATGTATTGGATTGTCTAGACTAAACAGAGGAGCATTGTTGAAGACTTGATTTTGTTGGTGGTTGTTGGTGTTTTTAGTGCATTTTTTTTTTTTGTAGTACTTTAGTGTTAGTGTTTGATTGTTTGTATCATGTTTGTTAAAAAAAAAAAAAAGGTTCAATAAAGATATTGTGGGAAAAAAAAATTATAAATCAGCATATCTATCAGAACAACACAGGACAGATGATCATAAACACTTCAGTTAAATGTAAAAACCCCCGACAGGTCCCATGTGTTTATCTCTGTGTGTGCGTGCGTGCGTGCATATGCGCTGCAGGCAGAGAGCTTGTACAGGTTTTTTTCCTGTGAACAAACGCTGCAAATGTGCCACTGGCATACCCCAGGTACATGATGTGTTTGTGGGTTTTTAACCTTACATAAGAAGATACTTCCTTAGGCTATATGACTACAGTAAAAATGTTATAATCTCTCTTCACTTAGAAATACAGTAATTATATTGAAACGTTTTGGCAGAATAGACAGAAGTTGGTTTTGCTCTTCCGGATCCTTTTCTCTACATCGTTGACAAACATTAGGGTCTTCAGTTACAACTCATCACCATGCTGTTGGCTGTGATCATTATGAGTAGGGAGCCCAAAGGGTTAGCTTTAGACCTAACACTGCTATTAAGGAGTTAACTTACCAAGCGTGTTTTTTTTTTTAAATTATTTTCTTTAGATTTTAGTCACCATAATAGACATCCCTGTATCCACTTGGCTCACTAACGAAGTCAATAATGTATCTTGTGTCATTCTGGCTTATTTTGTTATAGACCATAACAAGCAACACCCTCAAAGGTCAAGCTGTCATCGCCAGCATTTTGAATATCATGTTACAAGCTGCATGTGTGATAAACACTGCTAAACTACACTGATTACTACACTGATTACTACACTGATACCCGCGCAAGGCCCCCGGTCCGGACGGCGTGTCTCCCTCCACCCTGAGACACTGTGCGAAAGAGCTGGCTCCTGTCTTCACAGACATTTTTAACACCTCCCTTAAGCTATACCACGTGCCGTCCTGCCTCAAATCCTCCACCATCATCCCTGTCCCCAAGAAGCCACGGATCACTGGACTTAACGATTACAGACCTGTAGCACTCACCTCTGTAGTCATGAAGTCCTTTGAGCGCCTGGTCCTGCCCCACCTCAAGTCCATCACCACCCCCCTCCTGGACCCACTGCAGTTTGCCTACCGAGCCAACAGGTCTGTAGACGACGCAGTCAACCTGGCCCTCCACTCCATCCTGCAGCACCTGGACTCCCCGGGAACCTACGCCAGGATCCTGTTTGTGGACTTCAGCTCCGCATTCAACACCATCCGCCCCGCTCTGCTCCGGGACAAGCTGTCCCTGCTCAACGTGCCTGACTCCCTCTGCAGGTGGATCACCGACTTCCTGACGGACCGGAGGCAGCATGTGCGGCTGGGAAAGACTGTCTCAGACTCTGCTAGCATCAGCCCCGGATCACCCCAGGGCTGTGTACTTTCCCCCCTACTCTTCTCCCTTTATACCAACTCCTGCACCTCCAGCCACCAGTCTGTCAAGTTGATCAAGTTTGCGGATGACACCACCCTCATCGGGCTCATCTCCAACTGCGACGAGTCCGCCTACAGGAGAGAGGTAGCCCAGCTGGCGTCCTGGTGCAACAACAACAACCTGCAGCTGAACGCTCTGAAGACAGTGGAGATGATTGTGGACTTCAGGAAAGTCACAACCCCTCTGCCCCCCCTCACCCTCACAGGCTCTCCCATCACCACTGCTGATTCCTTCCGCTTCCTAGGCACCACCATCACCAGGGACCTCAAGTGGGAGCCGACCATCAGCTCCCTCATCAAAAAGGCCCAGCAGAGGATGTTCTTCCTGCGGCAGCTGAGGAAGCTCAAGCTACCCACCAAGATGTTAGTGCAGTTCTACACAGCCATCATCGAGTCCATCCTCACCACCTCCATAACCGTGTGGTACGCAGGAGCCACTGCCAGGGACAGACTAAGGCTGCAGCGCGTCGTGCGCACTGCTGAGAAGGTGATCGGCTGCAAGCTCCCATCTCTCCAGGATCTGTACATCTCCAGGACCCGGAGGCGTGCTGGCCGGATCATAGCCGATCCCTCACACCCTGGTCACGTACTGTTTGCCCCTCTCCCCTCAGGTAGAAGACTTCGGTCCATCCAGACTAAAACCTCCCGTCACATGAACAGCTTCTTCCCCTCTGCCATCAGACTGCTGAACACTAAGTGACTTATTGACTCTCGTGCACTATGTACAGCAGCTCAACCAGACTCATGTCAATCACTGTTTTCTTCCTGCATTACCGACTGCACTATATGGTTCTCCACATTATCTGCTGCTCGCTAATATATTTAAACTGCTGACTAGTATTACTTACTCTTATTCTACACTTTATTGCATGAATAGTTTATTTCTTTTATTTTATCATGTTTAATGTTGCAGCATTGCACCGAGACAAATTCCTAGTTTGTGTACTACATGAACAATGGCAATAAATCTGATTCTGATTCTGATTCATAATTACTTTTTTTAGCAACAATTTTTGCTATTACCGTGTCCTGTTGTATGCTGTGGATTGCTTTAATCATTCTAGCACCAAGGAAATTTTATTTTCACTTTCCCAAGGATGGTGAAGTGCACCCATTTAAGCTTACAAGAGATGGAAAGTTTAAATCTATCCCCTTCAGTGTATGCTGTTTATCCACAGTGCACTTTTTTTTTTGGGGGGGGGGGTATGACTAAACAGCAAACGAGACACCAAATGTCCAAATAATGAATTAAATCATTTTTATTTTAATATTTAAGGACAAATGGGCATTGCTGTAAATGGTAAATGGTGTTCACTTATATAGTGCTTTTTCTCATTTCTAGATAATCAAAGTACTTTACAGATCCTGCTAGCCACCCATTCACGTAATCCATCAGTTGATGGCAGAATGGCCATTTGGCTGCAGCCTGCATGTCAGCGGTGCCCATTTTAGTAAATATTAAAAATGATTGAATTTATTATTTCCTGTTAATTTTCTATGTAATCCGGCCATTTAATGTGCTCAGCCCCCTCTGTGCAAAAGTTTTCTCAACTGAGTGTTTTTTGTTGCTGCATGGATGGTGCTGAAAGTTTAAAAAAGTTCAGCTTTTGAAACTCATCAGCAGCACACCTTGCTAATCAGCTGATCAGAATCGGGCTGAAAGGATACCGTAATGGATATTTAACAGTAAAAGCTTGAGGTAATGCATAATTTTTTACCCATTTGACACTGTTTAGCGCATTTAGTGCAGAGCTTCAGAGCAAGCCATAAAACCAAAGGCAAGCTTTGATTGACATGTCAAGGAGTTACTAGGATACAGTATTAACACCCAGAAGAGGTTTAGGACATTTTAGGCACTCTGTGGACAGGCAGCCTAAATGAAGTTGGCAGGTAACTCCTGTAGCATGATACCTAAAATGACTAATGAACAAAGTCAAGTGAGTGGTTATGTCACATGAATATAGTCCATATTTTAGCCGTGATGCTACATTGAATCATTAGCATTAGCTTGGCTAGGCCATCAGTGTCATGACTGAAATAATCAGCCTACGTGCGCAACGCAGCAACAAAAGGGACAATCAAACAACAGTACATGTTTGAGGTTCTTTTATTAAATAGCAAAATCCTCGCACAGCAACACAAACAGTCACTCACCAGAGGAAGGAGCCTGTGGAGAGAAGACGAGAGCTGAGTGAGGAGGAATGGAGTAAGGGAAAAGGGGCTAACCAAATTGCCACTCACGGGGGCTCCAAGGGAGAACTGGCATGGCCCCAGCGAGGAATAGACGAACCAGCAGGGTGAGGGATGAGATGGTGGTGCCTGACTGGGTGGAGGTAGCCGAAGGTGAGTAGAGATGTGGCAGGAAAGCATGCGCAGTCCCGGTGACACACCCGCACAATGGCAGCAACCTTTAGGAGGAGAAAAAGCACACAGGTTAATAACTTTTTAACAAGTGTGAATCAAATACTTGCTGTCTGAATGGCAGCATACCCAGATGAGCCAGCGTTGAATCACTGGAGGATGCCTCCTTATGAACGCTGACTGAGAGGGCGCAGGTGTGTCCTGGCACTCAGGTGCGCTGATGACCTGAGGAGAGATGAACGGGAAGGAGGCGGCGCACCCTCGCCACTCATGACAATTGGAGTTGGTCAGTCTGGAACACTCTTCTGAAATAGAGAATATTACTAATAACAAGGGCTGAAATGATTCCACTCTTGACAAGCTGTTATGGTTTTGTGGTTTGTTATTGAAATATAGACAACAAAAGGTTAGTGAAAGAATACCGTTGCAATAGTATATTTCATCCCTCCCACAATTTATTTACAACCATCAGATCTCTTTTTATAACACAAATATTAGTTTTCACAGTCCATAACAAAGTCCCACAAATCTTTGCTGGCACAAAAAAAGGAAGACAAAAAAGTGAAATGTTCAAATACAGTCTCCCAAAAAATAAGCAGGACGTCCCTGTATGAATAGTCACCAAAAAAACCCTGAGTTCAGTCCAAAATGCAGATGAAAGAATGAATGAATGAAGAGACACAAGCAGGAATGCTCTCACCATCTTGACCCTTTAACTGCCCAGATTAAATGGATGGGTTGCGCACCCCCAGTGGCACAGTGCCACAACTGCACGTGTCAACTTAATGATGTCCCCCAGCTATACTGAGAATTTGTACTAATCTCTATTGATCTGACAGTTTAGAAGGTGGCACACGCACTGAAGGAATCATGGCTGACATGGAATATAGCAAAGAAGAAGAAATCCTCATTGTTCTTCCTTTTCTGTTTTGAGCTCACACAACAATGTGGATGCCGCCATGTTTGGTCATCACTACCGCGATGATGACTGAAACTGCATAAAACGGGGAAAAATAGCCACGTAATACAAACAAAATTCACGCGGGATAATGTGTGTCAAAATGGTCTATTGATGCGTCTATTGGGGTGTGCTGTGTCTGTGTGCTTGTCACCTCTCGCTTTCAGCCTCTGCCGCTGGCTAGCTATTGCGAAAAGGAAGCTGAGTGCGTAAGTCTTCCCTGTCA
The DNA here is from genome assembly GCA_020510985.1 of Pholidichthys leucotaenia. NCBI lineage: Eukaryota > Metazoa > Chordata > Actinopteri > Cichliformes > Pholidichthyidae > Pholidichthys > Pholidichthys leucotaenia. The sequence goes on from CM035849.1 coordinate 283,013,179, forward strand.
GTACATAGCCTCTCAGTAGAAAAGCCCTATGCAATGCCTTCTCGTGGCGATGCACATAAACTGAGCACCTTGCGAGCTCAGGCCAAATTGCAAGGGACTCGGAGGATGTCTGCCCCCAGACATGTGGCATGCCAGGCCCACCAGTGTGTGGACACGTCCTGATGCCCATGCTGGCATAAGGCTTAGGCAATCAACCCTGACAGAAATATCGGAGTGGAGCCCCGTAGGCGGAGTCATGGTCAAATTCTGCCAAGACTCCGCCAACTCCTGCATCCAGTTTCATCTCCAGCCGTCTCGACTATGTCCTGCCGCTGGAATCAGATGACCCTGGAAGAGAGAGTGAGGCTGACGCTGTGCAACTCTCCCTCACTTTAATCCAATTTTCTAGCGCAAGTCTCGTCAATCCGTCAATCTCAAAGTCCTGTGGCGATGGGCGAGTGGCAAAGCAGCAGGTGAGGATGCACTGGCAGCTGTAGTCATGGACCTGCACACAGGCGGCTCAGGCCTAATGATCGCTCCTCACTGACAGAAGCAGCAGCGGGGTTCAGTGTCTGAGTGACTGAGCAGCCCATTTTAGGATTGCACTGCTCACCTCCACAGTCTGAAGAAGGGACTAGAAAATGTGCCCTAAACATTGCCTGCTTCACAACACCCTGGCCAGCTTACTGTAGCTGGAGGGGATCTCACACTAGCGGTAGAAACAAAAGAGGAAAGAAAAGGTGACACCACTCAACACTGGCACATGGAATGTGCGCACACTTTTAGACAACCCATCAGCTGATCGACCTGAAAGAAGAACACCTCTGATTAGCAGGGAACTTGCAAAATACAACATTGACATTGCAGCTCTGTGTAAAACCAGGCTTGCAGAAGAAGGTCAGTTAAATGAGTCGGGAGGTGAATATACATTCTTCTGGAGTGGCCGTAGCAAAGATGAGCGCTGTGAAGCAGGAGTTGGTTTTGCTGTGAGGAACAACCTTGTGAGCAAACTCTCCAGCCTCCCAAAGGGCGTGAATGACCGCCTCATGACAATGCAGCTTCCACTGCATGACAGCAAGCAGGCTACTCTCATCAGTGCCTATGCACCAACAATGACAAACCCTGATGAGACTAAAAACAAGTTCTACAAAGAACTTGATGCTCTCCTGCCTACTGTGAAGCACAACAACAAGCTCATATTGCTCGGGGACTTCAATGCCAGAGTAGGACAGGACAGTTCTGCCTGGGAAGGCATCACAGGCAAAAATGGAGTGGGCAAGTGCAATAGCAACGGTCTTCTCCTGCTACAGACCTGTGCCAAACATAGCTTCCTCATCACAAATACTGTCTTCCACCTGCCCACTCGAAACAAACCTCATGGAGGCACTCCCGCTCCAAACACTGGCACCTCATCGACTGCCATCAGGCAAAAAGATAAGCAGGACGTCAGAGTCACAAAGGCCCTGTGTGGTGCTGACTGCTGGACCGACCACAGGCTTATTGTCTCCAGGATGAAACTGCACATCAGACCTAAGAAGGCCACAGGGGGACAAGAACAAAACCATGAATTGGCTTGATGTGTCCCAACTGAAAACCTACTCCAAAGCTAATGCACTCACGGAAGACCTGGAACGCAAACTTGCAGATCTGAGATTCACAGCCAATGCCAAGAAAGACTGGGTGTTGTTCAGGAATACTGTCCACTCATCTGCACTGAAAATCCTGGGCCTCTCAACATGGAAAAAGCATGATTGGCTTGATGAAAATGATGAGGAAATCAAAACTCTACTAACGGAGAAGTAGAGTGAGTAGAGTGAGTAGAGTTTGATAGGCCTTCATCGTGCCTATCAAAACGATCCCTCATCCGTCTCAAAGAAGGTGGCTTTCACCAGCACACGCAGGACAGTACAACTCAAACTTCGAGAGATGCAAGACTCATGGTTGAGTGCCAAGGCGGATGAAATCCAGGGCTATGCAGACAGGAATGACTCAAAATGATTCTACGAATCTCTCAATGCCCTGTACGGACCCAAGCCATCAGGAAGCTCCCCACTTCTGGGCTCAGATGGTTCAACCCTCCTGACAGAGAAGACTCAAATCCTCCAAAGATGGGTTGAACATTTTGAAGGAGTCCTGAACCAGCCTTCTACTATAAACAATGAGGCAATCGACAGGATGTCCCAGGTTGAGATCAATAATGCCATGGATGAACTTCCTACTGTTGTTGAAGTCCAAAAGGCTGTTGGCCAACTATCAAGTGGAAAAGCACCAGGGTCAGACGCCATTCTAGCTGAGATATAAAAGACAGGTGGCCCAGCACTCCTTGAGAAGCTGACTGAACTGTTCTGGTCCTTCTGGACCCAAGGCACCATTCCTCAGGAACTCAGGGATGCATCAATTGTCCACTTGTACAAGAGAAAGGGCAACAGACAAGTATGCGACAACCATTGAGGTATCTCGCTACTCTCCATAGCTGGTAAGGTCCCCGCAAGACTCCTACTAAATCGTCTGATCACTCACCTAGAACAAGGCCTGCTGCCAGAATCACAATGTGGCTTCTGTAAGGGTAGAGGGACTGTGGATATGATCTTTGTGGCTTGTCAACTCCAGGAGAAGTGTCTAGAACAGAACTGCGAGCTCTACATCACATTTGACCTCACCAAAGCGTTTGACACTGTCAGTCACCAGGGACTATGGAGGATCATGTCAAAGTTTGGCTGCCCAGACAAATTCTTCCTGGTGGTACGCCAGTTCCACGATAGCATGAAAGCACACGTCCTAGACAACGGTGAGGCATCAGGTTTTTCCAGTCACGAGTAGCGTTAAACAAGGTTGCATGCCCACCTTGTTCGTATGATGTTCTCAGCCATGCTCACTGATGCCTCTCAGAATAGCACCACTGGGATAAGCCTCAGGTACAGGCAGGATGGAAGGCTCTTCAACCCAAGAAGACTCCAGGCTATCACCAAGGTAAAAGAGACTGTACTGAGGGACTTCCTCTTTGCCGACGACTGTGCCTTAAATGATAGCTCAAAGTGTGAAATGCAGTAAAGCATGGACAAATTCTCCATGGCATGTGACAACTTCGGCCTCACCATCAGCACCAAGAAGACCGAAGTTATGCGCCAGCCAGCTCCAAATGGCCAACAGGCAGAACCAACTACTACAGTGAAGGGGCAGAGACTGCAAATTGTAGGCCAATTCACATACCTAGGTAGCACCCTCTCCCAGTCTGCAACAATAGATACCGAAGTCCACCACAGAATAGCCAAGGCCAACATTGCATTCAGCAGACTTCGCAAAATTGCATGGGAAAGACGGGGCATTAGCCTAGAAACGAAGCTAAAGGTCTACCGTGCTGTTGTGCTCCCAACACTCTTCTATGCCTGTGAAACATGGACGGTGTATGCAAGGCATGCCAGACAGCTCAACCGTTTCCACCTCACCTGTCTTCGAAGGATCTTCAGCATCAACTGGAAGGACAAGGTACACGATACAGAAGTCCTTGAGCCAGCTAAAATGGAAATGGTCCACACCATGCTAATAAGAGCGCAAGCCAGGTGGGCAGGTCATGTTGTCAGGATGCCTGATGAACGCATTCCAAAGCAGCTGTGCTACGGGGAACTCTCAGAAGGAAAAAGGTTGAGAGGGGGACAAAAGTAACGCCACAAGGTCACCCTGAAGGCCTCTCTGAAATCCTTCAATATAGACGTGGCCTCCTGGGAAACTCTAGCACAAGACGGCTTGTCCTGGCATATGAGCATTAAGGATGGCTGCAGAAATCTCAAAGCCAGACGTATTGCTGGAGCTAAAGCCAAGTGCAACTGCGGAAGACTAGAAAGCCCAGCACATCCCCAGCCTGAAACTGGGGAGGGTACCACAGCTGTGGAAAACATCTTGTGTGGTACCTGTACCAAAAACTTCCCACCCCAAAGACCTGAACAGCTACAGACCGGTGGCCTTGACGTCCCACTTGATGAAGACCCTGGAGAGACTGCTCCTTGCTCACCTCCGCCCCCTGGTGGAACCAGCGATGGATCCACTCCAGTTCGCCTACCAGCATGGCATTGGGGTGGAGGATGCGGTGATCTTCCTCCTTCACCGTTCTCTGTCCCACCTGGAGAAGCCCGGGAATATGGTGAGGATCATGTTCTTTGACTTCTCCAGTGCTTTCAACACCATCCAACCGATGATCCTGAAGGACAAGCTGCTGCGCGCAGGGGTGGACCAGCACCTGTCATCATGGATCCTGGACTACCTCACGAACCGGCCTCAGTTTGTGAGAACCCGGGACTGTGTGTCCGACACGATCATCAGTAGCACGGGGGCCCCCCAGGGAACGGTGCTGGCTCCCTTCCTGTTCACTCTTTATACTGCGGACTTCTCACACAACACAACACACTGCCATCTACAGAAGTTCTCTGATGACTCTGCGATCGTTGGCCTCATCTCCAATGGAGATGAAGCTGAGTACAGAGGGCTTATCCAGGACTTCGTGGACTGGTGCCATCGGAACTGCCTCCAGATCAACGCGAGGAAAACTAAGGAGCTGGTGGTGGACTGCCGCAGGCATGGGCAGCCCCTCACAGTACCAGTAAATATACAGGGAACAGACATCGAGATGGTGACATCCTATAAGTACCTGGGTATTCATCTGAACAATAAACTAGACTGGTCACACAATACTGATGCACTCTACAAGAAGGGACAGCGCAGGCTGTTCCTGCTGAGGAGACTCAGGTCTTTTGGTGTACAAGGGGCGCTGCTGAAGTCATTCTATGACACGGTGGTGGCATCAGCCATCACTTTTGGAGTGGTCTGCTGGGGCAGTGGCATTACTGCAGCCGATAGGAAGAGACTGAACAAACTGATTAAGAAAGCTAGCTCTGTCCTGGGGCAGCGCCTTGATCCGATGGAGGAGATAGGAGAGAGAAGGACGGTGGCTAAACTGTCATCTCTGCTGGAGTCCGAGTTCCACCCTATGCAGGACATACTGAATGCACTGAGGAGCTCATTTAGCAGCAGACTACATCATCCCAGGTGCACAACCGAGAGGTTTCGTAGGTCCTTCCTACCAACGGCTGTCAGACTGTACAACCTAAGCAGGGCTGCTCGCAGAGATAGCAAAAAAGACGTAACAAACTAATAGTTTTTTGAATGCAGAAGATGCAATAGACTTACACAGTGGTCCTCTCCGGCATACAACTAGGAGCATGCCGGTCGCTATGGAGGGTGAGAGTGTGTATGGGCACATAATCATACCATGCAGGATAGCTGGGTAGACGGTTATGCTGTTTCATTCCATCTAGCGGCAATGCTCTGCACTGTGTGTGTTTATATATTTGCATATTTGTTCCGTCTAGCTGCAATGCTCCGTACTGTGGGTGTTTATATATTTATATATCTACATGTTATTCCATCTAGCTACATTGCTCCGCACTGTGTGTGTTTATATACTTGCATATTTATTCCACCTAGCTGCAATGCTCCGTACTGTGGGTGTTTATATATTTACATATTTATTCCATCTAGCTACAATGCTCTGCACTGTGTGTTCATATATTCATATATTATTCCATCCAGCTACAATGCTCTGCACTGTGTGTCTGTGTGTGTGTGTATATATATATATTTTATAGTAATACGTACATATGTTTATTAGCTGCTCTTGCTTGCTTGTTTTTTTTTTTCTTGCCTTCTGATTGTTGCTCTGAGTGTTGCTATCCCTGTGCTGTTGCAATCCTGGAATTTCCCCGTTGTGGGACTAATAAAGGCTTATCTTATCTTATCTTATCTTACATCAGCTAATGTGATGATGTATGCCTGCCCCACATGTGCCAGGACATTCCGTGCCAAAATTGGACTGATCAGTCATCTCAGGACTCACCGTCAACTCATCAATAGGATTACGAGGTCATCATCAACAACGATGGACGAACAACAATGTGTGATAATCATAAGAGTTTGTAGATGGGGAAGCGGGTGTAAATTACTAAGTAAATGCGATGCACTGACCACGATGGATGAAAAACTGAGCTACCAGTACCAAGATGGCAGCGCCCACGATCGTCATGCATTCTCATAGGAAAACTGCATTTTACAGGAAAAATAGCCGTGTAATACAAACGAAATTCATGTGGGGTAATCATAAGTTTGTAGATGTGGTACACAGTGTAAATGACTGAGCAAACACACAAACATCAACTACGATGGATGAAAACAGACCGGTCACATCGGTGGGCAAGCCCCTCCCACCCGGCAACAGGTAAGAGAAATGTTTTTTTGACATTTTATTGATTTTCTGGTTCATATACTTTGAAGATTAGATAAAAGCATACCCCTGTAGACAAATCGGTGTCAAAACAGGACCATTCTTTATGTAAAGGTGTCCAAAGTCCACTTTTGACTGAGTTATGTAATTTATATAGCTGCCACGTCATGATGCAAATTAGATGCATAACTTTATTCCTATCTGAAAATTTGGATCATATTCTACATCTTTCTAATTGACAGTAAACCATTATCTCTTGTAACTTTCAAGTTATAGCCTTGGAAATCTGAACTATGAAAAATTTTTACCACTCTTGACCACTGGGGGGGCTTGAGTTGCCTTGCGTTTCCCCAGGCGCCACATGGCACCTAGTGCAGTTAATGAGTTAAGCTCCCGCCGTCCCTAGGTCCGGGTGCACGGTGGACTTCCCTCGGATTAGCATACTCCTTCATGGGCCAACCAGTCTCCCGCTTCACGATGTGGACGCACCGACACCTCGTAGGTCCTGCGTGGACTCCCTATGTTATGAGGCTCCCTCTGGTTGTTCCTGTAGTCTCAGACAGGCCTGCTTTTCACTCCATGTGACGATTGCTCTCTATGGCAGAGTGCCCATGTCAGTCTGAGTGTCTGTGTCGCAGCCACTTCCGCTTTCCTTTTAAGCCGCTACCCACTGCTGGAAAACAGCTGATGACTCCTCCCATGACCAGCTGACGTGACAGGTTGATTAGTCTTTACCATACATACATGCATTCAAAAAGGTGGAACATGCTTAATAAAGAGGCACAAACAACAGCATGGAGCAACATAAATACTGCATATCAATTAAGATACCCAAGCTCTCCTTTTGTGGTCACCATTCTCTCCATAAAAGGACAATGCAGTTAAATATGTGGCAGTGCTACAAGTCGAACCATATCAAAGCTTACCTCAGCAGAGAGGCTGACAGCCAGGCCACCTGAGACTAGTTTAACTAATTTTGGGGAGAAAATGAATTGTGTTCTCACAGCGGTGGGGAAAAAAGTTGACAGAACGTGGGTTTGCCAAATTTGGAAGTGTTTTTCTACCTGGGGTTGCCATATCGGCTTGCTTAGTGATTTACAGACTGTTTTACTAACGTGTGTGTGTGTGTTAATCTGATGCTTGCAACTGAGTGGGAGTGCGGCTGCCTAACAGTGACCTTGGAGTGACTCAGGGAGTGACAGAGTTGCACGTGTGTGTGTGTGTGAGTGTTGTGGGCCCAAATGTGTGAGAAACTGCTGCTTAACACGTGATCTGAGTGAAGGAGAAATGGGGAAAGAGGAAAAAAATGGGTATTTTTGCAAAGCTTGCCTTTATTTCAAGGGAGCTTTGACAGCAATTTCTTTTGTTTACAAATTTTGTGGGTTTTCGCTGGCTTTATGAAAATTACTCGTGCCAAACAATTTAATGTTGCTCTATTGGTAGAATTTTTGAACAAACACTATCAATTGCCAGAGTTTTTGCTTATTTGGGTTTTTTTCTTTTTTCACTTATCTTTTGGAGATGCCTGAGGGCAGATAAACACCATTCGGCTATTTTATTAATTTTTTTGAAGTATCAGTGCAATTTTTTATTAGTTCACAGTTGCATCATCTCTCTGACCAAGGGGCAACAGTGAACTTCGCAGGGGAAAAAGGGTGACAGACTAACGGTGAGATTTGTTGATAAAATTAAGATTACCTATGGTAAGAGGAACAGAACAGACTAATGTATCTCCTCTTCCCTACATGGTCTGTCATGAGGACGGGGGGCTATGCTTTAGTCCCTTCCTCCTCTTCCTCTGCGCTCTTCTGCTGCTAAGCCATGGCCCTGCCCCAGGACTCCAGCAAATGACGTCACCCCACCTATGCTCACCTCCACCCCTCCCATCCACGGCGGCCGCACTGGATGCCAAAGAGTTAAGTAAAAGTGTATGCATATCCATCTCTGCAATCATCATCAATGTGACTACTTATACTGGAGATTATGGAATAATGCTGCCACTAAATAATACTCAGTGATTCAAACCACAAACCAGGTGATAATGGAAATGTTGTTTATGCATATGATTTACCTGAGGCTGCTAATGCTCAAACAGATGTTTTAATGTTTCTTTGCCATATTATTATTTATTAAAATAGAAAAGTCACTCTTAATGAATGACTGTATGATTGTTAAACTTTTTATCCTTTTACTGTTCATGACAAAACAGCAAAGCTTTGAAGGATTGCAAGATTGGGGGGGGGGGGTTCAAATACTGGCCTCTGATTAGATTTGATTCTGTTGACATTAAAAAAGACCAATTGGTTGGTTTACTGTCTTGTAAATTTAAGTAAATGAGAGACCCTGTGAAAGTTGACATTGCAATACACAGTTATCAGTTAAGGGACTTTATGAGGACAGACAAATATGCAAATCACTACTGGAATACTATAAAGTCATCACTTTTTTTGTTTTACTATTTATATGGGTGTGCTTGAGTAAAAGGAACCATTTTATTTATTCTCTAACATGCTGAAAATAACTCACCAGAATTGAAAATAAACATCATTTATGGTGCTCACTTACAGGAAATGACTAATGTCCAAAAAGACAAACAGATGTTGCTTCTGATGAGTTCTTGGATCAAGTAATGTAAAGAAAATGAGTTCATGGTCATTTTTTTTAAACTTAAATTTTAAACTTAGAAAAGGAGCTCAGAAAATTCCAGTCTGAGTTTCCCATTTAAACAATATATATTCTGTGATTTTTTTTTCCTTTAATGAAATAGAATAGGCTTAACCCTTTGAGTGTGTAGAATTTTTGGCAGGAAAACACAATTTGACCTCAAATTTTCAAATGACAATAGCTTCAGAACAGTAATAGTTAGAGGCAAAGTCCCAATTACAAAAATGTTAGAGGAACCCAGGTGTCTGCCAAGTGAACTTGCATCCATTCATAGTGCATAATTGGACCTAATTTGCATATTCAAACAATTCAAATGTTGTTATAACAATATAGCTTCAGAATGATTAGTTAGATGCACAGTCCCAATTACAAAAATGTTGCAGAGGAACCCAAGTGTCTGCCAAGTGAACTTGCATCCGTGCATAATGCATAATGGGACCTAATTTGCATATTGCAACAATCCAAATTTTATTATATTTTGTCATTGTGGTCATTTTGTCAGTCTCTGCCCTCATTTGTCAAGGTTGCCAAAATTACAAAAAATTATTCAAAAAAACATTGTTGTTTCACACTGTCACCACATGGTCCTTTGTCCATTCACCACACAGTCCTTTGTCCAGTCATTGCCAAAATTACTAAAAATCATTAAAGAAAAAAAAAACAATTTTTGTTTCACACTGTCACCACTAAAAAACTGGACCAGTTCTGCAAAATCTGGCACCTAAAACCAAGCCCAGCAAAAACCGTCTCCAGTGTATTTCATCTCCACAATGCAAAAGCTGCCAGAGAACTAAACATCCACCTGAGCGGACTCAAGCTTAAGCATGCCCCAAATCCAACTTATCTTGGAGTGACCCTTGATAGGACCTTATCCTTCAAGGAACATCTAAAGGGGACGGCTGCTAAGGTGAAAGTACGAAACAACCTGCTCTGCAAGCTCGCTGGTGCAAAATGGGGGGCGGCAGTCTCCACCCTGCGCACCTCAGCACTGGCCCTTTCATACTCTGTAGCAGAATATTGTGCCCCTGTCTGGTCCAGGTCATCTTACACACACCATGTAGACACCCAGCTCAACTCAACCATGAGAACTATAACTGGAACAATCCGCTCAACACCACTCCCCTGGCTCTCTGTACTGTCAAACATAGCCCCTCCACACATCCGGCGAGCAGCATTAACTCAAAGGATGCTCCAAAAAGTTAAAGATTTTCCTCACTTACCAATCCATGCAGATATCTACACCCCACCCACTGCCCGACTTTCATCCAGACGGCCGATTTGGAAAAACCCTCCCCCAGCTGACTTTACCATCCAGACAGCTTGGCAAGAGGAATGGGAAACCAAGGAGGTCCCAAACAAACAGCTGGTGATAAACCCCAACCAACAGGTCCCGGGCACCAACCTCCCAAGGAGACAGTGGTCTACACTCAATCGCTTCAGGACTGGACATGGCCCCTGCTTGGCCAGCCTTCACAGATGGGGCAGTAGCCCTAGCCCACTGTGCGCATGTGGAGAGGAGCAAACTATGGAACACATCATAGAGGCTTGCCCGCTCCAAAGACTGGAAGGAGGATTACACACCCTCCATACAGCAAACCAGGAGGCAACTGCTTGGCTTAAGGACTTTGCATTCGCTAAATAAATAAATAAACCACTAAAAAGCATTCAAAAAAAAAAAAAAATCACCACTGCCCGTTGTTGACCTGCCACCGCGCACACGTGGCGCACGTCGATACCCATCGGCTGTGCACTCTTGCCCACCCAAATGTTGCCCACAGGCTGCTCTGGACCTTTTCACTCCGTGACCATGGCTTGGCAAAGCAGAATAATCTGCAGATGTTGCTCCTGTGCCATTTTGGGCACGGCTGGACACAGAAAATGCAGCTGCAGCGTCGCACGCAAGATGGCCATCATTCAGTGCCAAAATTACTAAAAATAATCACCAAAAAACAATTTCATGACACATTTGTAGCACACTAAAATAAAGCAAATGAAACGCAGTTTATGCAACAATTACACTACCGTTCAAAAGTTTGGGGTCACTTAGAAATTTCCTTATTTTTGAAAGAAAAGCACTTTTTTCAATGAAGATAACTTTAAACTAATCAGAAATACACTCTATACATTGCTAATGTGGTAAATGACTATTCTAGCTGCAAATGTCTGATTTTTGGTGCAATATCTAGATAGGTGTATAGAGAGGCCCATTTCCAGCAACTATCACTCCAGTGTTCTAATGGTACAATGTGTTTGCTCATTATGTCAGAATTCTCCAGATTACCTCAACAAATTAACAGCTAGAATGCCAAAGGTCTGCAATGCTGTAATTGCTGCAAATGGAGGATTCTTTGACGAAAGCAAAGTTTGAAGGAAAAAATTATTATTTCAAATACAAATCATTATTTCTAATCTTGTCAATGTCTTGACTATATTTTCTATTCATTTTACAACTCATGGTGATAAATAAAAGTGTGACTTTTCATGGAAAACACAAAATTGTCTGGGTGACCCCAAACTTTTGAACGGTAGTGTATGTACCTGGTTGTTTCATTGGTCAGAAGCTTCCAGAATTCCTTAGTCCAAAACAGCAACACAAAATCAATGGCGGGTGCAGATGACATGTCCTTCTCTCCACGATATCCAACTGGCTGTTCAAATGCTTTCAGCCACGGCTGATAAACTGGCAAAGCAGAACAATCTGCAGACGATGTTCCTGTGCCATTTTGGGCATGGCTGAACACAGAACGCAGCTGCAGCGTCACATGCAAGATGTTAGTCTCCACTTTCGCCAGAACTGCTTGCACCATTGTCCGAAGGCATAATCAGAGCTGGACTCTTCCTCAGATGACTAACTAGGGCTAAGCTCTTCCTCTGAACCAGGAGTGGCGAACACCAGCGCTAAAACCTCTTCAGCTGAGAGCGTCTTCCTTGCCATCCTGTCTCCATGTCAACCAGCAGAATGAAAGGGGGCGGGCTTCAAACACTGATTTGACCTACTTATTGCATTGGACCATTTCCAGTTCTCACGGTAAGTGAAAAGCCATACCTCTTGGCCACCAAGTGGTGTTAAAAGGTTTGTATATTTCACACTCTATTGAACTGTATAGGCATTGTTTGGACTGATCAGCTGACAGTCGCACTTTTGCTACATAAACACTCAATGGGTTAAGGGCTCAATACAAGGGATAACAGTTGTTGCACTACAACATTTTTCTAGGATGACACGGTGCATGGGAAGTACCTTGTGGAATTTATGCCCTTGAATTCCATTCATCCATCATTTACCACTTATCCAGTCACAGGGACAGCAGTCTAAGCAGAGAAGACGGACTGCTGCCCGGCTGACATATCACCATGATCTCTTTCTGCTGATAATTGGGAAGAGTTCACACCATCTAAAACGAAGAGAGAAAAGATCTCTCCCATCCCAACATAAACATTAGAAAATAAGCTTGGGTCATTTTCTAGATGTACAGGCAAAAAGAAACCAGAACCATTAGTTTGACTAAAAAATTTACCAGCATTAAAATAAGCACTGCTTTAAAAAAAATAAAATAAATAAATAAAAGGAAAGAGTTGAATGACCACAAGAGTAACACTCAGATTTATAAAAGCACAATTAAACTCCTGTTTGTGTGATTACTGACACATGGGGGGGAGGCCCAGGGCTTCCCCCTATTCTCTTTTTCAGGGTGGCACCGACACTGGACCCCTGTGGTGGAGGGGGGCGTGGGACGGGCTGGCTGTGACAAGGGGAATGTGATGTTTGTCATTAATCTGAACATCAGGGCAATTGGCGGGGCACAGCAGCGGAGTGGGGGGGAGGACCTCACAGGCTGACCACAACATGTGACAAGCAGACCCGAAGCTAAGTAAAACAAATGACACTGACATAATGAAGATCAATTTACCTGACTTAGACTATGAAAATGGACCGTTTATATGAAGTGACATTGCCGGTCCGAGACATTTCAATAAACTTCATACCTGACACCAGTATGACAGTATCACATTTCATACATGTGACAGGAATAAGCAATAACTGTGTTGTATGAGTTTGATGTGCTAAGGCACTGTGTTCGCAGTGCTTGGCTTTCGGCCAAGGCAGGCCCGGCGACTGCAGACCAGATCAACGTTTAGTTAAAAAAAAGAGGCCGCATTCCTTGTGCAGAATGAAGTCCAAATTCAAATTAAGCAATATGTCCACTCTTCCATTAACGAAAGGAGTGGGACATGCACTTACACAAATTCAAAAGTGTCTGTGGTCAACAGGAAAAGATGTAGGCCTGATGGAAATTGCAGAATTGGTTACAATAAATGCTCAATTACATTAAATATGTACAGGCAGCTGGGTTAATAATTCTAACTGAAATATTTGCAAATTACACCAAGGAAAAACACTCACAATATACACAAGAGGCATGATTACAGAGACCTCATTTTAAAGGTGTTACACAGTCCAAAAATTTCATCTAAATTAGCCATATGTAAATGTGCCACAATATTAATGGCATAGACTGAATCTCTAAGGAAAACATTTGCCTACCAAAACACAAGGAAAAACTATCACACTGTTTCAGTAAGCCACCACTTTGATACATGGGAACTTCCATGTATCGGGGGGGGGGGGGGGGGATAGTAGTGTAATTATGTAAGAGCAAGAAAACAATTATTAAAATAATGAATAAAAATGATCAATAATGTAGGAAAGAAAAATATAGGTGTAACACTTTACAAATATCTCTGCAGCAATATCTCTGCAGCTTGGTAATAGAGTCACAACATTCACTAGAAGTTAAATTTACATCAATAAATTTGCAGATATTTAAGAAAATTATGTGATGAAAAAATATTTGCAGATTATTGTGGGAAAAGGTCTTAAGATTTTATAAGAAATATATGAGAGCAAAATAATTAAACTAAAAAGAAAAGCTGCAGATGTATGTAGAAGGTTCCAAATTTCTAAGGGAAGTCCAATTTATGCTGATGAAGTGTACTGTGGGACTCAATTTAAAATTTGCTACAAAGACAAAGCAAATTTTAACTCAAGTAAATTTTCACTCAACTATGTAAGAAGAAAACTGCTTAAGGGAACTTAAAGTAAAAATAATTTGATCTTCCCTGCATAAACCTATTCCTTTTAAAACCTTTGCATTGATTTCATTGAGTTAAATAAGTATGAAGGCAAAAATACTGTTTAGTAATTACTGACCTATTTACTAAATAAACAAAGGCTTTCCCTTGCATTCATCCAAATGCTGCTATGGTAGCACTGAAACCCTTTACTGAAATAATATCAAGATTTGAAACAAATGAAATGATTTACTCAGATAATGGAATACATTTTGTAAATTAAATTGTATCACACTTAGGTACAGTACTCAACATTTACCTTGGAAACCATTTGGCTAACCATCCACAATCTATAGGATTAGCATAATGCACAAATGGGATTATTAAAGAAGGCTTAGGAAAACAGTGACAAAGAAAATAGGAAAATATGAATGGTAAACCCTATCTACTCTCGCCATTAAAGCCATTTAACTTAGGTGATGAGGAAGGGTTTTTGGTTGATTACATGCACAGAATGTCAACTGACAGATGTTATCCATGCTGCCCTTCCCAGGAGGGACCATGTGATGAAGGAACTACGGGAAGGGGGGGGGGGGGGGGGTGCGCCCATCTTTTGGCCAAACCAGGGGATCTGGTCATCAAAGAGGAAAACTGGACCAATTCTCCCTGGCAAGGAAAACAAAGGCTATCCTGGCGACACCAGCAGCTGTGAAAGCCGAAGGACATGACTCTTGAGTGCATTTAACGCTTTACCCCACTTGGAACCCTCAACAAGAGACTGTTTGATACACATTGCAAACTCATTTAAAAAAAAATCCTCAGCAAGTGACTGTTTAACTGTTTCGCTATACAAGTGTTGGCTGACAGTGCCCTTTGGTGTCCAGTAACTGCTTGTATGATGAAGCAACTGTTAATCATGGAGGGGCAAAATGCAAGAGAGAGAAGGTTGGCAATTGAAGGGTGCGGTTGGTATTGTTGCCTTTTCATCCTCATCATTCTCGTGGTGACACTTTTGTTTTTGTTATTCTTAGTTGTTCCACTGCCTATACACCATAGGGCAGGATTCATTACACACACACCATGACTGTCTGGAAACTCCAGGTCATCGTGATCATGTTTATACTGGCAATGTCCGATGGAGATGTGCTAATTACACAGCTAAGTCAGCTAATCGCTCGAATTATGTTTGTTCCTTAATGCCATCAGTAATCAGCTGAACAAATTATCTGTTACTGCTAAAATAATGGAGCTGCCACAGCCTGTCTGTTTCTTAAGAGGCTATGTACAGAAATAACACAACAAACATTACTTTGAATCACACCTGTCACAACACTTGTCACTCCACTGATCAGAAACACGATGACACTCCTTACTCTGTGAAGGCAAGGTTAATTTCATCAGGGAACTCCTCCTCCTTTTGTTCAAAGGGAAGCAGTGATGTGCCTTTGGGGAGCTACCACTATCTAAGTGTGCAACGGTTTACAGTGCGTCTCTCCCCTGTACTGCCACCTGCTTGAGCAACGAAGCGGGCAAATGTTGTCCTGAAGATCCTTTGTCATTATGTGGCCATAAAGCGTACTCACACCTGCCCATGAAATAGACAGGATTGTGTGCCCCTGTTCTTGCCACTGACCACACCGTCATTATGTCGGCAGGCCAGGTGGGCAGGGTGAAAAGATGCTTTTTTACCATAGGATGGCACCTTTGCACCCCATGATGCCATTTGGGGCACAGATGTACCAGAGCAGTTCAAGATAACGAGCACAGGAGCAAAGGTTCTTCATTCACGGTTTCCTTGGGTAGGAGTGAGCAAGAAAACCTTCATTTAATTAAAGGCTATAATCATTTGTGAATTTTTCCTTATCTGCCTGGTCGGGTGAAAGGGAAGAAATGATGGCTATGAGGCTTATGATGACACAAATAGAATGGTTCTTGATCAATTAACTGCCACCCGTGGGGGCGTGGGTACTATTGTAGGTGATTATTGTATTTTTATCCCTGTCACTATCACTGATGCACAGAATTTATTAAGTTATTCTGTTCATGGAGAAGTTTCATCACGAATTTGTTAGTGATTTTTGTAGTGATAATTTTGGTCTTTTCCTGTGTGATTCCTTGTATCCGTAGTATGATGAGGATGGTGAAGGGGAGTACCAGCCTAAGGTGTGAGGTTTAAAATATTTTTCTGTTTTGTGTTTTTCCATATCATTTTCACATTACAGTTTCTATGACATTACACTTATTATCATATCATGAATTGCTACATTCTTTTTTTAGTTTAATTGATTTTGATTATATTTACACTTATCATTCATTACACTTTATCATAGCTTTGTTTTAGTTCAAACTACCTCACAGAATTGCTGCTAATCTGCCAACACACAACACATACATCCTTACATATACATATCCTTTTGTCATTATTCATTTCAATTTACTTTTCTTTATTATAACTTTGTTTGATCATTTCTTTTGTTTTTCTTTAAATTGTAATGTTTTATTAAGCAGCAAGGGAGGAATGAAAGAAAGTCCATATTCTTGTGTGTGTGTGTGTGTGTGTGTGTGTGTGTGTGTGTGTGTGTGTGTGTGTGTTCATCATGTGGCCTTCAGTAGTCCCAGTCTCTGTGTGTGAGTTTGTCTGAGTTGGCGATTGTAATCACGCAGGTGTACTGATTATGAGGTTTAGTTCTGTGTGATAGAGTGTGCTGGCTCTGTGTTTCCTGGGAACATTTGATAAGAACTATACACCCAGTCTTGCCAGATGTACTCAAGGACAATCTCTGTCTCCCTGGACAATCTCTCCGTCTCCCCATGGAAAACGCGACTATAAAAGTTTGAACAATGGATGGTCAGACTTGGGGCTACCTCTGTACTTCTCCTGGCCAGAAGAATAAATCTATTCATACCTTTTCATCCTGCCTGGTTTTTTGACTTAGATTATTTTATATTAAGATTAATCTAACACTTGGACATTATCTGTTTTTTCTTAACTTATTATAGTTGATTTTCTCTACATAAAAAAAACAGGCAGCTAGCTGACACTAGCAGCTAGCTAGCCACTTTGGGTCACTTCACTCATTCGAGGATGTTTCTGTGCTTATTGTACTCCAAGGACCGATCATATCCTATCAATCACACAAACCAGGCCACCAGTGATGGTTTATTTCATTTATTCTTTAATAAGATTTATGTAACTTGGCTGAGGCTCGCTAACCACGATAAGAGCTAGCCAGCCAAGATTAGCAAAAGTGATGTAAGAGGGAGGGGAGAATTAACAGCAGCGTTTAGTCATTTGAAAAGACATGCAATGAAACTGTTCTGACAAAGGCTGTAAAAGACAGTGATGTTCTAATAATTAAACATTGAAGGCGATTTGGCTAAAATATGTCACAAACATGAATGAATGAATCTTTATTTCAGATAGATTAAAAGTAAAGATTAAAAGAACAGAATAATACAACGGGGGGGGGGGGCATCTCACAAGGTCAAATTAAACAATAACTCCTCTGATCATACAGTTCAACACAAGTTATCCGAAATGGGTGACGGCTGAAGCCGCAGTTTATATTGCCCATCCATATTCCATCCAAGAATTCAAAAGAAAAACAAAACAAGAGCGATTACAACTCAGAACAAAGCTAACATGTCATTAAAGGAAACCGTACTGGTCATTATAACAACATTAATCCTGTTTTAGGTATTAGTTATAAACCAAAAATGTATTTATTCAGTAAAAATAACCCCCTAGAGTCAGTATACTGAATAATTTTATCCCATGAAAACCGCTCAGTCAAAACCAATGGGGAACAGCCATCGCTGGCCAGAAGTGGCATACACTCGTTGATTCCGGTTTTATCACGGACAAGTAACAGGTTTACTGTGGACAAGTAAACGTGTTCAGCAGATGTTCAGTGGGTCAAGATCCGAGTTAAACAGTACAAAATCTGCACAGATATATACTGCACAAACTATCCTTGGAAATGGCCTTCATTGACTGCATGATCTGCAGGTACCTCCAGGGACCGGCAGCTGAAGGGGACCTGATGAACAGTCAAGTAACTTCAGAATATGTTGAATAAATCTTGATATACTAGAATTTTATTTCATTAAATTATATATGGGTAGATTTGCTTGTACATGGTTGTAAAAAAAATAGAGATGAGAGAGATACATACTTTATTTCAAACAAAAAAGTAAAAAAACAAAATGACAAGTGCAATAAAAGGGAGAAGGAAGAAGTGAACACTTATTTACTCCAACTCCTCTTTTCCCTAAATACAACCCATGTGAAATACATACAAATTACCTCATGTAAGACCCCAAGTAGACAGTTAACTATATTTTGTACATATCAACATTGATACCCATCCATCCCAACATACATACAGTCCATACATCAAAACCCAGCCCCAAACAACACAGATATACACAGTACTGTCCCACCTACCATTCCATAGTGTCCCAGAGTGAACATAGTGAATCGTACATATAAATACTACCCCTCTAACATATATTCTTTCAGCAAATAATGTTTATACCTATTTTTGAATTGATTTCTGTTTGTACATAGTTTCAGTTCCAGCTCCAGACTGTTCCACAAATCCACCCCACAGACAGATATGCACATACTTTTCTTAATTGTTCGTACCTTAGGTTTTGTAAAGTTTAAGTCTCCTCTCAAATTATAATCATTCTCTGTTTTTGAATATTTTTTGTATATTAGTTGGGAGTTTATTAATTGCCCTGTAAATTACTTGTGCTGTCTTAAATTGAATTAAATCCATGAACTTTATGACATGTGACTTTAAAAACGAGTTGGTATGGTCTCTGTACCCAACATTATTTATTATCCTTATAGCTTTTTTTGTAATGTGCATATTGGCTGTAGGTTGGTCCTGTAGGTGTTTCCCCAGACCTCTACACAGTAGTTAAGATAAGGTAGAAACAGTGAATTGTACAGTAAGAACAATGATTTATAGTCCAAGATGTCTTGTTTTCCCCGGTATCCCTATACATTTTGCCAACTTGGCCCGGATGTGACTGATGTGAGGTTTCCAGCAGATTTTATTGTCTAGCGTCACCCCCAGAAACTTATTTTCCTGCACTGTTTCTATTCTGGTATCATCTATCGTTACCATTATTTCATGATTTATTTTATAATTTCCAAGCAACATAATCTGTTGTTTTTTTGTTTTGTTTTTTTCAGATTTAGAGATGATTTTTGTTGAGCCACTGCATTAACCTTTTCATTTCAGTTGTGACCACCTCTAAAACCTGCTGCAAATTCTCACCAGTGCAAAGGATATTTGTGTCATCTGCAAACAAAATAAATTTCAGAATTTTTGATACTTGGCATATGTCATTTATATATAAGATAAAGAGTTTGGGTCCCAAAACTGACCCCTGGGGCACACCACAAGAGATGTTCATGAAGGGTGATTTGTGCTCACCAATTTGTACAAATTGTTGTCTGTTACTTAAATAACTTTCCACCCAATTCAGTCCGACCCCTCTTATCCCATACCTTTCCAATTTCCTCAGTAAAATTCTGTGGTCGATGGTGTCAAAAGCTTTCTTTAAATCTATAAATACTCCTACAGCAAACTTTTTTTTATCTATACAACTAGTAATTTCTTCTGTAAGTTCGATCAGTGCCAAATATGTAGATTTGTCTGCTCTTTAACCATACTGGCTGTCTGTAAGGAGGTTGTGTTTTTCAGTGAAATCATCCAGTCTCTTAGTGAAGGCTTTTTCAAGTATTTTGGAGAATTGTGAGAGTAAAGAGACCGGCCTGTAATTTGTGAAATAATGACTGTCTCCTGTTTTGTATAGTGGTATTACTTTTGCTATTTTCATTTTGTTTGGAAATTTACCAGTTTGAAATGACAGGTTACAGATGTGGGTGAGTGGTTTAACAATTCCTTCAATTACTTTTTTCACTATTGTCATGTCAATTTCATTCCAGTCATTTGATTTTTTTGTTCTTAAATTTACTCACAGTCTTGATAATTTCCTTTTCAGTAACTGCACACAAAAAGATTGTGTTTGGATTTCTATCTTCTATTTCATTTACAGAACCACTGTTGTTTGTTTCTGGTGTCACTATTGATTTTGCTAATTCAGGACCAACATTTACAAAAAATTTATTGAAACCACTGACCACATCCTCCATATTATTTATCAAATTGTCATTTTCAATAAAATATTCTGGATAATTAGCATTCTTTGATCGGTTACTAATAATCCCATTGAGTACTTGCCATATTCCTCTTAAGTTATTTTTATTATCCTCTAATATTCTGTTGTAGTATTCTTTCTTACAAGTCCTCATTATATTAGTAAGCTTGTTTTTATATCTTTTATATTTGATCTCAGCCTCTACTGTTCTGCACTTAATGAATTGTTTATATAATGTATTCTTCTTTTTACAGGTATTTAGTAACCCCTTGGTGACCCAAGTAATATTTTTGTTTTGTTGTCTGTCACTGTATTGTTTTATAGGACAGTTTTTATTGTACAATGATTGAAATATTTGTAAAAAAAAAATTATCATATGCTTTATTTATATCATTTTCATCACAAACTATCTTCCAGTCTTGCATTAATAATTCCTTTGCCAGTAAATACATAGATTCTTCAGTTCTTATTCTTTTATATTTAATATTTTTGGTATGCTTTTTCTTCCTATAATCACATTGATAGACAACAAAAATCGGCAGGTGGTCACTGATATCATTCAATAAAAGCCCACTCATGATATTATTTTCCATAATGTTTGTGAATATGTTATCTATTAGTGTGGTACTGTGTGACGTGATTCTGCTAGGTCTGGTGATTGTTAGATGTAAGCCCATACTGTACATTGTGTTAATAAATTCTTCTGTCAAACTATGTCAAACATTAATTAATTAATATAATTAATTAATTAATGTGGTTTTGAATTCATAAGATCTATATAAAAATCCCCACAGATGAACATAACTTTGAGTTAGTTTTGCATACATTTTTTCCATCCAGTCCTTAAATAAATCAATGTTTGATCCAGGTGTTCTATATACACAGCTCATTACCATATTCTTCACATTGTCCAGACAGATTTCTATTGTAATACATTCAAATAAATCATCCACAGTTACTGACAAATTTTCAACAACCTTGTATTGCAAGCTCTTGTCAACATAAATTGCAACTCCTCCTCCTTTTTTCACTTTTCTATTTATATAATTTAATTCATAGCCATCCATGGTAAAATCCACTCCTTTCTCTTCACTGAGCCACGTCTCTGATATTGCAACAATATTGAATCGCTCTTTAAACTGATGTAAATAATCTTTAATGTTATTAAAGTTGGCATAGAGACTTCTGCTGTTGAAGTGGATCATAGAAATACTGAAATCAGATGTGACCATTGTATTAAACTGTTTATTCAATTCAATTCAATTCAATTCAACTTTATTTATATAGCGCCATTTCACAACAACAGTCATCTCATAGCACTATCAACTGTAGGGGGGAACCCCCACAGTTGCAGAAAGACCCCAGCAATCAGGCGATCCCCTGTGAGCAAGCACTTGGCGACGGTGGAGAGGAAAAACTCCCTTTTAACAGGAAGAAACCTCCAGCAGAACCAGGCTCAGGGAGGGGCAGTCATCTGCTGCGACTGGCTGGGGGGTGAGGGGATAGAGAAGAAGAAAAGAACAGACATGTAGAGAGCAAACAGCACGATGGGGACTCAATCTATGGGAGAGAACAAACAGATGTTAATGACCAGCAAAAAAAAAAAATATTTCATAGAGAGTGAGGAAAGGAGTGAGGCCCAGTGCATTACTGGAGGTCCCCCGGCTGACTAAACCTATTAACAGCATAACTAAGGGAGGGTTCAGAAACACATGATCCCTCCCTAATTGTAGGCTATATCAAAAAGGTAGGTTTTAGCCCTATTCTTAAAAACAGAGATCGAGTCTGACTCCCGAATCCAGATTGGCAGCTGATTCCACAGGAGAGGAGCTTGATAACTGAAGGCTCTGCCTCCCATTGTACTTTTGGAGATTCTAGGTATTACAAGTAATCCTGCATTTTGGGAGCGTAGTGCTCTGTTAGGATAATACGGTAGTATCAGATCTTTTAAATAAAAAGGAGCCTGATTGTTTAGAGCTTTGTAAGTAAGAAGAAGGATTTTAAACTTAATTCTAAACTCTATGGGAAGCCAATGAAGGGAGGCCAGAACCGGAGAGATATGATCTCTCTTTCTAGTACCTGTTAAAACTCTTGCTGCAGCATTTTGGATCAGCTGAAGACTTTTTAAAGATGTTTTAGGACAGCCTGATAATAAAGAATTACAATAATCTAATCTCGAGCTAACAAAAGCGTGGATCAGTTTCTCAGCATCACTCTGAGACAAGATGCTCCTAATCTTGGCAATATTACGCAAATGATAGAAGGCAGTCTTAGAAACAAATTTAATATGTGAATTGAAGGACAAATCCTGATCAAAAATAACTCCAAGGTTCCTCACAGAGCTATTAAGAGAAAGAGTAACCGCATCCAAACTGAAAGTTTGATTTGGAAAGGAATTTCTAAGGTTTTTTGGACCAACAAGAATGACTTCAGTCTTATCTGAATTTAATAGCAGGAAATTACAAGTCATCCAAGCTTTGATTTCCTTAAGACAGGCTTCTAACTTGGCTAATTGATTACTATCATCTGGCTTCATTGACAGGTATAATTGTGTGTCATCTGCATAACAATGAAAATGTATACAGTGCTTTCTAATAATGTTGCCTAACGGAAGCATATATAAACTAAAAAGAGTAGGACCTAGCACAGATCCCTGTGGAACTCCATGACTAAGCTTTGAGTTGAAAGAAAACTCATTATTTACATGAACAAACTGGAACCTATCAGATAAATAAGATCTAAACCATTGCAACGAAGTTCCATTAAGTCCAACATAGTGTTCTAATCTATCAAGTAGAATATTATGATCGATAGTATCAGAAGCTGCACTAAGGTCTAAAAGGACAAGTACAGAAACTAGTCCATTATCAGATGCAATGAGGAGGTCGTTAGTGACCTTCGCTAAGGCTGTTTCAGTACTATGATGGATTCTAAACCCAGATTGAAACTCTTCAAGTAAACCATTTCCCTGCAGGTGGTCAAATAATTGCGTAGCAACAACTCTTTCTAAGATTTTTGAAATGAAAGGGAGATTAGAGATTGGTCTATAGTTAGCTGGCTGGGGGGTGTCCCCTCACCCCCCAGCCAGTCGCAGCAGATGACTGCCCCTCCCTGAGCCTGGTTCTGCTGGAGGTTTCTTCCTGTTAAAAGGGAGTTTTTCCTCTCCACCATCGCCAAGTGCTTGCTCACAGGGGATCGCCTGATTGCTGGGGTCTTTCTGCAACTGTGGGGGTCCCCCCTACAGTTGATAGTGCTATGAGATGACTGTTGTTGTGAAATGGCGCTATATAAATAAAGTTGAATTGAATTGAATTGAATTGAATTAAAGCTCCTGGATCTAGCGTGGCTTTTTGTTTATCCATGTAGTAACTACAGTTATTATTGATGAAGCTAAATAAATTATTATCAGGGTCTATTTTATATTCTACGTCCTGTGGGTTGTGATCCGTATATTCAAAAACTTTCAGTTCCTGTTGTTCCTGTTTGTTGATCTTTTGTTTCATGTTGTTAAATGTCCTGATGCAGATGAGTGTGATCCGGATCACACTCATCGTTTGTTGCTGTCGACTCCAGTTCATAATGTTCATTGGTATTTGTCCAGTTCCATAATATTTTGGATGTTAATAACCTTGGCTTCTTCAGGTGATCCATTTAATTTGATGTATATTTTACAGTTTGATGTCCAGGTGTTTTGAATCTTTTTTTGCTTTCTCATGTATGCTTTTCTGGCTATTTCTGCGTTTTCTTTTGTGAGGTGCT
Source organism: Pholidichthys leucotaenia (assembly GCA_020510985.1). NCBI lineage: Eukaryota > Metazoa > Chordata > Actinopteri > Cichliformes > Pholidichthyidae > Pholidichthys > Pholidichthys leucotaenia. The sequence continues at coordinate 283,037,102 of CM035849.1, forward strand.
CGTTCGTGTAATTGTTCGTTCCTCTCAGTTTCCTCCCTTGTTTTAGCAGCACAGTCTTGTGTTTTCTGTTGACAAACCTCCTGATGACAGCTGGTTTGTCGCTGTTTTTCCTGGGCAGAGGGTGGCAGGCCTCAATGGTGTTACAGTCCAGCTGGATTCCTGAGGACTGCAGGAAGGCCGGCACTTGTTGCTCCGTGGATTTGGCTTCTGGTGCATCGAGCCTCCCTCCGCTGTCCGCGGCCACTGCTTGAGCATATGATCAGGGTTTAATGTAGAGCCCTGTGATGATCACGTCGTTCACCCGGGTGTACTGCTCCAGGTCCGACACTCTGCTCTCCAGATACGCCAGCCTCTTGTCCTTCTCGGCGTTCTGGATCCGCAGTGCTTTCACCTCCTCGAGCAGGCCCAGAATGTTTTTTTGCTGCAGCTTAACAGCAGAAATCTCTTCAGCCAAGAAGTCGAGCGATCTTTTAATATCGTCCACCTCCTCAGTCTGCTGAGTTTTCTTAGGACCTATAATCCCGGACGATTTATGTTGACTAAACAGCTAATGAACAGCTGTTTAGCTAGCTGAATGGCGGGCCTCTCCGCTCTGCTCTTGTTTCCCAGTCCATAGATGCCGCTATTGGCATCTTAAATCAGGCAGGGGTCGAAACTAGGATGTCCAGTTCGTAATCCAAATTCAGCTCTCAGAAGCCAAAAAAAAGTAGTCAAAAACCGAGCACCAAAACACAGAAATCCACCGACTGACAGGCTCTGACAGCAGGTTGACAGGAACCGGAAGTGAAGGTGTGAAAAATTATGTAAAATTCTGATGTTAAAACTTTGTTGACTGCTATACTGCAGCCCAGTCAGCGGCACAAAGCAACGACTGTGGGTCACTACCGTGCTGAAATAGCCCATGGAGGAGGCAAGATATCCCTGACCATGACTGACTGACAGAGCAGTGACTTGAAACTCGCATGCATTTGAGAAGGAATCCAAAATTACTGGACAGAACCACTAGTATCATACTTGATCCTTTGAAATAGCCATTGATTAAAATTCACTACAGGTACCCTTTAAGGCCTGTGGGAATTGTCAACATGTGCAAAGAGTGTAGTAAATGGGACCTTTAATTTAAAATGAAATGTGGACATTATCCACTGTGGTGACAGTTACTTCAGTTCTGTGAAATGTAAGGATGCCATTGTTTTGGTTGTGGTTCTTTGATATTTATTTTGTTTGAGGTTTCCCTAGCTTATACAACTAATCTTAAATTTTGTAATGCCTAAGAGTTATTAGTCATCTCAATAAATTAGTGTGATTGAAAAGCTGATTTATCTCAGTAATTCAATTAAAAAAATGAAGGTCCTCTATTATATAGATTCATTACACACAGTGATATATTTCAAGTATTTGTTTCTTTTAATTTTGATGGTTATGGCTTACAGCTCATGAAAACCCCAAATTCAGTTTCTCAGAAAATTAGATTACATAAAATTAACTTAAAAAATAGATTTTTAACAGAAATGTTGGCTGACTGAAAAGTATGTCTATGTACACACTCAACACTTGGTCAGGGCTCCTTTTGCATAAATTACTGCATCAATGTGGTGTGGCATGGAGGTGATCAGCCTGTGGTACTGCTGAGGTGTTATGAAGGCCCAGGTTGCTTTGATAGCGACCATCAGCTCATCTGCATTGTTGGTTCTGGTGTCTTTCATCTTCCTCTTGACAATACCCCATAGATTCTCTATGGAGTTTAGGTCAGGAGAGCTTGCTGGCCAATAAAGCACAATGATACCATGGTCATTAAACTAGGTTTTGGTACTTTTTGCAGTGTAGGCAGGTGCCAAGTCCTGCTGCAAAATGAAATGAGCATCTCCATAAAGCTTGTCAGCCGAGGAAAGCATAAAGTGCTCTAAAATTTACTGATAGACAGCTGCGCTGACTTTAGACTTGATAAAACAGTGGACAAACACCAGCAGATAACATGGCTTCTCAAATCATCACTGACTGTGAAAACTTTGCATTGGACCTTGTTGGTAAATTTTAAATATGATGCCCTTGTCTGTTTGAGAATGTTGGTTATTCTGCAACTATGTTTCTCCAACCTTCATCCTGCTTGCTTTGAGAATGTCAGTTATTCTGTAACTATGGTTTCATCCTTCATCCTGCTTGCTTTGCACGCCACACTGCCGCCTTTAGATCACGCCCAAGGATTCACTCGCTGAAACCAGATAGAATCAGCTCTGCCCTCAGCTGAGTTGGCACATAGTAGAAGGATGCTGATACACATGAGGGGAGCCCTCCCTCCTGCGTGAGGGAGTGGCAGAGTTCTATAAAAACCATAGGACCCTCTGTTGGGGTAGCACTCACTCTTGATACGTCTTGAGAGTAGTGCTCCAGTGCTGTACCTTGTACCATATCTCAGCTTCAGTAAAATAAGTGAAACTATACTTCACCTCTCAGTCTGGTTATTTGGCCTTCGTACCAAAAGAACCAGAGGTTACGATATTTAGCGCAACAAATTGGTGTTTCCGCCCGGTTACGGGGCTAAATTTTAGTTTAGTCGACGGCGTGAGGATTTTTTTCTCTACAGTTCGGCGGCCGCAAAACTCTAAAAGGTAAGCGGAAACCTTTTTCAACAAACTTCTGCCTGTACCTTCGGGGACAGACCTTTCTGTGGAGAATAAATATTCATGTACGTGTGATTTTATTTGTGGAATGAACCTAACATATGGTCTTGGATTTATGACATGTTGTTTTTAAGGAATATTTACTGAGTTTGATGTTTAAGAGAGAGACAAGGGAATCTCCAAATGGTTTAACCCCGTGGAATAAGTCATACGCGTTAATACTGTTCCTAAAAAGCTCTTCCTCCAGACTCTAGGACCTTGATTTCCTAATGAAATGCAAAATGTACTTTCATCTGAAAAGAAGTCATCTTCTGGTGTTGGTCCACTGCAAGGGCATAACTTTGTTTCAAACATTGCTAAAAGGACAAGGCTAATTTACCTCTTTTTTTTTTTTGCATTCCCATATTAGTAACAGTTGTGAAAATTATTCCCCTGATTTACCAAATCTATATTCAGCCTTATAAAATATTTTCTTTTCTATCAGACAGTCAAAAAGGTTGTTTTTACCTTAACATGTTTCAGCCACTTCTTGCAGCCTTCGTCAGAAGGGTCGCATGATGTTATGACAACCAGCGGTTTCATCAGCTGTTTTATCCAGGTTTACCAAACAGAGGACGACTACGCCCCCTGCTGTTTGGTATAGTGTGGAGGACAGTATTCCAGGTGTGGGACAGGGTATAGAATCCCTCATCCCTGTTGATGGTTCTTGGGGTCTGTTTTCTGATATCGATGACTTCCCTGATCCAACAGCGGTATTTGTTGCTTTCTGTGCAGATGACGTTTGCCTCTTCCCACTCCGTGATATAATTTTCTGTTTTGCAATGGTCGGATATGGCAGATTTCAGGTTCTGTTGTTCAGCTGTTGCTTTTGGTGTTCGTGTGTACCTTGCTATTGTCTCTTGTTCATATTCTTTCCTGTGTTCATTTTTTCTTGTTCCAAAGGTTCTTCCTGTTTATCCTGTGTAGGTTTTGTTGCATGATCGGCATGGTATTTCATAAATTACGTTACTTTTGTTGTCTGTGGGTATTATGTCTTTGGGATGAACCAAGAGTTGCCTCAAAGTGGTGTGCGGTTTTACTGGTAAACCTGGATAAAACAGCCGATGAAACAGCTGATTGTCACAACAACATCATGCGACCGTTCTGACGAAGGCTGCAAGAAGTGGCTGAAACTTGTTAAGGTAAAAACAACCTTTTTCACTGTCTGATGGAAAAGAAAATATTTTTAATTATTTTAGAAGACAGTATGAACCCTTTTGGATTATATTCAGCCTTGCAATAGTCTATGGCACTATGAAGCAGCAGGCCTACTTAATACCCATTATACTTTAAGTATTTCAGCTCCGGCAGAAATCAAGTTTTGACTATTGTTACCTGGCCGTGTGTGCCTCCTGTACCTCCTCTTTCTCTCTTTAGTCATCAATACTGTCTCTCTCTCCCTCTGGACACCTGTGCTGATTCTCTGGTTACCTTTACCTCCTCTCTCCCCTCCTTCTTGATTCACCCTGCTGCTGCCATATTTTTGCACATGATATATAATTTTTTTTTTTTTAAAAAAAGCTCAATCAATGTTTAAATGGTTTGAAAGAGGTATTTCATGGACAGTTTGAGGATGTAATTCATGCTAGATCCAATGCCAAAACCTTGGATGTAAAATATTCTTTACCCCATCTTTGTTCTTAATAGCATCTTAACAGTGCAATTAGTATTAACTGAGGTTAATCTAGCCACTGAATGAGGCTTAATCACCATTATTCTTAACTCATTTTATTTTATTAATCAGAACTCAGAACTCAGAACTCAGAAAAGATTTATTGCCAAGTACATTAACAGATACTGATAACAGATCGCTGATAACAGATCACTGATAACATATGAGGGATTTGACTTGACACTGAAAATGAACCTGCATTTCCGGTGACACGGCGGCATCTGAAACGCGCCTGCCAACAGAAGGGTACAGGTGGCATAAGAATAATACAATAGGAAGGAGCAAAAAAATCATTGACTCAGAATAGTGGTCACATATGATCAATATTATGATTACAAAGAAAAAAAAAAGCCCTCAATGCACATTCAGCAGACCAAAAGTTCACAAGACACAGAGAGAGCAGTGTGTGAGTCATCTTTATCATCAGTTTTGTGGATCAATATGATTGTAATGTTGGAGTGTGAGTGTTGTATCAGTAAGAACAACAAGGACTCTTTGGCAGGAGATGTTGTGTCTAACTGCTGGCAGTTTTTTGTCCTTGGCCAAGCAGCTGCCTGTCCAAGGCCTTGAGCTCAATGTTTTGAAACAAAGACTGCAGATTATCAGCAGGATTTTTTGTGAGGGAGCCGGATGAAGCCGAATGGTACTGAACACAGAGAATAACTTTATATTCTCTTGCAGATTCAGTACATAATCCTTCATTGCTGGGTGTTGAATCTATCTTGGATGTCCTTAAGCGAAACCATGATGTAATCCACCTTCCGAGACAGTTCTCCATTTGTCGCTATGAGGGTCCTTTCCATTTTTTCAATTTGATGGATATACCTCGCCTGGCCAGCATTTTGATAGGTTGTATCCATCTTCAACAATTTGCGGTACACCAGGACGATTCCAGATCCAATCAGAACGATCCCAATCACCATTACAGCGAAGACGTAAAGATCTTCTACATCTTCGATAAAAAGATCAGTCAGGCACAAGAGCTTCCAATTACTTGTCTCCCGTAAATAGCCCGCTGGAGCCGTTCCTGCTGGGCAAACAACCTCCCCCGGGGCACTTTTCCTCGTTGAAAAGATAGTGTCAATTGCGTTCAAAGCCCAGCTTATCAATTCCATAATTTCTTTCGATAATCAGCAGCAAAAACGCAGACAGACGACAGCAAGCTGGGATCCAGTTAGTTGGGGGGGAAGGAAAAAAGTCAGAAGCAAGAGAGAAGCAAAAAGGCGTCTGCTCTCTTTGGAGGCGGAAGTGAAATCAGTTGTGGTGATTAACACATTTATTCTGACAGATTGTTTTTTCATTAATTTATGATATCACCACTTGCCACCATGTGGCTATTTCTTACCAAGCAGGTGAACTAAGGACATTACTGTGATTTAGTCAGCTAGACTATGACAAAAGTAACAGTCATCCTGCCTGCATAGTCATTATAAACACAATACACCACACCTTAGGTGTGCTGTTTCATTCATGAAATAATAGTAAATCTGTGAGTGGCTTTGCGACTAAATCATCCTGGTATTAAAATCTTACTCTGGATTCATTATGTAGACATTTAATTTTTTACAATGACATCCAGTTTTCAAATGTACGATTCATGTATTGCACCTCCCCCCAAATAAAAGGTAAATAACAAATTTACTTGTACCAAATTTTAAAAAAAACAAACATGCAAATTTAGGAGAAAATAATATTAATTCACAAGAAAATAGCAGCAACTTGGTGATAGTCAATAAAATTATTTTTAAAAAAATCAGAAATTTAAATGATTTTGCAAATATGTAAGGAAAAGGCTTATTTTCCATGACAAAAAAAATGCAACTTTGAGAAAAATGCTACATTTTTGTGAGAAACTGTGAATTTAGGGAGAAAACAGGGGGAAATGCTGCATATTTATACAAAATGTAGGCAAATTTACAAGAAAAAAATCTGATTTACAAGAAAAGCTGTAAAACTATGACAAAAAAGTTGCACAGATGAAAAAGTGACATTAGAAACGTCACAGTGCTACACAAAACTGATAGTTTACTAAGGGAGAAAAAAGATTGGACAGAATATTTGGATCCCCAAAAGTTGGTAGTGAGGACAGCTCTAACTTTAAATGGGTTTATAATATGCTTTTAGTTGATACATACATACATATATATTCAGTACTTAAGTGACTTTACAGGAAAAGCAACAGGCTGGAGGAGGTGACAAATGCTGCAAAAAAAAAATGCAGGAAGAAGCATTGCAACATTTTATTTACCTTTTTTTTATTTTTAAGCACACCCTTTATTGCAAATTGATCCTTAAACATGAACAAACTCAAAAGGTACAGTGTAAAGGTGATGACTTTCATTATACTAGGTCCTAATTCACTATACAGTGATGATATTAAGCCATCAATATCTCGGTCTTTGATCACCGCCTAATTTGTGTAATGCTGTCTCGTGATTAAATAAAATGGGAAAGGAAAACTAGAAATGTGATTACAGTATAAGCTCAATAATTAAATTCCAAATAAGTCAGTGATGCTGTATTGTAGAGCTTTTGAACTCATTTTAACACATTATGCGTATGGATAAAATTTTGAGTGTTGTATTTTCCTTAAGATAGTTTAAAAATTTGGCCCTATGAAATGCATCTATTCTTTCATTCATCTATTTGGTGTTTACTTCTTATATAATTGTTTAGATAATCTTTTGTGCAGTTGTGGTATTTTAATTTTACTGTCCCAGTTGCTGTATGGTGACTGTGATGGTTAAGGGGTAAATATAACCTCTAGTGGCCAAGAGTGGTAAATATTTTTTGTCAATAAAATAGTTCAGATTTTCAAGGCTATAACTTGAAAGTTGCAAGAGATAATGGCTTACTGTCAATTAGAAAGATGTAGAATATGATCCAAAGTCTCAGATAGGAATAAATTTACGCATCTAATTTGCATAATGTCACAGCAGCTGTATAAATTGCATAACTCAGTCAAAAGTGGACTTCAGACATATTGACACAAAGAATGGTTCGGGGGGGGCGGTTAACACTGTTTTGTCTACAGGGGTATGTTTTTATCTTCTCTTCAAAGTACATGAACCAGAAAATCAATAAAATGTAAAAAAAAAAAAAAAAGACATAAATACGTCACTTACCGGGTGGGTGGGTGGGGGGCTTGCTTGTGTGGTCAGTCTGTTTTCGCCAATCGTGGTCATTGTTTTGTGTTTGGTCGGTCATTTACTCTCTCTACCACATCTACAAACTCTTATGATTATCCCACATGAATTTCATTTGTATTACTTGGCTATTTTCCCTGTATGATGCAGTTTCTGTGAGGATCCAGACAATCGTGGTGGCGGCCATCTTGGTCTTGTGAGCTCATGGCAGAAAAAAGGAAGAATAATGAGGATTTCTTCTTCTTTGCTGTATTCCATGTCAGCCATGACTCCTCCGACACGTGTCTGCCACCTTCTGAACTGTCAGATCAGTACAGCTCAGTACAAATCCTCAGGAGATCCGGGACGACAGAGTACAGCCAGAGAGTTGACACGCGCAGTTGCTGCGCTGTGCCACTGGGGGCGCATGGCCCGTCCATGAAATGTTGACAGTTAAAAGGTTAATGGAGGATAGAAGATGTGAAAATGATCTGCAGGGAAAATAATCAATTTCTGACATGATTCCCAAGAATACAGACCAATACGCAAGCACAACAGCGAGACACACACAGATGCTGGTCAAGGAATAGATTGTTTATTGAGCGTAAACTGCAAGATAAGATAAGATAAGCCTTTATTAGTCCCACAACGGGGAAATTCCAGGATTGCAACAGCACAGGGATAGCAACACTCAGAGCAACAATCAGAAGGCAAGAAAAAAAAAAAACAAGCAAGAGCAGCTAATATACATATGTACATATTACTATAAAATATATATATACACACACACACACACACAGACACACAGTGCAGAGCATTGTAGCTGGATGGAATAAATATATGAATATATGAACACACAGTGCAGAGCATTGTAGCTAGATGGAATAAATATGTAAATATATAAACACCCACAGTACGGAGCATTGCAGCTAGGTGGAATAAATATGCAAGTATATAAACACAAACAGTGCGGAGCAATGTAGCTAGATGGAATAATATGTAGATATATAAAAACACAGTGTGGAGCATTGTAGCTAGATGGAATAAATATATAGATATATAAATATAAACACACCCAGTGCTGAGCATTGTAGCTAGATGGAATAAATATATAGATATATAACTATAAACACACCCAGTGCAGAGCATTGTAGCTAGATGGAATAAATATGTAAATATATAAACACACACAGTGCAGAGCATTGTTGCTAGGTGGGATGAAACAGCATAACCGTCTATTTAGTTATCCTACATGGTATGATTATGTGCCCATACATATTCTCACCCTCCATAGCGACCGGTATGTTCCTAGTTGTATGCCGGAGAGGACCATTGTGTAAGTCTATTGCATCTTTTGCATTCAAAAAAAAAAAAAAAACTATTAGTTTGTTACGTCTTTTTGCTATCTCTGCGAGCAGCCCTGCTTAGGTTGTACAGTCTGACAGCCGTTGGTAGGAAGGACCTACGAAACCTCTCGGTTGTGCACCTGGGATGATGTAGTCTGCTGCTAAATGAGCTCCTCAGTGCATCCAGTATGTCCTGCATAGGGTGGAACTCGGACTCCAGCAGAGATGACAGTTTAGCCACCGTCCTTCTCTCTCCTATCTCCTCCATCGGATCAAGGCGTTGCCCCAGGACAGAGCTAGCTTTCTTAATCAGTTTGTTCAGTCTCTTCCTATCGGCTGCAGTAATGCCACTGCCCCAGCAGACCACTCCAAAAGTGATGGCTGATGCCACCACCGTGTCATAGAATGACTTCAGCAGCGCCCCTTGTACACCAAAAGACCTGAGTCTCTTCAGCAGGAACAGCCTGCGCTGTCCCTTCTTGTAGAGTGCGTCAGTATTGTGTGACCAGTCTAGTTTATTGTTCAGATGAATACCCAGGTACTTGTAGGATGTCACCATCTCGATGTCTGTTCCCTGTATATTTACTGGTGCTGTGAGGGGCTGCCCATGCCTGCGGCAGTCCACCACCAGCTCCTTAGTTTTCCTCGCGTTGATCTGGAGGCAGTTCCGATGGCACCAGTCCACAAAGTCCTGGATAAGCCCTCTGTACTCAGCTTCATCTCCGCTGGAGATGAGACCAACGATCGCAGAGTCATCAGAGAACTTCTGTAGATGGCAATGTGTTGTGTTGTGTCAGAAGTCCGCAGTATAAAGAGTGAACAGGAAGGGAGCCAGCACCGTTCCCTGGGGGGCCCCCGTGCTACTGATGATCGTGTCGGAAACACAGTCCCGGGTTCTCACAAACTGAGGCCGGTTCGTGAGGTAGTCCAGGATCCATGATGACAGGTGCTGGTCCACCCCTGCGCGCAGCAGCTTGTCCTTCAGGATCATCGGTTGGATGGTGTTGAAAGCACTGGAGAAGTCAAAGAACATGATCCTCACCATATTCCCGGGCTTCTCCAGGTGGGACAGAGAACGGTGAAGGAGGAAGATCACCGCATCCTCCACCCCAATGCCATGCTGGTAGGCGAACTGGAGTGGATCCATCGCTGGTTCCACCAGGGGGCGGAGATGAGCAAGGAGCAGTCTCTCCAGGGTCTTCATCAAGTGGGACGTCAAGGCCACCGGTCTGAAGCTGTTCAGGTCTTTGGGGTGGGAAGTTTTTGGTACAGGTACCACACAAGATGTTTTCCACAGCTGTGGTACCCTCCCCAGTTTCAGGCTCATGTTGAAGATATACGTCACAATCCCACACAGCTGGTCTGCACAGGACTTGAGGAGCTTTGCGCTGATGCCGTCCGGTCCCGACGCCTTCCTCGCCTTGATCTTCCTCAGCTCCGTCCTCACCTGGGTCTTGGTCAGGGTCAGGATGGGGGGCTGTGTGTTGGGAGTGGGGGGGGGTGTCGGTGGAGTGGGGAGTGGGTAGCAGGACTTGATTTCTTAGAGGCAGCAGTGGTTGTTGTGCAGACAGGGGGGAGGGCGGTTGGTCAAATCTATTGAAAAACAGATTCAGGTTGTTCGCCCACTCCCTGCCCCCCGTGGCCTGGGGGGAGGTATTCTGGAGCCCCGAGATGGTTTTGAGGTTTCTCCAGACCCCGCTGATGTCGCTCTGTTGCAGCTTGTCCTCCATCTTCTTCCTGAAGCTGTCCTTGCCTTCTCTGATCTTTCTCCTCAGCTCCCTCTGTACGGACTTCAGCATCTCCCTGGTCCCCGACCTGAAGATCCTCTTCTTCTCTCTCAGAAGTGTTTTTATCTCAGGGTTGATCCAGGGTTTGTTGTTTGAGTGACGCCGTATGGTCTTGGTGGGAACGGATTTGTCCACACAGAAGCTGAGGTAGCCCGTGAAGGTGTGAATGAGGCCATCGATGTCCTCACCATGTGGATCGCAGAGCTGCTTCCAGGCAGTGGCTTCAAAACAGTCCTTTAGAGTGTCCATTGTCTCCTCAGACCATAACTCCACAGTGTGCATGGCCGGAGGTTGTCTGTGCACTAGGGGTTTGTACACCGGTCGGAGATGAACCAAGTTGTGATCCGATCTCCCAAGTGGGGGGAGTTGTGATGAGGTGTACGCCTCCTTAGTGTTTGCGTAGAACAAATCCAGTGTTTTATTGTCTCTAGTGTGGCATGTGACATACTGGGTGAAAGTGGGCAGAATGGGAGACAGTGAAACGTGGTTGAAATCGCCTGAGATGAGGAGAAGAGCATCTGGGTGTTCTGTCTGCAGCCTGCTGGTTACTGAATGGATGACGTCACGCGCTGTCCCAGCGTTCGCCGTCGGATTTGCATAAACAACAATGCAGATCACGTGTGAGTGTTCTCTCGGGAGATATGTAGGCCTCATGCTAACAGCTAGCAACTCAATGTCTTTGCTGCAGTGTCGTTGTTTAACAGTGATATGTCCCGGTCTGCACCAGTTGTTGTTAACATACATTATCACTCCACCGCCCCTAGTTTTGCCACTCTCTGGTGTTCGGTCAGCTCGTATCATGTGAAAACCCTCCAGCTCAATGTTAGCATCTGCTGCTAGTTCAGTTAGCCACGTCTCAGTAAACAAAAGGAGAGAGCATTCCCGGTAAGTGCTATCATAACGGGAGATAGCCGCTAGCTCATCTAACTTTCCCAGTATCGACCGTACATTTCCCATGACAACAGATGGAAGGGAGGGTCTGTACCTTATATTTTTTGTCCTCCGCCTTACTCCAGCCCGGCAGCCGCGGCGTTTTCGCCTCAGTTCTCTCGGTATGTCTCGGTATGTTGAGTAGATGGAATAGAACACTCCTGCAAGGGGGAGAAGAAAAGAGATGTGAGCATGGAGTACTTGGCGGCATGGGGAATAAAGTACTAGAGACAGGGTTTTCTTGGAGAGAGGACTTTGGGAGCTGTAACCAGAACACAACAGGAGGCTGTCCCTTCAGAGTCGGTGTGGAGAATGGAGCTGGTGGAAGGGGAGGAAGAGGGGGAGGAGAGGGTCCCCACAGATGAGAGGTTGAGAAGCAGGGGTGGTTTGAGCCAGAGAGGTGAAGGGCCCAGACCCAGGCTTTCCTGAGAGGCTGATTAACTGAAATTACTCAGACAAGTTTGGTGCTCACGTGAGATTGGTTTCCACACAGGTTGGGGTCCGATCCAGGAGAGCAGCGAATCCTAGGAGAAGTCACAGGGAATAGACTGGATGCCACAAGGAGCAGACACAGAGTGAGTAGCACACAACAGTTGACCAAACAACAGCTGAAGTAGAAAGTAACTCAGATGTGCCCACATCCTGAGTAGAGTGAGGCGAGACTAAATAGCAGGGCGGCAATCAGAGACAGGTGGGAGACAGGACACAGCTGCAGGGCATAAGGCTGATTAGAAGTGTGTGTGTGTGCATGTCTCACCAGGGATGATGACAGTACCCCTCCCTCAAGGGGTGCCTCCTGGCAAACCTCTGAGCTTGTTCAGGTGGCTGCAGTGGAAGGCTTGGAGCAACTTGGGATCCAGAATGTTGCAGCGTGGAACCCAAGACCATTCTTCTGGACCATACCCCTCCCAATCGACAAGGTACTGGAGGCCCAGACCCCTGCGGCAAACATCCAGTATCTGTTTCACAGTGTAGATGAGATCACCATCAAGCTTCCTAGGAGGGGGAGGGGGTTTGAAAAGGGGACACAGGGGGCTGGATAACAAAGGTTTAATTTGTGACACATGAAAGCTGGGATGAATGTGTAATGATGATGGTAGCTTGAGGCAAACTGCGGAAGAGTTAATGATGTGATGTATAACAAAAGGACCAATGCAGTGAGGGGACTGTGTCTTACAAGTAGTCTTGAGGGTTATGTGTAGACAACCATACTTTTAGGGCAGGAAGATAGTCAGGGGATGGGCACCTCCATCAATTGGCGACCAGCGTATTCTGATTGGTAGTTTGCAGCAGGGCAGAGCAGATTATCTTTCAAATGTGGCGGCAGCGACATATATGATGTTGCACAGATGGTACAAAAATCTCATCCTCAGTGGTGGGAAGAAGAGGATTGTATCCAAGCGAGGCCTCAAATGGAGAGATACCAGTGGCAGAAGAGGTGGCCGTGTTGTGTGTTTACTCTACCCAAGGTAAGGGAGAGCTCTAGGATGCGGGGTTAGATGATGTGATGCAACAGAGAGCCATATTACATGTAGGACCAGAAGACCTGTGGTTTCCAGAGCAGACAGGAGCTTGGGTAGGGCTATGAAATGTGCAGCCTTTGAGAAATAGTCCACGATAGTGAGGACTGTAGAATTGTCATTAGAGGGAGGGAAGCCAGTGATAAAATTGAGAGCGATGTGTGACCATGGCCGGCTGTGGATGGAGAGAGGTTGTAAGAGCCCAGCGGAAGGAGTGCGAGGAGGTCTTGTTCATGGCACAGATTCCACAGGCTCTGACATAGTCCCGCACATCAGCAGCAAGGTTAGGCCACCAGAACGCTCTCCTTATGTGGTTGATGGTACATCTTAACCCCAGGGTGGCAGGTAAACTTGGCTGAGTGAACCCAATGGACAACTTCACCCCTCATCACCATGGGAACAAACAGTCATCCAGAAAAACACCCCGCCCCCACTTCCCAGGGTCAGGTTCAACAGTCTGGGCCTCCCAAACCTTCTTCTCAATTCCCCATATCAGAGCGCCCCGAATACATGTAGGTAAGAGGATGGGATCATCCGTGGGAAGGAATGACACAGTGGAGAATTAGCTGGACAGAGAATCAGGCTTAGTATTTCTAGAACCCAGATGGTAGGTGATGACAAAGTGAAAACGGTCAAAACACAAAGCCCAACGTGTTTGGTGGGGATTCAAACATTTGGCTGACCGTAGATCTTGTAAATTCTTGTGGTCGGTCCAAACAACAAAAGGTTGGGCAGCCCCCTCTAGCCAGTGGCACCACTCCTCCACTGCTAGCTTCAGGGCTAAGAGCTCCCAGTCACTGACATCATTATTGGCCCTGTGTGAAAAAGTGATCCCCCCCCAAAAAAAAAAAATAAATAAACTGTGGTTTATCACATCTTTGGAAAGCTGAGTTCAATTCATCTAGCCACAACCAGGCTTGATTACTGCTACACCTGTTCTCAATCAAGAAATCATTTAAATAGGACCTGCCTGACAAAGTGAAGAAGACCAAAAGATACTCAAAAGCTAGATATTATGCTACGATTCAAAGAAATTCAGGAACAAATTAGAAACAAAGTAGTTGAGATCTATCAGTCTGGAAAAGGTTATAAAGCCATTTCTAAAGCTTTGGGACTCCAGTAAACCACAGTGAGAACAATTATCCACAAATGGCAAAAACATGGAACAGTGGTGAACCTTCCCAGGAGTGGCCGCCCGACCAAAATTACCCCAAAAGTGCAGTGACGATCATCCAAGAGGTCACAAAAAACCCCACAACAACATCCAAAGAACTGCAGACCTCACTCGCCTCAATTAAGGTCAGTGTTCATGACTCCACTATAAGAAAGAGATTGGGCAAAACTGGCCTGCATAGCAGAGTTCAGAGATGAAAACCACTGCTGAGCAAAAAGGACAATAAGGCTCGTCTCAGTTTTGCCAGAAAACATCTTGATGATCCCCAAGACTTTTGGAAAATTACTCTGTGGACTGATGAGACAAAAGTTGAACTTTTTGGAAGGTGTGTGAACCATTATATCCGGTGTAAAAGTAAGACAGCATTTCAGAAAAGGAACATCATACCAACAGTAAAATTTGGTGGTGGTAGTGTGACGATCTGATTAATAAGAACAAAAGGTCAATAATTAAAAGAAGACAAAATGAACCTACTTGAGCTATTGTCTGGGGCTGTTTAGTTGCTTCAGGACCTGGAAGACTTGCTGTGGTAAATGGAACCATGAATTCTGCTGTCTATCAAAAAATCCTGAAGGAGAATGTCCGGCCATCTGTTTGTGACCTCAAGCTGAAGAGCACTTGGATTCTACAGCAGGACAACGATCCAAAACACACCAGCAAGTCCACCTCTGAATGGCTTAAGAAAAACAAAATGAAGACTTTGGAGTGGCCTAGTCATAGTCCTGACCTGAATCCAATTGAGATGCTGTGGCATGGCCTTAAAAAGGTGGTTCATGCACGAAAACCCTTGAATGTAGCTGAATTACAACAATTCTGCAAAGATGAGTGGGCCAAAATTCCTCCACAGTGCTGGCAAAGACTCATTGCCAGTTATCGCAAACGCTTGATGGGAGTTGCTGCTGCTAAGGGTGGCCCAACCAGTTATTAGGTTTAGGGGGCAATCACTTTTTCACACAGGGCCATGTAGGTTTGGATTTTTTTCCCTTAATAATAAACATCTTTGTTTAAAAATTGCATTTTGTGTTTACTTGTGTTATCTTTGTCTAATATTTAAATTTGTTTGATGATTTGAAACATTTAAGTGTGACATACAAAAAAAGAGAAATCAGGAAGGGGGCAAACACTTTTTCACACCACTGTAAATCTGTTTAGCACAATAAAGAAAGCAGATTTCTGTTCTGCTCACCTAGCTGCCTGACAGGATAAGGGGAAGAAATATATATATATATATTTAAGGACCAGTGGTAGGAGTAGATTACTTGATAAATGGTCGAAGCTGCTAACATTTTGATGAGTACTAAAACATACGTAAATTTCACTCTTACAGTTGACAAACAAATCCATTCTGATCACATCTCATGAATGATTAATACAATGTAAAGACCAAATCTGCATGAGAAAGCTAATCATTTCTCAGATCAGCTAAATCCTAACTAACTAACTACTAACTAACCTGCACTTATATAGCGCTTTTCTAGTCACAAAGACCACTCAAAGCGCTTTCACTAGTACTAACCCTCTATTCTAAGGGCCTATAGGAAACAGATATCTAGGGACAATTTAGAAAAGCCAATTAACCTAACATGCATGTCTTTGGATTGTGGGAGGAAACCGGAGCCCCCGGAGTAAACCCACGCAGCACAGGGAGAACATGCAAACTCCACACAGAAAGGTTCCAACCCCTGCCAGCCTGGGGATTTGAACCAGGAACCTTCTAGCTGTAAGGCAACAGTGCTAACTACTGCACCACTGTGCTGCCCCTGCCAGGCAGCATATTTATTCTGTGGTGTACTCCTATAGGTTTAACTCACATTAGCAAACTAGCAACCAGCTAACTTCAGACAATTCACCAGCTAAATCAATAATATATTTACCTCCTTTGGGACAGAGGGAGTCCAACTTTCACTGGGAATAGTTCAACAGAGTGTTGGCAATACGAACCAAACTCTCACAATGGTCGTATAGACACTGGATAGCTCGTAGGTTGACAGACAGATCGGAGCAGCATCTACAGAGATGCAGATGTTGTACTGGTCTGTTGTGGTGAAAAGGGAGCTGAGCTCTGAGGCAAAACTGTCAATTTACCGATCAATCTATGTTCCTACTCTCACCTATGGTCATGAGCTTTGGGAAATGACCGAAAGAATGAGATCACGGATGCAAGCGGCTGAAATGAGTTTTCCCTGTAGGATTGCTGGACTCACTCAGATAGGGTGAGGAGCTCAGACATCCGGGAGAGGCTCAGAGTAGAACCACTGCCCCTCCACATTGAAAGGACCCAGTTGAGGTGGTTTGGGCATCTGATTAGGATGCCTCCTGGACGCCTCCCACTTGAGGTGTTTTGGGCATGTCCCACTGGGAGGACACTCCAGGACACGCTGGAGAGATTACGTCTCCCAGCTGGTCTGGGGACGCCTTGGTATCCTCTCTGAAGAGCTGGAGCAGGTGACTGGGGAGATGGAAGTCTTGGATTCTCTGCTTGAACTGCTGCCTCTGCGACCCGGACTTCTGGAAAAGCGGTAGAAGATGGATGGATGGATAGGACAGAGGGGTTTCTCTTTTTATTTGACAGCCATTTAAAATGGTTTGTTGCCCTTGTGGAGCTCTTTTCATTCTGTCTCACTTGTGACTTGAATGCATTCTAGACATAGACGAGCGCCCTCACCTGCCGCCCCTACAAATGACTCCGAGTATTCACCAGAGAAGGAATACCAAGTCTGTGGGGGGTTGGGGGGTGATAAATTGGCTGATTTTTGAAATGTCACTTTTCATTGCTTGCAAAGGAAAAAATGACAACTTCTTCATACTCACTTGTAGACATTTTTTATTAATTATATGGGGGGGGGCTTATATTGTCTGGATTTGATTTTTTTTTGGGGGGGGGGGGTTACAACCCCCTACCCTACCCCCATAAATTGCGCCTGTGGTCCACTGTGTGTCCACTCTATTTCTATCTCCTAACTCCTCCTAATCTCTTCCAGGATCTCTTACGTGTGCACAGGTGGACCAATCTCCTGTCATGTCCCTTTGATCTGGTGAACAAATAAAAAAAGCTGTAGTCCCAAGATGCATATTTAGTATATTTATTACTCATTTTGGCCAAAAAGGGGAAATACATGTGATGCTCCATTCAGGCAGTGTCATGGGAAGATCTCAGAGAGATCGAAAACAAATAAGCAATGAATGCTGAGTTGGCAGTAAACGGAGCATTCTGTAAAAAGTGGAGCCTGTAAGTCTATGGGTCTGACCTTGGGAACCAGAATTTTAAAAAAAAAAACATGATATACTGTGTTTTGGGATAGAATATCAGGAACAAATTGTTTTAAGGAAATATAAAATAAGAAATCTTTCACACTTTCCTGACGGATTACGGACCCATCACAACCTCTCCACTCTGGCCATAAGTTACCATATTCATCTTAACAGTGTTTCACCTCCTCTGGGTTCTCACGAGGCAAGGTTGGCAACCACCAGCAATTACGCACAGCTCCTAGAATCACCAGAGCCTGTAAGTAAGAAAACATTATCATTAATCGGCCCTGCGATGGACTGGCGATCTGTCCAGGGTGTACCCTGCCTCTCACCCAAAGAGGCTGGGATAGGCTCCAGCCCCCCCGCGACCCGAAAAGGATTAAGCAGAAGAAGATGGATGGATGGATGCTCACAAAATCATAGTCAGATCTTACCGTGTCTCTCTTCTTCTCCCTGCAGGGTTGCCAGATTTTCGCCACTCAGTATATCTTATCATTCCACATTGTCAATAAATTCACTGAAAACTGCCTTCTGTGTCCTGGTTGTATTTGCTTCTGGGCCAATATATTTTGGAAAACCTGTCATTTGTCATTCTCTTGCAAACGAAGTCTGGTGCGCTCCGCTTGCAGTGTGAATCCAAACGGAGTATCCAGGGGACCAAAGGGTGGAAGTGCCCCTCAGCGTTTGTGTAACCATAGCAACACATAGTCTGAAAAGAGGAAGTGGCATTTACTGTAGCGCATTTTGGGTAGAAAATGACAATAAAGTCAACTGCGTTGTAGCATCATCTTGCTTTGGCTCATCAATAAAATTATTCTTCAGCTTAAAGACATTGCTTCACCCAGGAAAAGGCCAGTCAAGAACTGTTCTTTCATCCCTGGACCACAGCTGAATTCACATTCCTGTGTTAAACCACTCTCTGGAATTTCTCCTAATAGACTTTCTCCTGAACATTTTATTGGCCAATAAAACATGGACAAAGAACAGACCTTTGTGGAGTGCCCCATATGGTCACTACAAAATAGCCATAGCTCAACATTGCCCTCTACTGGCAACTCCGAGACATGCTGATTTAACCAGTGAGCGTCTTGGAATGGCTTGCATTCATATTACAACACTCAATTCTCAGATTATCCTCTTTTTCAGGGAACCATGGAAAAGTAAATGGACTCTGATGTTTGGTGTGGACAATCAATAATGGGTTTGAAATATATTAATCCTTGATTTTAAATATGTGCAGAATCAGAATCAGAAAAAGATTTATTGCCAAGTACATTAACAGATCACTGATAACATACGAGAGAATTTGACTTGACACAGTAAATGAACCTGCATTTCCGTGCCGCGGCGCATCTGAAACGCGCCTATCAGCAGGAGGGTACAGGTAGCATAAGGATAATACAATAGGAAGGAGCAAAAAAATCATTGATTCAGAATACTGGTTGCATAATCAATCAATATTGTGATTACAAGGAAAAAAAAGCTCTCAATGCACAGTGCATGTTAAAATGTTTAAATGAATGTTTATTCTTGCATGTTAATTTAACCCTTTGAGTGTGTATGGTGCAGAACTGTGACATGCCCCCTAGTGGTCAAGAGTGGTAAATTTTGTCAGTAAAATAGTTCAGATTTCCAAGGCTATAACTTGAAACTGGTAAGAGATAATGACTTACTGTCAATTAGAAAGATGTAAAATATGATCCAAAGTTTCAGATAGGAGTAAATTTATGCATCTAATTTGCACAATGTCGTGGCACCTCTTTAAATTCCATAACTCAGTCAAAACTGGACTTTGAACGTATTTACACACAAAAAAAATGGTTCAGTCTTTTGACACCATTTTTTTTGTACAGATGTACCTCATCATCTTATCTTCAAAGTATATGAACAAGAAATCAGTACATTAAAAAAAAAAACAGAAATTTCTCACTTACTTTTGACAAAGAGTGAGAAGGCAGGCGCAGTGCCGCCCTCGGCCACTAGGGGCACGCAAATTCTGACACTCAAAGGGTTAAAAGCACTAGTTATAAAGTTGCATGAATCACTGAAGTAGGTTAGATTTTATACATAAGTATATTGCTGAATCCTCAGTATTAAAATATATCATGCTGTGAGGACCGGTATCAGCCAATCATCACTCAGCATATGCTGGGCTCCAGCTCTTTCATTCCATTGGTTCCTTACAGACAAAAGCCTACTCATTGGACTAAAGTTCATAAGACCCACCCACGAAAGAAGACTATTGGCTGGGGCTCCTGCCAATTCCTGGAAGCCCGCGAAAGTTGTGTACAGATAAAGAGGAGAGACACCCTCTTTTCAGCCCTTTTTCTTCTATTTGCTTATTCTCTTCACTTCACAGCAGAGCACTACCGGAGAACGGCGAGATCACTTCACTGCCACAGAACAAAGGAGACTTCTCACACATGCTTTTTCTACAAACACTGCAAACCAGAGAACATGGAATATTGCGTTTGTGTAAACTTCTGTGTATTTTAATGTTTTTCTTTAAACATTTAGGAATTAATTCTTTTCTTTCCTGAGCTGAAATCCTAATTCGGAGTCAAACTCCCGTTCCTAGACGTTTATTTTTATACCTTTTTCCCTGTTAAACTTTATTTAAACTCACCGTTCCATACAGTGATCCCTCGCTACTTCACGTTTCACCTTTCGCGCCCTCAGTGCATCGCGGATTTTTCAAAAATATTCATCAAAAATTCAAAATTGAGAAAAAATGGCACGAAAGTTGCCCGGGCGCTAGCAGAAGGCAGGGAGACTACATTAGAACATGAGGTATCAACACGGAGAGCCCGCACAACTCAAAATCCACCTCTCTGACCACCGCTCCACTCCTCTCCGCCCACCTCTTCACCGCTCGGGAATCTCGCAAGCTGATTGGCCGAGACGTTTTACCCAGCTTCTCTCCCTGCCGAGCACCCATACCCAGCGAAGGAAGACCGCATTCATTGTTCTTTATCGCTCGTGTTGCTTAGTGGCACTTTTCGCTGTTCTCTTGTGCCTTTTTGTGCAAAATAGTGCTTGTGACGCCCTTGGGGGGGGGTGACGCTACTTCGCGGTTTTTCACTTTTCGCGGTCGGTTCTGGTCCCCATTAAACGCGATAAGTGAGGGATCACTGTATATATTTATTTATTTATTTAAGACCTTTGACTGACCATCATACTAGAAGCTAATTTCAACTCCGAAGTCAGAAAAATCTTTTAATTTTCCTATTGGATCAGATTCTGTAATTATTCTCGAATTCCCTTGGGAGAAGCCGCTGACCCATGGAGGCCACCACGCACCACTGAAGAAATCAACATGCCATGGAGAAGAAGAGACACCGCCGCCATCTTGGCTGGACCTCAGCCCAACTGTGATCAACACATCCAAAATCTCATCTTGTGACAAACTTTGAAAAGTGCCATACCTCGCCCGAATATCTGCTGGAAAGATATTCTGGTTTTGGTGCCATCTACAAACTAAAACTTCAAGAAGATTACAATGAAGGATCTCCACCAACGCCATGGGTCACATGAGCTGCATTCTTTACTCATCTGCTGAATAAAACGTCTGAGATTTGAGAATAATTTTGCATCTGATCAGATACAAAATTAAAGAGCAGTTAATATAACTCCTCTTTTCATTAAAACTCCGTTTTCTTTTTCTTAAGAGTAATCCAGAATTTTCCATATAATTAGTTTAATGTTCCCCATAAGTTTGCGTTCAGTCTTCCATAATCCATTAACTTCAAAATGATCTAAATTCAGCTTACATTTTCACCCTGGTTCTGCAAATGTTCACATTGTTACTCTATCATTTACAAGTTTAATTTAATGGTTAATGCAAATCATTTCAATGTCCTTTAATCATCATTTCATTTAATAAAGATGTGAAAATGAGAGAAGTTGTTGGGAATTTATTTCATTCTGAGCCTGGTTTCAAAGCCCCAGTATCAAATTCACTAATATTTTGAGACTGATTATTAATTAATTTATTGAGTGATTAAACAGGTATAAAGTGAAATCAGTGATTAAAGTGCTCACTAAAGAGGTGAGCTGGCACCCCGACGAATGTTCACTATCAACGTTTTCTGCATGTGGACCCGGAATAAATCTCAGGTCCCGATACATTAATACAAATTAAATAATCTTTATACCTGATCATAATTATAAATCACATATCGCTACAGCACAAATCCGAGAAATCCTTTTACTGATGAAAGCGGAAGAGATAAGTTTAAAAAATGTCATTTGTGGCGGATAAACAACTTGGCGCAAGGGAACGGATTTCCGTTTTTGTTCCTGGCCAATCAATAAGCCTGATTTTTCTCCTTCACCGTGATTTTTTCTTCCTGGTCAGTGGTGGTTTCGCTACAGTGCCCCAGACGAGCAGTTGTTATAACTGCATGACATTGTCCAGGCAGTTTAGTCCGCTGCAGTGTGAATGCAAACCAAACCAAATAAAGGTGTGAAAATTCTTGGCATTCCCCACCCAAGCGAACCGAGACCCCCAGACTATCCTGATCTGAATGCAGCCATAGACGGACATTCAGACGTCACCAAACGAACCAAACGAGCCGCGGGATCCACTGTTTGGTCCTTTGGTTCAGACCAAACAGTGGCCATGAATGTGCCCATTTAACCAATGTAATCTTGCTCATGTCGTTTTTTTCCCCCTTTTTTCAAAACTCCCTCTTTTTTGTGTGGATATGAGAGTTTTCATGTACTGCCCCTTTAAAATGTCTGCTGCGGCTAGGGTCACATAACTCCACAACCCAGAAGTAGAGCAGTTTTATTACACAGCGCTGCTTGGAAATGTCATCACCCGCAGCTCACGGGCTTCCACCTCAGCTGCGCGCACACCTGCTCCTCGTTAGTGCGCAGTTATTTATTCCATCCTGCCCTGAGCTGCAGCCTGGAGCCGTCTGTCTCCCTGTGTACTCAACTCTCAGCAGTATCCTATCCTCCAGGCCTGCTGACTCCTCATCACGGCACGTAAGCTGTTTATTATTACCTTACCTTCTCCTGTCAGCCTTCCCCTGTGCACAGGTGGATCTCCCGGCGGCGGACTCACTCCCCTTCGCCTCGCCGCTCCTCTGCCTCGCCGCTTCATCCCGGACGCACAGCAGGATGCTGTCTCCCAGGCTTGGGACCTTGCCAACGCCAGTCACCGCAGTACTACAAGGAAGCACAGAACTTGGTCACTCTCCTGTGTGGTTGCCCAGCTAATCTCTCTCACTCATAGGGTTGCCTGGCAGCACAGCGTGCTGCTCTGTCCTGACCTGCATCCTCCACCCTCATTACACACTTATCCCTCACACACGCATTCATACACATCACACTGTTGTTAAATAAAGCTTTCAAATCTGCCTGAGCCTGCTTGCGTGTTTCCTGGGCCGAACGATATATCAGTACGGCTCCAGCAAAGCGGCCCAGCGGACAGCGGGCTCGCACGCCATTTTTCCACCCTCGAGGCTCAGGTGGATATGATTGCTCACCAACAGCAGGTTATACTGAATCAATTAACCACAATTACTAACCAGTTAGACCGCCTGGACCCTCCGCGGGCTTTCCCTCCGGGTCCTCTCGGCGCTGCGGCTCCAGTTGCCTCCACAGCTGGCCAGCCTAGCCCGGGAGCGCCAACCCGTCTCACACCCATTCCAACCCCTGCTCGCTTCAACGGGAAACTCAGTGGAGCGAAGGGGTTTATCTTGCAGTGTGAGTCGGTGTTTCTGCACGTTCCCAGGGATTTTCTCTCAGACCACAGCTGAATCGGGTACATGGCTAATCTTCTCGAGGGGCGAGCGTTAGCTTGGGCTTACGCCGTAATGACGAAGCCCAGCTACGCAAACCTCTCGTATGACCAGTTCGTACGGGACTTTTTAGAAGTCTTTGATCATTCCCGTCTCGACAGCGTCCTCGCTGATCGGCTCCTTAGTCTCCAGCAGGGAGGCCGGTCAGCGGCGGAATACGCGGTCGACTTCCGGGTGGCAGCAGAGGAAGTGAGCTGGGGAGAGGCTTCTCTCTGCAGTATTTTCCTCCGTAGCCTCAATTCTGGTCTGAGGGATGAGCTAGCCGGTCGGGATCTCCCAGGGCGACTCTCTGAGTTGATCTCGCTCACGATTAGCCTGGACAACAGGCTACGTGAGCGGGCTGCGGAGCGGAAGTCTGTCAGCCGCTCGCGCGGAGCTTCCCTCCGCCCAGCTCAGTCTCGCCCCCTGGCGTTACCGGCTCCGGAGTCCGCCGATGAACCAGAGGCCATGGCTATCGGGAGCACTAGGCTCCCTCTAGCGGAGAGACAACGCCGGCGGGAACAGGGTCTCTGCATGTATTGCGGAGATGACCAGCATCCCGCGGAGCTGTGCCCGATTAAGCCAAACGGGGAGGTCCGCGAGTCACTGTAGGGGGCCTCACAGACTCTAACCGGCCAAATCCCCTATTGTCATGCACACTGCCCATACGTTTCTGCCACAACTCCACCGGGCATTCCACTCATGCACTGGTGGATTCTGGGGCAGAGCAGAGTTTTATCTCTAAGAGCCTGGCAACCCATTTGGGCATACCCTGACAACTGCTGCCTACCCCCCTGAACTTGGTGACGCTCTCTCGCTCTTCCCTAGGTACAGTTACACACCGCACTAAGCCAGTTCCCATCATCGTCTCCGGCAATCACCGGGAGGACCTGACCTTCTACGTCCTGCCCTCCTCGTCGGACCGTGTCATTCTGGGTTACCCCTGGCTGCGGCTGCATAATCCTGTCCTGGATTGGAGAACCGGCAGTGTCCTGTCCTGGAGCACCTTCTGCCTGGGCACCTGCCTCCAGTCGGCGGCTTGTGCTCCATCCTCTCCTCCGCCGGCTCCGGTCTCTGAGCCCCCGGACCTGACTCTAGTGCCGCAGGAGTTCCATGACTTGGGGGCAGCATTCAGCAAGTCCAGAGCCTTGTCCCTTCCTCTGCATCGACCAAACGACTGTGCGATTAACCTCCGCCCGGGGGCCCCCCTGCCGTCTGGCCGCCTATACAGTCTCTCTGCACCGGAATGTGAGGCGATAGACACCTATATTTAGGAGTCGCTCAGCGCTGGGATCATCTGCCCCTCCTCGTCCCCGCTTGGCGCGGGTTTCTTCTTCATGGGTAAGAAGGATGGGTCCCTACGCCCCTGTATCGACTTCAGAACACTAAATGACATCACTATAAAGGACCGCTACACACTGCCGCTCATGGATACTGCCTTCCACTCCCTCCAGGGGGTGACCTGGTTCACCAAGCTTGACCTCCGCAGCGCTTACCATCTCGTTAGGATCCGGGAGGGAGACGAATGGAAGACGGCCTTTAGGACACCCAGCGGCCACTTCGAATATCTCGTGATGCCATTCGGGCTCACCAACGCACCTGCCGTCTTCCAGCGTCTCATTAACGACGTTCTGCGGGACTTCCTGGGAGTATTCGTCTTTGTTTATCTCAATGACATACTCATCTTCTCCAAGTCATGGGAGGAGCACCAGGCCCATGTGAGGCGGGTCCTGCAACGTCTGCTGGAGAATCGCTTGTTCATAAAGGCCAAGAAGTGCGAATTCTACGCCCGGACTACCTCCTTCCTGGGGTTCGTTATCTCTCATAATCAGATCCTCCCCGACCCCGCTAAGGTTAAAGCGGTGGTCGAGTGGCCCACGCCTACCTCCAGGAGGCAGGTAGAGCAGTTCATTGGATTCGCAAACTTCTACTGGCGCTTTGTTCCCAATTACAGCGCCATCGTCTCCCCCCTGACCCGCCTCACGTCATCGAAGGTGCCCTTTCAGTGGTCTGAGGAAGCGGCCACCGCCTTCAAGACTCTCCAGGCGGAGTTCTTGTCCTCCCGGGTCCTGACCCAGGTTGATCCCGTGCTTCAGTGTCTGGTGGAGGTCGACGCGTCCGCCGGTGCTCTCCCAGTGCTCACCGGTGGATGGTGTCAAGCGGCCCTGCGCCTTCTTCTCCAGGAAGCTATCAGCAGCAGAGCGCAACTATGATGTCAGCGACAGGGAGCTCCTCGCCGTCAAGCTCGCACTACAGGAGTGGCGTCACTGGTTAGAGGGGGCAGCCCAGCCCTTTGTGGTCTGGACGGACCATAAAAATCTTGAGTACTTGAGGTCAGCGAGGCGCCTGAATGCCCGCCAGGCACGCTGGTCTCTATTTTTTGCTCGCTTCCATTTCACCATCACGTACCGTCCAGGCTCGAAGAATAGGTTGCCCAACGCCCTGTCCAGACAATTTGCCCCAGAGGGTCCAGAGAAGTCTGAACATACCATCCTGCCCGATTCGTGTGTCATGGGGGCGATTGCTTAGTCCATCAAGGACAAGATTCTGAAGGCTCAGGAGGCGGAGCCGGATCCTGGTGGGGGGCCGGAGAGGAGGCTGTATGTTCCTTCAGCGGTTCGAGGTGAAGTGATCCACTGGACCCATACCTCCAAACTCTCCTGTCACCCTGGCATCACCCGCCTGGTGAGTTTGCTGCAACGCTCGTTTTGGTGGCCGGGTCTCCAGAAGGACATGACAAACTATGTCCGGGCCTGTCCCCAGTGCGCTACCGGCAAGTCCCAGAACTCTCCACCTGCGGGTCTACTCCAGCCCCTGCCGGTCCCGGGCAGGCCCTGGTCACACATCGCCCTTGACTTCGTCACCGGACTCCCTGTCTCTAACACCTATGACACGGTTCTGACTATTGTGGACAGATTCTCCAAAGCCGCCCATTTTGTGCCTCTTCGGGGTCTCCCTTCGGCACGTGAGACGGCCGATCTTCTGGTCCAGCATGTCTTCAGGCTGTATGGGATCCCGCTGGATGTGGTCTCGGACCGGGGCCCGCAGTTTGTCTCCCAGGTTTGGAGGAGCTTTTGCAACGCCTTGGGGCCTACAGTCAGTCTCTCCTCTGGTTACCACCCCCAGTCTAACGGGCAGTGCGAGCGCACGAACCAGGAGTTGAAGGCCGCCCTGCGCTGCGTAACATCCTCTAGCCCTTCGTCCTGGAGCTCCTACCTGACCTGGGTGGAATATGCCCATAACTCGGCCCGGTCCTCTGCTACTGGGGTGTTGCCTTTTGAAGCGTCCTTGGGGTACGAGCCCCCTGTTTTTCCTGAGCAGGAGGGTGAGCTAGCTGTCCTTTCCATCCAGGCACACATCAGGCGCTGCCGGAGTGTGTGGACCAAAACCAAGAACGCGCTTTTACGCACAGCGGTGCGCAACAGCTCCACCGCCAATCACCACAGAAGGCCGGCTCCTGTCTACCAGGTGGGTCAGCGGGTTTGGCTTTCGTCCCAGGACATCAACCTGAAGGGTGAGAAGAAGAAATTGGCACCGAGGTTTCTCGGCCCCTTCGTAATTTCTAAAATCATCAACCCGGTGGCTGTGCATTTGGCCCTCCCCCCCTCCCTTCGTGTGTGTCCCACTTTCCACGTTTCCAAGATCAAGCCTGTCCTTTCCAATTCACTCTGCCCTCCTCCTAGGTCTCCTCCTGTGCCTAGGATGATCGACGGTGACCCGGCGTGGGGTGTTACTGCCATCCTGGACTCCCGGCGTCGGGGTCGTGGGCTGCAATATCTGGTGGATTGGGAAGGTTATGGTCCGGAGTGGAGATCCTGGGTGCTCTCTTCGTGGGTGTTGGATCGAGACCTCATTGCGGAGTTTCACCGGACACACCCAGGTAAGCCAGGAGGCGCTGGTAGGGGGGGGGGGTACTGTCATCACCCGCAGCTCACGGGCTTCCACCTCAGCTGCGCGCACACCTGCTCCTCGTTAGTGTGCAGCTATTTATTCCATCTTGCCCTGAGCTGCAGCCTGGAGCCGTCTGTCTCCCTGCATACTCAACTCACAGCAGCATCCTTTCCTCCAGGCCTGCTGACTACTCTTCAAGACACGTAAGCTGTCTGTTATTGCCTTACCTTCTCCTGTCAGCCTTCCCCTGAGCACAGGCGGATCTCTCGGGGGCGGACTCACTCCCCCTCATCTCGCTGCTCCTCTATCTTGCCGCATCATCCTGGACGCACAGCAGGACACTGTCTCCCAGGCTTGGGACCTTGCCAACGCCAGCCACCACGTCACTACAAGTAAGCACAGAACTCTGTCACTCTCCTGTGTGGTTGCCCAGCTAATCCCTGCTCTCCTCTTGTTTATAGGGTTGCCTGGCCGCACGGTGTGCTGCTCTGTCCCGACCTGCATCCTCCACCCACATCACACTCTCATCTCTCACACACGCATTCATACACGAAACATTATTGTTGAATGAAGCTTTCAAATCTGCCTGAGCCTGCGTGCGTGTTTCCTGGGCCGAACAATATGTCACTCTTAGTCAGTTACCCATTACAGCTGACTAGCTTTTAGCCTCCCAGCTCAGTTGAGCAGCACTCTGGTTCACTGAGCCACAGTCAGTGATGTAGCTCACGTCAGTCCGCTCTATTTCCCAATAATGTTGCCGTGATTCCACAACAAATTGCTAGCACTGCACACTGGACGATTGCCACAACCCAAGGCAAGCTACCAAACCAGGGGATCTCAAAGGGCAGTGTGGCTCTGTGGGACTCCGCTCTGCTTCCACAGCAAGCTGAAAGCTGGAGCAACTACGCTGCCCGTGAAAGCAGAGCAGATCCATGGAGGACGGTGGGGTTGCTGGGCATGAGAGACAGCAGCATCTGGTCCCGGGACATTTTGATTGTAGGGAGCCGGAGGCTTTGTGGTGATTCCATGGCCGATCGCCTGTATCTTGGGCTTGTGGCTTGCACGGCCTGCTAAAGGTAGCTTATTAGCCCCTGAGTTATTAGGCCACAAGCTAACACTGTCAATAGGACACTCACTGTAAGCGTGGCTTATATTGTTATTTTCTTCAGCTCTTAGTCACCCTAATAGCCATCCCTGTTATCAACTGGTTTGATGGTGTGCCTCGTGTCACTGTGGCCCATCTCTCTGTGGTTTCATCGTGATTGTGGGGTGGATCACACGTCCCCCAGATTGACAGGGAGTTCCTGGGCCATAAAAGCAACTGGTGTGCTGTAGCAGTTGATCCACCGCGGAATTACGATGAAAACACCCGGAGATGGGCCGGAGTGAACCAGGTGGTAACAGGGATGGCTATTAGGGTGACTAAGATCTGAAGAATAATAGAGCAGTGGGTGGATCTCAAGGACGGCAGTAGGTTGTTTATTGTTTTTGTTTTTTTTCAAAACTTGACATATACGATTTACCCGGGAGAGTCAAAAATGTTTGGGGGAGTTTCTCTGAGAGAAAATGAGATAAAGGAAGTACAGCCGTGGACAAAATTGTTGGTACCCCTCTGTTAATGAAAGAAAAACCCACAATGGTCACAGAAATAACTTGAATCTGACAAAAGTGGTAATAAATAAAAATTCTATGAAAATTAACCAATGAAAATCAGACAATGCTTTTGAATTGTGGTTCAACAGAATTATTTTAAAAAATAAACTCATGAAGCAGGCCTGGATAAAAATCATGGTACCCCTAGAAAAGATTGAAAATAATGTGACCATAGGGACATGTTCAACCAAGATCTGTCCTCTAATTAACATCACAGGTGTCTACAAACTTGTAATCAGTCAGTCGGCCTGTTTAAAAGGTGACAAGTAGTTGCTGTGCTGTTTGGTGACATGGTGTGTACCATACTAAACATGGACCAGAGGAAGCAAAGGAGAGAGTTGTCTCAGGAGATTAGAAAGAAATTATAGACAAGCATGTTAAAGGTAAAGGCTATAAGACCATCTCCAAGCAGCTTGATGTTCCTGTGACTACAGTTGCACACATTATTCAGAAATTTAAGATCCACGGGACTGTAGCCAACCTCCCTGGACATGGCTGCAGGAGGAGAAGGATAATACAAATGGTAACAAAAGAGCCCAGAACAACCTCTAAACACATTCATGGTGAACTCCAAGGTCAAAGTACATCAGTGTCAGATCGCACCATCCGTCGCTGTCTGAGCCAAAGTGGACTTCATGGGAGACGACCAAGGAGGACACCACTGTTGAAAACAAATCATAAAAAAGCCAGACTGGAATTTGCCAAACTGCATGTTGACAAGCCACAAAGCTTCTGGGAGAATGTCCTATGGACAGACAAGACAAAACTGGAACTTTTTGGCAAGGAACAGCAGCACTGTGTTCACAGAGCAAAAATGAAGCAAAACACTGTCCCTACTGTGAAACATGGAGGAGGTTCTGTTATGTTCTGGGGCTGCTTTGCTGCATCTGGCACAGGGTGTCTTGAATCTGTGCAGGGTACAATGAAATCTCAAGACTATCAAGGTATTCTAGATAGAAATGTGCTGCCCAAAGTCAGACAGCTTGGTCTCAGTTGCAGATCATGGGTCTTGCAACAGGATAATGTCCCAAAACAGACAGCTTAACCCTTAGATGCATGACCAACCAATTCCTACACTCTTCCATGAGTATGGTCAAAATGACCCCAATTAGAATGAATGTGTTTTATGCTGTAAACTTCAGAAATTTCTTTCATTTTGGTTAAAGATGATTATTTTTATTATATTTTGGGTGATTATTATTATTATTATTATTATTATGATTATTATTATTATTTTAAATTATATTTTGGTCAACCAAAGAATTATTTCATGTTTGACTTGTTCATTTATTACTTTTTATTAACATTTTATCACAGAAAGGTAAAAAAGGTAAACAATCAGAAAGGAAAAAAAGGTAAAGTCAAAGTCAAAGTGCCGTTATTGTCATTCCATTGCTAATAAACAATGCAACGAAACTGAGATAGTGCTCCCTAAAAACAAACTATCACACTCACAGTTCACTCATGCATTTAACATTCTTATAATTACAACAATAAATAATGCTTGAAACAATATTACCTGAAAGTTGAATACAAAATGTACACAGCAATAATGAAAACATACTGAGCGATAAATAGGTGAAGGTGTGAGGGTTTGTGAGCTCACTGTGAGCAGCTGTTACACAGTATCCTTTTCTGGCTGTGAGCACTACACACAGGGTCATTGCATTTCCAACAACAATTGCTGACTTTCCGGTCTTGTTTTCTTGTGCACATAAGATGAGGTAAGATAAGATAAGCCTTTATTAGTCCCACAATGGGGAAATTTCAGGATTGCAACAGCACAGGGATAGCAACACTCAGAGCAGCAATCAAGAAGGCAAGAAAAAACAAGAGCAGTGAATATACATATGTACATATAAATATATAAATATATATATATTGGGCGGTGCGGTGGGGCAGTGGTTAACACTGCGCCAGCACAGCAACTCACCCTTGGCCATGGGATCCCTGGTTCGATCCCAGCCCCTGACCAACAGTGATCTGTGTGGAGTTTGCATGTTCTCCCCGTATCTGCGTGGGTTTACTCCGGGATTTCTCCGGTTTCCTCCCACAGGCCAAAAACATGCAGGTTAGGTTAATTGGAGACTCTAAAGTGGCCCTAGGTGTGAATGTGTGTGTGAATGGTTAAGGGATAGCGCCGTACCGTGGCTGCTTCATCCATCCAGGTGGATGCCCTCAATTTCCCCTCCGGGGATCAATAAAGTATACAAAATAAAAAAAAAAAATAAAAAAAATATAAACACACAGTGCGGAGCATTGTAGCTAGATGGAATAAATATATAAATATAAAAACACACACAGTGCGGAGCATTGTAGCTAGATGGAATGAACAGCATAACCGTCTACTTAGTTATCCTACATGGTATGATTATGTACCCATACATATTGTCACCCTCCGTAGCAACCAGTATTGTCCTAGTTGTATACCAGAGGCAACCATTGTGTAAGTCTATTGCGTCTTTTGCATTCAATACTATTAGGTTGTCACGTTTTTTTGCTATCTCTGCGAGCAGCCCTGCTTAGGTTATACAGTCTGACAGCCGTAGGTAGGAAGGACCTGCGAAACCTCTCGGTTGCGCACCTAGGATGATGTAGTCTGCTGTTAAATGAGCTCCTCAGTGAGTTCAGTATGTCCTGCATAGGGTGGGACTTGGACTCCAGCAGAGATGACAGTTTAGCCACCATCCTTCTCTCTCCCATCTCCTCCACTGGGTCAAGGCGTTGCCCCAGGACAGAGCTAGCTTTCTTGATCAGTTTGTTCAGTCTCTTCCTATCGGCTGCTGTAACGCCACTGCCCCAGCAGACCACTCCAAAAGTGATGGCTGATGCCACCACTGTTTTGTAGAATGTCTTCAGCAGTGCCCCTTGTACACCAAAAGACCTGAGTCTCCTCAGTAGGAACAGCCTGCGCTGTCCCTTCTTGTAGAGTGAAGACATTCATCAACACAAGGCAGTGGAATTTAGCCTCATTCTACCCAGATTAAAAATTATAAACTTGTTGACCAATATACAGTATTGTGTGACCAGTCTAGTTTATTGTTCAGATGAACACCCAGGTACTTGTAGGATGTCACCATCTCGATGTCTGTTCCCTGTATGTTTACTGGTGCTGTGAGGGGTTGTCCTTGCCTGCGGCAGTCCACCACCAGCTCCTTAGTTTTCCTCGCGTTGATCTGGAGGCAGTTCCGATGGCACCAGTCCACGAAGTCCTGGATAAGTCCTCTGTACTCATCTTCATCTCCGTTGGAGATGAGGCCAATGATCGCAGAGTCGTCAGAGAACTTCTGTAGATGGCAGTGTGTTGTGTTGTGTGAGAAGTCTGCAGTATAAAGGGTGAACAGGAAGGGAGCCAAAACTGTTCCCTGGGGGCCCCCTATGCTACCGATGATGGTGTCGGACACACAGTCCCGGGTTCTCACAAACTGTGGCCAGTTAGTGAGGTAGTCCAGGATCCACGATGACAGGTGCTGGTCCACCCCTGTGCACAGCAGCTTGTCCTTCAGGATCATCGGTTGGATGGTGTTGAAAGGGCTGCACGGTGGCGCAGTGGTTAGCACTGCGGCAGCACAGTTTACCCTTGGCCGGGGGATTGTGGGGATCGTGGGATCGTGGGTTCGATCCCAGCCCCCGACCAACAGTGATCTGTGTGGAGTTTGCATGTTCTCCCCGTGTTGCGTGGGTTTACTCCGGGATTTCTCCGGTTTCCTCCCACATGCCAAAAACATGCATGTTAGGTTAATTGGCTGTTCTAAATTGTCCCTAGATATTTGTTTCCTATAGGCCCTTAGAATAGAGGGTTAGTATTAATGAAAGCGCTTTGAGTGGTCTTTGTGACTAGAAAAGCGCTATATAAGTGCAGGTTAGTTAGTTAGTTAGAAAGCATTGGAGAAGTCAAATGAACATGATCCTCACCGCATTCCCGGGCTTCTCCAGGTGGGACAGAGAACAGTGAAGGAGGAAGATCACCGCATCCTCCACCCCAATGCCATGCTGGTAGGCGAACTGGAGTGGATCCATCGCTGGTCCCTCCAGGGGGCAGAGGTGAGCAAGGAGCAGTCTCTCCAGGGTCTTCATCATGTGGGACATCAGGGCCATTGGTCTGTAGCTCTTCAGATCTTTGGGGTGGGAAGTCTTTGGTACAGGTACCACACAAGATGTTTTCCACAACTGTGGTACCCTCCCCAGCTTCAGGCTCAGGTTGAAGATGACCTCCAGAATCCCACACAGCTGGTCTGCACAGGACTTGAGGAGCTTTGCGCTGATGCCGTCTGGTCCCGACGCCTTCCTCGCCTTGATCTTCCTCAGCTCCGTCCTCACCTGGGTCTTATAGTGAGGGTCATGTTGGGGGGCTGTGTGTTGGGAGTGGG
Organism: Pholidichthys leucotaenia; assembly: GCA_020510985.1. Taxonomy (NCBI): domain Eukaryota; kingdom Metazoa; phylum Chordata; class Actinopteri; order Cichliformes; family Pholidichthyidae; genus Pholidichthys; species Pholidichthys leucotaenia. The sequence goes on from CM035849.1 coordinate 283,070,271, forward strand.
GGGGTGTTGGTGGAGTGGGGTGTGGGCAGCAGGACTCAATGTCTTCAGAGGCAGTAGTGGTTGTTGTGCAGTCGAGGGGGAGGGTGGTTGGTCAAACCTATTAAAAAACAGGTTCAGATTGTTCACCCACTCCCTGCCCCCCGTGGCCTGGGGGGAGGTATTCTGGAGCCCAGAGATGGTTTTAAGGTTTCTCCAGACCCCACCGATGTCACTCTGTTGCAGCTTGTCCTCCATCTTCTTCCTGAAGCTGTCCTTGCCTTCTCTGATCTTCCTCCTCAGCTCCCTCTGTATGGACTTCAGCATCTCCCTGTTCCCCGACCTGAAGATCCTCTTCTTCTCTCTCAGAAGTGTTTTTATCTCAGGGTTAATCAAGGGTTTGTTGTTTGAGCAACACCGTATGGTCTTGGTGGGTACGGTGTTGTCCACACAGAAGCTGATGTAGTCCGTGATGGTGTGAGTGAGGCCATCGATGTCCTCACCATGTGGATCGCAGAGCTGCTCCCAGGAAGTGGTTTCAAAACAGTCCTTTAGAGCGTCCATTGCCTCCTCAGACCATAACTTCACTGTGCCCATGACCGGAGGTTGTCTGTGCACTAGGGGTTTGTACACCAACCGGAGATGAACCAAGTTGTGATCCGATCTCCCGAGTGGGGGGAGTGGTGATAAGGTGTACGCCTCCTTAGTGTTTGCGTAGAATAAATCCAGTGTTTTATTGTCTCTAGTGTGGCATGTGACATACTGGGTGAATGTGGGTAGAATTGGAGACAGTGAAACATGGTTGAAGTCGCCTGAGATGAGGAGAAGGGCATCTGGGTGTTCTGTCAGCAGCCTGCCAGTTACTGAGTGGATGACGTCACACGCTGTCCCAGCATTCGCCGTCGGATTTGCATAAATAACAATGCAGATCACGTGTGAGTATTTCCTCGGGAGATATGTAGGCCGCATGCTAACAGCTAGCAACTCCATGTCTTTGTTGCAGTGTTGTTGTTTAACCGTGGTATGTCCCGGTCTGCACCAGTTGTTATTAACATACTTCATCACTCCCCCTCCTCTTGCCTTCCCACTGTCTGGTGTTTGGTCTGCCCGTATTGCGTGGAAACCCTCCAGTTCAATGTTAGCATCTGCTGCTAGTTCTGTTAGCCACGTCTCCATGAATAGCATAAGGCAGCACTCCCGGTATATGCTCTCGTAGTGGGAGATAGCCACTAGCTCATCTGTTTTTCCTAGTATCGATCGTACATTCCCCATAACAACGGATGGGAGGGTGAGTCTGTACCTTATATTCCTCGCCCGCCGTCTTGCCCCAGCTCGACAACCACACCGTTTCCATCTTATCTCTCTCGGTATGTCGAGTTTTTTTTGTTAGCATCGTGGGCTGGTTAAGTGCTAACAGCTGGTCCCTATTGTACTGCCTCCTGCACGAAACAGTGGCTCTGTCCGCTGGCTCAGGAGACATTTGGGCGATCTACGTGTTTGGATGGAATAAAGGTGACGCTGGATCAGAAAGATTGGCAAGAGAGCCAGATAGTAAATAGAAATAGGCAGAAATTGATCCGCTGTTGCAAAAGGCAGCCTACTCGTGTGGCGCCGGAAGTGAATAATCTTACACCTCTTCTTCTTCTGTTGGCCCTGTGTGTTTCCCTCGTGTGGCTGGATTGCAGCTTTTATCACTCCACACCTTTCCATTGCTGCAGTGATGTAGGTTGGTAGGCGTGGGTAACCTTCCAGTCGAATTCTCATATAAGGCATCACAAGCTCATGTGAGAGCTCTGCAAGAAAGCGCCGCCGGGCGTTTGTGATACCTGCACAGAATTCAGGGTGCTTGAAAAAGGAGTAGGCATTCAGGGTGGCAACATCAATCACATTGTACCACAGCACCATGGGCCACCTCTGCGTTTGGTGTTTACAGGTGTAGGTGCCAACCATCTGGTCCACAATATCTACACCTCCTTTCGTCTGGTTGTAGAAGTGGATCACTTCTGTTTTGTTTTGTTTTTTTTCTGGGTGTTTTCATCCACCATTTTGCTGTGGTGCATTGTGCTGAGGAGCAGAACAGCCTTCCCCTTTTTTCCAACATAGCTGACCATGGTCATGCTGCCATTGAACCCAAATTCAGTGCTGAAGAGCTCCCTGGTCTTGGAAGCCTTCATCACAGGAGGGATATCTGGCTTGTTTTGTCGCAATATTCCCACAATAGTCAGACCCTTCTCCAGGAGATGCTCTGCAAGAAGCACACTGGTGAAAAAGTTGTCTGTGGTGATGTTGCGACCTGTGTGTCTGAGTCCACTGCACAACTGACTAACAATGTTAAGACCCAGATTCTTACTGGCTCCGTCCCCTGGTTGTCTCTCAGTGTACACAATCCCATCAATTGCGTAGGGTTTTTTTGCATCACAAGCCCAGAAGATCTTTATGCCGTACTTCACGGGCTTGCTCTTCATATATTGCATAAACTTGGTCCTCCCTCTGAATGGCACAAGTTGTTCGTCCACTGTGATACAATCACTGGGGATGAATCTCTGCCTGCAGTTGACCAGGAACAGGTCCCATACGTAGCGGAAGGGTGCCAAGTGGTCGGTCTGTTTCCAGTCCGGTGGCTCTGGTCCTCTTGTCATCAAAGCGCAAGAATCGGCAAATATCTTCAAATCGTCCAACTGACATAGTGGCCTTGTACATGGGGTTATACAGAGGACTCCCAAAGAGCTCACGGATTGATACATCCCAGTTCTTCTCACTTCCTGCAAGAATGGTCAATCCAATGAAGGCCATGAGTTCATCTTTGCTGACCTTTTTCCACTCATTTCCTCTACCTGCAGCTACTCTTCATCCCTCCATATCTGTGCATCTCAGCACCTCTTCTTTTATATTATCAGTGATAAACAGCCTCCATGCATCTTTTGGTGAGATGGTGGTAAGCCCAGGTGCTGGTCCTGGCCGGCTTCTCACAATATTGTGCTTTGATGTTCTGCCCTGGCTGAGAGGCAACTCTGCCCAGTAAGAGCCCTTGTGGCTCATTCTCTTGGACACGATAGGCCCATCCATTTCCTCTTCCTCTTTGGAGGCCTCATCAGAAGACTCTTCTGTGTCTGACTGATATTTTCATGGGGGGGGGGGGGTGATTTCTCAGTGGCCTGACAACTCCAGGTGGACAATAGTTTGGGTCCTCTATTGGGTCCTCTTCATCTGAAATGTCAGATGCTGAGTCATCAGTCATCGTAATCTCTCCCATCTTAATACCTATTGTCCTCATCTGTTTACCCTCTCTGTTTACCCTAGGCATCCAGTCTGTGATGTTAATTGCAGTGTCTACAGTGTTACTTATAACCGTGGTGAAATTCCAAGGGGATAACTTTGAGAAATGCTTGGGGTCATTTTTGACCCCACATATGGAATAGTGTGGTACTGATACAAAAAATGCAATTACTTAAAAAAATAACAATTAGATACGAATCCAAATGGCCTCATGTCAAAGACAACCTATTTGAGGAATACATGGAAGATTAAATGATAAAAAATTAAAATTACAAAGATATTGCAAAAAAAACAACAACTGCAGGGGTCATTGTTACCCCACTTGTGCATCTAAGGGTTAAAAACACCCAAGAATGGCTAAGAGCGAAACATTGGACTATTCTAAAGTGACCTTCTATGAGCCCTGATCTAAATCCTATTGAACATCTGTGGAAGGAGCTGAAACATGCCGTCTGGAGAAGGCACCCTTTAAACCTGAGACAACTGGAGCAGTTTGCTCATGAGGAGTGGGCCAAAATACCTGCTGAGAGGTGCAGAAGTCTCATTGACAGTTACAGAAATTCAAATTCACAATTCAAAAGCATTGTCTGATTTCCATTGGTTAGTTTTCATAGAATTTTTATTTATTACCACTTTTGTCATATTCAAGTTATTTCTGTGACCATTGTGGGTTTTTCTTTCATTAACAGAGGGGTACCAACAATTTTGTCCACGTGTGTATGCTTTTTTCAAATAGTTGGCTTTTTGGAAAATTTTGGGCTAATTCCATGACCACTTGACACATTTGAGATAGTTAAAACCTACAAATACACCATTTTTCAATTAATGAGCCCTTTAAGAGGTCAGTACTTTTGAGTTCTCATTACTGTTTCCCCCACCAGTGAAATGAAATATCCGCCCATGATGGTGTGGAATACTGAACAAACACAGATAAACAATGCTCCGAGTGTAATGAATAGATGAAAGTTAACCAAGTCTATGAAAATAAGTCTATGAAAATTAACCAATGAAAATCAGACAATGCTTTTGAATTGTGGTTCAACAGAATTATTTTAAAAAACAAACTCGTGAAACAGGCCTGGACAAAAATGATGGTACCCTTAACTTAATATTTTGTTGCACAACCTTTTGAGGCAATCACTGCAATCAAACAATTTATGTAACTGTCAATGAGACTTCTACACTTCTCAGCAGGTATTTTGGCCCACTCCTCATGAGCAAACTGCTCCAGTTGTTTCAGGTTTGAAGGGTGCCTTCTCCAGACAGCATGTTTCAGCTCCTTCCACAGATGTTCAATAGGATTTAGATCAGGGCTCATAGAAGGCCACTTTAGAATAGTCCAATGTTTCGCTCTTAGCCATTCTTGGGTGTTTAGCTGTGTGTTTTGGGTCATTATCCTGTTGCAAGACCCATGACCTGCGACTGAGACCAAGCTGTCTGACACTGGGCAGCACATTTCTCTCTAGAATACCTTGATAGTCTTGAAATTTCATTGTACCCTGCACTGATTCAAGACACCCTGTGCCAGATGCAGCAAAGCAGCCCCAGAACATAACAGAACCTCCTCCATGTTTCACAGTAGGGACAATGTTCTTTTCTTGGTATGCTTCATTTCTGTGTCTGTGAACATAGCACTGATGTGCCTTGCCAAAAAGTTCCAGTTTTGTCTCGTCTGTCCATAAGACATTCTCCCAGAGGCTTTGTGGCTTGTCAGCATGCAGTTTGGCAAATTCCAGTCTGGCTTTTTTATGATTTGTTTTCAACAGTGGTGTCCTCCTTGGTCATCTCCCATGAAGTCCACTTTGGCTCAAACAACAACAGATGGGGCGATCTGACACTGATGTACCTTGACCTTGGAGTTCACCATGAATGTGTTTAGAGGTTGTTCTGGGCTCTTTTGTTACCATTCATATTATCTGTGTCTTCCGTTTTTCATCAAGTTTCCTCCTGCAGCCACGTCCAGGGAGGTTGGCTACAGTCCCGTGGATCTTAAATTTCTGAATAATGTGTGCAACTGTAGTCACAGGAACATCAAGCTGCTTGGAGATGGTCTTATAGCCTTTACCTTTAACATGCTTGTCTATAATTTCTTTCTAATCTCCTGAGACAACTCTCTCCTTTGCTTCCTCTGGTCCATGTTTAGTGTGGTACAAACTATGGCACCAAACAGCACAGTGACTACTTGTCACCCTTTAAATAGGCCGACTGATTGATTACAAGCTTGTAGACACCTGTGATGTTAATTAGAGGACACATCTTGGTTGAGCATGTCCCTATGGTCACATTATTTTCAATCTTTTCTAGGGGTACCATCATTTTTGTCCAGGCCTGTTTCATGAGTTTGTTTTTTAAAATAATTCTGTTGAACCACAATTCAAAAGCATTGTCTGATTTTCACTGGTTAATTTTCATAGAATTTTTATTTATTACCACTTTTGTCAGATTCAAGTTATTTCTGTGACCATTGTGGGCTTTTCCTTTCATTAACCTCTTGCACTCCGTTGTACCGCGGGCGGGCAAGTCTCTGCGTCCTAGAGCGCACGAGGGCGCATGAGAGCGCGTTTTCAATGTTTTTTATTTTCAGTGCGTCCAAGCATGCATTGAAAATAAAAGCTGCAGACACAGCCGCGAACAGATTAGTTCATCTGATTGACCTCTCATTCGACTAATAAGAGCCTTGAATTGGGTTTCTGAAACCTTGAAGAACCAATGACTGAAAACCTAGCAAGCAGGACCTGCCTACCAACGGCTGCGAATACGAGTCGATTTTTTTTTTTTTCTTCGGTTCCGGTTCCGCCGGACCGGCGGCGCCACACGAGTCGGCTGCCTGTTGCAACAGCCTTTTTTTTATCTTCCTTCTTCTTTCTACACCTTTCACTCTGTATATATATCACGGACGCACGGATCGCCCCGGGGATCTCCCGGGTCGGCGGACGGAGCCACGGTTTGCAGCGGGAGACGTTACAGCGGGGAGGAGCTGGTGCTAGCTAGCACTTGGCCGCCGCCCGGTGCTAATGGGAAACTCGACATACCGGGAGCTGTAGTGAAAAGGACGCGGGTGCCGGGCTGGAGTTTAGGCGGCGTGAAAGAAATATAAGACAGAATAATAAAGAGCGATAGCAAGAACCAAGCAGACCGCCCGTAAAATCTACTGGAGGAAGAAGCCCCCCAGGAGACAGCTAGCCACCAGGGCTGCTCGGAGAGGCGCTCTGGCCACCGGCAGAGTGAAGAGGCCTCGCCGTCACAGGCCCGTGGCTCTGAGAGAGATCCGTCGCTACCAGAAATCCACGGAGCTGCTCATCCGTAAGCTGCCCGTCCAGCGCCTGGTGAGGGAGATCGCTCAGGACTTCAAGACCGTCCTGCGTTTCCTGAGCTTCGCCGTCATGGCTCTGCAGGAGACCAGCGAGGCCCACCTGGTGGGTCTCTTCTTCGCTAAGGGGGTCACCATCATGCCCAAAGACTTCCAGCTGGCCCGCTGCATCCGCGGAGAGAGAGCTTAGACTTTCTGCTGCACATTCACCAACCACAATGCTCCGCACTGTGTGTCTATATATATACATTTATAGTAATATGGACATATGTTTACTAGATGTTGTTTTTTCTTGCCTTCTGATTGTTGCTCTGAGTGTTGCTATCCCTATGCTGTTGCAATCCTGGAATTTCCCCATTGTGGGACTAATAAAGGCTTATCTTATCTTATCTTATCTTATTGAAGCAGAGAAGTTTGACAGCTGACGTGCGTCTCCCTGCATAAAATCTCTTTTGCCTAAGCCGCTGGGTGACTGACATTGAGACCTGTGCGGAACAGTAGCATCAGTCAGTCTTGTTTGGAAAAATGGTTTGCCAAAACCGCAAGCGTGGAAGCGGAGATGTTTGGACCGGGTCGGGTGACCAGAAGCACGAGTCCGTTACAACCGGACCAGCTTCATGTTCGTCTGACAATGAGGAACTTACTGCTGTTGTGGACAGGTAAGTGTTATAAGCTAAATTATTCTTTCTCGATGAAAATAGTAATAAAAATCACTTTTGACCGATCGGTAATTCCAACGGTGCGTCATGGCCACAAGTTTTTTGGTGTGCAGAGTTCCTCTGTAGCGGGGTGGGGTGGGGGTGTTATCCTCTGCATTGCAGATAGATATTTTAGCATAATTTTTATTGCACTGTAGGCTATTTTGTCTTGTAAAAAAGGCCACACATTTTTTACGTGGCATGTTTTTTTGTGTGTGTGTGTGTGTGGGGGTTGTTTGTTATCCATCCATCCATCCATCCATCTTCTACCGCTTTTCCGGAGGTCCGGGTTGCGGAGGCAGCAGTTCAAGCAGAGAAGCCCAGACTTCCCTCTCCCCAGCCACCTGCTCCAGCTCTCCAGAGAGGATACCAAGGCGTTCCCAGACCAGCTGGGAGACATAGTCTGTCCACCGAGTCCTGGGTCTGCCCCGGGGTCTCCTCCCAGTGGGTTGTTTGTTACCCTCTAGAAATGTAATAATGTTTTAGTATAATTTTTATTGCACTTGAGGCTATTTTTTCTTGTAAAAAAAAACACAAAAAAACAGGAACTGTGCTGTGTATGTGAACTCTGGAAAAATAGGAGAATAGTGAAAAATAAAAACTGAACTTTGTAAATGACTTTATTTTCACATAATAGACAAACTTCAGATGAAGACTCTGGTGAGGAGTGGGTGCCAGACGAGCACTCTGCCAACAAGTGCAGAAGAAGGGAGCTGCAGGCGAGCTCATCAGAAGAGGAAACCCCTACCCCAAAAAGAGGGACACCACTGGGGAGAGGAAGAGGAAGGAGAGGGAGAGGAAGAGGAAGAGGAAGAGGAGGTAGCAGGAGAGGAAGAGGAGGCGAGAGTGGTGATGGCAGCCCTCAGCCTGGGACATCGGCCGGCCCTTCATCAGCTGAGGAGAGGTGGCATGATTCCGACACCCCTGACATGATTCCACCACAGCCCATTTTTCGTCCCAAAAATCCACCTGGACCTCAGCTAATTACAATAGCTTCATACACCCCCGTTCAGTTGTTTGAGTTATTTTTCACTCCATCTGTGCTAGACCACATTGTTGAGAACACCAGCCTACATGGCTCTGCACACTACAACACACCCACCAGCCCCTGGATTGACCTCACACGCTCCGACCTGCTCTCATTTTTTGGCCTGATTATTTACATGGGTATAGTCAAGTGCAAATCCTTCAGTGATTACTGGTGAGGGAGACACCTGTACAGCCTTCCTTTCCCCAAGAGTGTAATGGCCAGGACAAAGTTTCTCCTGATCAGCTGGGCCCTTCACCTCAGCAGCCCAGCAGCAGAAGAGGCCAATGAGCAGAAGAGAGGCACAGATATGCATGACCGCCTCAGCAAAATCAAGCCTCTCTATGACGAGATGAGAGAAGCATGCAGGAGAAACTGAGGGGTACCAGCAATTTTGTCCACGTCTGTATGTCAGAACCTTGGAGATAATGACACTGATTATTGTATTGTATTACTGTATTATAGTGAATCTGAATTTTTAAAAATTAGAATAATCTGATTTTTTTTTTCTCTCAAGCTTTCACTTTTCCTGTAAATGAGATTTTATTCTTGTAAAGTTGGACTTTTTTCATGTGAATTTGAAATCTGATAAAATGGTTACTTGTTATCTTTAATTTTGTTATTTTACTTGTTTCCTGTACATTCTTTGAAATTTAGACTTTCTACAAAATTGAGACTTTGTTGTTGTGAATTTGTTATTTTTTTCTTGAATTTGTGACTTTCTGTCATAAATCCACACAGTTTCTTGCAATTTTTCAACTTTCCGGCAACAGTTTTTCTTTAAGTATTTTGTTCTTGTGAATTTGCTATATTTCTCATTTCAAATTTTCTCATAATTTTCTACCTTTTTCTATTAAACCAAGGAGCTTTGGTTCTTGTCAAAATACAACATAAGAATTATTCTTCGTGTGGTTTCACTTTTATTTTTTGCACTTAAATAATATGATATATAGAGATATATAAGTTTTTAAAATTTGGAATACTTTTGATGTGAATATGAGACCTCAAAAACTGTCCACTTTTTCTCATGTGTCAGCTCTTTTTTTCTTGTGATTTTGTGACTGTTTCCTATAACTTATAGTAAATTAGAGACTTTTTTAGCAAAATTTTGAGCCTTCATGAAAACTTGAGACTTCTTTGCTCATGAATTAGCTTTTCAACCCTTGGATTTGTTGCATTTCTCTTGGAATTCTGTGACTTGTTCCTCAAAATGTTCCCTTTTTTGTCATTAATTTAAGTCTTTACTTATTTTAATGAATTTACTGTATTATAAATTTTGTCCATCCATCCATCCATCTTCTACTACTTCTCCCGAGGTCTGGGTTGCGGAGGTAGCAGTTTAAGCTCAGATGCCCATACCACCTCAACTGGCTCCCTTCAATGTGGAGGAGCAGCGGTTCTACTCTGACCCTCTCCCGGATGACTGAGGTCCTCACCCTATCTCTGAGGGTGAGTCCAGCAATCCTACGAAGAGAGTTCATTTCAGCTGCTTGTATCCGCGATCTCGTTCTTTCGGTCATTACCCAAAGCTCATGACCATAGGTGAGAGTAGGAACATAGATTGACTGATAAATCGACAGCTTTGCCTTAGAGCTCAGCTCCTTCTTCACCACAACAGACTGGTACAATGTCTACATCACTGCAGATGCTGCTCTGATCCGTCTGTCAATCTCTCGTTCCATTCTCCCCTCACTCGTGAATAAGACTCCAAGATACTTAAACTCCTCCACTTGGGGCAGGAGCTTGTACCCAACCCGGAGAGGGCAATCCACCTTTTTCCGGCTGAGGGCCATGGACTCGGACTTGGAGGTGTTGATTCTCATCCCAGCCGCTTCACACTCAGCGGCAAACTGTCCCAGTAAGACCTGTAGGTCATTGCTGGATGAAGCCAGCAGGACGACATCATCTGCACACAGAAATGAGATCCTGTGGTCACCAAGCATGACACCCTCCATTCCCTGGCTGTGCCGCAAAATCCTGTCCATAAAAATTATGACCAGGATCGATGACAAAGGACAGCCCTGGCGGAGTCCAACTCTCACTGGGAATGAATCCGACCGAGTGTTGGCAATACGAACCAAACTCTCACAACGGTCGTACAGAGACCAAATAGCTCGTAACAACAAGCCCGATACCCCATACTCCCGAGGCACCGCCCCACAAAAAAACCACGAGGGACATTGTCGAATGCCTTCTCCAAGTCCACAAAACACATGTAAACTGGTTGGGCCAACTCCCACGAACCCTCGAGGATTATCAAGAGAGTAAAGAGCTGGTCCGATGTGCCACAGCCAGGACAAAAACCACATTGCTCCTCCTGAATCCGAGGTTCGACCAACGGCCAGACTCTTTTCTCCAGTACCTTGGCATAGACCTTCCCAGGGAGGCTGAGGAATGTGATCCCTCTAAAGTTGGAGCACACCCTCCGGTCCCCTTTTTTGAAGAGAGGAACCACCACCCCGGTTTGCCATGCCAAAGGCACTGCCCCCAACATCCACGCAATGTTGTAGAGGCGTGTCAACCATGACAGCCCTACACCATCCAGGGCCTTGAGGTACTCAGGGTGAATCCCGTCCACCCCCAGGGCCCGGCCACCAAAGAGATTTTTAACCACCTTGGCGACCTCAGCCCCTGTGATGGGCGAGTCATCCCCCTCGTCCACAAGCCCTGCTTCCTCTGTGGAAGGCGTATCAGTGGGATTGAGGAGCTCCTCAAAGTATTCCTTCCACTGCCCGACGATATCTCCGGTCGAGGTCAGCAGCGCCCCATCCGCACCATACACAGTGTGGACGGGGAGCTGTTTCCCCCTCCTGAGCCGCCGGACAGTTTGCCAGAATCTCTTTGAGGCCAACCGAAAGTCTTGCTCCATGGCCTCACCGAACTCCTCCCATACCCGAGTTTGTGCTTCAGCAACCACTCAAGCTGCACTCCGCTTGGCCTGCCGGTACACCTCAGTGGCTTTGGGAGTCCCACAAGCCAACCAAGCTTAATAGAACTCCTTCTTCAGCTTAATGGCCCCCCTCACCACCAGTGCCCAACACTTGGTTCGGGGATTGCCACCACGAGATACACTGACGCCCTTACGGCTGCACCTCTGGGCAGTTGCTTCAACGATGGAGGTGGAGAACATGGCCCATTCAGACTCCATGTCTCCCGACTCCCTCGGAATGTGGTTGAAGTTCTTCTGGAGGTGGGAGTTGAAGATTTACCGGACAGGAGCCTTAGCCAGACGTTCCCAGCACACCCTCACTGTACGTTTGGGTCTACCAGGTCTGAATGGCTTCCTCCCCTGCCATCAGATCCAACTCACCACCAGGTGGTGATCAATTGACAGCTCTGCACTTCTCTTTACCCGGGTGTCCAAGACATACGGTCGCAGGTCTGATGGCAGAATAACAAAATCGATCATCGACCTGCGACCTAGGGTGTCCTGGTGCCAGGTGCACATATGGACACCCTTATGCTTGAACATGGTGTCCGTTATGGACAAACTGTAGTTAGCACAGAAGTCCAATAACTGAACACCCCTCGGGTTCAGTTTAGGCAGGCTGTTCCTCCCAATCACCCCCTCCAGGTTTCACTGTCATTGCCCACGTGCGCATTGATGTCCCCCAGAAGGACAATGGAGTCTCCAAGAGGAGCACCCTCCAGCACCCTAGTCACAGACTCCAAAAAGGGTGGAGTCTCTGAACCATCATTTGGTGCATAGGCACAAATGATGGCCAGGACCCATTTCCCAACCCAAAGGCGCAGGGAAACAACCCTTTCATCCACCGGGGAAAACTCCAATATAGAGGCAGCAAGGTGGGGGGTTACAATAATACACACCCCTGCTCGTCGCCTCTTGCCCGGGGCAACTCCAGAGTAGGACAAGCTCCAGCCCCTCTCCAGGAGACTGGTTCTGGAACCGGAGATGTGTGTTGAGGTGAGGCCAACTATATCTAGCCAGTATCTCTCAACCTCATACACCAGTTCAGGCTCCTTCCCCACCGGAGAGGTGACATTCCAAGTCCCAAAAGCCAGTTTAGGAAGTCTGGGATCAGACCACCAAGGTCTCCGCCTTTGACCACCACCTGATCCACACAGCACTGGACCCCATGGTCCCTCCTGCAGGTGGTGAGCCCACTGGAGGGCGGACCCATGTGACTCCTTCGGGCTGAGCCTGGCTGGGTCCCATGGATGGAAACCTGGCCACCAGACACTAGCCATCGAGCCCCTCCCCCAGGCCTGGCTCCAAGGTGGGGCCACGGTAGCCCCATACCGGGCAGAGTAAACTGGATCCTTGTTCTAACATTCATCATGAATCTATTGGATCCTTCTTAATCTAAATTAATTTTAGACTAAAGTATAAAAAAAAATTATACTAAAAAAGTATAAATTTTGTGTTTGACTTTTTCCTGTAAGTTTGTCTTACAAATTCCAGTTTTACTTGTAACTTTGCATCTTTTTGTCATAAATTTATTACTTCTTTATAAGAAATTTGCTGTCTTTTTCTCCATGTAAATTTATTATTTTATATTATTATTTATTGGTTTTATACTTACCCTCTGTGGCTGCAAAACCAACTTTCCTTTCCACATTCTATTTATGCTGAGCACCAAGCTGGAAGGACGAAAGTATCATTTTTATGGTCTTTGGTATGACCCAGCTGGGTTTGAAACCACAACCTCCTGGCTATGGAGTGGATGTTCCCAGGGGTGGTCCCAGCTTGTATGACACCCTAGACAGACTGCACCCCCCCCCCCCCAAACACAAACACATTTTTTTTTTTACATTTTTGGTACTTTTTATTTCTCTCTTAAATGTCCAAATGTTAAATTTTCTGAACAATTAGTGAGGTTTTTCTTGCAACTTTTTTCCTGGCAAGTTTATTATTTTTTAACTTATGCCATGTTTCACCTTTTTTTCCTCATATTTTCATGAATTTCTTGTCTATCTACATTTCCACCTATCCTCTCACTGATAGGTGCATCTCAATAAATTAGAATATCATCAAAAAGTTGATGTCAGTAATTCAATGAAAAAAATAAAGCTCCTATATTTTATAGATTCATTACACAGAGTGATATATTTCAAATATTTATTTTTTTTCATTTTGATGGTTATGGCTTACAGCTCATGAAAACCCCAAATGCAATTTCTCCCCCCCCACAAAAAAATAGAATATTACATAAAATTATTTTTTTTATTTATTTTTTTTAATTCAAAGTCAGCGCAGTCATCTACCGGGAAATTTTAGAGCACTTCATGCTTCCCTCTACTGACAAACTTTATGGAGATGCTGATTTCATTTTCCAGCAGGACTTGGCACTTGCCCACACTGTCAAAAATATCAAAACCTGGTTTAATGACCATGATATCACTGTGATTGATTGGCCAGCAAACTCTCCTGACCTAAAGCCCATAGAGAACCTATGGAGTATTGTCAAGAGAAAGATGAGAGACACCAGACCCAATGCAGATGAGCTGAAGGTCACTATCAAAGCAACCTGGGCCTTCATAACACCTCAGCAGTACCACAGGCTGATCCCCTCCATGACACGTGTCATTGATGCAGTAATTCATGCAAAAGGAGCTCCAACCAAGTATTGAGTGTGTACATGAACATACTTTTCAGTCAGCCAGTATTTCTATTAAAAATCCATTTTTTTAAAATTAATTATACGTAATCTTCTAATTTTTTGAGAATTAGAATTTGGGGTTTTCATGAGCTATGAGCCATAACCATCAACATTAAAAGAGACACTTGAAATATATCACCCTATGTGTAATGTATCTATATACTACAGTTGGGAAAATAAGTACAGTATTAAACACTTCAACATTTTTCTCATTAAACATATTTCTGATGGAGCCATTGACCTGAGATTTTCACCAGATATCAGTAACAACCTAAGTAATCCATACATACAAAGAAATTAAGTCAACTGTGTTCACAAAACAAGCTGTTATATTTAATAAGGTGAAATGACACCGGGAATAAGTATTGGACACATGAAGAAAAAAAGAAGTGCAAAACGGCATAAAGAAATCAACTGAAATCCATCAGAATTTAGGAAACCATCCCATTCCCCCATCAGTGCAAATTATTTTCAGCTGGTTAAGTCCTGACTGATAGCCTTAAAAAGGTCTGTGAATACCAGATTGTCACAAAGAACTTATGATGGGTAGAAGCAAAGAGCTCTCTCTAGACCTTTGCAACCTTATTGTTGCAAAACATAATGATGGCATTGGTTACAGGCATATTTCTAAACTGCTGAATGTTCCAGTGAGCACTGTTGGAGCTATTGTTCAGAAGTGGAAAGAACATCATTTTACCATAAACCGGCCAGAATCAGGAGCTCCTCACAAGATTTTTGACAGAGTGAAAAGAATAAGAGTTATCCAAAAGCCAAAAACCACTCACCAGATATCAATTACAACCCAAGTAATCCATACGTTAAAGAAATCAAGGCAACGGTGTTCACAAAACAAGTTATATTTAATAAAGTGGACAGACACAGGGAATAAGTATTGAACACACTTGATGAAATTCATTTAATATTTGGTAGAAAAGCCTTTATTGGTAATACCAGCTTTCAGATGCCTCCTGTATGGAGAAACTAGGCACAGACATTGTTCAAGAGTGATTTTAGCCCATTCTTCTACACAAACTGTCTTCAAATCTTGAAGGTTCCGTGGGTGTTTTCCAGAGGCGGACTTACCATTAGGCAAAGGTAGGCAGTTGCCTTAGGCCCTGACCTGCTAGGTGCCCCGATCTACTAGAAGCCCATATTTTTTTTTTAAAGTGTTTAGCATATTTAACGTGATGTTCGACAAAATATAGAAACACAGGTATGTATAGAAACGCCAAATCAAGTCACGGCCAAAACACCCCCCCCCCACCCCGCTTTTCAGACTGTTGGACTGTTCCATGTATCTCAGCACTGTATAATATGAGAGTTGCGACCAGTGTTGCCAACTTGGCGACTTTCTCACTAAATATGGTGACTTTTCAAACCCTCTTAGTGACTTTTTGTCCAAAGCAGCTAGCGACAAATCTAGTGATTTTTCCTGGTTGTGATGGAGTGGCCTCGTCACTGACTGCAGGCACACACTCATATGGAGGGCTATAGGCACACTCAGCTGCACATGATTATGTCCTGTGGGTGATTTGCCAGCTTAAGCGACGTGCAAACACACACATAAATGCACACACGCACACACCTGCCATACATTTTCTCATTTACTTCTGTTTGTAAATTATCTTGAAAGTATCTGTTTATCTTTTTTTTTCCTTTACCTGTTTTGTGGCACAGCCAGGGGTGCACGCTTGGTTGTTCTGCTGCACTGGGAAACAGATACTTGTATTTTCATATCATGTAGATTTAGTGTTTGTTCCATGGCAAGTCTGCCCAGCTAGCTCCATTCATGATTCAGACGTCTAACGAGCTGAACAGATGGAATCAATTGACCAGATTAAAGAGGGTTTTTTCACACACCTTTTTGGTCAGGTGACAAGGGGGGGGGGGGTCATGAATTTTCACAAGTATTTCTTTGGTGAATGAACTGACTTTGTGTGGGGAAAACTTGTTGTTGTATTTAAATATTCATGCGTAAAATATATATATTAGGAGATGGTGTATTGTAAACTGTTTTATAGAAATATTTATTGAAGTATGTTTTTTTTTTCTATGAATGATAGTGGGAGGGGCTTGGTCTTTAAAATGGGGCTGTTGTGGGCTGAATGTCAGTCAGAATTTTGTTACAGAGGGGGTAACATGTATTCTGCAGTCGGAGGTTTGTTGCAGGGAAGGCAACACGTATTCCGTTTTCTGTAAGTAACTGAGTGGCCTGCTTTCTCCCATTTTGAGGAAGGAGTTAAGCGAGGACTCCATTTTAAAGGGACAGTCTGGCATAGAGACTGAGTTTTTTCTCCAGTTGTCTCCACTGTTTGTTTTCTCCTCACATGTATGTAATTTGCACTTGGGAGGCCGGCAAAATAAAAAGGCTCATCACCATCTGTACGACTTTGCCATCATTTTTTGGGATTTGAAGAAGTTGGCAAAGAACCCCGTGACACTGGTGTTATCAGAGACTTTTCTGGTGTTCTGGAGACTCTGACGTGCAGGGCTCGGCGGGTTGTAGTTTCCTTAGACGGCATCTAAAATAAAACCTATCTGTAATGTGAGACTATGAAACTACAACTCC
Organism: Pholidichthys leucotaenia; assembly: GCA_020510985.1. Lineage (NCBI taxonomy): Eukaryota > Metazoa > Chordata > Actinopteri > Cichliformes > Pholidichthyidae > Pholidichthys > Pholidichthys leucotaenia. The sequence goes on from CM035849.1 coordinate 283,086,748, forward strand.
CAGAAGCATTATCTGCACACAACGTGTGCTCATTGATCCATTGTCACCTGGACCCCAATAAAGGGCAGACGGGCTGCTTCGTGGGTTGGTCTCCTGTCCTGCCCCAGTTCACATCGCAACCCAGTGGGAAGAAATGCTGTGTCCGAGTGGTGAGTTGCCCCCAACATCAGCTTCTACCTCTGTGGTTAAACATGAGCATTTTTAGAGCAAGAACCTTGTATTTAATGTCTACAGTTGTGTAAATGTAAGTTTTCTTACCACACAGAGAAAAAGTGACTGATTTGTTGCTGTAAAGAACAAATGAAGCTTCTTTTAAAGTGAACTTTCAATTACCCGTGTTTTCCATTTTATTTTATCTTATTCATGTACATGCTGTTGTGATAGGCAGCTTTCCATGGAAGTAAATCCTCTAAATATGCATTTTAAATTGACTGGTCCAGAAGTGTCAACCATATGGCCTGTGGGCCAAGAACGGCCCACCAGAGGGTCCAAAATTTTCTCTGTGAATTTACAGCTTTATTTCTGGTAAATTTCTGACTTTCTACTGATTAGAATAGTTTATGTAAATTTGAGACATTTTTTCTCTGTAAGATGAGACTTTTTTTCTCATCCTTTTTCTTTTTCTTCTTTTTTCTGATGAGAACAAGGGACCGTTGATTTCAAGGGCCAAGGGGTAGGCAAAGGGGAAAGGGTAGAAATTAGAATTTGGACAGATCCCAAATCTATCTGTACTTCACTCACACATTGCAAATATTTTTCTCAACTGTTTTACATTATTTACTGCTGTTAATAAGTACTTAGACAGTGTTCCTCTTTCTATTTTTATGTATGTATAAGAGTCATTACATTTAAAAATCCATCCATCCATCCATCCATCTTCTACCGCTTTTCCGGAGGTCCGGATTGCAGAGGCAGCAGTTCAAGCAGAGAAGCCCAGACTTCCCTCTCTCCAGCCACCTGCTCCAGCTCTTCAGAGAGGATACCAAGGCGTTCCCAGACCAGCTGGGAGACATAGTCTCTCCGCCGAGTCCTGGGTCTGCCCCGGGGTCTCCTCCCAGTGGGACGTGCCCGAAACACCTCAAGTGGGAGGCGTCCAGGAGGCATCCTAATCAGATGCCCATACCACCTCAACTGACTCCTTTCAATGTGGAGGAGCAGCGGTTCTACTCTCAGCCTCTCCCGGATGACTGAGCTCCTCATCCCATCTCTGAGGGTGAGTCCAGCAATCCTACGGAGAAAGCTCATTTCAGCCGCTTGTATCCGCGATCTTGTTCTTTCGGTCATTACCCAACGCTCATGACCATAGGTGAGAGTAGGAACGTGGATTGACTGGTAAATCGACAGCTTTGCCTTAGAACTAAGCTCCCTCTTCACCACAACAGACCGGTACAACGTCCGCATCACGGCAGATGCTGCTCCAATCCGTCTGTCAATCTCTTGCTCCATTTTCCCCTCACTCATGAACAAGACCCCAAGATACTTAAACTCCTCCACTTGGGGCAGGAGCCTATCCCCAACCCAGAGAGGACAATCCGCCTTTTTCCGGCTGAGGACCATTGACTCGGACTTGGAGGTGCTGATTCTCATTCCAGCCACTTCACACTCAGCGGCAAACTGTCCCAGCAAGAGCTGTAGGTCATTGCTGGATGAAGCCAACAGGACAACATCATCTGCAAACAACAGAGATGAGATCCTGTGGTCACCAAGCATGACACCCTCCATTCCCTGGCTGCACCTAGAAATCCTGTCCATAAAAATTATGAACAGGATCGGTGACAAAGGGCAGCCCTGGCGGAGTCCAACTCTCACTGGGAATGACTCCGACCGAGTGTTGGCAATACGAACCAAACTCTCACAAAGGTCGTACAGGGACCGAAGAGCTCGTAACAACAAGCCCAATACCCCATACTCCCGAAGCACCAGAATCTCTTCGAGGCCGACCGAAAGTCTTGTTCCATGGCCTCACCGAACTCCTCCCATATCCGGGTTTTTGCTTCAGCAACCACCCAATCTGCACTCGCTTGACCTGCCGGTACACCTCAGCTGCTTCGGGACTCCCACAAGCCAACCAAGCTTGATAGGACTCCTTCTTCAGCTTAATGGCCCCCCTCACCACTGGTGTCCACCACTTGGTTCGGGGGTTGCCACCACGAGATGCACCAACCACCTTGCGGCCGCAGCTCTGGACCGCCGCTTCAACAACAGAGGTGGAGAACATGAACCATTCAGACTCCATGTCTCCACACTCCCTCGGAATGTCGTTGAAGTTCTTCCAGAGGTGGGAGTTAAAGACCTCCCGGACAGGGGCCTTCCCAGCACACCCTCACTGTACGTTTGGGTCTACCAGGTCTGAATGGTTTCCTCCCCTGCCATTGGATCCAACTCACCACCAGGTGGTGATCAGTTGACAGCTCTGCATCTCTCTTCACCCGGGTGTCCAAGACATACGGTCGCAGGTCTGATGACACGGTAACAAAATCGATCATCGACCTGCGACCTAGGGTGTCCTGGTGCCAGGTGCACATATGGACACCCTTATGTTTGAACATGGTGTTCATTATGGATAAACTGTGGTTAGCACAGAAGTCCAATAACTGAACACCACTCGGGTTCAGATCGGGCAGGCCATTCCTCCCAGTCACCCCCCTCCAGGTTTCACTGTCGGTGCCCACGTGCGCATTGAAGTCCCCCAGTAGGACAATGGAGTCTCCACGAGGAGCACCCTCCAGCACCCCAGTCACAGATTCCAAAAAGGGTGGGTACTCTGAAACATCATTTGGTGCATAGGCACAAATGATGGTCAGGATCCGTTTCCCAACCCGAAGGCGCAGGGAAGCAACCCTTTCATCCACCGGGGGAAACTCCAATATAGAGGCAGCAAGGTGGGGGGATACAAGAATACCCACCCCTGCTCATCGCCTTTCGCCCGGGGCAACTCCAGAAAAGGCCAAGCTCCAGCCCCTCTCCAGGAGACTGGTTCCGGAACCGGAGCTGTGTGTTGAGGTGAGGCCAACTATATCTAGCCGGTATCTCTCAACCTTGTACACCAGCAAAGGCTCCTTCCCCACCAGAGAGGTGACATTCCACGTACCAAAAGCCAGTTTAGAAAGCTTGGGATCAGTCCGTCAAGGTCTCCGCCTTTGACCGCCACCTAATCCACATGTTGTACATTTAATTCACCTACATTTTAGCATGTGGTAATCAAATTCGATCATATTAAACATAATTTTCCAACTACAAAATTGTGGCTAGTAACTTTAGAAACTCACTAGCCACAGCGGCTGCTGACGTGAAAGCATTATTGCTCTGCAGTTACTATCCTCAGCAAGCAACGGGTGCTACTGTGAGCTTCTCTCCATCCCAAAGCACTCACAGCAGCCTCGTGCAGTAATTAGCTGCAGTCAGAGAGGAGGCCCATGACACTCACGTCCAGACTGCAAATTAATTGTGCGTGCACAATCCCCTGCCAATTGATGGAAATGTTTCTTCACTTAGTGTCACACTGTGGAAATGCGAAAATGACGAGGCAGAGTTTATCTCACGAGTCAGTTTTATTCACATCTTCCAACATCAGCAAAACAGAAAGAGGCAAAACACAGAAGCATTCGTCCTTTATATACCAGGACTCTCCCAGCTCACAGTCACATTGCATTTCAACCACAAATAACAATGCATCTACCCTTTGATCCTATAACATCCTTTTCATAGTCTTCGGCACACCCGGAAATCCCCCAAGGCCGTCTCTTGCATACCAAAGGCTAAACTTTCACATCCTCCTGTTATCTCCAAGGAGACTCAGTTCTTTGTTCTAATCTGAGATGTGAGGCCTAAAGTGATACATATGTGTCCCACATGACCCCCCCACCAAACATCTAAGATGGAACAACAGAATGATAAAAATAACAAAAACAACAGAATGATAAAATCATTACACATCAACCCACGTGCTGCTTGGGCCTCAGCCTCCTCCCGTATCTGCTGTAAGCGGGCTTCACCACTTCTGTGGCGCCATCATGCTGGGGGGGCTGCTGTCTGGGGGTGAAAACTGTTTGTCAGTCCCTGTGGGTGTTCTGGGGAATTTCCCCGAGGGGGTCTGCCGCGCCGAGGAGCCCTGGCCAACAGCACATCCTCGTCCGCCACAACAAAGGCGGGTTTGAGCCTGTTTATGCCAATCTTTTCCTTCCTGCCCCCCAAATCTAGCAAAAAATGTTTGTCCCCTGTTTCCAGCACTCTAAATGGTCCATCATAAGGTGGCCACAGCGGTGGGCGATGAGCATCGTGTCTGACAAAAACAAACTCCGCGTTTTTCAAAGTCTTAGGTACAAAAACCCGTGGAAAACTGTGGTGAACGGGGCCAGGCAGCGTGCCCGATTCCGTGCCACGCTGCAACAGCTGAGACGGGGAGCTATCTGGCGCAGGATTATCTGGGAGAAACTCCCCAGGCAGCCGAAGTGACTGCGCAAAAACTAGCTCAGCCGGGGAGGCTTCTAAGTCCTCTTTAGGTGCAGAACGCAACCCCAATAAAACCCATGGTAGCTTGTCTACACAATTTGCATCCGTCAGTGACGCAGTGAGAGCCGCTTTCAATGACCTATGAAAACGCTCGCATAACCCATTAGCCTGTGGATTGTACGCGGTTGTGCGGTGAATTGTGACACCCAGCCTGCGAGCCATTGTTGACCAAAGTTCGGAAACAAATTGAGGGCCTCTGTCAGACGTAATGTCCGACGGGACTCCAAAACGCGCCACCCACGCAGTTAAAAACGCGCGCGCCACCTCCTCGGCTGTGGTTAACGCCAGTGGAACCACTTCCAGCCAGCGCGTGGTGCCGTCCACCATTGTCAGAAGGTGTGTGCACCCCTGTGATGGCGGGAGGGGGCCTACGAGTTCCACATGAACATGATCGAACCTCTTAGTCGGGATGTGAAACGGCTCCAAGGGAGCTCTCATGTGTCTGTGTACCTTGGCTTGTTGACACGCCATGCAGGCTGCTGCCCACTCCTTAACTTGTTTGCGCAGGCTCGGCCATACAACTTTCTCTCCCACCATTTTGACCGACGCGCATACTCCTGGGTGAGCCAGAGAATGAATCGAGTCAAAAACGCGGCGGCGCCACGCGGCCGGTACCACAGGACGCGGTCGCCCAGTGGAGACGTCGCAGATTAGGGGGGGGGGGGGCATACCGTCTTGCAGCACCCTGTTCTCCAGCCTTAACCCTGTTGGTCCAGACTGGAGCGCGCGCACATCCGCGTCGCTAGGCTGATCCACGGCCATGGCTGCATAATCTATCCCTACGCGGACTGGGGCCACCACGGCGCGCGAGAGGCAGTCTGCCACTACATTAAGTTTACCCGCCACATGCTGAATATCGGTAGTAAACTCTGAGATCGCGGCCAGCTGTCTCTGCTGCCGGCCTGACCACGGTTCTGAAATCTTGGCCATCGCGAAAGTCAGCGGCTTGTGGTCCTTCCAGCCAGAACTGGAAGTGGCGAATGGCCAAATGGAGTGCTAACAACTCCCTGTCAAACGCGCTGTATTTTTGTTCACTATCGCACAAAGTCCTGCTGAAAAAGGCGAGCGGCTGCCAAGCCCCAGCTACATGCTGCTCCACGACCGCCCCTATAGCCACATCTGACGCGTCAGTAGTGAGCGCTATGCGGGCCGTTGGGTCCAGATGCGCCAACAACGCAGCATTGGCCAGGGCTGCCTTGACTTCCGAGAACGCTTGCTCTCGCTCCGGGGACCATTCGATCTTATTCGCGGGTTTCTGTTTTTTGAGCGCGGCGTACAATGGTTGCATGAGCTGCGCTGCGCGGGGGAGGAAACGATTATAAAAATTCACCATTCCCAAAAACTCCTGTAACGCCCTGACCGTTTGTGGCTGGGGAAGATTTGTTACCGCGCGCTCTTTGTCAGGCAGCGGAACCGCCCCTTATGGAGAGACACGATGCCCCAAAAAATCAATCTGCGCCACCCCGAACTGACACTTCGCTGGGTTGATTATTAAACCGTGCTCTCCCAACCTCTGGAAAACTGCCGTGAGGTGGTTTTCGTGTTCGTCTTCGGACGCGCTGGCTACTAAGATGTCGTCCAGGTTGACGAATACGAAAGGGAGATCGCGCAACACCGCGTCCATCATGCGTTGGAATGTCTGCGCAGCGCCTTTAAGCCCAAATGGCATGCGCAAAAACTCGAAGAGACCAAACGGAGTTATTACCGCTGTTTTGGGTATGTCCTCAGCGCGCACTGGGACTTGGTGGTAACCGCGGACCAAGTCTATCTTAGAAAAATTGCGCGCCCCCGCCAAATGAAAGGAAAAATCTTGGATATGGGGGATTGGGTAGCAGTCGTGCGCTGTGGCATTGTTCAACCTGCGGAAATCTCTGCAAGGTCGCCACGAGCCGTCAGCTTTCGGGACCATGTGAAGCGGGGAAGCCCATGGGCTGTTAGAACGCCTGATGATGCCCAACCTTTCCAGGTTGGTGAACTCCTCGCGCGCTATGGTCAGTTTAGCTGCATCCAAGCGCCGAGCTTTTGCAAAAACGGGCGGGCCGGTGGTAGTAATAAAATGTTCCACCCCGTGTTTAGCGACGGCTGCTGAAAATGGGGGGACCGTGAGTGCTGGGAACTGAGTGAGCAGTGTGTGGAACTTACCGCTTGCAGCTGTGATGTTGGCTTGTGCTGTTGGCGGGGCCACTCGGGCTGTACAGGGAATAGAATCGAAAGAAAGTGCATTAACCAGGCGCCTGTTAGCGAGATCAGCCAACAAACCATGTGAGCACAGAAAATCAGCCCCCAACATATTGAAATTCACTGCTGCTATGACAAAAGTCCACTCGAATGTACGGCCGTGTAAAGACAGAAGCAGAGTCCTCTCACCAAAGGTCTTAATCTCCGAGCCGTTCGCTGCTGCCACCCCGGGACCTCTGGAAACTGCCAGCCGGTCAGTGGAGGAAGGTGTGATGAAACTCAACTGGGAGCCTGTGTCCACGAGGAAATGCCTCCCCGAGCGTGCATCCTTCAAGTAGAGCAGCTTGTTCTCCTCCCCGAGGGTCGCAGCTGCTACCGACCCCCGGTCTTGGCGCTTCCCGAGCGCTTGAATTGGCACGGTGGTATACATTTGCGTGCCTTCTCTGCAAAGCGGCGATGGTAGAAACAGAGGGTGTCTCCTCCGCGATCCTTGGCCCCCGCCGCCCCCGTCGTCGGTGATTCTGCTACCGCCGTCTCTGGCCCCCTGCCACCTCTGGCTGCCGCGCCGAACTCCACCGCTGCTGCGGTGGCCGCACGCTGTTTGCTGGCGTTGAGAATCCGATGCGCCTCCTGGGCCAGCGCGCGGAAGTCCCGCTGGGCCAACAACGGCGAACTGGCCAGGGCCGCTCTCGTGGCCGACGGTAGGGTCCTGAGGAAAATGTGGGTGAAGATGAAGTTGTCGTCGCCCAAGCCCCTCAACCTCAGCATGTTCTCAATCAGGTCAATGGGCGTGCCATCTCCCAAGTCGTTCAGAGCCAGGAGTCTCTCCGCTCTCTCCTCGACTGAGAGAGTGAAGCGCTGGATGAGCGCAGCCTTCAACACGCCGTATTTGTCTTTAGCCGGTGGCTGCTCCAATAGGCTCTCCACATGCCGAGCTGTGCGGTTGTTGAGCTTTGAAATCACAAGGTAGAACTTCGTGTCATCTACCGTTATCCCCCAGAGGGCGAACTGTGCTTCGACCAAGTGGAACCAGGAGCGCGGGTTGTCCTGCCAAAAGTCCGGTAGCTGGACCGTAGCGGCATACGCTTGGCTGGGGGCTCCCGATGAGTCTGGCCCCGGGGAATTCTCTACGTGTTGCATGCTACGTCTTAGGGTCACCAGTGTGGAAATGCGAAAATGACGAGGCAGAGTTTATCTCACAAGTCAGGTTTATTCACATCTTCCAACATCAGCAAAACAGAAAGAGGCAAAACACAGAAGCATTCGTCCTTTATATACCAGGACTCTCCCAGCTCACAGTCACATTGCATTTCAATCACAAGTAACAATGCATCTACCCTTTGATCCTATAACATCCTTTTCATAGTCTTCGGCACACCCGGAAATCCCCCAAGGCCGTTTCTTGCATACCAAAGGCTAAACTTTCACATCCTCCTGTTATCTCCAAGGAGACTCAGTTCTTTGTTCTAATCTGAGATGTGAGGCCTAAAGTGATACATATGTGTCCCACAACACTAATAAATCACTGCATTTGATTAACAGCCTCAGTCACATACTCACTTCGTCCACTGTATGTGTGTGTGTGCATTTGTTTCTGTGACATAAGCTAAACGTCTAGCAGCTAGCTCATCATGTCGCAGTCTAAACTGTATGCTCAAAATACAGAAAAGCAAGGCAGGCAAGTTTATTTGTAATGTACAAGACAACTGAAAGTGCTTTACGTAAAAACATTAAAGCATTACAGCAGGTTGCAAAAGGAACACAAGAATTTTAAAGCAAACTAAAAACTAAATTAAAGGGAAACAAAAACAAGCTAAAATAGAATATGACAGAAATAAGATTTACAGTGCATCGTATGAGATTAACAATTGTTCTGCTGAAAGGCCACGGTAAATACAGTTTTTAACCTGAATTAAAAGCAGCTGAGTTTCAGCAGCCCTGATGCTCTCTGGGAGTTTGTTCCATATGTGAGGGCATAAAAAATAAAGGAGTGGGAATCAAACCCTGATTTCAAAGGCTGGTTGAAGCCATTTATTGGAGATGATACAGAAGTGATGGCCTATTTAAATGCCAAATTAAAACAACCAATCAAGAATCAACAGAAGGAAGTTAATTTGTAGTTCTAAAAATATTTAGGGTGTTTTTTACTCAATTTTTGTCTCTCCCACGATATTATTCTTCTGTCCTACAGTGCCCATTACAATTATGTGCAAATGGCCAATTATGCAAATTAGGTGATGAAGTCATTTAGCAACTTCTAGTGACTTTTAGGACAGCCAATAGCTGCTTTCCTTACTGAAGAGTTGGCAACAGTGGTTGCGATACTCCGGTAAACTTCTATAGAAACTGTGAAAGGCGGAAGTCACGGGGGTCAAGGAGTGGCTAATGGTTCCAAACAATGGAATTTTCTCCATAGACCACCATTCATTTCACAGAGTGTCTGCTTAATAATCCCAGGTAAGTTAATGACTGGCCATTGTTTTGGCCATTTTATCACTTAAGTTAACAGGTAGATTCTGTAGTCTGTGATCTTGTTTTATTTCGCCAGCTTTTTTTGGTTTATGTGCAGTAAAAGCTCATAAACTTGCAATTGTTATTAGCCTATGCTAGCTCAACTAGCTAGCCAGGTCAGCCCTTATCTCAAAAATCTGTTGTACAGTTACTGGGTGAAGGCACAGTTTCTGAGAGACATTAGAGATGGGTAGTGTGGAGAGCGTGAAATGAAGAGGCTGAATTTATTTCTCAATTCAGGTTTATTAACAATCACGTGTCTCCAACATCTTCTCAAACAGAAAGAGAACTAACTTCCCACATCTCCCCTTTTTATACCCGGGACATCAGAGTACAGAATCACATTGTCATTCACTCCCCAGAGACAATACATCACCCCCCAGGTCCTCTCTTCTCCACCTAAATCCTGGTGGTCAGGAAGTCTTCTCAGAGCCATTTCTTAAGACACATTTCACACCCTCCTGTCATCCCCAGGAGGTCCAGACTTATTGTTCCTTCTAAGACGTGAGGTAACAGTGATATACATATGCAGCCTAAGCATCTCAAAAGTAATATACATATGCAGCTTAAGCATCTCAAATATGTGTGCCACATAACCCCCCCCCCCCCCCCCAAACGTCGAAGATGAAACAATACAACATAGTCTAGACAACATGATAAAATCACAACATCAGTCCATATGCTGTCTGGGCTTCAACCTTCTTCCGGACTTGCTGTAGGCGGGCTTCGCCGCTCCCGTGGCACCATCCTGCAGTGAATCTGCTATCTGAGGATGAGAACTGTTAGTCAATCCTTGAGAGGGCTCTGGGGCCTGCTCCCTGGGGGGTCTGCTGCATCGAGGAGCCCTCGCCACTTGCACAGTTTCACCAGCCATCACAAAAGCAGGTTTAAGTCTGTCTATAGCAATTGTTTCCCTCCTGTCCCCTAAATCTAGCAAAAAATGCTTATCACCTGTTTCCAGCACTCTATATGGGCCGTCATAAGGTGGTCGCAGGGTTGGGCACTGAGCCTCGTGCCTGACAAAAACAAACATGGGTTTTTTTAAAGATTTAGGTACAAAAACACGCGGAAAAGTGTGATGAACGGGGCCCGGAAGCATGTCCGCTCCCGTGTCGTTCAGTGACTGCTGAGCAGGGGGACGCTCTGGTGCCGGGTTATCGGGAAGAAATTCCCCTGGCAGACGGAGTGGTTGTGCAAACACCAACTCAGCAGGGGAGGCTTTTAAGTCCTCTTTAGGTGCAGAACGCAACCCTAATAAAACCCATGGTAGTCTGTTTACCCAATTTGCATCCGTCAGCGACGCTCTGAGGACTGCTTTCAATGACTTATGAAAACGCTCGCATAAACCATTAGCCTGGGGGTGGTACGCGGTAGTGCGGTGGATTGTTATCCCCAGGCTGTGGGCCATCGCTGACCAAAACTCAGAAACAAATTGAGGCCCCCTGTCGGACGTAATATCCGACGGGACCCCAAAACGCGCTACCCAAGCCGTTAAAAATGCGCGGGCCACCTCTGCGGCTGTGGTTGATGCCAGTGGAACCACTTCAGGCCAACACGTGGTGCGGTCCACCATTGTCAAAAGATGCGTGCACCCCTGCGACGAGGGTAGGGGGCCTACGAGGTTGACATGCACATGATTGAACCTCTTGGCCAGGATGTGAAACGGCTCTAAGGGGGCTTTTGTGTGTTTGTGTATTTTGGCCCGCTGGCAAGCCATGCAGGCTCTTGCCCACTCCTTAACGTGCTTGCGCAGGCTCGGCCAAACAAACTTCTCTCCTACCATTTTTACCGACGCGCGCACCCCCGGGTGCACCAGAGAGTGAATCAAGTCAAAAACACGGCGGCGCCACGCGGCCGGCACTACCGGACGCGGTTGTCCTGTAGAGACATCACAGATTAGCGGGGGCGTACCATCTTGCAGCCTCCTGCTCTCCAGCCTTAACCCTGTTGGTCCAGACTGGAGCGCGCACACATCCGCGTCGCTACCTTGATCCGCAGCCATGGCTGCGTAATCTATCCCCACGTGGACTGGGGCCGCGTACGCTTCCGCGCTGCTATTTTGCTCTGCGGCTGCGGTAGTATAATCTACCTCCGCGCGGACTGGAGCGGTTACGGCGCGAGAGAGGCAGTCTGCCACCACATTAAGTTTACCCGCTACGTGTTGAATATCAGTAGTAAATTCTGAAATTGCAGCCAGCTGCCTCTGCTGCTGGCCCGACCATGGTTCCGAAACTTTGGCCATCACAAAAGTGAGCGGTTTGTGGTCGACAAACACTAACTAACTAACTAACCTGCACTTATATAGCGCTTTTCTAGTCACAAAGACCACTCAAAGCGCTTTCATTAATGCTAACCCTCTATTCTAAGGGCCTATAGGAAACAGATATCTAGGGACAATTTAGAACAGCCAATTAACCTAACATGCATGTTTTTGGCATGTGGGAGGAAACCGGAGAAATCCCGGAGTAAACCCACGCAACACGGGGAGAACATGCAAACTCCACACAGATCACTGTTGGTCGGGGGCTGGGATCGAACCCACGGTCCCACGATCCCCACAATCCCCCGGCCAAGGGTAAACTGTGCTGCTGCAGTGCTAACCACTGCGCCACCGTGCAAACACGGTGAAACGCCGACCTTCCAGCCAGAACTGGAAGTGACGAATGGCTAAGTGGAGCGCTAACAACTCCCTGTCGAACGCGCTGTATTTTTGCTCGGCCTCGCGCAAGGTCCTGCTGAAAAAGGCCAGCGGCTGCCAAGCCCTGGCAACCTGTTGCTCCACTACCGCCCCTATGGCCACGTCTGACGCATCAGTGGTGAGCGCTATGCGGGCCGTTGGGTCTGGGTGAGCCAACAACGCAGCGTCCGCAAGGGCTTTTTTTACCTCCAAGAATGCGCGCTCCCGCTCCGGGGACCATTCGATCGCATTTGAGGGTTTTTGTTTTTTAAGCGCGGCATACAATGGTTGCATGAGCTGCGCTGTGCGGGGGAGGAAACGGTTATAAAAATTCACCATTCCCAAAAACTCCTGTAGTGCTTTGACCGTTTGTGGCTGGGGAAAATCTGCTATCGCACGCACTTTGTCCGGCAGCGGAACTGCTCCCTCTGGGGAGACGCGGTGCCCCAAAAAATCAATCTGTGCCACCCCAAACTGGCACTTCGCTGGGTTGATTATTAACCCGTGCTCCCCCAACCTCCGGAAAACTGCCGTGAGGTGCTTTTCGTGTTCTTCTTCGGAAGCGCTGGCTACCAAAATGTCGTCCAGGTAGACGAACACAAAAGGGAGATCGCGTAACACCGCATCCATCATGCGCTGGAAAGTTTGCACGGCGCCTTTAAGCCCAAATGGCATGCGCAAAAAGTCCGAACGGAGTTATTACCGCTGTTTTGGTAATGTCCTCAGCGCGTACTGGGACTTGATGATAAACGCGGACTAAGTCTGTTTTAGAAAAAATGCGCGCCCCCACCAGATGAACCGAAAAATCCTGAATATGGGGGATTGGGTAGCGGTCATGCGCTGTGGCGTTGTTCAACCTGCGAAAATCACCGCAAGGTCGCCACGAGCCGTCAGCTTTAGGGACCATGTGGAGCGGGGAAGCCCACGGGCTGTTCGAACGCCGAATGATGCCCAACTTTTCAAGGTTGGCGAACTCCTCGCGCGCTATGGTCAGTTTAGCTGCATCCAAGCGCCGAGCTTTTGCAAAAACAGGGGGACCAGCGGTAGTGATAAAGTGCTCCACCCCGTGTTTAGCAACAGCTGCTGAAAAAGTAAGAACCGTTAGTGCTGGAAACTGAGTGAGGAGTGTGTGAAACTTACCGCCTGCTGTGGCGACGTTGGCTTGTGCTGTGGGCGGGGACACTCGAGCTGCACAAGGGATAGAGTAAAACGAGAGTGCATTAACCAGGCGTCTATTGGGGAGATCAACCAACAACCCATGTGAGCACAGAAAATCAGCACCTAACATGTTGAAACTCACCGGCGCTATAATAAAAGTCCACTCATATGTGCGGCCGTGCCGGGACAGAAGTAGGGTCCTTTCACCGAAGGTCTTAATGCTCGAGCCGTTCGCCGCTGATGCTCCGTGACTCCCGGGGCCCGTCAACCGGTCAGCGTAGGTTGGCATGATGAAACTCACTTGGGAGCCTGTGTCCACGAGGAATTGCCTCCCAGAACGCGCATCCATCAGGTAGAGCAGCTTGCTCCGTTCACCGAGGGCCGCAGCTGCTACCGACTCCCGGTCCTGGAGTTTCCCGAGCTCTGGAACTGACACGGCGGTATACACTTGCGTGCCCTCTCTGCGAAGCGACGATGGTAAAAACAGAGGTCGTCTCCTCCGCGGTGTCAGGGCTTTGCCGCCGTCGTTGTTGGTGTATCTGCCTCCGTCGCCTCTGGCCCTTTGCCGTTCCAGGTCGTCGTGCCGAGATCTGCCGCTGCTGCGGTGGCCGTGTGCCGTCCACTGGCGTTGAAGATCCGCTGCGCCTCCTGGGCTAGCGCGCGGAAGTCCCGCTGGGTCACAAACTGGGAGCCCGCCAGGGTCGCCCTCGTCTGCGACGGTAGAGTTCTCAGGAAGATGTGAGTGAAGAGGGAATCATCGTTGTCTGAGCCTCTCAGCTTCAGCATGTCTTCCATCAGGTCAACAGGCGTGCTTTCTCCCAAGTCGTGCAGGACCAGGAGTCTCTCGGCTCTCTCCTGGGCTGAGGGAGTGAAACGCTGGATGAGGGCAGCTTTCAACCCGCCGTATTTGTCGCCAGCGGGTGGGCGCTGCACCAGGCTCCGCACATGTCGAGCTGTGCGGCTGTCAAGTTTGGCGATGACGTGGTAGAACTTTGTGTCATCTGCTGTTATTCCCCCGAGAACGAACTGGGCTTCAGCTAGGAGGAACCATGAGTCCGGGTTGTCCTGCCAGAATTCTGGTAGCTTGACTGAGACTGCGCTTGCCCGGCTGGTCCCTGGCGAGTTTGGTTCGGGGGAATCATCTCTGCCCATTATACATCTTAAGGTCACCAGTGTGGAGAGCGTGAAATGAAGAGGCTGAATTTATTTCTCAATTCAGGTTTATTAACAATCACGTGTTTCCAACATCTCAAACAGAAAGAGAACTAACTTCCCACATCTCCCCTTTTTATACCCGGGACATCAGAGTACAGAATCACATTGTCATTCACTCCCCAGAGACAATACATCACCCCCCCAGGTCCTCTCTTCTCCACCTAAACCCTGGTGGTCAGGAAGTCTTTTCAGAGCCATTTCTAAAGACACATTTCACACCCTCCTGTCATCCCCAGGAGGTCCAGACTTATTGTTCCTTCTAAGATGTGAGGTAACAGTGATATACATATGCAGCCTAAGCATCTCAAAAGTAATATACATATGCAGCTTAAGCATCTCAAATATGTGTGCCACAGGTAGTAGCATTACATGATGGGACATGATATTAAAAACTGTGACAGAGCAGATGTGACTGATTATTTTATTCATAGCAATTGTAGTAGGGATAGGCTCCAGCCCCCCCACGACCCGAAAAGGATTAAGCGGAAGAAGATGGATGGATGGATTAGCAGCATAACAGCAGGAGGGATCAGGTCAAGTGGACCCCTGACCAAGTGAGCACCCCAAGTGGACCCCAGGATCTAATTACCTCCGCCAGGCCGCAGGCCAGGAGGTTATGTTTTTGCCGGGGTTTGTCTGTCTGTCTGTTGGTTAGCAAGATAACTCAAAAAGTTTTGGACGGATTTCGATGAAACTTTCAGGCGTTGTTGGAAATGGTACAAGGAAGAACTGATTAAATTCTGGGGATGATCGGGATCACCGTCTGGATCCAGGAATTTTTTAAAGGATTCTTTAACATTGTGAGATAGGGCCATTTTCAACATGTGTGCAGGCGCAATGGAGGGCGCTGGTCGTCGTGTCTGACGAACACGAACTCTGCGTTCTTCAAAGTTTTAGGCACAAAGGCACGCGGAAAACAGTGGTGGGCCGGCAGCGTTCCTGTGTTTGCGCTACGCTGCAAAAGCTGAGACGGGCAGCTGTCCGGCGCGGGATTATTTGGCAGAAATTCCCCGGGCAGCCATAGGGGCTGCGCAAAAACAAGCTCTCTGCCGGGGAAGCTTTCAAATCCTCTTTTGGCGCGGAGCGCAACCCCAATAAAACCCACAGCAACCTGTCTACCCAATTTGCATCCGTCAGTGAACCCGAGTGCTGCTTTCAGTGATCTATGAAAACGCTCGCATAACCCATTGGCCTGTGGGTTGTACGCGGTTGTGCAATGAATTGCAACGCCCACAGCCTGGGAGTTTGGAGATGGAGGAGATGGACACAACAGCAACACTTGAGTTTATTACCTCCGCCAAGGAGGTAATGCTTTTACTGCCATTTGTCTGTCTGTCTGTCTGTTACCAACATAACTCAAAAAGTTATGAACGGAGTTTGACGAAATTTTCAGGAAAGGTGTGTAATGGCACAGGGAACAGATGATTAGATTTTGGTGATGATCTGAGAGTGGATACCTCCACCAAGGGCTTTGTTTGTATTTGTGCAGCAGGATTACACAAAAACTACTGGATGGATTTGGATGAAATTTTCACCAGAGGTGGTTCTTGGCCTAGAGGGGAACCCATTACATTTTGGGGATGATCTGGGAATGCATACCTCAGCCAAGGCTCTTCTCACAGTGTGTCAGCCACAAAACTCCAAAACTAATGCACAGACTTGGATGCAATTTTCACCACAAGTGGCGATAGGCCTACACACAAGCCCATTACATTTTGGAGGTGGTCCATGAGAAACGGAAGGAGCCTTGGCGGAGGTATGCACTCTATGAGTGCTTTTCTAGTTTGTATATGTGCAAGTACATTTTCAATCCAGTGATTTAAAGTGATTCATAATTTCCTGAAGCCTCATTCAGAAAATTATAGTCACCAAGGAGTGTAAAAAATATATATATACATACACTACCGTTCAAAAGTTTGGGGTCACTCAGAAATTTCCTTATTTTTGAAAGAAAAGCACTTTTTTCAACGAAGATAACTTTAAACTAATCAGAAATACACTCTATACATTGCTAATGTGGTAAATGACTATTCTAGCTGTAAATGCCTGGTTTTTGGTGCAATATCTACATAGGTGTATAGAGGCCCATTTCCAGCAACTATCACTCCAGTGTTCTAATGGTACAGTGTGTTTGCTCATTGCATCAGAAGGCTAATGGATGATTAGAAAACCCTTGTGCAATCATGTTAGGTCTGCAATGCTGTAATTGCTGCAAATGGAGGATTCTTTGACGAAAGCAAAGTTTGAAGGAAAAAAATTATTATTTCAAATACAAATCATTATTTCTAACCTTGTCAATGTCTTGACTATATTTTCTATTCATTTTACAACTCATGGTGGTAAATAAAAGTGTGACTTTTCATGGAAAACACAAAATTGTCTGAGGTGACCCCATACTTTTGAACGGTAGTGTATATACAGTATGTATTGAAAGACCCAGAGAAGGTTTTGGCTCAATTTCTTCTTTCAAAAGGCTTCTCTTTTCCACCGCTGCTGCTCGTCACAGCTGGCTACCCCAGATGCAAATCCACAAAATAGATATGTGGGACTGTAATATTCTGAATGAGGCTTTAGAAAATTATGAATCAGTTTGTAAATCACTGGATTGAAAACATGCATATACAGATTGGATCCTGGGGTCCACTTGGGGTGCTCACCTGGTCAGGGGTCCACTTGACCTGTATCCTTTGTAGACAGTATCATGGCTGCTAGCCCATGTTGCTTAAATGACACGTCCACTGTGTCACAGGCTACCCTTCACAGAGGAGGAGATGAGGGAACTATAGATCACCAGTCTGACCAGATTGTTTTTGAAGATGACCCATCATTATGGCCGAAGCACCTGACAAAGAGCGTTGCTACTTAGTTCAGAGAGGGCCTGTTTTTTGGTTGTTTTTTTTTTGCATTTATCCTTATTTTTTGTGTGATATATTCTCCCTAGTGTCTCCATAGTATAGAAGAGAGAGCACAATGGATGCCTCTGCAAACTGGACCAGTAGCAGACTGTGAACAGGACCCTGCTGGCAAATATGGGCATGCGTAAACAAACAGATCTTCCATGTGAATTGTTGGTTTTTTTTAATAATTCACAAGAGTCTACGTTTAATGCATTTGTTAAGGTTTGAGGTCAGTAATACACTTTAATACAAAAACGGGATGTCACTAGATAATTAACTGTCCCAGTCGCTGTATGGCGACATAAGCCCTAGTGGTCAAGAGTAGTAATGATTTCTTATCAAGAAAGTAGTTCAGATTTCCAAGGCTATAACTTGAAAGTTGCAAGAGATAATGGCTTACTGTCAATTAGAAAGATGTAGACTATGATCCAAAGTTTCAGATAGGAATAAATTTATGCATCTAATTTGCATAATGTCACGGCAGCTATATAAACTACATAACTCAGTCAAAAGTGGATTTTGGACATATTTACACAAAGAATGGTTTGGGTTTTTTGACACAGTTTTGTCTACAGGGGTGTGTTTTTATCTTATCTTCAAAGTATATGAACCAGAAGATCAGCACAATGTGAAAACAAATTTGTCACTTACTGGTGGCAGGGGAGGGGGGGTGCTCACGTGGTCAGTCCGTTTTTGCCTATCGTGCTCGTTGTTTTGCGTTTTGTCTGTCATTTACGCTCTCTCCTACATCTACAAACTCTTATGATTATCCCACATGAATTTCGTTTGTATTACACGGCTATTTTTCCTGTATGATGCAGTTTTCTGTTACAATCCATGACTATCATGGCGGCCATATTGGTCTTGTGAGCTCAAAGCAAGAAAAGGAAGAATAATAATGAGGATTTCTTCTTCTTTGCTGTATTCCGTGTCAGCCATGAGTCCTCCAAGGCGTGCCTGCTACCTTCTGAACTGACGCGATCAGTACAAGTCCTAGTACAGCTGGGGAGTTAAAGGGATGTCAAGATTCAGTTGACAGGTGCAGCTGCGGCGCTGTGCCACTAGGGGCGTGTGAAAACGTGGACAGTTAAAAGGTTCACTGTTCAGTTACTTGAGCTACAAATGTGCAAACTGTTAACCCCCACCCCCCTCCGCCATATACATCACTGCAGTTCATTTGAAGACATTTTTTCAAAAACCAATGAAATTATTCTTATTTTTTCCATGTAAATTTTCATCTTTTATTCTTCTGAATGGCATTTTTCACAAAATTTTATAACTCTCAGTAATCTGCAATTTTTTCTTCTAACTTTGGCCTTTTTTCCCTTCATAGTGTCACTTTAAACTTTGCTTTTCTACAGATGTAATTCCTGATACCTGAATGATGTAATCATTTGAAGACTTCTGAGGACAATAAGTTTCAAGTAGGATGTCAGTAAGGCCTGACTGACTGAATGAATGTGAACTTTATTCGGTAATGAACATACAGTCAAAACAATTAAAAGTATGCAGGACACATAAAAATAACTGAAAGGGTGTACGCTGAAGCTAGTGCTTATATAGCGCCTACCCTGTTACAATTTTAAAATCAATAACATAAAAATTTAAGTCATATCCCAAAAAAGTGAAAGTGTAGAACAAAAAAAGTGTGGCCCCATTCCTGTCTTTGCCTTTGGTCCCAAATGGACTAAGTCTACCCCTGGTGTCTTCTATGAACTCTGATCTTCAGTTCGTTCCATAGATTTTTAATTGGATTCAGGTCAGGTGGCTAACTGGACCATTCTAGCAGCTTTATTTTCCTTCTCTGGAGCCAGTTGAGTTTCCTTGGCTGTGTGTTTGGGATCATTGTCTTGCAGAAATATCCTCTCTCGTTTCATCTTCAGCATCTTGGCAGATTGCAACAGGTTCTTATCAAGGATGTCTCTGTACATTTCTCCATTCATCTTTCCTTCAATTATATGAAGTCTGCCTGTGCCATGTGCTGAAAAACACCCCCACACCATGATGGGATGTGCAGTGCCATTTCTCCTCCAAACATGCTGTGTTGTGACATCCAAAAAGTTCAATTTTGTCTCATTTGACCAGGCTATATTTTCCCAGTTCTTTACTGGTTTGCCAAAATGTTGTGCAGCAAACTTTATTATATTATTCCCAGTGTCATTCCACTTTATTAAATATAACTTGTTTTGTGAACACAGTTGCCCTGGTTTCTTTGTATGTATGGATTACTTGGGTTACTGATATCTGGTGAAAATCTCAGGTCAATGGCTCCATCAGAAGTATGTTTAATGAGGAAAAATGTTGCCGTGGTCAACACTTATTTTGCCCACTGTATATGACTTTCATTTTTTTAAACTGAATTACTGATATAAATCAACTTTCTGATGACATTCTAATTGAGATGCACCTGTACTACATTGTCCTGTATAAACTATCCTTGCAGTCTTTGTGGGGATGGAGGGGAGCACTTTAACACGGGATGGTTTTGGCTCATTTTGTTGATTAGACGAATGTCCTTTTTAATTTTTTGCAACGATTTTGTCATTTGAAGTTTTAATAATGCATTTATTCAAAGAAAAGCTTTTTTCAGATTTTTGCAAAGATGTTTATATTTATATATCTATATATTTATTCCATCTAGCTACAATGCTCAGCACTGGGTGTGTTTATATTTATATATCTATATATTTATTCCATCTAGCTACAATGCTCCGCACTGTGTTTTTATATATCTACATATTATTCCATCTAGCTACATTGCTCCGCACTGTGTGTGTTTATATACTTGCATATTTATTCCACCTAGCTGCAATGCTCCGTACTGTGGGTGTTTATATATTTACATATTTATTCCATCTAGCTACAATGCTCTGCACTGTGTTCATATATTCATATATTTATTCCATCCAGCTACAATGCTCTGCACTGTGTGTCTGTGTGTGTGTGTGTGTGTGTATATATATATTTTATAGTAATATGTACATATGTATATTAGCTGCTCTTGCTTGCTTGTTTTTTTTTTTTCTTGCCTTCTGATTGTTGCTCTGAGTGTTGCTATCCCTGTGCTGTTGCAATCCTGGAATTTCCCCGTTGTGGGACTAATAAAGGCTTATCTTATCTTATCTTATGTTTTTATTTTGAATCATTTTTCAATGAAAGCTGCCCTTTTTTTAAAAATTTTTTTGTCATTGACCTTTACATAATGAATAATGATGAAGACCGTGGTCTCTGTCGCAGTTGATAATTTGTAAAAAATCTGTGGGGTATTAAATATTTCCAATGAGTGTATAGTTATGCCTCGGTGAATAGAGGCATACGATAATTATCGACAATTGATTATAATCAATTACCCGGTCAAAATTAAGTGGAACTCAAGGCTTGTACCATTATATCACCATATTTTCTCAACTTTTAATTTGCCAGAATTTCCAGATAAGGCTTTGTTTTCAAAATAACCACAAATTTAACTCACCTTTACCATCTATGGCGCCAGGAAAAAAAGTATTGTAATAACTATGCCAAGCCACTAGAGGTGGCAGTGTGACTTTTTTTACAGCACATGGACAACGTCCTGTTAGTCGATTAGGGCTGGGCGATATGAGTCTGTGTGTGGATCTGGCTGCCTGTCTATTTCAGCTCAGCCAGTGAAAATTAAGTGGAATAAAGGCTTGTATCATTGTATCGCCATATTGTCTCGACTTTTAATTTGCCAGAATTTAGATAGATAAGTCTTTGTTTTCAAAATGAACACAAATTCAATGGTGCTGGGAAAAAAAGATAATGTATTAACTATGCCGAGCCACTAGAGGCGGCAGTGCAACTTTTTTACAGTACACAGATGACTTCCTGTCACAGTTGATTAGGGCTGGGCGATATACAGTACCAGATACTGTATATTCCTTCTATTGGTACATTTGGCCGCCCGCGATACGTAAATCATTATCTCGCGGATACTTGAATATTTTTTATTTTATTTATTTTGTGTAATTTATTAATCCCAGAGGGAAAATCAGGGCATCCACATGGATGCCCTGATCCACCACACCCCTCCTAGACCCGCTGCAGTTTGCCTACCGTGCTAACAGGTCTGTGGACGACGCAGTCAACCTGGCCCTCCACTCCATCCTGCAGCACCTGGACTCCCCGGGAACCTACGCCAGGATTCTGTTTGTGGACTTCAGCTCCGCATTCAACACCATCCGCCCCGATCTGCTCCAGGACAAGCTGTCCCTGCTCAACGTGCCTGACTCCCTCTGCAGGTGGATCATCGACTTCCTGACGGACCGGAGGCAGCATGTGCGGCTGGGAAAGACTGTCTCAGACTATACTAGCATCAGCACCGGATCACCCCAGGGCTGTGTACTTTCCCCCCTACTCTTCTCCCTTTATACCAACTCCTGCACCTCCTCCCACCAGTCTGTTAAGCTGATTAAGTTTGCGGACGACACCACCCTCATCGGGCTCATCTCCAACGGTGACGAGTCCGCCTACAGGGAAGAGGTGGCCCAGCTGGTGTCCTGGTGCAGCCACAACAACCTGCAGCTGAATGCTCTGAAGACAGCGGAGATGATTGTGGACTTCAGGAAAGTCACATCCCCCCTGCCCCCCCTCACCATCACAGGCTCTCCCATCACCTTTGCAGATTCCTTCCGCTTCTTGGGCACCACCATCACCCGAGACCTCAAATGGGAGCCAACCATCAGCTCCCTCATCAAAAAGGCCCAGCAGAGGATGTTCTTTCTGCGGCAGCTGAGGAAGCTCAAGCTACCCACCAAGATGTTAGTGCAGTTCTACACGGCCATCATCGAGTCCATCCTCACCTCCTCCATAACTGTGTGGTACGCAGGAGCCACTGCCAGGGACAGACTAAGGCTGCAGCGCGTCGTGCGCACTGCTGAGAAGGTGATAGGCTGCAAGCTCCCATCTCTCCAGGACCTGTACATCTCCAGGACCCGGAGGCGTGTTGGCCGGATCATAGCCGATCCTTCACATCCTGGTCACGTGCTGTTTGCCCCCCTCCCCTCAGGTAGAAGGCTTCGGTCCATTCGGACTAAAACCTCCCGGCACATGAACAGCTTTTTCCCCTCTGCCATCAGACTGCTGAACACTAAGTGACTTTTGACTCTCGTGCACTATGTACAGCAGCTCAACCAGACTCATGTCAATCATCACTGTTTTTCTGTTGCATTATTGACTGCACTATGTGGTACTTCACATTATCTGCTACATGCTAATTTTTTAAAACTGCCTTGACTAGTACTACTCATTATTACTAGTATTATTATTATTATTACTTATTATTACTTATTTTTCTACACTTATTGCACGTTTCTAGTCCTTTAGTTTTTTAGTTTATCCCTTTTTCTCATTATGTTTTTAATGTTGCAGCATGGCACCGAGACAAATTCCTAGTTTGTGTATCACATGAACAATGGCAATAAATCTGATTCTGATTCTGATTCGGATGGATGAGGCAGCTACGGTGCAACACCAATCTCTTCACCATTCATGCACATATTCACACCCAGGGCCACTTTAGAGTCTTCACTTAACCTAACTTGCATGTTTTTGGCCTGTGAGCTGTTGCTGCGAGTCTGCAGCTTGACCGCTGAAGTCTGAAAGCGGAAGCTCTTTAGCTCATCGTGGCTGCCTCGCCCCTCCCTGCATGCTCAGAGAAATCTAAACTGCAGTGAGCAGAGGTGAAAAGGAAGATAACAGAATAAACGTAGGCTCACCTTAAGCACAGGAAACGGGGTGGGGGGGTAAACATTTCAAGTCTAAACTCTGTACGTTCATTCACTAAGTGACCAAACTTAACAAATGAACTTTCAAATACAACCTCCTCTCTGTGTCAGGAATCCCCGTACACCATTATGCGGAGCACGAGGGAGGGAATGAAAAACCCAATGGCGAGAGTAGAACGTGCCATTTATTAACTTAAACCATAACAAAATAACAACCCCTCTAGGAGTGGATTCCAGAAACCCCAGTACCATCAGCCAAAAACAAGACACACCTCAAGGGACACCCCCACCCCCCGCCAGAAACAAACAATACCCAGGGTGGGAGGTGGGGGAAAACCGGTTAGGAGAGAAGCAACCAGTGAAAAAACACAAATAAGCAAATAAAGAGCAGTGACCCTCCTAACAGCCCCCACCTAGGACACTAACCCCCCTCCCCAAAAGTCCAAAGTTTAGGGGATCGACCAGAGTCCCAGGTCCCCAGCATGGGTAAGGGTGACTGATCGGGTGGCCTGCCCAAGTCCCATGTCCGGCAGGCAGCCCACAGAATAGTGTCCGGTGGCCTGCCTGGGCCGATGGGCCACCCGATCCGAAGGCCAAGTCTTTCAGGTGGCCAACCAGCGTGGTGGAGCCACCAGAACCGGAGTGGAAGGCGGAGAGGCAGCTGATCCACCTGGGAACCTCAGTGGCCAAACCAAGGGACAGGATCCCTCCTGCCCTCCGAAGCTTGGAACAGGGGGACCGTAGCACCCGCAGTGGTCCGGGACGTGGCTGCACCCGCGATGTCCTCCCCAGTGAGGGAGGTAAGGCTCCTCACAACCCCTGGTGCTGGACCCTGATCCTCAGCAGCCTCTGGTGGGATCAGCTGCTCTCCGGTGACCCCAAACCCGGAGGGAGAGAAAGAGACCGAGTCAGGGTCCCCGACAGCGGCAGAGCCCAATGAGGTGGCCCCAAGGGCTATAGCAGGCAGCCATGGGCCCCCTCACCCTGTGTCAGGCAGTACAACATAGACATGGACATGACAGCCATAATGGGACACACTTGCCTGTACTTGGGCTCCACCACCGTCCAGGATTCCGACGACTTGGGGTGTGTGGATACTGTTGGTTTGCCCGACGCTGTCCCCCCGTCAACCTTCCCTGGGACTGCTAGCCCCACATCATCACCTGTGGGCAACCCAGGTAGTGGCAGCTCCTCTCCAGCAACCCTAGGAGGGAGCTCGAAGGGGATAGGAGAGGAGGAATGGTTAGGGGCAGCGGCAGAGCCCAGCAAGGGGAGTCGAGATGCTGCTGAGAGCTGCACCCGACTCTCCCCCCCAAGAGCCAGACAAGGTCTCTCAATCATTGACAAATGAACTACAGGAGAGATTACTTGCCTGTGCTCAAGCTCTACCACCATCCATGACTCTGGTGATGCCGATGATGATAGTCGGGGTCCCGTCGGGTGGAGGTTTTTGTCTGTGCCAAGACGCTCCATACTCTCCGGAGAAGGGAGCCAAGTGACCGAGGAGCTCGAGCGCTGGCATATCCTGATCCAACTCCCCTTCTCAGCACTGCTCCTCCACCTGGTGGTCAAACAGGGCCAGTCTCTGCTTCTCCCTCTCACGGCACTCCTCCTCAACCCGAAGGTTGAGCATGGCGAGCAGGTTCGACCACTCCTCCTCCATCGGCAAGCCTGTGGATTGAGCAGGCACGGGGGGTGGAACCTTCACAGCCGGGGAAGTGCGTCCTCAGGCCTCCCTCTCGCGGCGCTCCTCCTCGAGCCGATGGTCTATCATGGCCAGCAACCCCAGTCTCTCCTCCTCCGTCATAATGTCTGAGGATTGGGTGGGCGCCAGCCCAGGAGAAGATGCAGGGGCGAGAGAACCACAAGGAGAGGAGGTCTTCCTCCGCCAGGAAAGCTTCTTCTGATGGGTGGCTGGCTCCGATGTCGGAGAGGGCCCCTCCAGCTACACGTCTGGTAAGGGAAGAATGGTGGAGAGGATGGCGTCCACCCTTGGAATGGCCCAAAGGTTTGGATGGCGCCGCTTGATGTCTTCCGCGACGAGTCGCGCCCACTGAACATTCTCTGGGAACTGTGGCCACTGGGCGGAAAAGAGCGCTTCCACCAGTGGATCCTGGGCTCTCTGCTCCTCGTCCGTCCAGATCATCATACAGTTACTCGGGGAGGAGAAAAAAGAGGGCGAAAGAGAAAAAAAAAAACGCATGTCTACTCCGCTGGGGTTTTTTTTAACTGGTCGGAGCATTCTGTGAGGAATCCCCGTGCGCCATTATGTGGCGCATGGGGATTCCTCACAGGGAATGGAAAAACCCAATTGCGAGAGTAGAACATGCCATTTAGTAACTTAAACCACAACAAAATAACAAGTCCAGCAAGACCACACTATACAGTTGATTGAAATGGTGAATTTAGGTCACCAGACATACAGGGTTTCTACCCGGATGCTCAACAGCCAGAGAGGGGGAATGCCTAGTGTCACAGAAACGCTGAGCACAAAGAACGGCAAACATTAACTTACAGCTGGAACAATCTGGGGCTGTCCGTGTAGTCTGGTGGATGAGGAAGTGAGGCAGAGTCAGTCGACAACATCAAGGGAATCACCGTCTTGAAATGTCAGGCTGAATAACACGCAGGTAGTGGTACACATACATGGAGGAACACAATGTCACGCATTGGGGTGAATGTGCTGATCTCCACCCACTAATGCAGCGTATTTGTAATCATCATACTAACAAGGGAAGAGATCGCCGGTGTGAGGAAGCGTGGGCTGAACATAATTAATCCCTGGTTTGTATGAGTGAGTGTCAGAGCATGTGAATAGGAATAGAGTGTGTATGTGTGTGTGAACACACATACACACTCTATTCCTATTCCTATACACTCTATTCCTATCCAAACACACACCCCAGTTATGTTTCTCCCCAATAGAGGGTATGCATAGGATGTCACCAAACAAAACTCTTGGAAGATAAACACTGAGTGGCAAAAATGAATAGCAGCTTGAAGGTGTATGCAGTACAACGCAAAAAATCCACACAGCATTCAATTACAGCAGTACAATGAATATCTGATTGCACTGTGGAGAGTTAACCCCTTGCACTCCGGTCAATTTCCCTAAAAACGCCAAAAAATAATGTGCCCAAAGTAAATCGAAAGCTGTTCTTCAACCCTTTGCAGCATCTTTATAGGGTTGGTCTCATTTAAAAGAAAACACTTTGAATTTTTTGGCAAAAAAAAACATAATCTCTCTAAGTGCTCCAGCCACTGACTTACAGTCATCTAAACATAGTGAACTTGAAGAAAATAAATTTGGCCTGGGTGTTTTTTCGGATACAAATGCTTGCAAATAACACACAGCTTCAGATCCAGGCTGGAAAATGCAACAGAAATGTAGAACCAAGTGTTATCCAGCTGAGGTCCAAATTTTGTAACAATACCACAAAAAATGAATATATTACACAGCTTTTTCCTCAGGTAGTTCCCAGGCGTTTTTGAACTGTGCCAAATTGTGCCAAATGGCACAATCTGTAACTTTTGAATGATTCAATATAGAAGCTTCATCTTGGGCTCTAATGAAAGCTGACATTCAGGGCTGTGTGTGTGTGCGTGTGTGTGGGGGGGGTTGCCCCCCCTCGCTACAGAGGACAGACATCGGCCATCGCTACATGACGGATTACACTCATGTGGGGATGTGGCGACCGCAGCGCAGTCACCGCGGCTTCCCCCCCCCTTGCTACAGAAGAATAGCGGGGGGGGGGCATTCACGGTCCGGACGCGGTGAACGAACTGTGTACCGCGGCGCACGCACTTCGGACTTCGTGCGCCGCACAGTTGTAATTTACCGATCGGTCAAAAGTCATTTTGATTACAATTTTCAAGGATAAAAAATAATTTAGCTTAGAACACTTACCTCTTCACAGCAGAAGCAGAGCTGGCAAACTTCTTCCTCATTGTCAGATGAACGCGACTCTGGTCTCGCGACCTGATCAAAACATAATTCCATTATTGCGGTTTTGCGCTTCCATGATTGTGGTTTTTGGCGAACGATTTTTCAAAACAAATAACAGTAGTAATTAAAAATAGACTGGCAAACGCGTGTGTGTCACTCAGCCTTCGTCGTCAGCCTCCGTCGGTCTATGATGACCATAGAAGACAATCCTAATGTCTATTCTGCTGGGACAAAAACAAAAAAAGCACCGCCTGGCCGAACATGCCGATGCGTGAATGGCAGTCGCTGTCACAAAGGTTGCACTTGTGGATGGTCTCCGTGCTGCTGGGTCTGTGGGGTTCTTCCTGCGGGTCCTTTTTGTCATCTGCTGCAGCAGTCAGTCTCTCTTCACCCAGCCTTACACAAAAACGCTCCCGAACTTCTGTGCTTCAATTGGCTCTCTGCATTCACAGCGTTGGTAGGCTAACTACTACTAACTAACTAACCTGCACTTATATAGCGCTTTTCTAGTCACAAAGACCACTCAAAGCGCTTTCACTAATACTAACCCTCTATTCTAAGGGCCTATAGGAAAGAGATATCTAGGGACAATTTAGAACAGCCAATTAACCTAACATGCATGTCTTTGGATTGTGGGAGGAAACCGGAGCCCCCGGAGTAAACCCACGCAGCACAGGGAGAACATGCAAACTCCACACAGAAAGGTTCCAACCCCTGCCAACCTGGGGATTTGAACCAGGAACCTTCTAGCTGTGAGGCAACAGTGCTAACCACTGCACCACCGTGCTGCCCGGTCCTAGGACCCGTAGGCGGGTCCCGTAAGTGGGTCCTTCTTGCTAGGTTTTCAGTCATTGGTTCTTCAAGGTTTCAGAAACCCAATTCAAGGCTCTTATTAGTTGAATGAGAGGTCAATCATATCTGATCTGTTCGCGGCTGTGTCTGTAGTGGAAGAACTTTTTTTTTTTTTTCAGTGCGCGCTTGGAGGCAGGCTCTCGTGCATCCTAGAGCGCCCTCATGTGCTCTGGGATGCAGAGACTTGCCCGCCCACGGTACAACAGAGTGCAACAGGTTAATCTTATCATTCCATCTTGTATTAATTAGCAAAAAATTAAATAAAGGCTTTGAATCAGTTCCTTTCTTGACTCAAGGTTGGAAATCTAGATAAGAAAGGAAAATAAAATTTGAAGGAATAGCCCGCACTTATTTATGGGATGGCTGACACACGGGGAGCCTGAGGCTCGCCATGAATCTGTTTCTTTTATAAAAGGAAGCCAAAACGAGGAGGGGGAGGACTCCACGAAAAAACTGGACTGCATGCTTAAGACTAGAACAGATAAGTGGACTCACTTCTATACATATACACAAAATTAGCAAAAACCAAATTATTAAAAAATGACAGACATGTTCCATTTACCTGACTCTGAGGTTCAAGGTACTTTAATTAAATTTGTATGGTGCAGGTACATGTAAAGTAGGAACTCCAGGTAATGACATACAGGACTTTGAGGTCAGAAAAAGTAACAATCAAATTCTGCAAATGTCAGACAACCAGTAGAACACCTATCAACATCTGTAAAAGTAGCATTGTACCCCATGTGCTATATGCAATTGAATGGATCTGATCCAAATTATGAACAACCATTATTTGCAAATCCATCCTCCAGATTGGTCATAAAACTTGGACTGGTAAACAAGAAAATGTGTGGAAGCATCCATTGTCCAAATTGAAGAGGATAAGAGACATTTCAACCTATGGGGGGTTCCACACATCCCACTGGTTAGACCCAAACACATGGATTGGAAAATGTTGGACATTTTGTCAGCTCTACTGGGGAATATAGCCATCCATGGAAAACCAATACCTGACCTTAACATAGACTATTCTGCCAAATTAAAAACATGCACATTGTCTCTTAACTGTGTAACCACAGCACAAAAGGCTGTGCACAATGACACCCAGAAATCTGCTACATGACCAATCTTAATATTAACAAATGAGGGGATGAGAAAAATTTGAAGCAAATTCTAAATTTGTTATGGTAAAGGTTAAACAGATGTTGATCTGATTAAAGGAGCAGAGTACAACACTATAGACCATATATTCAGAAGCCCAGAAAGGTGTTAACCAGGCAGGGCCTGCAGGAGTTAATGAAGCTCTAACTCTTTGTGCTCGTTGTGAGCCAGGACCACATATATTGATAAATGAGATTAACCTCCAAAGGCAATTTTCCACAGTGGTAGTCATCAGTAAATCTTCCACATCTCATACCTCCCTATAGAAACCAATTGCTGAGTCCAGAGAAGGAGCTGAAGACCCCAAGACGGAGGATGATGATGTAGCATCATTTCACTTTGGCTCATCAATAAAAATTATTCTTCAGTTTAAAGACATGTTTCACTCAGGAAAGGGACAGCCAGGAACTGCTCTCTCATCCCAGGACCACAGCTGAACTCACATTCCCTTGTTAAACCAGTCTCAGGAATTCCTCCTGAACATTTTATTGGCCCGTAAAACTTGGAGACAAAGAACAGACCTCTGTGGAGTACCTCATATGGTCACTATAAAATATCCACAACTCAACATTGCCCTCTACTGACAACTCTGGGACACGCTGGATTTAACCAGTGAACCTTTTAATCACATCTTTAAGACTCACTTCTCAACATCTTTCTCTTTTTCAGGACACCATGGAAAGCAGGTGGACTCTGATGTTTTGATGTGGACAATCCATAATGGGTTTGAAATATATTAATCCTTGATTTTAAATATGTGCATGCTAAAATGTTTAAATGAATGTTTATTCTTGCATGTTAATTTAAAAAGCACTAGTTACAAAATTGCATGAACCACTAAAAGGTTAGATTTTATACATAAGTGTATAGAGGAATATTCCAATATTAAAACGTGTGTATTAGATTTGTAAAACAGCTCTCAAATCATGTGACCGATCGCGGCCAATCCCTGCTTGACAACGGCTCTCTCAAGGTTATTGGCTGTTACAGACAAAAGCCTGTTTGTTTGTTGGACTAAAGTTCTTAAAGCCCGCCCACGAAGGAAAACTATTGGCTGAGCTCTTGTCAATCCCGGAAGCCCCCGAAAACTTGACTGAAGTTATAAAAGGAGGGAGACCCCTCGCTTCTTCCTCTTTTTCTCTTCTTCTTCGATTTCACTGCAGAACATTTTTGGGAGAACAAAGACTTGTGATCTCTTCACCACTGGAGAACAAAGGACATTTCTCCCATGTGTTTTCTTGTCTTTCTTTAAACGTCTAGGAATTAATCCCTTCCTTTGTTGAGCTCAAATTCTAAACTTGGAGTCAAACTCCATTTCTAGACATTTATTTTTATAACTTTTTCCTGTTAAACTTTCTTTAAAACTCATCGTTTTTAGTTTTGACTTTGTTTATAAATTTTATGGACCAACTCCACAATAGAAGCTAATTTCATCTCCACAAAGTCCGAAGATCTGTTAATTTTGCTATTGGATCAGATTTTTAATTATTCCTCATGGGAAGCCGCATATCCTCGACGCAGCCCGCCATCACAGCTGCCTGAAGAAATCAACACGGCACGAAAAAGGGAGACTTTTGGGATGTACCTCAGCCCAGGTGATCAACACATCAAAATCTCATCTTGTGACAACTGAATATTTGCTGGACAAATATTCTGGCTTTTGGCACTTTTCTGCATCAAAAACTTGGAGGAGACGACGACGAAAGAAGCTTCAACCTGGTCACGTGAGCTGTATTCTTTATCCATCCGCTGAATAAAATGTCTGAGATTTGAGAATAATTCAGTATCTGATCAGATACAAAATTAAAGAGCACTTAACATAACTCTTCTTTTCATTAAAATTCCATTTTCATTTTCTTAAGAGGGCCCTGCGATGGACTGGCGATCTGTCCAGGGTGTACCCTGCCTCTCGCCCAAAGATGCTGGGATAGGCTCCAGCCCCCCCCCCCCCCCCGCCCCCACGACCCAAAAAGGATTAAGTGGAAGATGATGGATGGATGGATTTTGAATGAATGAATGAATGAATGAATTTATTTATTTCGGATAGTACATTACAGGTTTAGAAAGCTTGAATCTTATGCTTATGCTAAACCTTATGCTTGAACACCATGTTCAAGCATAAGGGTGTCCATATGTGCACCTGGCACCAGGACACCCTAGGCCGCAGGTCGATGATCGATTTTGTTATCGTATCATCAGACCTGCGACCGTATGTCTTGGACACCCGAGTAAAGAGAGGTGCAGAGCTGTCAACTGATCACCACCTGGTGGTGAGTTGGATCCGATGGCAGGGGAGGAAGCCATTCAGACCTGGTAGACCCAAACGTATAGTGAGGGTGTGCTGGGAGCGTCTGGCTGAGGCCCCTGTCCGGGAGGTCTTCAACTCCCACCTCCGGAAGAACTTCAACCACATTCCGAGGGAGTCTGGAGACATGGAGTCTGAATGGGCCATGTTCTCCACCTCTGTTGTTGAAGCGGCGGCCCAGAGCTGCGGCCGCAAGGTGGTCGGTGCATCTCGTGGTGGCAACCCCCGAACCAAGTGGTGGACACCAGTGGTGAGGGGGGCCATTAAGCTGAAGAAGGAGTCCTATCAAGCTTGGTTGGCTTGTGGGACTCCCAAAGCAGCTGAGGTGTACCGGCAGGCCAAGCGGAGTGCAGCTCGGGTGGTTGCTGAAGCAAAAACCCGGGTATGGGAGGAGTTCGGTGAGGCCATGGAACAAGACTTTCGGTCGGCTTCAAAGAGATTCTGGCAAACTGTTCGGCGGCTCAGGAGGGGAAAGCAGCTCCCCGTCCACACTGTGTATGGTGCGGATGGGACACTGTTGACTTCAACTGGGGATATCGTCGGGCGGTGGAAGGAATACTTCGAGGATCTCCTCAATCCCACTGATACGCCTTCCACAGAGGAAGCAGGGTTTGGGGACAAGGGGGATGACTCGCCTATCACAGGGGCTGAGGTCGCCAAGGTGGTTAAAAATCTCCTTGGTGGCCGGGCCCCGGGGGTGGACGAGATTCGCCCCGAGTACCTCAAGGCCCTGGATGTTGTTGGGCTGTCATGGTTGACACGCCTCTGCAACATTGCGTGGAGGTCGGGGGCAGTGCCTTTGGCATGGCAAACCGGGGTGGTGGTTCCTCTCTTCAAAAAAGGGGACCGGAGGGTGTGCTCCAACTTTAGAGGGATCACACTCCTCAGCCTCCCTGGGAAGGTCTATGCCAAGGTACTGAAGAGGAGAGTCCGGCCGTTGGTCGAACCTCGGATTCAGGAGGAGCAATGTGGTTTTCGTCCTGGCCGTGGCACATCGGACCAGCTCTTTACCCTCTCGAGAATTCTTGAGGGTTTGTGGGAGTTTGCCCAACCAGTTTACATGTGTTTTGTGGACTTGGAGAAGGCATTTGACCGCGTCCCTCGTGGATTTTTGTGGGGGGTGCTTCGGGAGTATGGGGTATCGGGCTTGTTGTTACGAGCTATTCGGTCTCTGTACGACCGTTGTGAGAGTTTAGTTCGTATTGCCAACACTCGGTCGGAGTCATTCCCAGTGAGAGTTGGACTCCGCCAGGGCTGCCCTTTGTCACCGGTCCTGTTCATAATTTTTATGGACAGGATTTCTAGGCGCAGCCAGGGAATGGAGGGTGTCATGCTTGGTGACCACAGGATCTCATCTCTGTTGTTTGCAGATGATGTTGTCCTGTTGGCTTCATCCAGCAATGACCTACAGCTCTTGCTGGGACGGTTTGCCGCTGAGTGTGAAGCGGCTGGGATGAGAATCAGCACCTCCAAGTCCGAGTCCATGGTCCTCAGCCGGAAAAAGGTGGATTGTCCTCTCCGGGTTGGGGGCAGGCTCCTGCCCCAAGTGGAGGAGTTTAAGTATCTTGGGGTCTTGTTCACGAGTGAGGGGAAAATGGAGCGAGAGATCGACAGACGGATTGGAGCAGCATCTGCAGTGATGCGGACGTTGTACCGGTCTGTTGTGGTGAAGAGGGAGCTTAGTTCTAAGGCAAAGCTGTCGATTTACCAGTCAATCTACGTTCCTACTCTCACCTATGGTCACGAGCTTTGGGTAATGACCGAAAGAACGAGATCGCGGATACAAGCGGCTGAAATGAGCTTTCTCTGTAGGATTGCTGGACTCACCCTCAGAGATAGGGTGAGGAGCTCAGTCATCCGGGAGAGGCTCAGAGTAGAACCGCTGCTCCTCCACATTGAAAGGAGTCAGTTGAGGTGGTATGGGCATCTGATTAGGATGCCTCCTGGACGTCTCCCACTTGAGGTGTTTCAGGCACGTCCCACTGGGAGGAGACCCCGGGGCAGACCCAGGACTCGGTGGAGAGACTATGTCTCCCAGCTAGTCTGGGAACGCCTTGGTATCCCCTCTGAAGAGCTGGAGCAGGTGGCTGGGGAGAGGGAAGTCTGGGCTTCTCTGCTTGAACTGCTGCCTCCGCGACCCGGACCTCCGGAAAAGCGGTAGAAGATGGATGGATGGATGGCATTACAGGTTAAAAGAAACTGTATAATATAACAACAAGGTCAAATTAGACAAAGACTCCTTCTACTATACAATTCCACGTGAGTTATCCGAAATGGGTGATGGCTGAAGCCGCAGCTTATATTGCCCACCCATATTCCATCCAAGAATTCAAAGGAGAAAAAAGAGAAAACAAGACAAGAGCGATTACAATTTAAAACAAGGCTAAGACAAAATATGACTGAGAGAAAAAGAAAACTGAGCTAGTCTAAGTTAAGCGGTTACTATTCAAAAACAAATCTAAGACATAGTGCCATCCATCCATCCATCTTCTACCGCTTTTCCGGAGGTCCGGGTCGCGGAGGCAGCAGTTCAAGCAGAGAAGCCCAGACTTCCCTCTCCCCAGCCACCTGCTCCAGCTCTTCAGAGGGGATACCAAGGCGTTCCCAGACTAGCTGGGAGACATAGTCTCTCCACCGAGTCCTGGGTCTGCCCCGGGGTCTCCTCCCAGTGGGACGTGCCTGAAACACCTCAAGTGGGAGGCGTCCAGGAGGCATCCTAATCAGATGCCCATACCACCTCAACTGACTCCTTTCAATGTGGAGGAGCAGCGGTTCTACTCTGAGCCTCTCCCGGATGACTGAGCTCCTCACCCTATCTCTGAGGGTGAGTCCAGCAATCCTACGGAGAAAGCTCATTTCAGCCGCTTGTATCCGCGATCTCGTTCTTTCGGTCATTACCCAAAGCTCGTGACCATAGGTGAGAGTAGGAACGTAGATTGACTGGTAAATCGACAGCTTTGCCTTAGAACTAAGCTCCCTCTTCACCACAACAGACCGGTACAACGTCCGCATCACTGCAGATGCTGCTCCAATCCGTCTGTCGATCTCTCGCTCCATTTTCTCCTCACTCGTGAACAAGACCCCAAGATACTTAAACTCCTCCACTTGGGGCAGGAGCCTGTCCCCAACCCGGAGAGGACAATCCACCTTTTTCCGGCTGAGGACCATGGACTCGGACTTGGAGGTGCTGATTCTCATCCCAGCCGCTTCACACTCAGCGGCAAACCGTCCCAGCAAGAGCTGTAGGTCATTGCTGGATGAAGCCAACAGGACAACATCATCTGCAAACAACAGAGATGAGATCCTGTGGTCACCAAGCATGACACCCTCCATTCCCTGGCTGCGCCTAGAAATCCTGTCCATAAAAATTATGAACAGGACCGGTGACAAAGGGCAGCCCTGGCGGAGTCCAACTCTCACTGGGAAT
Source organism: Pholidichthys leucotaenia (assembly GCA_020510985.1). Classification (NCBI taxonomy): domain Eukaryota; kingdom Metazoa; phylum Chordata; class Actinopteri; order Cichliformes; family Pholidichthyidae; genus Pholidichthys; species Pholidichthys leucotaenia. Next base: position 283,121,331 of record CM035849.1, read on the forward strand.
GACTCCGACCGAGTGTTGGCAATGCGAACTAAACTCTCACAACGGTCGTACAGAGACCGAATAGCTCGTAACAACAAGCCCGATACCCCATACTCCCGAAGCACCCCCCACAAAAATCCACGAGGGACGCGGTCAAATGCCTTCTCCAAGTCCACAAAACACATGTAAACTGGTTGGGCAAACTCCCACGAACCCTCAAGAATTCTCGAGAGGGTAAAGAGCTGGTCCGATGTGCCACGGCCAGGACGAAAACCACATTGCTCCTCCTGAATCCGAGGTTCGACCAACGGCCGGACTCTCCTCTCCAGTACCTTGGCATAGACCTTCCCAGGGAGGCTGAGGAGTGTGATCCCTCTAAAGTTGGAGCACACCCTCCGGTCCCCTTTTTTGAAGAGAGGAACCACCACCCCGGTTTGCCATGCCAAAGGCACTGCCCCCGACCTCCACGCAATGTTGCAGAGGCGTGTCAACCCAAGCTTTCTAAAGACATAGTGTCACAGAGAAAAAAGAAAAACTAAGCTATAACACAACACAGGCTGGAAATGTCAATCCTTATGTGAGTTTACATGTCGTCTTGTAAATATGTTTGGAGTATTTCTTCCTTTAGTTTTTGTTTAAATTGTCCAAGCTTTGTACATGATTTTAATTCAGGTCCAAAATCGTTCCATAATCTGACACCTTGCACTGAAATACAGTGTTGCTTGGTAGTTGTTCTCACTGTAGGCTTTTGAAATATACATGTTCCTCTGAAGTGATATCGTTTCTCCCTTGTTTGGAACAACTTTTGGATATTTGCGGGCAGTGATAGATTCTTCACTTTGAACATTATTATTGCGGTTTTAAAGTCGATCAGATCTTTCAACTTGAGAGTTTTTTGTTTAAGAAAAAGTGGGTTTGTTGGTTCCCTGTAAGCTGCTTTGTTGATTATTCTAATAGCTCTCTTTTGAAGCATAAAGAGTGGATATATGTTTGTTTTATATGTATTTGCATCCGTGGAGAGAGAGCTTAGACTTTCTGCTGCACATTCACCAATCAACCATAATGCTCTGCACTGTGTGTCATATATATATATATATATATATATATATATATATATATATATATATATATATACACACACACTTATAGTAATATGGACATATGTTTACTATTTGTTTTTCTTGCCTTCTGATTGTTGCTTTGAGTGTTGCTATCCCTGTGCTGTTGCAATCCTGGAATTTCCCCATTGTGGGACTAATAAAGGCTTATCTTATCTTATCTTATCTTATTTCCCCATACTTCATTACAATATGTCATGTATGGGAGTATTAATGAATGATACAAGGTGTATAGTGTGGGTTGATTCAGCAAATTTTTCACTCTGTGTAATATTGCAATTGATTTGGATACTTTACCTTTTATATAATTAATATGTGGCTTCCAACACAGTTTGTTATCAATTATTACTCCAAGGAATTTAGTTTCGGATACCCTTTCAATCTCTACACCATTTATACTGAGTTTGGGTACTGGGTAGTTGTGATGGTTGTTAAAGACTATAAATTTTGTCTTGCTTAAATTGAGCGTTAATTTGTTTGAATCAAACCACAGTTTCAGCTTTCCTAATTCCTTTCCGAGTGTATCCAGAAGTTGTTCCAAATTGTTTCCACTGCATAGCAGGTTAGTGTCATCAGCAAACAATATTAAGTCCATTTTTTCTGAAACTTTACATATATCATTTATATACATATTGAATAATAATGGTCCCAAAACTGAACCCTGTGGGACTCCACAGGTGACCTTCAGTAGCTCTGAGTTTTTGTTGTTAACACATACAAACTGATATCTATTCTTTAAGTAACTTCTTAACCAGGACAGTGCTACCCCTCTGATACCACAATTTTGTAGTTTCTTTAATAATAGATTGTGATCTACTGTATCAAATGCTTTTTTAAGATCCAGGAATACTCCAACTGAATACTCTTTATTTTCAATGGCTGTTGATATTTTTTCTGTAAATTCCATTAAGGCATATGCTGTTGTCCTTTTGTGTCTGAACCCATATTGCTGCTCACACAATAAATCATTCTTCATTTTCTTAAGAGAAATCCAGAATTTTCCATATACAGTGGTACCTCTACTTACGAACGTCTGTAAGATAAGATAAGATAAGATAAGCCTTTATTAGTCCCACAACGGGGAAATTCCAGGATTGCAACAGCACAGGGATAGCAACACTCAGAGCAACAATCAGAAGGCAAGAAAAAAAAACAAGCAAGCAAGAGCAGCTAATAAACATATGTACGTATTACTATAAAATATATATATATACACACACACACAGACACACAGTGCAGAGCATTGTAGCTGGATGGAATAAATATATGAATATATGAACACACAGTGCAGAGCATTGTAGCTAGATGGAATAAATATGTAAATATATAAACACCCACAGTACGGAGCATTGCAGCTAGGTGGAATAAATATGCAAGTATATAAACACACACAGTGCGGAGCAATGTAGCTAGATGGAATAATATGTAGATATATAAATATATAAACACCCACAGTACGGAGCATTGTAGCTAGATGGAATAAATATGCAAATATATAAACACACACAGTGCAGAGCATTGTTGCTAGATGGAATGAAACAGCATAACCGTCTACTTAGTTATCCTACATGGTATGATTATGTGCCCATACATATTCTCACCCTCCATAGCGACCGGTATGTTCCTAGTTGTATGCCGGAGAGGACCATTGTGTAAGTCTATTGCATCTTTTGCATTCAAAAAACTATTAGTTTGTTACGTCTTTTTGCTATCTCTGCGAGCAGCCCTGCTTAGGTTGTACAGTCTGACAGCCGTTGGTAGGAAGGACCTACGAAACCTCTCGGTTGTGCACCTGGGATGATGTAGTCTGCTGCTAAATGAGCTCCTCAGTGCATTCAGTATGTCCTGCATAGGGTGGAACTCGGACTCCAGCAGAGATGACAGTTTAGCCACCGTCCTTCTCTCTCCTATCTCCTCCATCGGATCAAGGCGCTGCCCCAGGACAGAGCTAGCTTTCTTAATCAGTTTGTTCAGTCTCTTCCTATCTGCTGCAGTAATGCCACTGCCCCAGCAGACCACTCCAAAAGTGATGGCTGATGCCACCACCGTGTCATAGAATGACTTCAGCAGCGCCCCTTGTACACCAAAAGACCTGAGTCTCCTCAGCAGGAACAGCCTGCGCTGTCCCTTCTTGTAGAGTGCATCAGTATTGTGTGACCAGTCTAGTTTATTGTTCAGATGAATACCCAGGTACTTATAGGATGTCACCATCTCGATGTCTGTTCCCTGTATATTTACTGGTACTGTGAGGGGCTGCCCATGCCTGCGGCAGTCCACCACCAGCTCCTTAGTTTTCCTCGCGTTGATCTGGAGGCAGTTCCGATGGCACCAGTCCACGAAGTCCTGGATAAGCCCTCTGTACTCAGCTTCATCTCCATTGGAGATGAGGCCAACGATCGCAGAGTCATCAGAGAACTTCTGTAGATGGCAGTGTGTTGTGTTGTGTGAGAAGTCCGCAGTATAAAGAGTGAACAGGAAGGGAGCCAGCACCGTTCCCTGGGGGGCCCCCGTGCTACTGATGATCGTGTCGGACACACAGTCCCGGGTTCTCACAAACTGAGGCCGGTTCGTGAGGTAGTCCAGGATCCATGATGACAGGTGCTGGTCCACCCCTGCGCGCAGCAGCTTGTCCTTCAGGATCATCGGTTGGATGGTGTTGAAAGCACTGGAGAAGTCAAAGAACATGATCCTCACCATATTCCCGGGCTTCTCCAGGTGGGACAGAGAACGGTGAAGGAGGAAGATCACCGCATCCTCCACCCCAATGCCATGCTGGTAGGCGAACTGGAGTGGATCCATCGCTGGTTCCACCAGGGGGCGGAGGTGAGCAAGGAGCAGTCTCTCCAGGGTCTTCATCAAGTGGGACGTCAAGGCCACCGGTCTGTAGCTGTTCAGGTCTTTGGGGTGGGAAGTTTTTGGTACAGGTACCACACAAGATGTTTTCCACAGCTGTGGTACCCTCCCCAGTTTCAGGCTCATGTTGAAGATATACGTCACAATCCCACACAGCTGGTCTGCACAGGACTTGAGGAGCTTTGCGCTGATGCCGTCCGGTCCCGGCGCCTTCCTCGCCTTGATCTTCCTCAGCTCCGTCCTCACCTGGGTCCTGGTCAGGGTCAGGATGGGGGGCTGTGTGTTGGGAGTGGGGGGGTGTTGGTAGAGTGGGGAGTGGGCAGCAGGACTTGATTTCTTTAGAGGCAGCAGTGGTTGTTGTGCAGTCAGGGGGGAGGGCGGTTGGTCAAATCTATTGAAAAACAGATTCAGGTTGTTCGCCCACTCCCTGCCCCCTGTGGCCTGGGGGGAGGTATTCTGGAGCCCCGAGATGGTTTTGAGGTTTCTCCAGACCCCGCTGATGTCGCTCTGTTGCAGCTTGTCCTCCATCTTCTTCCTGAAGCTGTCCTTGCCTTCTCTGATCTTTCTCCTCAGCTCCCTCTGTACGGACTTCAGCATCTCCCTGTTCCCCGACCTGAAGATCCTCTTCTTCTCTCTCAGAAGTGTTTTTATCTCAGGGTTGATCCAGGGTTTGTTGTTTGAGTGACGCCGTATGGTCTTAGTGGGAACGGATTTGTCCACACAGAAGCTGAGGTAGCCCGTGAAGGTGTGAATGAGGCCATCGATGTCCTCACCATGTGGATCGCAGAGCTGCTTCCAGGCGGTGGCTTCAAAACAGCCCTTTAGGGTGTCCATTGTCTCCTCAGACCATAACTCCACAGTGTGCATGGCCGGAGGTTGTCTGTGCACTAGGGGTTTGTACACCGGCCGGAGATGAACCAAGTTGTGATCCGATCTCCCGAGTGGGGGTAGTTGTGATGAGGTGTACGCCTCCTTAGTGTTTGCGTAGAATAAATCCAGTGTTTTATTGTCTCTAGTGTGGCATGTGACATACTGGGTGAACGTGGGTAGAATGGGAGACAGTGAAACATGGTTGAAATCGCCTGAGATGAGGAGAAGAGCATCTGGGTGTTCTGTCTGCAGCCTGCTGGTTACTGAATGGATGACGTCACGTGCTGTCCCAGCGTTCGCCGTCGGATTTGCATAAACAACAATGCAGATCACGTGTGAGTGTTCTCTCGGGAGATATGTAGGCCTCATGCTAACAGCTAGCAACTCAATGTCTTTGCTGCAGTGTCGTTGTTTAACAGTGATATGTCCCGGTCTGCACCAGTTGTTGTTAACATACATGATCACTCCACCGCCCCTAGCCTTGCCACTGTCTGGTGTTCGGTCAGCTCGTATCATGTGAAAACCCTCCAGCTCAATGTTAGCATCTGCTGCTAGTTCAGTTAGCCACGTCTCAGTAAACAAAAGGAGAGAGCACTCCCGGTAAGTGCTATCATAACGGGAGATAGCCGCTAGCTCATCTAACTTTCCCAGTATCGACCGTACATTTCCCATGACAACAGATGGAAGGGAGGGTCTGTACCTTATATTTTTTGTCCTCCGCCTTACTCCAGCCCGGCAGCCGCGGCGTTTTCGCCTCAGTTCACTCGGTATGTCGAGTTTTTCCAATGGGACCGGGTGGCGGTTGAATGCTAGCAGCTGTTCTCTGCTGTATCGTATCCTGCTATAGACAGTGGCTCCGTCCACCGGCTCAGGAGACATTTAGGACGATCTGTGTGTCCGTGATATAAGTGGGGTGAAAAAAAAAGACGGATCAAAAGAGAGAGGAAGGGAAAAAGACTCGGAATCGAGCCGCTGTTGCAAAAGGCAGCCGACTCGTGTGGCGCCGAGAGAAAAAAAAAAAAAAAAAAAAAGTACATACGGAATTTTCAGGTTACGACACGCCTCAACGGGAAAATATTGCCTCTTGTTACGAACGAAATTTCAGGATACGAAAGGCAAAAAAGTACGCGCTCCTCGCAGCTCCCGTAGTTTACCGAACGTAAACATACTTGTAGCTGCTCTGCCATTGGCTATCGCCTAGCATCTTCCTGGTATCCCATTGGCCACAAAGTTGTGTTTTTTTTTTCCAAAACTTTATTAAGAACAAGGTGAAAGTTTTACGTGTGTGTACAGTACAGAATTAACATTTATTCGCTATGGGCCCCAAGAAAGTGACGGAGATAAGTGGAAAAGGAGAAAAGAAGAAGAGTTTTTTTGTCCATACAAACAAAGAAGGAGATAATCGAAAGGTATGAAAAGGGGATGCGTTTGGTTGATCTCGCCAAAGAATATGGCCGTAATACATCAACGATCAGCACGGTATTAAAACAAAAGGAAGCACTTACAAGCCGACAAAAGCAAACGTCCTTGGATCAGAACATGAACCAAAGAAGGCAAAAGGTAACGACGTCGACGACGATAGCAGTTAAAAGGTAAATGAACATAATTTTTATTATTCTTTCTCTTTTATTATTCTCTTTTATTAATCTTTCTCTCATTTTAAACTCTCATTTTATGTTTATTGTGCAGTAATCTAATTGTAACATGTATTTGTTACATGTTTTGATGCGTTTTTATGATTTATAAAAAATTTATGCCCGAATTTTGGGGGGCTTGGAACGGATTACAGCATTTACATGTAAAACGCGCCTCTACTTACGGAATTTTCACGTTACGAGAATACTTCCGGAACGAATTAATTTCGTAAGTAGAGGTACCACTGTAATTAGTTTAATTTTCCCCATAAATTTGCATTCTGTTTTCCATAATCTGTTAACTTCAACTGATCTAAATTCAGCTTACATTTTCCCCTGGTTCTGCATATGTTCACATTGTTAATCTATCATTTACAAGTTTAATTTCATGGTTAATGAACTCACTGCAATGTACTTTAACCTCTTGCACTCCAGTGTACCACGGACGGGCAGGTCTCTGCATCCTACAGCGCACGAGGGTGCTCTCGTGCGCTCTAGGACGCACGAGGGCGCTGCGTCCTAAGAGCGCACTGGAAAAAAAGCTGCATTTCCGTTCTTCCACTACAGACACAGCCGCGAACAGATTAGTTCATCTGATTGACCTCTCATTCGACTAATAAGAGCCTTGAATTGGGTTTCTGAAACCTTGAAGAACCAATGACTGAAAACCTAGCAAGAAGGACCCACCTACCAACGCTGTGAATGCAGCGAGCCAATTAAAGCAGAGAAGTTCGCAAGCTGTTTTGTGTAAGGCTGAGTGAAGACAGACTGCTGCAGCAGCAGATGAAAAAAGGATCCGCAGGAAGAACCCCACAGACCCAGCAGCACGGAGACCACCCACAAGTGCGACCTGTGTGACAGGAACTGCCATTCGCGCATCGGCCTGTTCAGCCACAGGCGGTGCTTTTTTTTTTTTTTTTATTCCAGCAGAGTAGACGTTTAGGATTCTCTTCCATGGTCATCATAGACCGACGGAGGCCGACGACGAAGGTGGTAAATCATTCTCCAAAACCGCAATCATGGAAGCGCAAAACCGCAATAATGGAATTATGTTTTGACCGGGTTGCAAGACCAGAGCCACGAGTCCGTAACAAGGGACCAGCGTCGCGTTCGTCTGACAATGAGGAAGAGAAGTTCGCCAGGACACTGCTGCTGTGAAGAGGTAAGTGTTATAAGCTAAATTATTCTTTATCCCTGAAAATTGTAATCAAAAAATGACTTTTGACCGATCGGTAAATTACAACTGTGCGGCGCACAAAGTCCGAAGTTCGTGCGCCGCGCGGTACATGGTTCGTGCCAGCGAACACCCCCCCCCGCTACTCTTCTGTAGCGAGGGGGGGGGAAGCCGCGGTGACTGCGCCGCGGTCGCCACATGACTATTCCGTCATGTAGCGATGGCCGATGTCCGTCTTCTGTAGCAAGGGGGGCGGGACAACCCCCCCCCCCACACACACACACGAACACACAGCCCTGAGTGTCACCTTTCATTAGAGCCCAAGATGAAGCTTCTATATTGAATCATTCAAAAGTTACAGACGTTTTTCCAAACTGTGCCATTTGGCACAATTTGGCACAGTTCAAAAACGCCTGGGAACTATCTGAGAAAAAAGCTGTGTAATATATTCATTTTTTGTGGTATTGTTACAAAATTTTGATCTCAGCTGGATAATACTTGGTTCTACATTTCTGTTGCATTTTCCAGCCCAGATCTGAAGCTGTGTGTTATTTGCAAGCATTTGTATCCAAAAAAAACACCCAGGCCAAATTTATTTTCTTCAAGTTCAGTATGTGTAGATGACTGTAACTCAGTGGCCGGAGAACTTTTAACTTAAGGGGTTAATCATCATTTCATTTAAATATGTGAAAATGAGAGAAGTTCAAGGGAATTTATTTCATTCTGAGTCTGGTTTCAAAGTTCCCAGTATCGAATTCACTAAAATTTTGAGACTGATAATTAATTTGAGTGATTAAACAGGTATAAAGTGAAATTAAAGATTAAAGTGCTCACTAAAAGGAGCTGGTGCCCCACGAGTGTTTATTAACTTTTTCTGTGTATGGACCTAGAGTTCATCTCAGGTCCCGATACATTAATAAAAATTAAATAATTTTTATACCTGATCATAATTATTAATCACATATTTCTACAATAACGAGAGACCATTGTGCTATCACAGATTATTTGTAAACACAATGTGCTCCCGATAATACATAAATCACACATAGCTCACCACACACACGTAGGGGTTTGAGACTTATAGTATTCTTGCGTATTTATTTCCATCATGCTAATTATGGATAGGTAGTCAGGATAATGGTGAAAGTTAGAAGCTCTAGAGGCCTGAATACAACAAGCATGGATAAGGATGTCTCCTAACTTGGAACGATTTTGTCTACCACCTACTTACAGTACAACACATACACTACCGTTCAAAAGTTTGGGGTCACTTAGAAATTTCCTTATTGTTGAAAGAAAAGCACTGTTTTTTTCAATGAAGATAACTTTAAACTAATCAGAAATACACTCTATACATTGCTAATGTGGTAAATGACTATTCTAGCTGCAAATGTCTGGTTTTTGGTGTAATATCTACATAGGTGTATAGAGGCCCATTTCCAGCAACTATCACTCCAGTGTTCTAATGGTACAATGTGTTTGCTCATTGCGTCAGAATTCTCCAGATTACCTCAACAAATTAACAGCTAGAATGCCAAAGGTGTGCAATGCTGTAATTGCTGCAAATGGAGGATTCTTTGACGGAAGCAAAGTTTGAAGGAAAAAATTATTTCAAATACAAATCATTATTTCTAACCTTGTCAATGTCTTGACTATATTTTCTATTCATGTTACAACTCATGGTGGTAAATAAAAGTGTGACTTTTCATGGAAAACACAAAATTGTCTGGGTGAGCCCAAACTTTTGAACGGTAGTGTAGCTCTCATCACCCAGCTCACTCATCATAACACACCCACTGCTGAACACATAGGTGCCATTACCCAGCACACTCATCACAACACCACCACTGCCCGTAGCTTGCATATAGCAGACAATCACACACTCAAGGCTAGTGGGAGATAACTTACAACAGCACATGGTTAACTACAGAAGTAGTGAATAAGGATAAAACGGTACAGACTCCAGCCATTGTGGTGGCAACCCCTCAGGCCATTATTTGGTCCTGCCCTGGCCGAGCCCTTTGTATCGGCACTCAAGCAAAGATGTAGGGTGCAGGGAAGGTGCATGCAGGGGGGCACCAGACCATCACGACGTGTGCCTGTGACATAGAAGGAGGTCGTAGGGCTAGTGACTGTATGACTTCAGTCCCTAGAAGAAGAATGGACTGGTACCCAAGTGCATCCACCGCACTTCCAGCATCCGGGGTGGAGCCAGATCAGCTACACGAAGGAGACAGCATTTTCCAATACTACCCCTCACAGTGGAAGCTACGGTGGGCACAGGGGCTCGAGCTTCATCAACGTCAGCATCTTCACCTCTGTCCAACTACCGGTGGGTGGCATCCCTGGGACAGCACCACTGAACTGTTCACTGGCTGGACTGGATGTTGTCTACTCTCTGCTGCATCCACCAGACTGTCCTATAGACCTCATGGGATGAGATGTGCCTCTGAGAGTGTGGGCACACAGTTGTTTTGCTTCTAATGGTACTGGTGTGTGTCAACGAGATGGGACTATGCTCCACAGCTGCGGATACAGGAAGCAGACACAGAGGAAGGTCAACCCCAGTCGCAACCGTGTGATGACTGCAGCCGAAGGATGCAAGCCCTGGCAAAGGTCAACCGGTGGACAAAGGTTTTGTGGATTGACCCTGTTCGACCTTATGACCCCCACATGATCCACTCCACCGGACAAAGAACTATTCACATGATGATCAGGAGGAGACCTCAAATCAAATCAAATCAACCTTTGTCATGTTGCTGTACATACAACTGTAGTGCAGGCAAGATGAAATTGCATTTCTCTCAGCATCCATATAAGTAAAAAGAACATAATTTAAGACACACTCACGCACCCCCTCACCCCCACCCCAACACAGCCATTCACACATTCCTGAGACATACTTGAAAACTAACTAGAACTATAATATACAAATAATGTACATAATGTCCATAAGGTGCAGTAGTATGTATGAAAGATTCCAGATCAACTGTTCAGCATCCTAACAGCTTGTGGAAGGAAGCTGTTAATCAGTCTGGTGGTTCTGCCTCTGATGCTCTGGAATCATTTGCCAGATGGCAGCAGTTCAAAGTGTTTATGCAGAGGGTGAGAGTGGTCCTTGACAATGTTCAGTGCCCTGCTCCTACAACAGTTCTGAAAAAGTTCTTGGACAGAGGGGAGGGAAACTCCAATTACCCTCTCAGCTCCCTAAACTATCCTCTGCGGGGCTTTTTTGTCTGACATACTGCAGCTGGAGTACCATGTTGCAATGCAGTACATCAGAACACTCTCCACCACACCTCTGTAGAAGGTCCTGAGGATGCAGATGGGGAGAGAGGCCTGTTTGAGTTTCTTCAAGAAGTGCAGTCTCTGCTGGGCCCACTTCCTGATCCCCAAGGAATTCTTGCTCCAGGTCAGGTCCTGCGAGATCTGCACTCCGAGGAACTTGATGTTCTCCACCAAACGGCCGCCGATGCTCCGAGGGACATGTTAAGGTTGTGACCGCCGGAAGTCAATAATCATCTCCTTCATTTTGTTCACGTTGAGCACCAGATTGTTCTTCCTGCACCAGCCCTCCAGGTCTCTAACTTCTTCCCTGTACATTGATTCCTCATCCCTCTGAATAAGTCCCACCACTGTGGTGTCGTCTGCAAACTTAATAATCTGGTTCCCCTCGTGTCTGGATACACAGTAATGTGTTAGAAGTGTAAACAACAGTGGACTGAGTACGCAGCCTTAAGGGGATCCAGTGCTCAGCGTGATAGAGTTGGAGATGTTGTTTCCAACAAGGACAGACTGAGGTCTCTCAGTCAGGAAATCCAGGATCCAGAGACATGTGGTGGTGTTCAGACCAAGAAGGAGTAATTTCTCCATCAGTCTCTGGGGAATAATGGTGTTGAATGCTGAACTGAAATCAATGTACAGGAGTCTGGCGTAGGTGTCTTTCTGATCCAGGTGGGTGATGACAGAGTGCAGGGTGGTGACTATAGCATCCTCCATGGACCAGTTTGAACGATATGCAAATTGGAACGGGTCATGTGATGCAGGGAGGCAGGCTGTGATGTTCAATTCAATTCAACTTTATTTATATAGCGCCATTTCACAACAACAGTCATCTCATAGCACTATCAACTGTAGGGGGAACCCCCACAGTTGCAGAAAGACCCCAGCAATCAGGCGATCCCCTGTGAGCAAGCACTTGGCGACGGTGGAGAGGAAAAACTCCCTTTTAACAGGAAGAAACCTCCAGCAGAACCAGGCTCAGGGAGGGGCAGTCATCTGCTGTGACTGGCTGGGGGATGAGGGGACAGAGAAGATGAAAAGAACAGACATCTAGAGAGCAAACAGCACGATGGGGACTCAATCTATGGGAGAGAACAAACAGATGTTAATGACCAGCAAAAAAAAAATATTTCATTGAGAGTGAAGAAAGGAGTGAGGCCCAGTGCATTATTGGAGGTCCCCCGGCTGTCTAAACCTATTAGCAGCATAACTAAGGGAGAGTTCAGAAACACATGATCCCTCCCCTAATTGTAGGCTATATCAAAAAGGTAGGTTTTAGCCCTATTCTTAAAAACAGAGATCGAGTCTGACTCACGAATCCAGATTGGCAGCTGGTTCCACAGGAGAGGAGCTTGATAACTGAAGGCTCTGCCTCCCATTGTACTTTTGGAAATTCTAGGTATTACAAGTAATCCTGCATTTTGGGAGCGTAGTGCTCTGTTAGGATAATACGGTAGTATCAGATCTTTTAAATAAAAAGGAGCCTGATTGTTTAGAGCTTTGTAAGTAAGAAGAAGGATTTTAAACTTAATTCTAAACTCTATGGGAAGCCAATGAAGGGAGGCCAGAACCGGAGAGATATGATCTCTCTTTCTAATACCTGTTAAAACTCTTGCTGCAGTATTTTGGATCAGCTGAAGACTTTTTAAAGATGTTTTAGGACAGCCTGATAATAAAGAATTACAATAATCTAATCTCGAGCTAACAGAAGCGTGGATCAGTTTCTCAGTATCACTCTGAGACAAGATGCTCCTAATCTTTGCAATATTACGCAAATGATAGAAGGCAGTCTTAGAAACAAATTTAATATGTGAATTGAAGGACAAATCTTGATCAAAAATAATTCCAAGGTTCCTCACAGAGCTATTAAGAGAAAGAGTAACCGCATCCAAACTGAAAGTTTGATTTGGAAAGGTATTTCTAAGGTTTTTTTGGACCAACAAGAATGACTTCAGTCTTATCTGAATTTAATAGCAGGAAATTACAATCCATCCAAGCTTTGATTTCCTTAAGACAGGCTTCTAAGTTGGCTAATTGATTACTATCATCTGGCTTCATTGACAGGTATAATTGTGTGTCATCTGCATAACAATGAAAATGTATACAGTGCTTTCTAATAATGTTGCCTAATGGAAGCATATATAAACTAAAAAGAGTAGGGCCTAGCACAGATCCCTGTGGAACTCCATCACTAAGCTTTGAGTTGAAAGAAAACTCATTATTTACATGAACAAACTGGAACCTATCAGATAAATAAGATCTAAACCACTGCAATGAAGTTCCATTAAGTCCAACATAGTGTTCTAATCTATCAAGTAGAATATTATGATCGATAGTATCAAAAGCTGCACTAAGGTCTAAAAGGACAAGTACAGAAACCAGTCCATTATCAGATGCAATGAGGAGGTCGTTAGTGACCTTCGCTAAGGCTGTTTCAGTACTATGATGGATTCTAAACCCAGATTGAAACTCTTCAAGTAAACCATTTCCCTGCAGGTGGTCAAATAATTGCTTAGCAACAACTCTTTCTAAGATTTTTGAAATGAAAGGGAGATTAGAGGTTGGTCTGTAGTTAGCTAAAGCTCCTGGATCTAGCATTGGCTTTTTGAGTAAGGGTTTAATCACAGCCGTTTTAAAAGCCTGTGGTACATGGCCTAAAGTTAATGAAGAATTGATTATATGAAGAATAAAGCTACCAATAAGTGGGAAGACTTCTTTAAATAACCTGGTAGGAATAGGGTCTAAAAGACAAGTTGAAGGTTTGGATGAGGAAACTATTTTGTCTAACTCACAAAGGTCCATTGGAGTAAACTCATCAAGACAGACATCAATTGGAGGAGTTGTAATAGTTACTGTATTTAAGTTAACTGTGGGAAGAATCTGATTGATTTTATCTCTGATGGATGAAATTTTATTATTGAAAAAGTTCATAAAGTCCTGACTAGTAAGCTCTAAGGGAATGCTAGGATTGACAGAGTCCTGACTCTTTGTTACCTGGCTACAGTGCTGAAAAGAAACCTGGGATTATTCTTGTTCTCTTCTATTAATGCAGAATAATAACTTGTTCTAGCTTTTCTAAGAGATTTTTTAGAAATTAAAAGATGATTTCTCCAAGCTAAATAGATTTCATCTAAATTAGTGGAGCGCCATTTTCTTTCTAATTGACGAGTCTTCTGTTTTAAGTTACGAGTTTCTGTGTTGAACCAAGGAGTTAGAAATCTCTGATTAGACTTTTTCTTTTTTAAGGGGGCCACCAAGTCTAGAGTCTGATGCAGAGAAGCTGTAACACTATCCACCATGTTATCAATTACAGAAGGAGCAAGCTGTCTATAACTTATTTCCGTTGTGTTGACACATGGCATAGAGGAAACAATCTGCATAAATTTGGTAACAGCATCATCTGAGAGGCATCTACTGTAATAATATTTTTCTTTAGGAGCCAAATAGTCAGAAATAGTAAAATCAAAGGTTAACAGACAATGGTCTGACAGTACAGGGTTATGAGGAGACACTACAAGATTTTCTATTTCTATGCCATATGTCAGAACAAGGTCCAACGTATGGTGGAGATAATGAGTAGAATTTTCTACTTTCTGAGAAAACCCAATCGAGTCAAATATTGAATTAAATGCCACATTAAGGCAGTCACTATCTACATCCACATGTATATTAAAGTCCCCTACTATAATTATTCTATCAGATTTCAGCACTAAATCAGCTAAGAAATCAGCAAATTCGGATAAAAATTCTGAGTAGGTTGATGGGGGACGATAAACTATGGCAAATAAAATTGGGTTTAACCTAAAATTGCTAAAGTGCCCAATACTGAGGACCAGGCCATCAAAGGAATTATAACATGTTTTTTGCGTTACATTAACTAGTAATTTGTAATGGTAAATTGTTGCTACTCCTCCTTCACGACCAGAACTTCTGGGATTTTGACAGTTTAAATAACCAGAGGGAGTTGATTCATTTAAACCAACATAATCCTCTTGCCCTAACCAAGTCTCTGTAAGGGATATTAAATCAATCTGATGATCAATTAACAGATCATGGACTAACAGAGACTTGGGAGTTAGAGACCTAATATTTAATAAACCGCATTTAATTTTTAAATTATGAAGAGGAACAGAGGCCAAATCATTCAATTTAGAGGCTTTATGTTTAATTTGAGTTTTACCAATTTGTGGTAAAACTTGTGGTTTTATCAAATTGTGGTTTGATGTGTGGTTTGACAAACCGTTCAAAACACTTCATCACAATTGGTGTCAGTGCAACAGGACGATAGTCATTCAGACAGGACACAACTGGTTTCTTTGCCACCAGTACTATGGTAGAGGTCTTAAAGCATCTGGGAACGATTGCCTGACTCAGGGAGATGTTATAAATGTCATTCAGGACATCCACCAACTCGCTTGCACAGTCTCGGAGCACATGTCCCAGGATGTTGTCCGGACCTGCTGCTTTACGTGGGTTGACCCTGATTAGGGTCCTCCATGTGTCTGCTGCATTGATGATGATAGTTGGCCCAACAGATGGTGGAGATGGGCCAGCCCTCCCTCTGATTGTCGGGTTTGACGCTTCAAAACATGCAAAGAAGTTGTTGAGCCTGTCTGGAAGCAAAGCGTCGTCATCGACCCCCTGCCTCAACTTATAATCCGTCAACGCCCGAACGCCCTGCCACATCCGTTTGGTGTTCCTTGTGTCACAGAGGTGTCCCTGGATTTTCTCCGCATAGACGCGCTTCACCGTCTTAATTCCCTTTGAGAGTGCAGACCTGGCTGAGCCGAGGGCGATCCTGTCCTTTGCTCTGAAGGCTGCTCGGTGGGGGTGCAGGACTTGGTGAACAAGGATGTGAATGCAGTTCATCTGGACAAGGCCCTCTTAGACATCGCTGCACCATGCTGGGGTGTCCACAAGGGGGGAGGCAAGGGTAGCAGAACCAATGGTGCAAGCCTGTCTTGGGTTGACTGACTGAATTGACACACAATGTAGGGACCTGCCTTATTCACCATCTGTTAATTGCTAGCATCTCTCACACCATGCATGGTTAACATGATAAAATCATGTCAAAGGGGAGAGTGAAAGGGTTATGAAACGTTAGAGTGCCAAAATAATAATTCTGTAGGTAATCTCCCATTATGCTCTACACATATTGGGCCATGCCATGGGCAGCACGGTGGTGCAGTGGTTAGCACTGTTGCCTTACAGCTAGAAGGTTCCTGGTTCAAATCCCCAGGCTGGCAGGGGTTGGAACCTTTCTGTATGGAGTTTGCATGTTCTCCCTGTGCTGCGTGGGTTTACTCCGGGGGCTCCGGTTTCCTCCCACAATCCAAAGACATGCATGTTAGGTTAATTGGTTGTTCTAAATTGTCCCTAGATAGCTGTTTCCTATAGGCCCTTAGAATAGAAGGTTAGTACTAGTGAAAGCGCTTTGAGTGGTCTTTGTGACTAGAAAAGTGCTATGTAAGTGCAGGTTAGTTAGATATTCTGTTTACATTCTTATGAACAAATATGTTGTGCCAAACGCTGATAAACAGGAATTAGGCAGAGCTAGAGAGCCCTCTTTCTGCTCTCTCTCTCTCTCTCTCTCTCTCTCTCTCTCTCTCTCTCCCTCTCTCTCCGGTGGCTGAAGGAGGAGGGCGGAAATAGGGAACTCCGTGGATTGTTTGGACTTTTTTTTCGATTTTCTACTACTGGCCACTTTTTCAGTTTTTGATTTTTCGGGTGGAGGATGGTTACCTTGGAAATGCCACTTCCGTCTATCCACCAGGGGGTGCGGATCGTTCCCCCGGACAGCACTGTTACTGTGGAGGAGGTCCTTCTGGCTGTGGCCGAGCAGGTGGGCCATGATGCGATCTGCTTTGCGTCCCGAATGAATAGAGCTGTAGTTGTGTTTCTGGCTGCTGAAGAGGATGTCCACACCCTGATTGCAAGCGGTGTTGTTATCGGGGATACGTATGTACAGGTGTCCCCCTTATCTGTCCCATCAACGCGTATCACCGTCTCAGGTGTTCCACCCACTGACGAGCAGTTGGCGACGGAGCTCCACAAATTTGGGAAGTTTGCGGGCCCGTTTAGAACTCTGACTTTGGGATGCAAGGAGACCAAGTTAAAACGTGAAATCACTCAGGCGACAGGTGTTCATGTTTTTGGACTCGCCAACTGTGACTCTGGAAGTATCCTTCCGGGTCAAACACGGAGACGGCTCCTATATATAGGTTTAGTCAGCCGGGGGACCTCCAGTAATGCACTGGGCCTCACTCCTTTCCTCACTCTCTATGAAATATTTTTTTTTTGCTGGTCATTAACATTTGTTTGTTCTCTCCCATAGATTGAGTCCCCATCGTGCTGTTTGCTCTCTACATGTCCGTTCTTTTCTTCTTCTCTATCCCCTCACCCCCCAGCCAGTCGCAGCAGATGACTGCCCCTCCCTGAGCCTGGTTCTGCTGGAGGTTTCTTCCTGTTAAAAGGGAGTTTTTCCTCTCCACCGTCGCCAAGTGCTTGCTCACAGGGGATCGCCTGATTGCTGGGGTCTTTCTGCAACTGTGGGGGTCCCCCCTACAGTTGATAGTGCTATGAGATGACTGTTGTTGTGAAATGGCGCTATATAAATAAAGTTGAATTGAACTGAATTGAATTATATGCTGTATGCGAGCTCAGGACAGATGAAGTGTTTTGAATGTGGAGATGTGGGCCATAAATGGTTTGCTTATCCGCACAGGCACCGGGCGGGGGGCTCTGATGGAGCCACGGCTGGTACTGGCGGCGTGCCCTCCGCTCACGCCGCTGTTGTGGACGGCGTGGCGGGGCCTTCTGCCGCAACTGAGGCCGGCGGTGCAGCCTCCGCTCGCGCCGCTACTATGGACGACATTGCGGGGCCTTCTGCCAGTCCTGCTCCGGAGCCTGCCGCTGTATCTGTGGACAGCCCGGCTGTGGCGCCCGCAGCCCAGCTTACGGCCGGGAGCGTCGCTGGTGATGGCGCCCAAAATGTCACTGATGGTGCGTCAGAATCATCTCACTGTGTGACATCAGCGGCTGTGCTTCCGGAGGCTGCTACCATTTCAGGTGACGGAACAGCGACAGTCAGCTGCTGTGGGTGGCATCCACGAAAATGTGGCCCATGATGAATCCACTGGGCCAGATGAACCAAACACTCAGCTGAGTTGCGCTGACGAGGAAATGGAATCTGATCCCGACATTGTGTCTAATACCGAGTCTATTGAGGCAAAATACAGTACAAACACGAGTTTGTATTCACTGGAAGAAATAAATGCTTTTCTGGATGAAACCTATAACAAGGCCATTAAAGTCGCTGACTACTTCAGTGACACTGATAAATTCATTAAGTCTGTTAATGTGCTAAGAAGGTAGGTTGGTCTTGACCTCCTGGATGAAAGGAAACGTTTTCGCCTCAAAAAACACCTGACTGCCCTGCGTAAAGCAGCAGGGGGAACAGGGGTCAAGCGCGCCCGACAGAAGGAATAAATGGCAGTCGTTCCACTGCCTGTTTTACGCATTTTTGGGATATTGTTCGATCACACTTTTATGACGTTTCTAATTGACTGCAATTGACTGTCACAGAACTGGATCTTTACCGGTCTCCTGCCGGCGCGCAACACTATCTTTGCTGCCCGAGGACGGGGACTTGGCCTGGCTTAAAAACGGGAGGCCTGTGGCTCTTCTTTGCACGGACTACAAGGTCACGGTTTACTCGCCTGCAGGGCATGGATGCCCAAACGTTTTCTTTCTACAATCTGGACGAGCCTGCTGCAAAGGTGACTTGCTTAAAAATCCCGCATGGTCTAAGGACTACAATCCATCTGAGATAAGGAAAATGTCTCTGGGACGTACAACGGAACTGGCTGCGGGTGCGCAGCGCTATCTCTGCTGCTGGAGGAAGGGGACTTGGCCTTGCTTAAGAACTGGAGGCCTGTGGCTCATCTTTGCACGGACTACAAGGAACACTCAGACTACTGCCACTGGCAATGTGGAATAGGTGGACTGCAGAGAATACTTTGTGTTGTGGGGGGGATGACTTATGTTTGCACTTTTCCAATGTGAGACACTTGGTGGAATGCTCTTACTTTTATTTGAATTGTGCAACAAAGGCTTTTTTTTTTAAAACTCTCTCTCTCTCTCTCTCTCTCTCTCTCTCTCTCTCTCTCTCTTTCTCTCTCTCTCTCTCTCTCTCTACATTAGTCAGGTCTAATACTATAGTTACACACAAAACCAACACCCACGCACACACCGTTGATCATACATTCTAGATGACAGTGACATGAACAGAGGATGGCCTGCTCACGTCAGAGTTAAATTAGCCAGT
This sequence comes from Pholidichthys leucotaenia, assembly GCA_020510985.1. NCBI lineage: Eukaryota > Metazoa > Chordata > Actinopteri > Cichliformes > Pholidichthyidae > Pholidichthys > Pholidichthys leucotaenia. Next base: position 283,140,567 of record CM035849.1, read on the forward strand.
CAGACAGTCACATACAAGCCCATCCTATTGTACGGGGTTGGTCTAACCAACCCCAGAAGATTAAAGTAAGTTGCACCCAGAAGTCGCAGTCAGTCTGGCAATGCTCCTGAGGGGGCTGCATCACGCTGTACCCAGCGCTGCTTGCTTTACATGTGACTTCTAAATAAATGTTACATCTTTGAATTGAAGAATTCTCCGGCTTGTTCTTGGATCTTTCAATCAAAGAATCGGGTTTATCTAACACAGCAGTGATCAAACTGGATAGCTCTCTAGTTTTGACGACGTAATTATGACAACACTTTAGAACAGATTGTAAGGACTTTGACTGCTGTTAGTTGTTCGGTGGTTTTTGTAAGTATGCTGAATCACACTTTTACTGTCTGTTTAAGTTCATCAGTTTTAGCATAAAAAACAACAACAAATGGCTGTTATTAAGCTCCAGCAGTTATGTCAGTTCCAGTTAATTTTAGGTTGTAAATGTGGTTTGTTTTTATGGTTTTAAAATATATATAAATAATTGTTGTGAAACGTTGGACGCCTGAATTCATTTGTGCCCTTTCAGTTACTGTAGAAGATGAAATCTATTGTTTATTCAGTGACAGATACACAAAGTAATGGTTTGCCTCACCTCTGCAAAACTAAAGGATTTTCAACCTTTTTATAACGTAGTGATAAACAAGAACCTAAAATACACTGTATGTATTATACATAACATTGTAATCAATAATCCTTGGTGATGATGGAAATAATTAATGGTGGAACAATCTTTTTTCAAATAATATAATGATAATAATAAAAACAGAACTGCATCTCCAAAAATGAGCACATCACCATTCAGATCTATATCACATAGCTCTGACATATTCATCCAAATTTCAAAAAAAAAAAAAAATCTTAAAATGGCTTTACTTTTTAGATTTGAGTTATTTTAAAAAATAAATTCACCACCATATTCAACTTTTGGAGGTGCATGAGTAGAATGTAAAAGAAAATCAACCTCAAATCAAGTCAGTCAACATATAACAAACAGTGTAGGGAGCTTGAAATAAGGAAGCGAAGTGATTTTATAAATCAGGTTTATTGTCGGCTTCCAGTCCCTAACATGTCTCATCTCAATGCAGAAGCAGAAAAGAGGCTGAGCGCAGTCAGACCTTCATATTTATACCTCACACAACAAAAGCCGACCTCACACATCCTTGTTAATCCCTCCATTGTCTTCTCTCTCCTCCACCTGACCTTGGGGGGTCAGGAAGTCCATTCCGGTCTCCACCGCCGCGTCTCCGTCTCCTCGCTGATCTCTGCCGGTGGTCAAGACCTATTGTCCTGCTCTGAGACGTGAGGTCAATCCATATATGCAATCTCTAAACATTCCTCTTATGTCTATACATATGTAGGTATGGATATATGACAATATAAGCCACAGCCCCCCCCCCCCCCCCCCAAACGTCTAAGAAAAGGACAGTACAATTACGTTCACAGCCTATGGTAACATCCATGACATATTATACTGTTATTCACATCAAAAAGAAAAGAGGAAAAATATCCTCAGCAGCCAGGCCAACCTTCAAGCTATACGGCATGATAAAAAAAAAGAAAAAATTTTAGTGATAACAGCAACAGCATAGTCTATGTCATATGTCAGCCTTAAAACTGCAACGGCAAAATTCGACAGCATAGCTTACAACCCCTTGTCAATTTTACATCAGTCTATGTGTCGTCTGGGTTTCAATCTTCTCCCAAATCTGCTGTACGCCTGCCTGGGCATCCTGGTGGTGCCGTTATGTAAGGAATCTGCAGCTTGGGGAGAAGAGTAGTTATTTGATCCCTGCGGGGGGGCTGAGTTGTGTCTCTTGGGGAGTCTACCCCGTCGAGGTGCTCTTGCCACCCGTGCAGGTTCGTCGCTCAACATGAAGGCAGGTTTAAGTCTGTCAATGCTGACTGTTTCTCTTCTGTCCCCTAAATCAAGCACAAAATGCTTATCACCAGGTTCCAGCACTCTATATGGTCCATCGTATGGTGGGCGGAGGGTTGGTTTTAAACTTCGTGCCTAACAAAAACGAACTCTGCGTTTTTCAAAGCTTGAGGAACAAAAACCCGCAGAAAAGAGTGATGTATGGGTCCGGGGAGCGTGTCCGGCCCCGTGCTGCTTAGAGGGCTCAGGGTTGGGAGGCGCCCGGGCTCTGAGTGTTCTGGTAAGAACTCTCCCGGGAGCCTGAGAGGTTGTGCGAAAACTAATTCTGCCGGGGAGGCGTCTAAATCCTACTTAGGCGCAGAACGCAACCCTAATAAAACCCACGGAAGTTTGTTTACCCAATCTGCATCCGTCAGTGAGGCCCTGAGGGCAGCCTTTAAAGACCTATGAAAACGCTCACATAAACCGTTAGCCTGAGGGTGATACGCGGTGGTGCGATGAATTGTCGCTCCTAAGCTGCTGGCCATGGCTGACCAGAGCTCTGAGACAAATTGAGGCCCCCTGTCGGACGTGATGTCCGACGGGACGCTGAAACGCGCCACCCAGGTCGTGAAAAAAACACGAGTGACTTCCGCGGCCGTAGTTGACGCCAGCGGGACCGCTTCTGGCCAGCGTGTGGTCCGGTCTACCATTGTTAAAAGGTGTGTGAACCCCTGGGACGACGGTAGTGGGCCCACGAGGTCGACGTGTACGTGGTCAAACCTCCTGGCAGGGATGCGGAAAGGTTCCAGCGGGGCTTTCGTGTGTTTGTGAATTTTGGCGCGTTGGCAAGCCATGCAAGTTCTCGCCCACTCCTTTACGTCTTTACGCAGGCCTGGCCAAACGAACTTCTCCGCGACCATTTTCACCGAGACGTGCGAGGGAGTGTACCAAGTCAAAAACGCGGCGGCGCCACACGGCTGGGACCACCGGGCGAGGTCGACCGGTTGACACGTCGCAGATTAGAGGGGGCACACCGTCACGTAAACCCCTTTCCTCCAGCCTTAACCCTGTTGGTCCAGACTGGAGCGCGCGCACGTCCGCGTCACTGCTTTGTTCCGCTGCCATGGCCACATAATCTATCCCTACGTGAATTGGGGCTGCGTGTGCGTCCGTGTTGGCTTTGTGTTCTGCGGCTGCGGTAGTATAATCTGCTTCTGCATGCCCTGACGATGTCACGGCACGGGAGAGGCAGTCTGCCACTAAATTAAGTTTGCCTGCTACGTGTCGAATGTCTGTGGTAAACTCTGAAATTGCGGCCAGCTGCCTTTGTTGCCTGCCCGACCACGGCTCTGAAATTTTAGACATCGCAAAAGTGAGTGGTTTGTGGTCGACAAAAGCCATGAAATGCCGCCCTTCCAACCAGAACTGGAAATGGCGGATGGATAAATGGAGCGCTAGCAGCTCTCTGTCAAAAGTGCTGTATTTGCACTCGGTTTCGTTTAAGGATTTGCTAAAAAATGCTAGCGGTTGCCAGGTTCCGCCGACATGCTGTTCCACGACCGCCCCTATGGCCAGGTTTGAAGCGTCTGTGGTCAGCGCTATGCGGGCTGAGGGGTCGGGGTGGACCAACAATGCGGCATCCGCTAGTGCTCTTTTCACTTCCGCGAAAGCGCGTTCCCGCTCCGGGGTCCGCTCGACCGCGTTGGAGGGCTTTTGTTTTCTGAGCGCAGCATATAGGGGCTGCATGAGTTGAGCTGCGCAGGGGAGGAAACAGTTGTAAAAATTCACCATTCCTAAAAATTCCTGCAGCGATCTGACCGTTTGTGGTCGGGGAAAATTTGCCACTGCGCGCACTTTGTCCGGTAAAGGAACTGCCCCTTTTGGTGAAACCCTGTGTCCCAAAAAATCAATCTGTGACACGCCGAATCGGCATTTGGCTGGGTTAATTATTAACCCATGCTCTTCTAGCCTTTGAAAAACCGTAGTGAGCTGTTGTTCGTGTTCCTCCTCAGACGTGCTGGCTACCAGAATATCGTCCAGGTAGACAAACACGAAGGGGAGGTCGCGTAATACAGCGTCCATCATACGCTGAAAAGTTTGTGCAGCGCCTTTGAGGCCAAACGGCATTCGTAAAAATTCAAAAAGACCAAAAGGGGTTATTACGGCTGTTTTGGGAACATCCTCAGGTCGGACCGGAACTTGGTGGTAGCCGCGGACCAGGTCTATTTTAGAAAAAATGCGCGCACCCGCCAGATGTAGTGAAAAATTCTGAATGTGAGAGATTGGGTAGCGGTCATGTGCTGTAGCATTGTTTAATCTGCGATAATCACCGCAAGGTCTCCAGGAACCGTCGGTTTTCGGGACCATATGCAGTGGCGAGGCCCATGGGCTTTTCGAGGTCCGAATAATGCCCAGTTTTTCCAGGCTGGCGAACTCGTCGTGTGCTATGACGAGCTTGGTCGCGTCTAAGCGCCGAACTTTAGCGAACACTGGTGGGCCCGTTGTGGGAATGAAGTGTTCCACCCCGTGTTTTGCTATTGTTGCCGAGAATTTGGGAACTGTGAGTGCTGGAAATTGGGTGAGGAGTTGGTCAAACTTACCTCCTGCTGTGGCGACGCTGGCCTGCACGGGTGGAGGGGACACTCGAGCTGAACAGGGAATAGAAGAAAATGACAGTGCATTGATTAAGCGTCTGTTTGCAAGATCGACTAACAACCCATGTGCACACAAGAAATCAGCGCCCAACAAGTTAAAACTCACCGCCGCTATAATAAAGGTCCAACTATAGTTGCGGCCGTGTATGGACAGAGACAGTGTTCTTTCACCAAAAGTGTTGATGATCGAGCCGTTGGTTGCCGTTGCTCCGTTTCCACGGGGTCCCATTGCCCGGTCTGCGTAGGACGGGGTGATGAAGCTCACCTGGGCTCCGGTGTCAATGAGGAACTGTCTCCCGGAGCGTCCGTCAGTCACGTAGAGCAGCTTGTTTGTCTCGCCGAGAGCCGTAGCGGCTAACGGGTCCCGGCTTTGAAGTTTCCCGAGCTCTTGAAACTGCAGGGGGGCACACATTTGTATGCCCTCTCGGCGAAACGTCGATGATAGTAGCAGAGGTCGTCCTGCTTGTTGCGCCTTGGTCGCGTCGCCGCCATGGTGGGCAGGTTCTGCTCCCTTGCCTCTGATTCCCCGATGCTCTGGGCTTCTATGCCGAGATCTGCCGATGCTGCTGTGGCCACCTGCTCGCCGCAGGAGTTGATGAGCCGCTGCGCTTCTCGGGCCAGCGCGCGGAGGTCCTGCTGGGTCTTACATCGCATGTTGGCCAGGATCCCTCTCATGTGCGTCGGCAGAGTGCTGAGGAAGATGTGTTGGAAAAGGAAGTTGTCATTGTCTGCCTCCCTCAGCTGCAGCATGTCCTCCATGAGGGCCATCGGTCTGCGCCCCTCGTGGCCGTAAACCGCCAGTATCTTCCCGGCCCTTTCCTCAGCCGAGGGGACGAAGTTCTCGATGAGGGTCGCCTTCAGTTCCTTATACTTGTCGTTGGCGGGCGGCTGCTGTATCACGCTCCACGCGCATCGTGCTGTGGCAGCGTCGAGTCTGGCGACGATGTGGTAAAATTTGGTCTCGTCAGCCGTCACCCCGGCGAGTGCAAACTGAGCCTCAGCCTGCTTGAACCACGAGTTTGGATCATTCTGCCAAAACTCTGGAAGTTTGATGGCGACGGCGCTTGCTTGGGCCGCCTCCGACGAGTCTGCAGCGCGAGAACGTCTTTCCTCCGTTCTCACGATAGGGTTGGGGACGGCGCTTGCTTGGGCCGTCTCCGATGAGTCTGCTGCGGGGGAACGCCTTTCATCCGTTCCGGTGTCAGGGTTGGCGACGTCGCTTGTCTGGGTTGCCTCTGACAAGCCTGTAGCGGGAGAACGTCTTTGGTCCATTCTCACGTCTGGCCACCAATGTAGGGAGCTTGAAATAAGGAAGTGAAGTGATTTTATAAATCAGGTTTATTGTCAGCTTCCAGTCCCTAACATGTCTCATCTCAATGCAGAAGCAGAAAAGAGGCTGAGCGCAGTCAGACCTTCATATTTATACCTCACACAACAAAAGCCGACCTCACACATCCTTGTTAATCCCTCCATTGTCTTCTCTCTCCTCCACCTGACCTTGGGGGGTCAGGAAGTCCATTCCGGTCTCCACTGCTGCGTCTCCGTCTCCTCGTTGATCTCTGCCGGTGGTCAAGACCTATTGTCCTGCTCTGAGACGTGAGGTCAATCCATATATGCAATCTCTAAACATTCCTCTTATGTCTATACATGTGTAGGTATGGATATATGATGATATAAGCCACAACAGGAATTTATTTGGGGGGAAGTATTTCTGAAAAAGTAAACGGTCCAGATGAAGGGTCCATGGGGCAGACCTGGGAGAGCAGTAGAGAAATTAATTAAATCAGGATTAGGACACTCTGGAAAGCTTTTGTTGTCCCCATAGTCAGTGTTGACCTTTTTTACTATAGTCAGGGACAAACTGTAGATGTAAAAAAGGACAATCTCTAAGAAAGTGTCATCACAGACTAACGGCATTAAAACATGACAGTATGTGAACTACTAGACAGTTTTAGGATTACAGCAGTGCTGCAAAGAGTTTTCTTGGTCTACATAATGTGAATGACAATATACTGTAGGTGAAGGAAAGAGCAGGTACAGAAATGGAATTACTTTTTATGTGTGTTGTGGGAGGAGGGAGGAGACCCTGGGGCAGACCCAGGACACGTTAGAGAGACTGTCTCCCAGCTGGTCTGGGAACATCTTGGTATCCTCTCTGAAGACCTGAAGGAGGTGGCTGGGGAGAGGGAAGTCTGGGCTTCTCTGATTAGATTGCTGCCTCCACAACCTGGACCCCCAGAAAAGCCATAGAAGATGGATGGCTGTGTTGTATATTCATTCCTGCTGCAAGACTGGACCTGATTAAAGAAGAGGAACAATATTTTTTCTAATTCCACATTCTTGGAACACCAGGTCCATGGGCAGGTTGGGGTTTTAATAAAAATGAAAAGTCCAAGACATTTCAGCTGCCAAATTTTGACTATTGTTTTGAGATGTTATTCAAAAAAAGAAAGAAATAGCTGCTGCATCTACTTTTGGCAAAATAATCCATAAATATGACTGGTTTGACCAGGTTACTCACTAAATGTGGAAAAAAAAAACATGCTTAACATTTCAAAAACAGTTTAAAAAAATCTCCTAAACACATTTAAAAATTCAAAATGAAGGATTTGACTTCATACATTACTGTGTGTAAAATGTTTTGATAAGACTAAACTTAGATTGGTGTGCCACCGACTGTCTTCCTCACTGGACGGTTCCTCTGGTGGTGGTTGTCCTGAGCTGCTAATGGAGTCCAGGCCTCATACGCAGGTGGGGTGGAGGAGAAGCTTCTGCTGACATCATCAGAATGTGTTTTTTAAATGTTGTTCTATGAGAACACAGTCATGTTAAGTCCTTTTTGTGACTTTTTACATGTAAAACTTTGCATCATACTCACCTAAAGGTTAGATATTGATGTTCTGTCCTTAACCCCCACAGGTCCATCACATCAGTGAAGGCTTCAGAAGCTGTTGACCCTCTCTCCATCAATGTTTGGTGGAGCTCTTCTCTGCTGCATCATGATGGCATTGTCCAAACACCCATCTGTACTTATTCACCTCATGATGGAGGAAGTCCTGACAGAGGGTGAAAAAATGTTTTGGTTTACTTGGAAAATCAAAAATCTGACATAAATTTCTACATACATAATTACAGCTACTTCAGGGACTCAATAAATCCCGTGGCTAATGCTGTGCAGTAACATTAGTTAGTAAGAAAATAATGTAAGACCTGTTTATTCTACTATTAGAACTTAAACTATTTTTAACTTCAATTTCTGCCATGGTGATCAATAAAGTTTTACATTATCTTAATCTGTAACAACAATAAACAAATAACTTTTTTCACTGCACCAAATTATTAGACTGAGCAGCTGCACATCAAAGCTGATAATTTAAAAAAATATATTTATGTTAAACATGACTGCTGCACAATTAGTATGTGCCGTTGCATTCACAGATGCAAATGTTGATCATATCATGAACCTGTCATACGTGTCAGCTTGGTAAGGAGCAGTTAGTGGGGTCTATTCCAAGCCATATATTGGCTGATATTATTATACACTCATAATGTGAACATGTCAGAAATAAAATTTAGTTGGTTACATAGACTTTAGACACCCCCCCCCCCCCGCGCCCCTAACCACCAGATTAGCAGCAGATGAACTAGTTAGCATCATAGCTAGCACTGGTTAGCTTACCTGTCAGAAGAAAAAAGGTCACCTCTGTGTGACTTTTCAGCCCTTTCAGACTCTTCAGCAACATACCCCAGTGACAATGACAGTGAGTGTGACAAGATTCAACAGAATGATGACGATGAGAACACAGCCATCCCATGTGCACGGGAGGAACGCTGCCCAGAGGGGGCACAGTGGTTGGACTCGCCTCAGATCTTCACCGAGCATGAGCCAGCGGGAGCCGCTGAGGAGTTGCAGGAGAGGGAGCCCACATGCACTGAGGATCCCGGGACACAACAACCTGGTGTGGATTCTGGCAATGATGATAGTGACACATCACAACAACCAGCAAAAGGTAATAAAGAGAAGGAGATGGACTGCTTCCAAATCGTCACACAGCACCAGTCTACGGGAGCCACAGCTGAGCTGCTGGATGAAGAGTCCGAGACCATGCAGGACACAGCAGAGGCACCAGACATACAGATCCATGACCAGCATCGGCCTCCAGGGACCGCTGCATTAGTGTTGGATGAAGAGTCTGTGACTCATCAGGCAATGGTGGGGCCATTGCAACCTGACGGACGCCCCACGACAAATGTGGATGTTACATCACCACGATCACAATGACACATGCAGCCGAACAGAATGCCACTTGAGGTATTGGACTGGGTCCAGGTCCAAAAAATTGAGTGACCGGGCCTGCAGTTAACTACATCATGGCCCCCAGTACCACTGACGCCTATGAGGATCACCACGCAGCTGGGACCAGCGACCTTGAAGCTGACAGACAGTTCGGTATGGTACGCCAATAGTCTCCCTAGAGTTTGAGTGACAGCTCCGAAGGATGAGCCTTCACGGGAGTTGGCCCATGCAGTGTGGGACCCGGGCTGTAGTTTCGTGGGAGATGGTCCTGGTCAGGGGGACCCAGCACCTCCAGGGGCATGTCCGCCACGGGCCTGCTACAAGGCCCCTCCAACAGAACTGCCTTCCCCATGGAAGAGAGTAACAAAAGAAAAAAGGACTGGTTAGCTCGGGGCGCGCGGTGGTCCACCCGCTAGCCCTAGCTACTGTTGTTCATATTTATTGTACCAAATTGGGGAGGGTCAAATTTGACAGTATGTTCTGTGTTTTTCCAAGGGGGGGTCTTAATGTTGTAAAGGGTTAATAGTGGCATGATAACACAGCTGGCTGGTGATGTCATCACGCCAGCCCATAAATGGGGCGAGTTGCCCATCTTAGGCCTCTCTCGACTCATAGCCACCTACAGTTCAGCACACAGTAAACCTGCAGTGTATCAATAATTATCGGGTGTAATAAAGTTTGAGTTCCAGCACAGCTCTCCTCTCTGTTGATCATTCTGGATTTCCAGACATAACAGATGGGGGCATATTGTCACACTTTTCACTCTTTGTTACAGTGACTGGGCATAATACATCACAGCAGTATAAATGTAAAACCAAATGAAAGATGCAAGTCTTAGTGTGATGGGCAGCGAGAGTGCGCCCCTCCCATCCTGCCGCACGTTCACGAACTCATCACTGCACCTGAGGCAGAGGACACACCTGCACCCACTCATCAGCCAGTGTACTTAAGGAGGCCTCCTCCGCGCAGTCAACGCTGGCTCGTCTGGGTATACTGCCCTTAATTCAGGCAAGCAGGCTGTTTTTTGCTAGCTTTAGACACATCGTCTAAACTCATCTCTTGTGTTGTTTCAGGTTGCTACCATCAGGTGGGTGCGTCTCGGGACTGCGTGCGCTCTCCTGCCACCTCAACACTTCCCCAGCAACAGATCTTCACCTGGGTCAGGCACTCCAAGCTCATTCCTCTTTCCCTACTGGTTCATCTATTCCCCACTGGAGTCCTGCTGGTCCTCCCTCAGAGTCCTGAGCAAGTGGCAATTTGGCTCGCCCATTTCCCTTTCTCTGCTTCTCCGCTGACAGCTCTCGCTTTTTTTTCCACAGGTGGATTGAATCTTCTGGCGAGTGGCTGTTTCTCTAACGTAGCGCTGTTTTCTACATTTAATAAATTATTGAATGTTCCCCCTTGTGTGGTTTCGTCTTGTGCTCGCATCGTGCACGTGAGCTGTCAGCTAATCATGACACAGGTACATATACCACCTGTGGCTATACCGCTGCTATACGAGCATGTTTTTTTTTAAGGCACTTCAACACAAACATTTATTTTATTTAAAAAAAAAAACTGGGCAAAATTAGAGAACTAACTAACTAACTAACTAACCTGCACTTATATAGCGCTTTTCTAGTCACAAAGACCACTCAAAGCGCTTTCATTAATGCTAACCCTCTATTCTAAGGGCCTATAGGAAACAGATATCTAGGGACAATTTAGAACAGCCAATTAACCTAACATGCATGTTTTTGGCATGTGGGAGGAAACCGGAGAAATCCCGGAGTAAACCCACGCAACACGGGGAGAACATGCAAACTCCACACAGATCACTGTTGGTCGGGGGCTGGGATCGAACCCACGATCCCACGATCCCCACAATCCCCCGGCCAAGGGTAAACTGTGCTGCCGCAGTGCTAACCACTGCGCCACCGTGCAGCCCCAAAACAGAACAGTGACCACTGTCAGAAGAGAAGATTTAAACAATGTTTTTTTTAGGGTTGTGGGATTCAAAAATGAATAGGAAGTGTAGAGGCCTTTGCTTTGAATGACTTCAGCACATCTGCGCCCACAAGACATCACTAGTTTCTCACACTGCTCTTGTTTGGGGAACAGGATTATGTGAAGACTCTCAAAGGGGAATCGGTTCAACACTGCAGCTGGAATTACTCACCAGTTCACTGCTGAAAAGGGCAAGGATCTGTCTCGGCACACAGTGTCTTTCCGTTGAAGACAACCTGGACTCAAAGCTCATTCTGCAGTGACTGAACCTCTCATCAGCAGAAAGAATGAAAAGGCTAGACTTGCCTTTGCTGAGGAGCATGTTGTGTGGACAGAGGAGAACTTGTCCAGAGTGCACTTCAGTGATGAAACTAAGTTCAATTTACTTGGGTCTGATGGGAAACGATATGTTCGGTGGCAAACTGGGGAAAGACTGAACCCAAAGTGTGTAAAGAAGTCAGTTAAATTTGGAGGAGGAAGTGTCATAGTTTGGGGATGTTTTCTGCAGCAGGCCTCTTGTACAGCTACATGGCAGCATGAATGCAAATGTTTATGTGAACCTCCTTCAGCAACATGCAATTCCTTCACTACAATTGGGTCATCAGCCCACAATTTTATGCAAGACAATGAACTGCAAAACTAGCTGTAATGCTGTTAATACCATCTAGCTGCAATGTTCCTGTGCTGTGCTATGTATATAACTGTGTACATACAGTATGTACGTATATTTACTGCTTTGGCTAATCAATTATCTTATTTATTATTGCTGTGGATGCTGCTATCCCTGTGCTGCTGCAATCCTGGAATTTCCCCATTTTGGGACTAATAAAGGCTTTTTATTTTATCATATCTTAAAACGGATTAAACAGTTCCTTGAATCTAACAATAATGAAACAATGAAATGGCCAGCCCAGAGTCCAGATCTACACCCATAGAGAAACTCTGGAAAATCCTTGGTGACAAAGTAATGGCTAAGAAACCCAGTACAGTTACTGAACTGTGGAAGAGACTGCAAGAAGAATGGACCAAGATCAAACCAGAGCAGTGGTGAGTAATTCCAGCTGCAGTGTTGAACCTATTCCCCTTTGAGAGTCTTCGCATAATCCTGTCCCCCAAACAAGAGCAGTGTGAGAAACTAGTGATGTCCTGTGGGCGCAGATGTGCTGAAGTCATTCAAAGCAAGGACCTCCACACTTCCTATTAATTTTTGAATCCTATAGCCCTAAAAAAAAAAAAAAAAAGTTTAAATCTTCTCTTCTGACACAGTCGTCACTGTTGTCTAATTTACTCAGTCTTTTTTTTTTTTTTTAAGAAAATATTTCTGTTGATGTGCCTTGGTTATTTAAAAAAAATATGCTAGCATAGCAATGGTATAGCCACAGCTGATTGTCAAATTATGAACAATGAAGAATAACATATGTTAGAAATAGTGGTGCTGGACGATTAAAATTTCAGAATGTTGAGTTAATCGTGATTAATAACACGTTAATCGCGTGTTTTTCCATTCAGATACAGTGTACCTTAAGTTGGTAATTTTTCAAGTTTCTCATACTGTTATTAACATGGGAGTGGACAAATATACTTGCTTTCTTCACCTGCAGGTTTATTAAAGCTCTCAACATACCCAAAATGACAAAAATTATCCAGCATATTCTCCAGAAATAATATTTCTGGTGTGCATCACGTCATTACAAGCTACAGGCACGAGAAGTGCATAAATCATAACTCTTTCTTTGTTTGCTAGCGGCAAGTCCCAGGAAAACGCCCATGAGTGCCTGGTATCACTGGAAAGCTTAGAAATCGTACTTTCTAAAAATGCATTGTTTTTGCAGAAGCCGTAACTCCCATCCGATCAAATGCGAGTTTTCAACCTAGCCAAAATATAAATAAATCGTCTTTTTCCCGGCCATTTTGGCGCACTTCCTACAAATTAAATATCATTTTGAAGGTCTTTCAATACAGAATATGGAAATAATGTTACATCAGTTTTGAAAATGTCCTCAAAGTGACTCATTTTGCCAGCAGGGGACATTTGTTTACAGTGTTAGCATCTTAGCAGCAGCGCTAACAAACGGAGCTACTATCGCGGTCGTGACGACACCCCAACATGCTACAAAAATGGCGAGGGAGTGAATGGACATTCCGAACACAGCTTGAGAATTTTTTTAGACTGGTACTCCCCAACAGTTGGACCTGTGGGGATGAAAACAAGCAAATTTCTGTCCATCTCAGCAGATGGAGATCAGCTATAACCTAGCATGTAGCTAGTAGCTACCAGCTATGAGCTAGCTAGCTTCCACAGAAGAACAACACAACATCCAGGCAAAGTTTTGGAGGAAGTTATAACAATTATCCAGGTGAGAGCTCCAACAGATAACGTTGTAAACTTAAACATGACAGCACTTTGGTGATATCCATGGCTGTAATCCAGCTCGTCTGCATGGCGCACACAGTGTCAGTGGCCACAGCGGCCTTGGTATGGAGAGCAGCTAGGCCAAAAAGTACTGTTTGCGATTTCTGCCATTAACTGCAATCACAAAATTTGTCACCATTAACGGGTGATTAATACGATAACACCAACACCACTAGTTAGAATAAATGGCAAATGGCGTTCACTTATATACATGTAGCGCTTTTTCTCATCTCTAGATGACCAAAGCGCATTACAGATCCTGCTATCCACTCATTCACTCATTGATGGCAGCAGAGCTGTCATGCAAAAGCGCTGGCCTGGTCCACCACGAGCAACTTGGGATTCAGCGGTATAAAACATACAAAAATAAGTTAACATATACTGTATAATAAGATGTAGTAAAAGAGACTATTACAGTAAAGAACTGGAGAAAAACAGAGACAATATTAAAAATACATGGACAATACTTAACAATATTCTTGGAAATAAAAACAGAAATACAAGCTACCCAACCAATTTTTCAAAAAATAATAAAACGACTCAGAGTGTGAATGGAGCTTCACCTGCAGATGAATTTAATAACTTTTTTGTTAACATTGGTCCTAATTTGGCTTGAGAAATACCCATTACGGCGCCTGCAGGTGATACAATAAGCAAAAACACTGCTATAAAAGACTCCATTTTCATAAAGAACACAGACGAGAGAGAGGTCATTGAAACTGTTAAATCCTTTGAAAGTAAAACATCTACGGACTGTGATGGTATTGACATGCTCTTAGTCAAAACTATTATTGAATGCTTAGTGAAGCCACTGACGTATATCTGTAACCTGTCTCTCCAAACAGGTATATTTCCCAATGCAATGAAAATAGCTAAAGTAATTCCGATATACAAGACGGGTGACAGAGGGGAATTCTCAAACTATAGACCAATTTCACTATTGCCGCAATTTTCCAAGATACTTGAAAAAATATTCTATGAGAGAACTGACAACTTCATACTGAAGAATAATTTATTGTGTGAGCAGCAATATGGGTTCAGACACAAGAGGACAACTGCATATGCTCTAATGGAATTTAAAGAAAAAATATCAACTGCCGTTGAAAATAAAGAGTATTCAGTTGGGGTATTCCTGGATCTTAAAAAAGCATTTGATACAGTGGATCATAATTTATTATTAAAGAAACTACAAAATTGTGGTATTAGGGGGGTATCACTGTCCTGGTTATGTAGTTACTTAAATGTAGTTACTTATCAGTCAGATAAGACTGAAGTCATTCTTGTTGGTCCAAAAAACCTTAGAAATTCCTTTCCAAATCAAACTTTCAGTTTGGATGCAGTTACTCTTTCTCTTAATAGCTCTGTGAGGAACCTTGGAGTTATTTTTGATCAGGATTTGTCCTTCAATTCACATATTAAATTTGTTTCTAAGACTGCCTTCTATCATTTGCGTAATATTGCCAAGATTAGGAGCATCTTGTCTCAGAGTGATGCTGAGAAGCTGATCCACGCTTTTGTTAGCTCGAGATTAGATTATTGTAATTCTTTATTATCAGGTTGTCCTAAAACATCTTTAAAAAGTCTTCAGCTGATCCAAAATGCTGCAGCAAGAGTTTTAACAGGTACTAGAAAGAGAGAACATATCTCTCCGGTTCTGGCCTCCCTTCATTGGCTTCCCATAGAGTTTAGAATTAAGTTTAAAATCCTTCTTCTTACTTACAAAGCTCTAAACAATCAGGCTCCTTTTTATTTAAAAGATCTGATACTACCGTATCATCCTAACAGAGCACTACGCTCCCAAAATGCAGGTTTACTTGTAATACCTAGAATCTCCAAAAGTACAATGGGAGGCAGAGCCTTCAGTTATCAAGCTCCTCTCCTGTGGAATCAGCTGCCAATCTGGATTCGGGAGTCAGACTCGATCTCTGTTTTTAAGAATAGGGCTAAAACCTACCTTTTTGATATAGCCTACAATTAGGGAGGGATCATGTGTTTTCTGAACCCTCCCTTAGTTATGCTGCTAATAGGTTTAGTCAGCCGGGGGACCTCCAGTAATGCACTGGGCCTCACTCCTTTCCTCACTCTCTATGAAATATTTTTTTTTTGCTGGTCATTAACATTTGTTTGTTCTCTCCCATAGATTGAGTCCCCATCGTGCTGTTTGCTCTCTACATGTCTGTTCTTTTCTTCTTCTCTATCCCCTCACCCACCAGCCAGTCGCAGCAGATGACTGCCCCTCCCTGAGCCTGGTTCTGCTGGAGGTTTCTTCCTGTTAAAAGGGAGTTTTTCCTCTCCACCATCGCCAAGTGCTTGCTCACAGGGGGTCGCCTGATTGCTGGGGTCTTTCTGCAACAGTGGGGGTCCTCCCTACAGTTGATAGTGCTATGAGATGACTGTTGTTGTGAAATGGCGCTATATAAATAAAGTTGAATTGAATTGAATTGAATTGAATGTGTTGGTAACAAAAACTCACAGTTACTGAAGGTTACTTGTGGAGTCCCACAGGGTTCAGTTTTGGGGCCATTGTTATTCAATATGTACTGTATATAAATGATATATGTAAAGTTTCAGAAAAAATGGATTTAATATTGTTTGCTGATGACACTAATCTATTATGCAGTGGAAGCAATTTGGAACAAATTTGGATACACTTGGAAAGGAATTAGGAAAGCTTAAACTGTGGTTTGATTCAGACAAATTAACGCTCAATTTAAGTAAGACAAAATTTATAGTTTTTAACAACCATCACAACAACTTAGTATCTAAACTCAGTGTAAATGGTGTAGAGATTGAAAGGGTATCTGAAACTAAATTTCTTGGAGTAATAATTGATAATAAACTATGTTGGAAGTCACATATTAATTACATTAAAGGTAAAATATCTAAATCAATTGCAATACTACACAGAGTGAAATATTTGCTGAATCAACCCACATTATATGCTTTGTATCATTCATTAATACTCCCATACATGACATATTGTACTGAAGTATGGGGAAATACATATAAAACAAACATATCCAGTCTTTATGCTTCAGAAGAGAGCTATTAGAATAATAAACAAAGCTGCTTACAGGGAACCAACAAAACCACTTTTTCTTAAATTAAAACCTCTCAAGTTGAATAATAATATAATAATAATTGTATTGTATAATAATAATAATAATAAGAAGAAGAAGAAGAAGAAATGTGTCTATTGGTCACGTTTCTATCGAAAAAATATCAACACAGTCACTTCTCCTAAAAAAAAAAAAAAACAAAAAAAAAAACCACAGCCTTTATCTCGTTTTTCTCTCCAAGAAATGGTTTTGACTCTTCCTGGGATTTTCTTGTATGCCAAGAAATGGTAAACCAAGCCCAGCACTGTAACTGAAACTCACCTACTGCTCAGTTATTAGCCAGCTGTCTGTCATGTCATATCATGTCATGTCAGCTGGACGGGGAGCTAAAGGTATTAGCCCCTCAGCTAACAGTGGTGCCTTGGAACCTTGCACTAAGCCCGGTTTATATTGTTATTTTCTTCAGATTTCAGTCACCCTAATAGGCATCTTGTGTGGTTCTGGATTATTATTTTTTTTAATATTCTTGTCTTGAAGCTATACTGAACCATTAGCATTAGCGCGGTAGGCAGTTGGAGGCATTCACTGTCACCAGATACAGCTTGCCGTAGAGAGGTGACTGACACGCTGCCTGGCATCAGCTTAATTGATGATTTGATTGCTTTTTTCTATATATTCTATTCACAGAATACCTGTTCATTTAACAATGCTTAGTTACAGTTTTATTTTCTCAAATCAGGATCTGAGGCTGGTAGCAGAAGCAAGCAGTTTAGCCACTCATTCATGTATGTTTCTGTGCAAATTGTACTCCAGGGAAAGGTTATATCCTTTCCACCACTAAAACCACACACCCCTGTCAACCAGTGATGCATTATTTCAGGCTCAGAGGTAATGGGTTGGGTCAGCCACTGGACCGGTCGGTTCCCTGGGTTGGACCTGAGATCTCTGGTGCCTTGAGTAAGATAAGATAAGATAAGATAAGCCTTTATTAGTCCCACAATGGGGAAATTCCAGGATGGAGAATTTCTTACAATATTCCTTGTTGGTGACCAAGGAAAGTCTTTAACAGTTTTACAGAAATTCTCTGCTTGCATCATTACCCCCATTTCTCACAGAGCAGTGGAGAGCAGCCAGTGCTAGGGAGTGTTGTGATTTGATGAGTTGGGTTGGGGATTGTGGGGGTGGCGGTTTGCCAGCAGTACACAACCGTAACGATTGCTGGCGAATGCCAGCATTCGCATCTCCGCGACACTCCATGAGATACTACCCTTAAAGGGGTCACTAACTGCACTTTTCCCACATTTTACCAGCTCTCACATGTCTTAATGAAGTGTTTGTGACATATTTTGTTCACATTTTCTTTCATTTTTTAATTATTGAAGCAAACTTGTTTTGTATTTTTCCTGGCTTTCTTGAAACACTCTGATTTAAAGCCTATCACTTTATGAAACATCCTTCACCTATTCAACTCTGCCCTCCCTCTTATGGCAGTTAGCCATTAGCTGCCTAGGTTCTAGCCTTTAGTTTTTAGCCCCCTTCTAGCTTGGAATGAGTGGCGCTGGTTTACTGATCCACAGTTGATGGTGTATCTCGCGTCGCTCCGGACCATCTCCCAATAATTTTGCCACCATTCTACAACAAATCACTAGCACCACATGGGTGGCCCTCTGATTGCTGCATCCGACCTGGCCCCGGACCCGAGGCTGCTGGCTGAGCCAAAGTGAAGCTTGCCAAGCCACGGGATCTCAAAGGGCATTATCTCACTCTGCGAGATGCCGCTCCACTCCAACAGCCAGCTGGGAGACGCCCCATCACGAGGTAGCTTCCCTACACTGCCCTCGAGAGCGGAACCCTGGAGGATGGTTGGGGAGCTGGCCATGAGAGCAGAAGCCTCCAGCCAGCAGCCTCGCGTCCTGGTGTGCTGGTTGCCATAACCAGTGCGCCAGTGCTGGCGATTTGCTGTGGAATCACAGCGAAATTATTGGATGAGCCAAGGTGACTTCTTCTTTTACTGTAGATTTGATTGGCGGTTGGCAACCTGCTTACAGGTGCATTACCGCCACTGACTTGATTATCATCGCTCTATATATCTTTGTATAAGGAGTTCTTATAAGGAGTTCTGAACAACTCCTTATGTGTGAAAAAATTATCCGTCCTTGGGCTGTGTCCTCAGCGGCGGCAATAGCTGTGTCGGCCTCTGTCTGTCTCTAAAATATGAAAGGAAAAAACATGATAATTTTTTTTTATTTTGTATACTTTATTGATCCCCAGAGGGGAAATTGAGGGCATCCACCTGGATGGATGAAGCAGCCACGGTACGGCGCTATCCCTTAACCATTCACACACACATTCACACCTAGGGCCACTTTAGAGTCTCCAATTAACCTAACCTGCATGTTTTTGGGCTGTGGGAGGAAACCGGAGAAATCCTGGAGTAAACCCACGCAGATACAGGGAGAACATGTAAAACTCCACACAGATCACCATTGGTCAGGGGCTGGGATCGAACCAGGGATCCCATGGCCAAGGGTGAGTTGCTGTGCTGGCACAGTGCTAACCACTGCGCCACCGCACCGCCCAAATAATATGTTGCTTATTCTGGCATTTTCTTCTTCTTCTTCTTCTTCTTCTTCTTCTTCTTCTTCTTCTTCTTCTTCTGTTAGATTTGATTGGCGGTTGGCAACCAGCTCAAAGGTTGTTCTTCTTAGATTTGATTGATGTTTGGCAACCAGCTAAAAGGTGCATTACCGCCACTGACTTGATTATGTTTTCCTTATAGCTTTGTGACATTTTCCTGTTATCACTCTGTGACGTTTTCCTCATAGCTGTGTGATGTTTTCCTCATAGCTTTGTGACGTCTTCCTCATAGCTTCCTGACATAATCCTCATAACTTTGTGGCTTTGTGACAATGTCTTCCTCAAAGCTTTGTGACGTTTTGACCAAGATTCGGGATTCATTCAAGTTTTGTTGTCGTCACCCGTGCCACTGCTTATATCACACTTCTGCTTCTTCTTCTTCTTCTAGATTGCAATCAGATGTTTTCTTTGTTCCCGGTATGGTCACCCGTGTCACTGTTTATATCACTCTTCTTCTTCTTCTTCTAGATCTGATTGCCAGCTGGCAACCAGCCCGCAGGTGCACCATCACCACCCATCAGGTTGGAGTGTGGACAAGAGAATGGCAGGAAAAAAAAAAAAAAAGCTAAATTCTTTTAATTAATCCAGTTGCACTTAATTATCTAAATAGAGCTACATATATTTCTTTGACTGAAGTTCCTAACAGGTTTTCCAAAACAAAACTTAAATTAGCCCTTTCCATTACTGCAATCAGATGTTTTCTTTGTTCCTGATATCCCTGACATTCCAACAAAATGTGCTGAACTGTTTCCGGAGAACCACAATGTGCACAGCTGCCAGATGGGTGTTTACCTATTCTATGTAGCGTCTGGTTCAAAGTAGTATGTCCTATTCTTAATCGGGTGATGAGTATCTCCTCTTTCCTGTTTCTACCAATTCCCATTGCAGAGTCCACCCGCTTTTGAATGTCATAAAGATATCTTCCTGTATCTATTGAGTCCCAGTATTCTTGCCCCTTTTCCACTATAAACTTTTTAATTATTGCCTTGCCTTCTGCCTTACTGAGATCTGCAGATCTAGTGCCTCGAATTTCAATGATTGTTTTGCTAATAAGTCTCCATCCTGATTACCCTCTATTCCAACGTGGGCTGAAACCCAAAGAAAGTTTACTGACTGACCTTTACTGTAGAGGTTGTAAATTAAGGAGTGGACTTCTACAATTAGGTCCTGCCTACACGACTGCAGTGACTGAACACTCTTGAGAGCTGCCCAACTATCTGAAGCAATGACTGCATTATTCCTATAATTTATCTCCAACCACTGTAGAGCTAATATAATGGTAGCTAGCTCAACTGTGTATACTGATAAGTGATTACTGGTTCTTTTATTGATAGATATTTTATACCGAGGAATGTATACTGCAGCTCCACTATGACCAGCTGTAGGGTCCTTGGAACCATCTGTAAATGCTATCAGCATGTTTCTGAAGTTCTGTTCAATATATTTATGCACTATATAATCTGTTGCTGATTGCTTATGTTGCCTCTTCAGTTGTTGTATTTCAAAATCTACTAGTAGCATCTTAAGCAGCCATGGAGGAATAACAGACCACAGGACCATTGGGCTAAAATCCATGTGTTTTAATCCTGCCTGCTCAGCAATGGCATCACTTATCCATCCAAAGCTATTAATGTTAGACTCATTGTGTTCCCAGCAATCATTAGGAATAGCTTTTGCAGGATGTGACCTCTTATGCCCCTTCAAGTTGATCCAGTACGCCAGCATTAATTTAGTTCTTCTTAATCTTAAGGGCATTTCACCTGTCTCTGCTTGGATCGCTGATAGTGGAGGAGTTTTAAATGCACCACAACATGTCCTAAGAGCCTTTGTCTGCTCTATGTCCAGTTGGTTCAGGTGACAAGCAGCAGCCGACATGAACACAACACATCCATAGTCTATGTCACTCTCATTAGCCCTCGATACACCATCAACAGAGAGGCCCTAGAGGCCTCCCAGTCCCGTCCTGCCAGACATCTCAAAATATTATTTATTTTCTTACATTTTCCTTTAGTTTTTTCAATATGGTGCTTCCAGGTTAGTTTTTCATCAAATAACACACCTAAATATCAAACTGCCTATACTTACTCTAACTTTTGGCCAGAAAGTTTTAAAGAAATTTCTTTGTGACTTTTAGAGAAGCAAATCACTTGTGTCTTTGAGACCAATAATTTAAAAGCCCACCGGTTTGCCCATTGTTCAACTTGGTCTATTGCTGCCAGCATTTTCCTCTGAATGTACGCAAGATTATGTCCCCTTATCCATAAGGCCCCATCATCTGCATATAAGGCCTTCCCTATTCCCCTATCGATTCCTTCAAAAATGTTATTAATCATAATATTAAACAGAACAGGGATACACACCCTGCCTTGGGGAGTACCATTTTCAACTTGATATATTTTGGAGTACTCTGTACCAACTCTTACCTCACTCATACAGGATACAGGAAATCTAATACCCAATTGTATAAATTACCTTCAATACCAAATTGATTTAACCCCTTGCACTCTGGTCAATTTCCCTAAAAACGCCTAAAAATAACATACCCAAAGTAAATCAAAAGCTGTTTTTCAACCCTTTGCAGCATCTTCATGGGGTTGGTCTCATTTAAAAGAAAACACTTTGAATTTTTTGGCAAAACAGTCATAATCTCTCTAAGTGCTCCGGCCATTGAGTAACAGTCATCTAAACATACTGAATCTGAAGAAAATAAAGTTTGCCTGGGTGTTTTTTTTAGATACAAATGCTTGCAAATAACACACAGCTGTCAGATACTGGCTGGAAAATGCAACAGAAATGTAGAACCAAGTGTTATCAAGCTGAGGTCAAAATTTTGTAACAATACCACAAAAAATGAATATATTACACAGCTTTTTTCTCAGGTTGTTCCCAGGCGTTTTTGAACTGTGCCAAATTGTGCCAAATGGCACAGTTTGGAAAAACATCTATAACTTTTGAATGCTTCAGCATAGAAGCTTCATCTTGGGCTCTAATGAAAGGTGACACTCAGAGCTGTGTGTGTGTGGGGGGGGGCGGTTGTTTATTCATTCATGAATGAATGAATGAACGAACAAGCCCCCCACACACAAAGAAGCATGCCACGTAAAAAATGTGTGGCCTTTTTTTTACAAGAAAAAATAACCTACAGTGCAATAAAAATTATACTAAAATATCTGCAATGTAGAGGATAACAACTCCCCCCCCCCCCGCTACAGAGGAGCTCGGCGCACAAAAAACGGTCCGTCATTTTTATTACTATTTTTATTGATAAAGAATAATTTAGCTTGTAACACTTACCTGTCCACAACAGCAGTGTCGTTGGCGAACATCTGTTCCTCATTGTCAGACGAACATGAAGCTGGTCCGCTTGTTACAGACTCGTGGTTCTGGTCACCCGACCCAAAGCGGTCATCTTCGCTTCCCTGATTGCGGTTTTGGCGAACGATTTTTCAAAACAAATAAGAACAGTAGTAATAAAAAAAGACTGGCTAACGCTACCATTACACACAGGTCTCAGTGTGTGTCACCCAGCGGCTTAGACAAAACAGATTTTACACACGGGACGCACGCGTTTCAATCGTCGAACTTCTCTGCTTCAATTGGCTCGTTGTATTCGCGGTCATTGGTAGGCAGGTCCTTCTTGCTAGGTTTTCAGTCATTGGTTCTTCAAGGTTTCAGAAACCCAATTCAAGGCTCTTATTAGTTGAATGAGAGGTCAATCAAATCTAAACCAATCGAAACACTCCTTTGGCTTTCTGTTCGCGGCTGTGTCTGTACTGGAAGAACGGAAATGCAGCTTTTTTTTTTCAGTGCGCACTGAGACGCACAGCACGCACTGAGACGCACAGTGCACACTGAGACGCACTAGGATGCAGAGACGTGACCGCCCGCGGTATCCCGGAGTGCAACAGGTTAATTTAATCAGCAACCCTTCCTTCCACAGCATGTCATATGCTTTTTCTACGTCAACGAAGTGACATAATTCTCGACCCAGGAAACACGCACGCAGGCTCAGGTTGATTTGATAGCTTTATTCAACAAGAAAGGTATGTGTGGATGCGTGGATGAGATATGAGAGTGGATTGTGGGTGGACGATGAGAACCAGGAACAGAGCAGCACGCCGTGCGGCCAGGCAACCTTGCAGAGGGTATGGTGGCTGGCGTTGGCGAGGATCTTAGGCCTGGGAGACAGCGCCCTGCTGCGCACACAACGAGGCGTGGAGATGTGGGAGGAGAAGATGGCGAAGGTGAGAGGATCCGCCACCAGGGAATCCACCTGTGCACAGGGGAAGGCTGATAAACAGGTAAGAGATATGACAGCTTACGTGAAGCAGCAATGAGTGGCAGGACTGGAGAGATGATCCTGCTGAGGGTTTGAGTGCGTAGTAGAACAGATGGCTCCAGACCGATGCTCAGGGCGAGGTGGAATAAATAGCTCCTCACTAACGAGGCGCAGCTGAGGTGGATGCCTGAGAGCGGCGAGTTGTGACACGAAGACCGCTATCACATTTTCCCTATTTACCTGGGCCTTCCTAATTTCAGATTCTAGATGCAAAATAGAATCCATAGTATTTCTCCCTTTTTGGAACCCACTTTGAAAAAGAGAAAGACACTCCCTCCCTTCCAAAATGTAATTCAGCCTTTCAGTCACCATTCATTCCATTGTTTTCCCTAACTGTGAGGTAAGAGCTTTAGGCCTATAATTGTTGGAATCTGATGAATCTTTCCCTGGCTTTAAGACTGGTACTATAACTGATTGCTTCCATGCCTTAGGAACCTTCCCAGTTTCCCAAACTTTATTAAACAGCTTTAATATTGTTTGAAGTGCACAGTCCTCCATGTGCGCCAACATCATATAATCATATAACATATGCCATCCTTCCCTGGTGAAGACTGTTTCGATTTCAGAACAGCTCTTTTCAATTCCGATAGAGTAAATGGCAAATCTCTTATGCCCCTTGAAGTATTCTTCCTTATGTTCACATGTGGGTGTTTGTGGCTTTCCCTGCTTTGTCTAATTGTGTTTGGTAGGTTTTCTGAACTATGAATCTTCACTAAAGTTTGTGCCAAAAGCTCTGTTTTGTCTATCTTAGTAATAGCTACACACGTGGACAAAATTGTTGGTACCCCTCTGTTATTGAAAGAAAAACCCACAATGGTCACAGAAATAACTTGAATCTGACAAAAGTGGTAATAAATAAAAATTCTATGAAAATTAACCAATGAAAATCATACAGTGCTTTTGAATTGTGGTTCAACAGAATTATTTAAAAAAAACAAACTCATGAAACAGGCCTGGACAAAAATGATGGTACCCTTAACTTAATATATTGTTGCTCAACCTTTTGAGGCAATCACTGCAATCAAACGATTTCTGTAACTGTCAATGAGACTTCTGCTCCTCTCAGCAGGTATTTTGGCCCACTCCTCATGAGCAAACTGCTCCAGTTGTCTCAGGTTTGAAGGGTGCCTTCTCCAGACAGCATGTTTCAGCTCCTTCCACAGATGTTCAATAGGATTTAGATCAGGGCTCATAGAAGGCCACTTTAGAATAGTCCAATGTTTTGCTCTTAGCCATTCTTGGGTGTTTTTAGCTGTGTGTTTTGGGTCATTATCCTGTTGCAAGACCCATGACCTGCGACTGAGACCAAGCTGTCTGACACTGGGCAGCACATTTCTCTCTAGAATACCTTGATAGTCTTGAAATTTCATTGTACCCTATGTGGGGAGCGAGAAATGAAGAAGCTGAGTGATTTTATAATTCAGATTTAATGTCGGCTTCACCTCCCCAACATGTCTCACCAAAGGCAGAAAGCAGAAAGAGGCTGATCGCAGTCAGACCCCCATACTTATACAACACACAACAATAGCCAACATCACACATCCTTGTCATATCCTTCTCGTCATCCCATGTCTCCTTCCAATGTCCTCCAGTTCCTTCGTCTGACCCTAGGGGGTCAGGAAGTCTTTTCAGGTCTTCACCGCCGCGCCTCCATCTCCTCGTTGTTCTCCGCAGGCGGTCCAGACCTATTGTTCTCTTCTGAGACGTGAGGTCATTCCACACATGCAATCACAAAACATCTCCCTGTGTCTATACATATGCAGATATGGATATATGAACTACAGCCCCCCCCCCAAACGTCTAAGAAAAGGACAATATATGAAGATTTACAGAATATGGTGACATCACTGGCATAACTATACAAGTTGATCACGTTAAAAACACAGTGATAACAGTAACAGTACAGTCTATGCCCCATGTCTGCCTTAAAACTGCTATGATAACCCCGACAGCATATCTTAAAACACATGTCACATTCACATCAGTCTGTGTGCCGTCTGGGTTTCAACCGTCTTCCAAATCTGCTGTACGCCTGCCTCGGCGTCCCAGCGGTGCTGTCTTGTAAGGAATCTGCAGCTTGAGGAAAAGAGTGGTTATTTGATCCCTGCGGGGAGGCTGGGACGTGTCCCTTGGGGGGTCTACCACGTCGAGGTGCTCTCGCCACCCGCACAGGCTCGTCACTCAACATGAAGGCAGGCTTGAGTCTGTCAATGCTGACTGTCTCTTTTCTGTCCCCCAAATCCAGCACAAAATGCTTATCTCCAGGTTCCAGCACTCTATATGGACCATCATATGGTGGGCGGAGGGTTGGCTTTAAAGCCTCGTGCCTAACAAAAACGAACTCGGCATTTTTTAAAGCCTGGGGAACAAAAACCCGCGGAAAAGTGTGATGAACCGGGCCCGGAGCATGTCCGCTCCCATGCTGCTTAGTGGCCTCAGAGCTGGGAGGTGCCCCTGGTAAGAATCCACCGGGGAGCCTGAGAGGTTGTGCAAAAACTAATTCTGCTGGGGAGGCATCTAGATCCTCCTTGGGCACAGAACGCAACCCCAATAAAACCCACGGAAGTTTGTTAACCCAATCTGCATCCGTTAGTGACGCTCTGAGGGCAGCCTTCAAAGACCTATGAAAACGCTCGCATAAACCATTAGCCTGGGGGTGATATGCTGTAGTGCGATGGATTGTCGCCCCTAAGCTGCTGGCCATCGCAGACCAGAGCTCTGAGACAAACTGAGGCCCCCTATCGGACATGATGTCCGACGGGACTCCGAAACGCGCTACCCAGGTCGTTAAAAAAACGCGAGCCACCTCTGTGGCCGTAGTTGACGTCAGCGGGACCGCTTCTGGCCAACGTGTGGTTCGGTCCACCATTGTTAAAAGATGTGTGAACCCCTGTGAGGACGGTAGGGGGCCCACGAGGTCGACATGCACATGGTCAAACCTCCTGGCCGGGATTCGGAACGGTTCTAAAGGAGCTTTCGTGTGCTTGTGAATTTTGGCACATTGGCAAGACATGCATGTTCTTGCCCACTCCTTTACGTGCTTGCGCAGGCCCGGCCAAACAAACTTTTCCACCACCATTTTTACCGAAGCGCGCACTCCCGGGTGCGCCAGGGAGTGAACCGAGTCAAAAACATGTTATAATTCCTTTGAGGGCCTGGTCCTCAGTATTGGGCACTTTAGCAATTTTAGGTTAAACCCAATTTTATTTGCCATAGTTTATTGTCCCCCATCAACCTACTCAGAATTTTTAGCCGAATTTGCTGATTTCTTAGCTGATTTAGTGCTGAAATCTGATAGAATAATTATAGTAGGGGACTTTAATATACATGTGGATGTAGATAGTGACTGCCTTAATGTGGCATTTAATTCAATATTAGACTCGATTGGGTTTTCTCAGAAAGTAGGAAATTCTACTCATTACCTCCACCATACATTGGACCTTGTTCTGACATATGGCATAGAAATAGAAAATCTTGTAGTGTCTCCTCATAACCCTGTACTGTCAGACCATTGTCTGTTAACCTTTGATTTTACCATTTCTGACTATTTGGCTCCTAAAGAAAAATATTATTACAGTAGATGCCTCTCAGATGATGCTGTTTCCAAATTTATGCAGATTGTTTCCTCTATGCCATGTGTCAACACAACGGAAATAAGCTATAGACAGCTTGCTCCTTCTGTAATTGATAACATGGTGGATAGTGTTTCAGCTTCTCTGCATCAGGCTCTAGACTTGGTGGCCCCCTTAAAAAAGAAAAAGTCTAATCAGAGATTTCTAACTCCTTGGTTCAACACAGAAACTCGTAGCTTAAAACAGAAGACTCGTCAATTAGAAAGAAAATGGCGCTCTACTAATTTAGATGAAATCTATTTAGCTTGGAGAAATCATCTTTTAATTTCTAAAAAATCTCTTAGAAAAGCTAGAACAAGTTATTACTCTGCATTAATAGAAGAGAACAAGAATAATCCCAGGTTTCTTTTCAGTACTGTAGCCAGGTTGACAAAGAGTCAGGACTCTGTCAATCCTAGCATTCCCTTAGAGCTTACTAGTCAGGACTTTATGAACTTTTTCAATAATAAAATTTCATCCATCAGAGATAAAATCAATCAGATTCTTCCCACAGTTAACTTAAATACTGTAACTACTACAACTCCTTCTTTTGATGTCTGTCTTGATGAGTTTACTCCAATCGACCTTTGTGAGTTAGACAAAATAGTTTCCTCATCCAAACCTTCAACTTGTCTTTTAGACCCTATTCCTACTAGGTTATTTAAAGAAGTCTTCCCACTTATTGGTAGCTTTATTCTTCATATAATCAATTCTTCATTAACTTTAGGCCATGTACCGCAGGCTTTTAAAACAGCTGTAATTAAACCCTTACTCAAAAAGCCATCGCTAGATCCAGGAGCTTTAGCTAACTATAGACCAATCTCTAATCTCCCTTTCATTTCAAAAATCTTAGAAAGAGTTGTTGCTACGCAATTATTCGACCACCTGCAGGGAAATGGTTTACTTGAAGAGTTTCAATCTGGGTTTAGAATCCATCATAGTACTGAAACAGCCTTAGCGAAGGTCACTAACGACCTCCTCATTGCATCTGATAATGGACTAGTTTCTGTACTTGTCCTTTTAGACCTTAGTGCAGCTTTTGATACTATCGATCATAATATTCTACTTGATAGATTAGAACACTATGTTGGACTTAATGGAACTTTGTTGCAGTGGTTTAGATCTTATTTATCTGATAGGTTCCAGTTTGTTCATGTAAATAATGAGTTTTCTTTCAACTCAAAGCTTAGTGATGGAGTTCCACAGGGATCTGTGCTAGGCCCTACTCTTTTTAGTTTATATATGCTTCCATTAGGCAACATTATTAGAAAGCACTGTATACATTTTCATTGTTATGCAGATGACACACAATTATACCTGTCAATGAAGCCAGATAATACTAATCAATTAGCCAAGTTAGAAGCCTGTCTTAAGGAAATCAAAGCTTGGATGACTTGTAATTTCCTGCTATTAAATTCAGATAAGACTGAAGTCATTCTTGTTGGTCCAAAAAACCTTAGAAATTCCTTTCCAAATCAAACTTTCAGTTTGGATGCAGTTACTCTTTCTCTTAATAGCTCTGTGAGGAACCTTGGAGTTATTTTTGATCAGGATTTGTCCTTCAATTCACATATTAAATTTGTTTCTAAGACTGCCTTCTATCATTTGCGTAATATTGCCAAGATTAGGAGCATCTTGTCTCAGAGTGATGCTGAGAAACTGATCCACGCTTTTGTTAGCTCGAGATTAGATTATTGTAATTCTTTATTATCAGGTTGTCCTAAAACATCTTTAAAAAGTCTTCAGCTGATCCAAAATGCTGCAGCAAGAGTTTTAACAGGTACTAGAAAGAGAGATCATATCTCTCCGGTTCTGGCCTCCCTTCATTGGCTTCCCATAGAGTTTAGAATTAAGTTTAAAATCCTTCTTCTTACTTACAAAGCTCTAAACAATCAGGCTCCTTTTTATTTAAAAGATCTGATACTACCGTATTATCCTAACAGAGCACTACGCTCCCAAAATGCAGGACTACTTGTAATACCTAGAATCTCCAAAAGTACAATGGGAGGCAGAGCCTTCAGTTATCAAGCTCCTCTCCTGTGGAATCAGCTGCCAATCTGGATTCGGGAGTCAGTCTCGATCTCTGTTTTTAAGATTAGGGTTAAAACCTACCTTTTTGATATAGCCTACTATTAGGGAGGGATCATGTGTTTCTGAACCCTCCCTTAGTTATGCTGCTAATAGGTTTAGTCAGCCGGGGGACCTCCAGTAATGCACTGGGCCTCACTCCTTTCCTCACTCTCTATGAAATATTTTTTTTTGCTGGTCATTAACATTTGTTTGTTCTCTCCCATAGATTGAGTCCCCATCGTGCTGTTTGCTCTCTACATGTCTGTTCTTTTCATCTTCTCTGCCCCCTCACCCCCCAGCCAGTCGCAGCAGATGACTGCCCCTCCCTGAGCCTGGTTCTGCTGGAGGTTTCTTCCTGTTAAAAGGGAGTTTTTCCTCTCCACCGTCGCCAAGTGCTTGCTCACAGGGGATCACCTGATTGCTGGGGTCTTTCTGCAACTGTGGGGGTTCCCCCCTACAGTTGATAGTGCTATGAGATGACTGTTGTTGTGAAATGGCGCTATATAAATAAAGTTGAATTGAATTGAATTGAATTGAAAAACGCGGCGTCGCCACGCGGCCGGGACTACCGGGCGAGGTCGCCCGGTTGACACGTCGCAGATTAACACTAGAAGACCCAGAGAGGGGCCATTTGGCCTTTTTGGCTAGAAACCCATAGGGGGACCATCAAGTGGCCACAAGAGGGCTAATGTCTGGGTCTTCTAGTGTTAAGGGGGGCACACCGTCAAGCAAACCCCTGCTCTCCAGCCTTAACCCTGTTGGTCCAGACTGGAGTGCGCGCACGTCCGCGTCACTACCCTGTTCTGCTGCCATGGCTGCGTAATCTATCCCTACGTGAACTGGGGCTGCGTGCGCTTCCGTGTTGGTCTTGGGCCTTGCGGCTGTGGTAGTATGATCTGCCTCCACGTGCCCTGACGATGTCACGGTGCGGGAGAGGCAATCTGCCACCACGTTGAGTTTGCCCGCTACGTGCCGAATGTCTGTGGTAAATTCCGAAATTGCGGCCAGCTGCCTTTGTTGCCGGCCCGACCAAGGTTCTGAGATTTTAGACATCGCAAAAGTGAGCGGTTTATGGTCGACAAAAGCTGTGAAACGCCGATCTTCCAGCCAGAACTGGAAATGGCGGATGGCCAAATGAAGCGCTAACAGCTCTCTGTCAAACGTGCTGTATTTGCGCTCGGTTTCGTTTAAGGATTTGCTAAAAAATGCTAGCGGTTGCCAAACCCTGTCAACGTGCTGCTCCACGACCGCCCCTATGGCCAAATTTGACGCGTCTGTGGTAAGCGCTATGCGGGCTGAGGGGTCGGGGTGGGCCAAAAGCGCAGCGTCAGCCAGGGCTCTTTTTACTTCCGCGAACGCGCGTTCCTGCTCCGGGGACCACGCGACCGCGTTGGAGGGCTTTTGCTTTCTAAGTGCGGCATATAATGGCTGCATGAGCTGAGCTGCGCAGGGGAGGAAACGGTTGTAAAAATTTACCATTCCTAAAAATTCCTGCAGCGATCTGACCGTTTGTGGTCGGGGAAAATTTGCCACTGCGTGCACCTTATCAGGCAATGGGACTGCCCCTTCTGGGGAAACGCGGTGTCCCAAATAATCAATCTGCGCCACGCCGAATCGGCACTTGGCTGGATTAATTATTAACCCATGTTCTTCCAACCTCTGAAAAACTGTAGTGAGGTGATTTTCGTGTTCCTCCTCAGACGTGCTGGCGACTAAAATATCGTCGAGGTAGACAAACACGAAAGGAAGATTGCGTAACACAGCGTCCATCATACGCTGAAACGTTTGTGCCGCGCCTTTAAGGCCAAACGGCATGCGCAGAAACTCAAAAAGACCAAAAGGGGTTATTACAGCCGTTTTAAGGACGTCCTCAGGCCGGACTGGGACTTGGTGGTAGCCGCGGACCAGGTCTATTTTAGAAAAAATATGCGCACCCGCCAGATGTAGTGAAAAATCTTGGATGTGAGGGATTGGGTAGCGGTCATGTGCTGTAGCATTGTTTAATCTGCGATAATCGCCGCAAGGTCTCCAGGAGCCGTTGGCTTTCGGGACCATATGCAGTGGCGAAGCGCTTTTCGAGCGCCGAATAATGCCCAGCTTTTCCAGGCTGGCAAACTCGTCGCGTGCTATGGTGAGCTTGGTCGCGTCTAAGCGCCGAGCTTTAGCGAAGACAGGGGGGCCCGTTGTGGGGATGAAGTGCTCCACCCCGTGTCTCGCTACTGTTGCCGAAAATTTGGGAACTGTGAGTGCTGGAAATTGGGTGAGGAGTTTGTCAAACTTACCTCCTGCTGCGGCGACGTTGGCCTGCATGGGTGGTGGGGACACTCGAGCTGCACAGGGGATAGAAGAGAATGACAGTGCATTGATTAAGCGTCTGTTTGCAAGATCAACTAACAACCCATGTGAACATAAGAAATCAGCACCTAACATGTTGAAACACCGCCGCTATGATAAAAGTCCACTCATAAGTGCGGCCGTGTAAGGACAGAGACAAGGTCCTTTCACCATAAGTGCTAATGTTCGAGCCGTTCGCCGCCGCTGCCCCGTTGCCGCGGGGTCCAGCCACTCGGTCAGCGTAGGTCGGGGTGATGAAGCTCACCTGAGCTCCGGTGTCTATGAGGAAATGTCACCCGGAGCCTTCATCAGTGATGTAGAACAGCTTGTTGGCCTCACCGAGAGCCGTAGCTGCTAACGGTTCCCGGCTTTGGAGTTTCCCGAGCTCTTGAAACTGCACGGTGGCACACACTTGTATGCCCTCTCAGCGAATCGCCGGTGGTAGTAACAGAGGTCGTCTCGTCTGTTGCGTCGCGGCCGTGTCGCTGCCGTGGTGGGCGGGATTTGCTCCGCTGTCTCCGGCTCCCCGCTGCCCTGGGCTTCCGTACCGAGGTCCGCCGCTGCTGCTGTGGCCATCTGCTCGCCGCAGGAGTTGAGGAGCCGCTGTGCTTCCCGGGCTAGCGTGCAGAAATCCTGCTGGGTCTTACAACGCATGCTGGTCAGAGTCCCTCTCACGTGCGCCGGGAGAGTACTGAGGAAGATGTGCTGAAAGAGGAAGCTGTTGTTGTCTGCCTCCCTCAGCTGAAGCATGTCTTCCATCAGGGCCATCGGTCTGCGCCCTCCTTGGCCATATATCGCCAGTAGTCTCTTGGCCCTTTCCTCGGCCGAGGGCACGAAGCTCTCGATGAGAGTAGCCTTCAGCTCCTCGTATTTGTCGCTGGCGGGCGGCTGCTGTATCACGCTCCGCACGCATCGTGCTGTGGCGGCGTCTAGCCTGGCGACGACGTGGTAGAACTTGGTTTCGTCTGCCGCCACCCCTGCGAGCGCGAACTGTGCCTCAGCCTGCTTGAACCACGAGTTCGGGTCGTTCTGCCAGAATTCTGGGAGTTTGATGACGACGGCGCTTGCTCGGGCCGCCTCCGACGAGTCTGCAACGGGAGAACGCCTTTCATCCATTCTCACGTCTGGTCACCAATGTGGGGAGCGAGAAATGAAGAAGCTGAGTGATTTTATAATTCAGATTTAATGTCGGCTTCACCTCCCCAACATGTCTCACCAAAGGCAGAAAGCAGAAAGAGGCTGATGGCAGTCAGACCCCCATACTTATACAACACACAACAATAGCCAACATCACACATCCTTGTCATATCCTTCTCATCATCCCATGTCTCCTTCCAATGTCCTCCGGTTCCTTCGTCTGACCCTAGGGGGTCAGGAAGTCTTTTCAGGTCTTCACCGCCGCGCCTCCATCTCCTCGTTGTTCTCGGCAGGTGGTCCAGACCTATTGTCCTCTTCTGAGACGTGAGGTCATTCCACACATGCAATCACAAAACATCTCCCTGTGTCTATACATATGCAGAT
The DNA here is from genome assembly GCA_020510985.1 of Pholidichthys leucotaenia. NCBI lineage: Eukaryota > Metazoa > Chordata > Actinopteri > Cichliformes > Pholidichthyidae > Pholidichthys > Pholidichthys leucotaenia. The sequence continues at coordinate 283,173,382 of CM035849.1, forward strand.
ATGGATATATGAACTACACCCTACACAGATTCAAGACACCCTGTGCCAGATGCAGCAAAGCAGCCCCAGAACATAACAGAACCTCCTCCATGTTTCACAGTAGGGACAGTGTTCTTTTCTTGGTATGCTTCATTTTTGCGTCTGTGAACATAGAGCTGATGTGCCTTGCCAAAAAGTTGCAGTTTTGTCTCGTCTGTCCATAGGACATTCTCCCAGAAGCTTTGTGGCTTGTCAACATGCAGTTTGGCAAATTCCAGTTTGGCTTTTTTATCATTTGTTTTCAACAGTGGTGTCCTCCTTGGTTATCTCTCATGAAGTCCACTTTGGCTCAAACAACGACGGATGGTGCGATCTGACCCTGATGTACCTTGACCTTGGAGTTCACCATGAATGTGTTTAGAGGTTGTTCTGGGCTGTTTTGTTACCATTCGTATTATCCGCCTCCTCCTGCAGCCACGTCCAGGGAGGTTGGCTACAGTCCCGTGGATCTTAAGTTTCTGAATAATGTGTGCAACTGCAGTCACAGGAACATCAATCTGATTGGAGATGGTCTTATAGCCTTTACCTTTAACATGCTTGTCTATAATTTTCTTTCTAATCTCCTGAGACAACTCTCTCTTTTGCTTCCTCTGGTCCATGTTTAGTGTGGTACACACCATGTCACCAAACAGCACAGTGACTACTTGTCACCCTTTAAATAGGCCAACTGACTGATTACAAGTTTGTAGACACCTGTGATGTTAATTAGAGGACACATCTTGGTTGAACATGTCCCTGTGGTTACATTATTTTCAATCTTTTCTAGGGGTACCATCATTTTTGCCCAGGCCTGTTTCATGACTTTGTTTTTAAAGTAATTCTGTTGAACCACAATTCAAAAGCATTGTCTGATTTTCATTGGTTAATTTTCATAGAATTTTTATTTATTACCACTTTTGTCAGATTCAAGTTATTTCTGTGACCATTGTGGGTTTTTCTTTCATTAACAGAGGGGTACCAACAATTTTGTCCACGGATGTATTTTGCCATTATTGTCTAGCACTGGTATTTTGTACTCTCTCCTAATACCACTCATTTTCTTAATCATTCCCCAAATTTCTGATAGCTGTGTTTCTCTTCCTATAGTATTACAATACTGTCTCCAGAATAAATGCTTAGCTGTTTTCATTGTTTTCCGGACAATTGCCTGACACTGTTTGTACTCAATCACTGCTTCCAAAGTATGACGCTTTCTCACTTGTCTGAATGCCCTATATCTATTTTTAATAGCTTTATTACAATTATTATCCCACCAAGGAAGATTGTTTCGTTGTCTATAACCTGTACTTTTTGGTATTGTTTGATTTGCAGACTCGATTATAATTGCACTGACACTTTTACTAAGTGTCCTCACTATTTAGCTGCTCACATCTAGTCTTACACAGATATTTAAATTGATCCTAATCTGCTTTACCCAATTTCCATCTTGTCCCAGATTGCATCGATGCTTCTCTCGCTTCTAGACCAATTTTAACTCTTATTGGGTAATGATCACTCCCATTAGCTGACTGACTTAACACCTCCCAAGATGTGATTCCTGCAATCGCATTTGAAACCAAAGTTTGATCTAACACACTTTCTGTGACTAGATTACTGCTAAATCTAGTACCTTTCCCATCATTCATGCATATTAAGTCCCTATCCTCTAAAAAATCCTCAATTACTGTGCCATTTATATCAATATTCAAGGTGACCCAAGGTATAGTGTTGACTGTGGACTGGTGAACCAGGTGGTAACAGGGATGGCTATTAGAGTGACCAAGATCTGAGGAAAATAACAATATAAGCCGCGCTTGGTGTGAGTCTCCTGGTACCAGTGTTAGCTTGGGGGCTAATAGGCTACCTTTAGCACCCCTTCCACCTACATGACAGCCAGCTGCGTGGGCCAATAACAGAGTCAATAGCCATGTTTACATGTGCAAAATTTCTTCAGTCCGATTACAGTTCAGATCAGAACTTTGTTTACTTGGACCCTGAAAAAGTTGATCCAATTATGACGTGCATTTACATGTGTCACGTTTGAACGGACTAAATCATTTCGACATGCGCAGAATTTCCTGACACTCTGGAAATAGTAGAATAAGAAGCAACTTCCAATGTAGACAAACCTGCTTTGTGTCTCTCTTTTTGAAACGGACCTGTATTGTGTTATTCAGACTGTACTTTCGCTTCTGCTGGTCTCCGTAATGAAACTACAAGTCCAGCAGTAAATACTTCTTCATATGACAGAGGGAGACAGCGAGGGAGACAGCAGGACAATACAGACCAGTTCTGTTTTACTCCCGCCATGGCTTCTGCTAGCTGCTGTAAAGGCAGAAATACGTCACATCGACGTGTGACTGACATACAGACATGTACAGTAAACATATTTTCCACCCAAACTTCAGAATAGGTGTTTATATGCACACCAATCAGATCAACAATTGGCATAACCCACCCGTCTCAATCGGAAGACTATTTTGATCCGAAGGAGTGTGATGGGGTCAGAGTCTTCAGATTGGCGTGTTTACATGAAGCATTTTTATTCCGATCAGGCTTTTAATCCGGTTACCTGTGTCCATGTAAACATGGCTACTGTTAGCAACATGAGTTGAATTCAGTCTGAAGATTTATCCACGCCATTTTAAGAAAGGCTGGAAAAGTGACAACAAATTTGCTGCAGTAACAATGAAAGAAAATGTGAACAAAATGTCAGAAACATTTTGTGGGTGCTATTAAAATATTGAAAAAGTGCAATCGGCAATGCCTTTAAATGGCTCCTCTAGTCAGCAGAGGAGCATAATTTTAAAAAAAGAATGAAATGTCTTTTTAAAGTTTTGATGAAATGTTTAAAAAAATTGTCCTCAGCTCAGATTCAGGTGCCTGTGACCACAGCTCAGCAGCAAGCTGACAACTGGACAGTTTCAGTTTTGACATGGCACCTCTAGTTTTGGAGGAACCTCCCCCCCCCCTCCCCCAGATAGCTAGAACCGGCCCTGCATGACACGCGATGGTCGCTCAGCGAAGACCCAGCTCACGGCGCGCTGCTCCTTGTCATGAGAGGTGCGTGCGCCCTCGGTTACCTTAGTAACTCTCCTCCTCTCCATCTCCGAGCGGCGCACCCGAGCGGCCACACGGGTCCGCGCCGCGCGCTCCCGCCGCAGCTCCGCGTTGAGCTGGAGAGAGTGGAGAGGGAGCGGATGAGAGTGCACCAGCGCGAGAAGGACACTTCCAGCTGAGAGAAGATTGAAAGAACAAAAAAATGCCGTGGGAGAAATGTGCTAAAACGACAGCGGAGTGAGGACAATGAGAGCCGGTACCGAAGCACGGGAAGGTCATCTCCGGAACCGCACGGCCAGAGCGCGGAACACTCCGCGGATATTTGGAGTACGGAGACTCGGCTGCGACTGAAGACCCCGAACAGTGACAGCATCATCCCGGCTGGTTTTCTCTCGCAGTTTAATTTGGTTTCCTCAAAGGCATGGCGGGATTAACGTCTCGACAGGGCAGGTGAGTCACCTCCTGAGACTTGATGAACATTTTTTGGGGAGGGGGGAACGTCCACATACTTGGATTGAAATTGCAACCTGCGACTTAATAGACAGTCTTTTACCCCCCGAAAACATAAAGAGCCCGTGGCTTTTTTTGGGGGGGGGAGAGGGGGGGCAACGTCGCTGCAGCACCGATTCACGTTTAAGAAAATGCGTTTGAATGGACCTGAACGGGTGTTTTCTTAGAGCCAGGCATGTGGCAGCCGAGACTGCGCTGCATACCAATACTAGCGCACATGCAGCGGTGAGCAGCTGCGCCTTCGCAGCACTTGTTACTCGGGCATAAAAAACGGCGTTTTGTGCGCGACATGCACGCCGTCCTCTCGCGGGCTCCGTGACTTTGTGCAGAAAGAAAGGAAAATTGCAAGCTCGGAACTTTGGAAAAAAAAAAAACACATAATGGAAGCTAGCATGAATTGTTCAGAATTGAGTCCATTTAAGGTGAGGAACAAAGTGTGACGGCCGGGCTTGATTTCTGTTAATTCTTGAATGGCAACACTGCCCCTCCATACAGTACATGTAGATAGTTAGATGTGAATTTGCCTTGTCAGTTTTATATTTTTCTGGACAGCTGAAGAGATTTAAGTCTCGTTTAAGGTGTGTATCGTACGCACCAGGGCTGTGTGTTTGAATGAAGGAAAGCCAAGTTCATTGTCTTTAAATCCCCGCAGCAGAGCACAGATGCATTATTCCTATTGAAGGGGCCGCTGACATGCAAGCGACCACCACAACTTCCCCTTCCCCCAGTCTGTTCTGCTGAGCACTAAGCTAGAAGGTGGGAAGTACCATTTTTAATGACTCGGCTGGGATTTGTACCCATGACCCCCCAGCTGTGGGGTCATGGGTACATGGCTCACAGCTGAGCGCCACCACTAGGCCACCAATCCCATCAGCCTTTGCCACACTGTCATGCCGTTTTCATATTTGATATTCAGATATCCCTCCCCCCCCCATTTTTTTTATTTTAAAGGTCCAGTTAACTGGAAAATGGCATTTGGTGAGTTTTAATGCTCTAAAATGCACACACAGGGTCTCTCGGGGCTCTAGGCAAAAATTCACGGGGGGCCTCTCCAGGCAGCATTCGTCACCCTTATATAATTTGTCCAAGTTAGCTGTTTTTATTTTCAGCCTACTAGCTGAGCAAACAAGACGAGTACCAGTGTCCCTACCACAGCACCCAGGTACTCAACACGGTGACACCAGGACCAGCAGAGGCAGGACGCACTAAGCTGCTCTGAGCTAAATTAACTACTGCATTAGGCTGCGCGTCCACCAAATGCGTTTTTTCCACTCTGGGCGACTATTTTCCATTCATTCTCTATGTAGTCCAGTGTTTACAACGTTGAGCGCCCATGGCGCTGAAACGCTCTTAGTGGTGGCTGTTTTTTGTCCCAGTGCTCAGAGCTGAAAAAAGTTCAACTTTTCAGAGACTGCAGCTGAGTTTGTCAATGTCAGCCCTTGCAGCCAATCAGAACTGCTGCGTGGGTGGGCCATAGGGCACCGGTACTAGTCTGTACTCAGACTCCTGCTTTCCGTGTCATCATATTTTACATCCAGAGCTGGTAGAAAACATTTCCTGTTCATTGTTATTTAGAGACTTCTATTAAAAAATCAGTAGAAAGTCTGACAATAGGAAAAGTGGAAGTGCTGAGCTGAGAGTGACAAGATGTTGCTGGGATACAGGGCACAGACTTTTTTTTCCAGAGCGCCACGCACAAACACTGAAAAAAAAATGCTCAGGGTGGTCAGGCAACAAACGCGTTTGGTGGACACACAGCCTTATTTGCTCTACTTATTTGCCTTGCTTTCTTTTCTTCTCCTCCTCTTCTTTCTTTTGTCACTGCCAGACTAGTAACTTCACTTCATTTTGACACATCCGCTCTCACTTGTTTGTTTACATAAGACGTGCCACGGTAGTTGCAAGAGTGAGAAGTGGGGATGGGCCCCCTTTAGGGAGTTCAGCGCCGGCCTACCACTGTCATTGCAAACTCTCCACAATTGTCACTACTGTAGTGATTGAGAGTTGGTCAGTACTCGGAGGCCCGCTTCTGGCTCGGGACCCCGAGCACCTGCCTGCTTTGCCCACATGTCACATATACATTATTACAACAGCAACGCTCATTTCAGACAAATACAGGCCACATTTATTTAGTTAAACTCTTAAAGAGACTAGCATATAGCACTTCCTGAGTTTTATGATGTCACAAACCAACAAACACATCCTGACTTTTGATTCGCTCACTCCAAAAACCTTTACCCAATCATGTTAGGGGCTCGTTAATATTAATGAGCAGGATGAAACCCTGCTGTTTCAAACAAAACTGTAAAGACAGTTTTTTTTTTCTTTTATTGCTGAGCTGTAAAACAGCAAAATGATGTTTTTTTAGCTTTTAAATTACATCTATGTGTTGTTTCTGTTGTTGAGGATATCAAAACAAAATAAATCTCTGGGAAATACACAATACAGCAACTTTAGTCAAAGTAATTTACACATTTGTCTCATCTAAATGTACCCCCAACCCCACCAGCAAATCAAAAACACATCTCATATAATTACTCTATGTATCAATAGCAACTTGATGAAATCACAAAAATTTACACACAGAAAGAAAAAAGTCAACAGCATGAATAAATTCGCTAATGTATTAAAAAACAGATTTACATGACAAAATTAGCAAATTTATGAGAAAGAAATTGCTAAATTCATGAATAAAACTGCAAATTTAGGAGAACAAAATTACAAGGAAAATCTGCATTTTTTTAAGATTAAAAAAGTAAATTCATGAGAAAAGTGTCTCAAATCTACAAAAGTTTAAAAATTTACCAAAAAAATAGCATTTAGATTAATAAATTTGTATATATATATATATATATTGTATATACTCAGATTAAAGGAACACTTTTTAATCTGAGTAAGCTGGACTAGCCTGCCACAATTTCAATATCCAGCTTATTTTTTCCCATTCAAATCTGATGTGTTTTCAAAGTGTTCCTTTTATTTTTTTGAGCAGTATACACACACACACACACACACACACATACACACACACATATATATGTGTGTGTGTGTGTGCGCGCGTGTATGTATGTATGTATGTGTATATATATATATATATATATATATGTGTGTGTGTGTGTGTGTGTGTATATAAGAAAAATACTGACAAGAAAAGCTGCAAAGTTAGTGGAAAAAACTTATCAATAAAAGAAATGCATAGTTACATGAAAAATGTAAATCTGTTGGAAAAAAGTTTACTCAAATTTACAAGAAAAGCTTAAAAAAATCCCCAAAATTCCATATTTACATGAATAAATTTGCAGATGTTTAAGAAAAAGACTCATTTAAATGAGGATTGCAGATTTGTGATAAAAAGAGTAAAGCTGTAGATTTTGTAAATATTTTGCAAATTCTTGCTCGTAATTATCCCCACAGCTAAGGAGGGCCGTAACAGGTATGCATCAGTGACTTAAACGTGTTCCTTCTAGTCGTTTATATTTGACGACCGTGTTAACAGTTGGACTCTTGCACTGACTCCAATATTAGTCGCTGTAGAGTCCTTAATTTTCCCATTGGCTCATTTCTGTACAAGATATAGAAGCAGAAAAAAATGTTGATGAAGTGGTAGCAAAAAAGAAAGATTTCTGCAGGTGTCGTGTTCACCATCTTACATTGTCCAACACCTGGGACCCAGTTTGAATGGAGCCCCCCTCCCCCCCCCCCCCCCCCCGGTAATCAATGGGAGGAAGAATAATTAAGTGTGAGAGTTGGTTTTCAAAGAGAGAGGAGGAAATGGAAATGTCAAGCAGGAGTTGTCATGGTGATTAGTTGAATAAGCCGTGTGTGCGTGTCCCTGAAACGTAAACATTTAGGAAGTGATTCAGCCTTTTTCCTTTGGCCTGCTCACCACACTCGTGATAACAAAAGAAATAAAAAAGAAAAAATGCCTAATGGTTTATAATCCGCAGTGCAGGCACCCAGTCTTCCTGTTGCACACGTTTAAAAAAAAAGCACCACATGACATTTGATTTGGACTCATTGAATTTTGTTGTGATTTGGAGGAATATTGTGTGTTTGGTATCATGTGGAGGATTATGCATTCTGCTGCTGCTCCTCCGCTCTCTGAATGTTCTCTCTCGTTGGCCTTTCAGCGTTTGTATTCCAGTCAAGTAAAATGCCGGTTGTTTTAAAGTCCCCTGCTGTTTTATTACTCATTCTTCACTTTTCTTTTCTCCCCAGAGTGTTTCGGGGATGTACTTGAGCTGTGTAACAATCACGGCAGCTTAATTTACAACAAAAACCGAGCTTTCGGTTTCAGCTGTCGGAGAGTAATTACAGAGAGCTTCGCTCGCTGATCGTGTTCGTTTTGCTAGAGATGCAACGCTCAGAAGGGTTGGGCACATCAAGGAGTGGTCAGCGTGAGATTACGACAAGCCCGAATGCTAATTTGCTTCTACAGACACTCACGTTGAGTCTGTTGTTTACCTGGCGAGTCTCAGGGCTGCTCAAGGGAAAGCTCCACGAGACTGTCTGCTGCAAAGGTCAGTGCGGCTTCGTGCTGACCTAACGCGAATACACCCGAGTACGTCCTCGGCCTGACTTAACATGGATGAGCCGCTCATCGGTCTCTGGCCCGAGAGGCCTCTTGTTCTTCAGCCGTCCGTTCCTCTCTCAGCGGGCCCTCCTTATTGCTCTCACATCCAGTCACATAAGGTGTGTGGTGGGGGTGAGCCTTCATGTGTGAGTGTGTGTTGTTACACATATAAGGGAGGCTGTGGAAGGTTATTTGTGTTTTCTAATATTGTTCATTGTGTTTGACGCGTTGTCTGGAAGCAGCAGGAGCAGGAGCGAAATAATTTCCCAAATGGATACCCCTGACCTTCGAAAATCTGTCCTATCGCTGCTCATCCCCGCAGCCTTGGAAGAGCCCATGATTGTGTTGGCATTCTTCTCACAGTCCTGTAACGTTGCAGGCATTAAAAAAGGAAGCTTTTTTGGTGAAGTTTTGGAGTTTAAAATGTAAGAATGCAATGCTACTAAACAGGACTGGATTATGGAGGTTCCTGGGCTAGACAGCAGCTTTGGGACTCCTTATATTAAAACATGTGGTGGGCACGAGCCACATGGGATTCAGGGCTGTCAATTTGTGACCTCAACTCAACATCGTGATTATTTGAACAATTTACTTTAGTTTGGTTCTTCTGATGATTTAAAAATAACATTTATTCAATTTATTTGGGGTATACAGAGTCATGGAAAACAAATACCATCATTTATCAGTAGATTATTAAAATTATTTATGAATTTTAGCTATTACTGCTTCAGTTTCACTTTGTTTTACAGAATCAGATGAAAATTTATTATTGGAAATTCTTGCTTTTATTGTGAAAGCTCAGCTTTTATTTTGAAACCTTTTCTTTGGGTTGCAGTCCACACAGCAATAGTTTAGTTTTGCCGCATTCAGTTCATGAGTTTTAATTTCATAGTGTGAAACTGAAGCCACTGCCACTACCGTTCCAGCCCATTTCCCTTCAAAGCGCCTGAAAAAATATACCCAAACTAAATTCAAAGCTCTTCTTCAACCCCTTGCACTATTGTCATGGGGTAGGTCTCATTCAAAAGAAAACACGCAAATATTTTTTTTGCAATCGGACAAGAAATGAATATATTACACACCTTTTTCCCCAGTCGTCTTCAGCCATCTTCAAACTGTGCCAAATGGAATCATGGTCACCCCCCTGTGATTCTTCAGCTAACGACTGGGTCAAGTAATTAATTTCTTCGATGTTCAGTGTTAATTTTAGCCATTTTTCAAAAAGGTGAGTGATGTTACAATGCTTCTTTCTTGGATTCATGGACTGGTTTACGCTAGCGTTATGCACATGCTTTACACACAGGCTTTAGCGGGGACAAGGGGGCTGAAGACCCCCTTGTGAAGTATCCCTGAATTCAGAAATTAGTTGGCTAAGCCACACGTCTATCATTTGCTTACTCTGATACAATTGGCTTGTTGTGTTCCCGTTGGCCATGAAACTGGACTTTCATGGACCTTTATCGCTCATTGGGTTTCCACAGTTTTCAGTCACAAAATGGAGGCTCTATTGGGTCAAATGAGCTGTCAATCACTTTTAGGCACCCACCTCTGTCTGGGGGGGGGGGGGGGGGTCATTTCCGGTTCAGCCTCCTTGAAGTGATGCATTTTTAGCATCAAAAGCTAACCATTTTTGGCCAATTTTCAAACAAATGCTCCTATTTTATGGGCACTTTTCCCCTTCATCATTAAGATGAACAATAAATCTTACTCAAATGGATCTATTGGACCCTTTGCAATACAAATGGACTGTATTTGTGGAACGATCATTCATTCAGGGACGGCAAGGAAGCTCCTTTGGTGAGTCACTTGTTCCATTTCATGCTAACGCTAGCTGGTTAAAAGTTCTATTTAAATCCAGTGTTATTACTTTTTCTGAAATCTGTTTTAATAACCAAATAGACGGAATTCTAAGCTTTCAAACAATGTAAGGCATGGCTGCCTCCTGTAAGCATGTTTAACACAATTCACAGTTTTATTTAAACGGACATTTAAATACACCCATCCGCGGTATATCGCTCAACATTGTTTCAACTGATTTTCAGCTAGCCTAGCATTAGCATTTATTTTTAGTTGGATAAATCCAAGGAAAAAGAGAGGTAAGTTAAACACAGCTGCAGAGCTGAGAGAAGAGACTGGTGAGACTCATTTAAATGATCAGCTGATTGTTACCCCATTAATCATGTCATAAAGTGCTGTTTTGTAATACAGATTTAATAAATTTTTTATTGTTCACATACTTAAAGGGACAGTGCATGAATGCACACAGTGAGAGCAAGTACTAACAGAAGGGGAGGAAAATTCAATGTCATAGACAAAATTCCATCAGTTTAACGGTCCGAATTCAATTCAGTTTATTTATATAGCGCCAAATCACAACACAGGGTTATCTCAAGGCACTTTACAAAAGGGTGGGTTTAGCCCACATTCTCAAGTTTATAGAAACCAGCAGAGACCCCTAAGAGCAAGCACTGTGGCGACACAGGTGAGGAAAACTTCCCTTTAATGGGCAGAAACCACGAGCGGAACCATAACTCATAGAGGACGGCCATCTGCCTTGACCGGCTGGGTTGAAAAGAAGAGGTAGAAAAGTAGGAGACCTGGGAGTAGCTGCATTCAAGACAAACATAGTAAATACAACATTAACATTCACAGCCAGACCTGCCAGTATCAAGCCGGGTTAGGCTCCACATGTGGGTGAAGGCCTGGCAGCGACAACATTTAGAGCAGACAAAGCAGTTTTAACTATGGGCTTTATCAAAGAGAAAGGATTTCAACTTACTCTTAAGTAAAGAGGGAGTGTCTGCCTCCTGAACTGAATTGGGAAGATGGCTTCACAGGAGGGGAGCTTGATAACTGAAAGCTCTACCTCCCAATCTACTTCTGGAGACCTTGGGGACCACAAGTAGTTTGGAATTTTGGGAGCGCTAAGCTCTGGTTGGATGATGGGGAACTATGAGTTCTTGCAAGTAAGAAGGAGCCAGACCATTAAGGGCTTTATACGTGAGTTAGGAGTAAAATCTTGAATTCAATTCTATATTTTATTGGGAGCCAATGTAAAGAAGTTAAAACTGGGGTAATGTGATCTTTTCTTCCTGTTCTCGTCAGGATATGTGCAGCTGCATTTTGAATGAGTTGGAAAATCTTTATGGTCTTATTAGGACAACCTGATAAAAGTGAATTACAATAGTCTAGCCTAGAGGTGATAAAGGCGTGGATAAGTTTCTCTGCATCTTTATGAGACAGGATGGGCCTAATTTTAGAAATGTTACACAGATGGAAGAAGGCAGCCTTAATAGTTTGTTGTATATGAGAGTTAAAAGACATAGAAAGACAACTCCAAGATTCCTAACAGTGGAATTAGAAGCCAGAGCAATGCCATCTAGTGTTGTTATCTTAGTAGAAAGAGTACTTCTAGCCTGTTTGGAGCCAAGAACAATAACATCAGTTTTATCTGTATTTAACAATAAAAAGTTGTAGTTCATCCAGGTTTTAATATCCTTAAGACACTCCTGGAGTGAACCCAAATGGTTGGGATCATCTGGATTGATGGATAAATACAGCTGTGGGCAAAATTGTTGGTACCCCTCTGTTAATGAAAGAAAAACCCACAATGGTCACAGAAATATCTTGAATCTGACAAAAGTGGTAATAAATAAAAATTCTATGAAAATTAACCAATGAAAATCAGACAATGCTTTTGAATTGTGGTTCAACAGAATTATTTTAAAAAAACAAACTCATGAAACAGGCCTGGACAAAAATGATGGTACCCTTAACTTAATATTTTGTTGCACAACCTTTTGCGGCAATCACTGCAATCAAATGATTTCTGTAACTGTCAATGAGACTTCTGCACCTCTCAGCAGGTATTTTGGCCCACTCCTCATGAGCAAATTGCTCCAGTTGTCTTAGGTTTGAAGGGTGCCTTCTCCAGACGGCATGTTTCAGCTCCTTCCACAGATGTTCAATAGGATTTAGATCAGGGCTCATAGAAGGCCACTTTAGAATAGTCCAGTGTTTCACTCTTAGCCATTCTTGGGTGTTTTTAGCTGTGGTTTGGGTCATTATCCTGTTGAAAGACCCATGACCTGCGACAGAGACCAAGCTGTCTGACACTGGGCAGCACATTTCTCTCTAGAATACCTTGATAGTCTTGAGATTTCATTGTACCCTGCACAGATTCAAGACACCCTGTGCCAGATGCAACAAAGTGGCCCCAGAACATAACAGAACCTCCTCCATGTTTCACAGTAGGGACAGTGTTCTTTTCTTGGTATGCTTCATTTTTGCGTCTGTGAACATAGAGCTGATGTGCCTTGCCAAAAAGTTGCAGTTTTGTCTCGTCTGTCCATAGGACATTCTCCCAGAAGCTTTGTGGCTTGTCAACATGCAGGTTGGCAAATTCCAATTTGGCTTTTTTATCATTTGTTTTCAACAGTGGTGTCCTCCTTGGTCATCTCCCATGAAGTCCACTATAGCTCAAACAACGACGGATGGTGTGATCTGACACTGATGTAGTACCTTGACCTTGGAGTTCACCATGAATGTGTTTAGAGGTTGTTCTGGGCTCTTTTGTTACCATTCATATTATCCGTCTCCTCCTGCAGCCACATCCAGGGAGGTTGGCTACAGTCCCATGGACCTTAAATTTCTGAATAATATGTGCAACTGTAGTCACAGGAACATCAAGCTGCTTGGAGATGGTCTTATAGCCTTTATCTTTAACACGCTTGTCTATAATTTTCTTTCTAATCTCCTGAGACAACTCTCTCCTTTGTTTCATCTGGTCTATGTTTAGTGTAGTACACACCATGTCACCAAACAGCACAGTGACTACTTGTCACCCTTTAAATAGGCCGACTGACTGATTACAAGTTTGTAGACACCTGTGATGTTAATTAGAGGACACATCTTGGTTGAACATGTCCCTGTGGTCACATTATTTTCAATCTTTTCTAGGGGTACCATCATTTTTGTCCAGGCCTGTTTCATGAGTTTGTTTTTTAAAATAATTCTGTTGAACCACAATTCGAAAGCATTGTCTGATTGGTTAATTTTCATAGAATTTTAATTTTTTACCACTTTCGTCACATTCAAGTTTTTCTGTGACCATTGTGGGTTTTTCTTTCATTAACAGAGGGGTACCAACAATTTTGTCCACGTGTGTATAATTGAGTGTCATCAGCATAACAGTGAAAATGAATAGAATGTTTCCTCATGTCTCCTAAAGGCAGCATGTATAATGTAAACAGTATTGGTCCAAGTACCGATCCCTGCGAAACTCCATAGCTAACTGTAGTCTGGATAGAGGACTTGTTATGGACATAAACAAACTGGGAACGGTCTGATAAATAAGACTGGAACCATCTTAGTGTTGTTTCTTTCAAACCAATTTGCTGTTCTAGTCTCTCTAACAGAATGTGGTGGTCGATGGAGTCAAAGGCAGCACTAAGGTCCAGTAAGACAAGGACAGAGACAAGTCCTTTGTCAAATGCCATGAAGGGGTCATTAGTAACTTTCACCAGGACTGTCTCTGTGCTGTGGTGTTTCCTTAAAACCTGACTGAAGTTTCTCAAATATACAGTGGGGTAAAAAAGTATTTAGTCAGCCACCAATTGTGCAAGTTCTCCCACTTAAAAAATGAGAGAGGTCTCCAATTTTCATCATAGGTATACCTCAACTATGAGAGACAAAATAAGAAAAAAAAATCCAGAAAATCACATTGAAGGATTTTTAATGAATTAATTGGTAAATTCCTTGGTAAAATAAGTATTTGGTCAATAACAAAAGTTCATCTCATTACTTTGTTATATACCCTTTGTTGGCAATGACAGAGGTCAAACGTTTTCTGTAAGTTTTCACAAGGTTTTCACACACTGTTGCTGGTATTTTGGCCCATTCCTCCATGCAGATCTCCTCTAGAGCAGTGATGTTTTGGGGCTGTCGCTGGGCAACACAGATTTTCAACTCCCTCCAAAGATTTTCTATGGGGTTGAGATCTGGAGACTGGCTAGGCCACTCCAGGACCTTGAAATGCTTCTTACGAAGCCACTCCTTCGTTGCCCGGGTGGTGTGTTTGGGATCATTGTCATGCTGAAAGACCCAGCCACGTTTCATCTTAAATGCCCTTGCTGGTGGAAGGAGGTTTTCACTCAAAATCTCACGATACATGGCCCCATTCATTCTTTCCTTTACATGGATCAGTCGCCCTGGTCCCTTTGCAGAAAAACAGCCCCAAAGTATGATGTTTCCACCCCCATGCTTCACAGTAGGTATGGTGTTCTTTCTCCTCCAAACACGACAAGTTGAGTTTTTACCAAAAAGTTCTATTTTGGTTTCATCTGACCATATGACATTCTCCCAATCCTCTTCTGGATCATTCAAATGCTCTCTAGCAAACTTCAGACGGGCCTGGACATGTACTGGCTTAAGCAGGGGGACACATCTGAGGATTTCAGTCCCTGGCGGCGTAGTGTGTTTCTCATGTAGCCTTTGTTACTTTGGTCCCAGCTCTCTGCAGGTCATTCACTAGGTCCTCCCATGTGGTTCTGGGATTTTTGCTCACCGTTCTCGTGATAATTTTGACCCCACGGGGTGAGATCTTGCATGGAGCCCCAGATCGAGGGAGATTATCAGTGGTCTTGTATGTCTTCCATTTTCTAATAATTGCTACCACAGTTGATTTCTTCACACCAAGCTGCTTACCTATTGCAGATTCAGTCTTCCCAGCCTGGTGCAGGTCTACAATTTTGTTTCTGGTGTCCTTTGACAGCTCTTTGGTCTTGGCCATAGTGGAGTTTGGAGTCTAACTGTTTGAGGTTGTGGACAGGTGTCTTTTATACTGATAACGAGTTCAAACAGGTGCCATTAATACAGGTAACGAGTGGAGAACAGAGGAGCCTCTTAAAGAAGAAGTTACAGGTCTGTGAGAGCCAGAAATCTTGCTTGTTTGTAGGTGACCAAATACTTATTTTACTGAGGAATTTACCAATTAATTCATTAAAAATCCTTCAATGGGATTTTCTGGATTTTTTTTTCTCATTTTGTCTCGCATAGTTGAGGTATACCTATGATGAAAATTGGAGACCTCTCTTATCTTTTAAGTGGGAGAACTTGCACAATTGGTGGCTGACTAAATACTTTTTTGCCCCACTGTAGTTATTTTCTAAAAAAGTGCACAGTTGATTGGCAGCTACTCTTTTGAGGATCTTGGAAAGGTAGGGGAGGTTAGATATTGGTCTATAATTGGCCAAAATCTCAGAATCAAGTGAAGGTTTTTTAAACAGAGGTTTAATTACTGCCACTATAAAAGACTGTGGTACATGTCCTGTCAATAGGGACATACACTCATGTGAAAAAATTAGGACACCCTGTATAAGCCTGTGTGTTCCTTTAACATATTTAGACTTATGGATATTTATATCAATGTTAAAAATACTGGGAGATTCATGTAATACAACTAAACAATTAAAATTAATTTTTTTTCAAATTTTCTGTAAAATGTAATTCTAAACAAATAGTGAGGAATAACTTAGGACACCCCCCCATCTTTTTTAGGACACCCCACATTCATTCCCACTTAAAATGGCTAAAACAAATGTTAAAAAATGCAAATAAAAACAAAAAAAGGTTAGAGATAGATATGTGAACATTTCTTAATAAAGAACTGAATATTTAATGGAGTGGTCTAAATTTTTTCACATGACTATTAATTATATTCAAAAACGGTAGACTAATCAGAGGTAGCGACTCCTTCAGGAGTCTAGCGGGGATTGGGTCTAAAGATGGATTCATGCTACAATGTTTGGACTGACTTTTACTGGCGTTTTGGCAAACGTCTGGCTCTGCTGGCAAAAGTTAGTGATTGCTGGTGTTTGTTGGCAAACGCTGGCAAAAGTTGTGTACTTTCAAATTTTCAGCCTGCTGAAAATTTGCAGACGTTTGGAAATACATGGTGGTGAAATTTGTGCTCAGTTTGTAAGAGTTCCTGAGCGCTGGGCTAAGTTATGCAGCATTTATCTAAGTCAGCATAAGTTAAAGCTGGGTTCACTCTATAGTGTTTGGACCGACTTTTACAGATGTTTTGAAAAATTAGAGAAATACTTGGCACAGGTCAGCTGACATCAGCGTCAGGTAACGCTCATATAAAGATCAGTGTTTGTGGAGGCTTCCTGCCATTCTGGACCTGCCTTGGGGTGAACACATCTCCCTTGGGCGTACGTTTCAGTATTTATTTTCTTTTGATATTCCTGTGTAGTTACTTCTGCATACCATTCATCATTCATCTAAAAAAAATAATAAAATAATGCTATAGACCCCAACACTAAGTCCGCAATTAAAATGTGAATTAAAAACTATTTAGTGAATCATGATATAAATAAAATGATTGGTGATTATATTTTGACTGTTACATCTCTCTCCATTAAAATAGCATAAAATCCTGTTAAATGTTATTTACTTTTTGACACCACATCAGCACTCTTTGATTCCCACACTGGAAGTGAACCAATCCTGGAGAATGATTACACACGGAGCAGAAAATTAAGAACAGTAAATTTCTCAATGAGATTTTTTTTTCTTCTTTTGGGCTGTCACGTTTTTTTGGGAGATATACACACAGTCTAAGTTGTGACTCCGTAATATTTTTGCTTTACTGTGAAGTGCGGTGTAGTGGTGGCCACTTCCTCTTCTGGCACTGCACCGCCCTATAAATACCAGCGGGCATGTCTATTCGGCCTCTTTGCCGATGCCCCTGCCTGGTGGCTGTATTGTGTGTCCGAAGACAATAAAGCTGAGTTCGACTGTGCACCCAGTCTCATCATTGCATCCCGGTATTTTCAGACGTAACATTTTGGTGACGAGAATAAACCATGGAGGCGTGTATCGCACCTCTTCGATCCTTCCTGGAGCTCCCGTGTGAGCCACCTGTGCCTTGGCCACATTGGTTCACAGTCTTTCAGAATTATATCATCGCGCTCGACCTGTGTGAGCTTGATAAGTTGAGAGCACGTGCGCTCTTGGTGCATAATGTGGGGGTTGAGGGCCAGCATGTCCTGCGCACACTCGGGGCCTCGGGCTCATTTGAAGATGTAGTCGAATTGCTGGCAAACCATTTTCACACCCCAGATAGTGTAATTGTCCAGAGGATTAGGTTCCGTCAACGACACCAGGGCGTGGGTGAGCCTGTCTGCCAGTTCGTCACCGACCTGCGGCAGCTGGCTAGCAAATGTTTCAGGTCTTTGTAGGAGGAAATGGTATGCGACCAGCTGGCCGAGCATACACCAGCGCTGTTTTACAAGGTAGGCTACTCACGGCACCGTGTGACCTGATATTAGCTAGGGCTGTCGAGCTAGCGCTCCAAATGGAGAACATGGACAAGCTAACATCGGAGCTAAATTGGCGCCAGTCACAACAGCAGCCGGAGCTTCCAGCTGCAGCATTAGTAGCGGACCCAGATAGTGAGGATAGCATGGATGACGACGCAGTAGAAACCAATGCTACCAGCCAAAGGTCTGCCCTGGGGAAACCCCTTTGTATGGGTTGTGGGTCAGCGAATCACCGATATAAGGCCAGGGACTGCCCGGCTAGAGGGAAGCGCTGTGACAAGTGTGGACGCTTGAGCCATTGTGCCAGGGTGTGCCTTATGTCCGAGCCGGAGAGCCCATGGAGAAAAACCACTTCACTCGCCCTGACAACTATCCATGCAATGTCCCTGAGTGCCAATGGGTACACGTTCTGCAAGATGACGCTGGATGGTGAGGAGGTGCCACTGCTGATCGACAAGGGGCGGAGGGATTGTTATTGAATTGGGCTGCAGTGAGGAAATTTTCCCCCCACTATAGGATAAGAGGTAACCCAGTGGTTACCTTTTATCCTTTACAGTTATGGAGGTGGCATTCTGTGCATGGTTGGAATGCTGGAGTTAACGGTTTGGTACAAGTCGGCGATGATGACTGACTTCATGTTCCACGTGACGGCTGGAGGTGACAACATCATGGGCTGTGACCTGTTTTATGGGCTGGGGTTTGCCATTAAAGACAACACTAGGGACGAGTGGTCTGATTGTGGCCAGTGGAACCGTCCGGTTCCGGTGGTGGAGGACGATGCTGTGTGGGACGAAGATTTACTAGGCACCACGGCGGTCAAGCAGGAACAGTCTCACTCAGGTTTGACACAGGAGGGTCTCAGTGCCAGTGCTCGGGGTATGGTAGGAGAGGGTACCGAGCGTGGTGGCGAGGCGCCTGCGTCGGCGTCA
This sequence comes from Pholidichthys leucotaenia, assembly GCA_020510985.1. NCBI lineage: Eukaryota > Metazoa > Chordata > Actinopteri > Cichliformes > Pholidichthyidae > Pholidichthys > Pholidichthys leucotaenia. The sequence continues at coordinate 283,191,798 of CM035849.1, forward strand.
CTCACCGATGAGCTAGCCCCATATTCCTCTGGAGTTTGGCTGCAGAGGGCTGGAGGATCTGCAGCTACAACAGCGACTGCTACAGCGGCTTTAAAAGAGGTCGGGGCCAGACCAACAGGCACAGAGGGACAGCGTGCCAAATGGCACCGTTGCAGGCCAAGCAGAGCTCCTCTGAAAGTCATGGACCTGGTCTGGGCTCAAGGAGAGGAACGTCCACGGCGAGTATGGGCCAAAAAACAGCCATAGGAACACCAGGAGTGGCTAAGCGGGGCGCAGTCTACTTGCAGCTGTTGGACGGCTCGTGGAGGCACACCAACAAGCTGTGGCGTGCCCGGTAGGAGGCTTCTGATGACGGGTCAGGACAAGAGAGGCAGTCGGTGGCGAGGACAAGAGGCACGCTTGTCTGTGAGGTCAGCTGTGACCCTGGGGGCATGCTGCTTCCCGGGGCAAGTTTACTGAGGGGCTACCCTGGGCCCCCCACAAGCCAGTTCTACCCCTTTTTGCCAGGAGGACAGTAGTGTGGTTTTGAAAAAGAAAAAGGGTTCTAATGTTCATATGTTCGTGTGTGTAAAAAAAAAAAACCCGTTATTGTTCTGGGTGTGTTTATATTTTAGGAACACGGCAATGTTTTAAGTTATTAATGGACTCCTAGTTAGTTACAGGTGGCAGAATAATCCATCTTGCCGTGTAGGGTAGGACAGTAGTCCACCCGCCCTCCCTAGTTTTAGGTGTTGTTGTGTGAATGTGATAGGCCATTTAGTGATTTCAGTTCTAGTTTTCTTAGTGCGTGATTCGGGTCCTAAATTGGGGAGGGTCTCAATTGTATGTGTGGTTTGGACTTTCTACCGGGAAGGGGGGGGGGTGATATTTTTTTTTTTTTTTTTTTTTGTTACTTATATATATATATTTACTATATATACTTGATATCGTAATATTGTTGCTTTATTGTGAAGTGCGGTGTAGTGGCGGCCACTTCCTCTTCCGCCACTGCACTGCCCTATAAATACCAGTGGGCATGTCTATTCGGCCTCTTGGCCAATGCCTCTGCCTGGTGGCTGTATTGTGTGTCCAGAGTCAATAAAGCTGAGTTCGACTGTGCACCCAGTCTCATCAGTGTATCCAGGTATTTTCAGACATACATAAGTGTCCACCAAACACATTTTTTGTCGCCTGACCTCACTGAACTTCTTTTTTTCAGTGCTTGTGTGCTGCGCCCTGGAAAAAATAAAGTCTGTGCCCTGTAGCTCAGCAACAGCTTGTCAGTCACAGCTCAGCACTTCCGCTTTTCCTATGGTCAGACTTTCTACTTATTTTTAATAGCAGTCTCTAAGTAACAATGGACAGGAATTGTATTCTAGCATTGGTACCAGCTCTGGATGCAAAATATGATGACAGGGAAAGCAGGAGTGTGAGTACAGACTGTACCGGCATCCTATGCCCCGCCCTTCCTTAATTCTGATTGGCTGCTTAGAAAGGTCTGACATTGACAAGCTCAGCTGTAGTCTGAAAAGTTGAACTTTTTCATCTCTGAGCGCCGCTGTGTTTTATCAAGACCAAAGTCAGCGCAGTCGTCTACCAGGAAATTTTAGAGCACTTCATGCTTCCCTGTGCTGACAAGTTTTATGGAGAAGCTGATTTCATTTTTCAGCAGGACTTGGCACCCCCCCCCACACACACACACTGCCAAAAGTATCAAAGCCTGGTTTAATGACCATGGCATCACTGTGTTTGATTGGCCAGCAAACTGTCCTGACCTAAACCCCATAGAGAATCGATGGAGTATTGTCAAGAGGAAGATGAGACACATCAGACACAACAATGCAGATGAGCTGAAAGTCACTATCAAAGCAACCTGGGCTTCCATAACACCTCAGCAGTGCCACAGGCTGATCACCTCCATGCCACGCCACACTGATACAATAATTAATTCAAAAGGAGCCCCGACCAAGTATTGAGTGTGTACATGGACATACTTTTCATTCAGCCAACATTTCTATTAAAAAAACTATTTTTTAAAATTAATTTTATGTAATAGTCTAATTTTTTGAGAAACTGAATTTGGGGTTTTCATGGGCTGTAAGCCATAATCATCAAATTTAAAATAAATAAACACTTGAAATATATCACTCTCTGTGTAATGAATCTATATAATATATGGGTTTCACTTTCTGAAATGAGTGACAAAAAAATTTAACTTTTTCATGATATTCTAATTTTTTGAGATGTACCTGTGTGTGTGTGTGTGTGTGTGTGTGTGTGTGTGTGTGTGTGTGTGTGTGTGTGTGTGTGTGTGTATTGTCATACACACCATGTTACCACCAAATACTGTACATTGTCCTCTTACATATATATTTTCTTTTTTTAATTACCCTTCTCTCTATTTCTCTTTCGTTCCTGCATGTCTGAACTGAGTTTTGATCTAAAAACATCTGTTTTCACCAGTGTTTCAGTCAACGTTTGCCAATGGATCTTAACTTAGGCTGACTTAGGCAAACTCTCCATAACTTAGAGGAACTTTTACAAACTGAGCACAACTTTCACCATTTATTTCCAAATGTCGGCAAATTTTCAACATGCTGAAAATTCTCAACGAATATAACTTTCGCCAACAAACACCAACTATCATTAACTTTCATCAACTTTTGCCAGCAGAGCCAGACGTTTGCCAAAATGTCAGTTAAAGTTGGTCCAAATGTTGTAGTGCGAATCCACCCAAAAAAGCAGGTCCACAATGGCAGAAAGCCTCCACAAACACTGATCTTTATATCAGCATTGCCTGACGCTGATGTCAGCTGACCTGCACTGAGTATTCGTTTGCTTAAGTTAACCTAAGTTGGCAACTGCTACACATACACTAGCCTAAGTTGGCAAAAGTTTGACAACGCTGAATGCAACGCTGGCAAATGCTAGCAAAAGTTCATAAAAGTTTGTAAAAGTTCGTAAAAGTTGGTGTGTGCTCACAAACGTGTGAGGGCGGCAGTGGCTCAGGAGGTAGAGCAGGTCGTCTAATAACCCGATGGTTGGCGGTTCGAATCCCGCTCTCCCCAGATATCCTGCCGTTGTGTCCCTGGGCAAGACACTTCACCCGCATTGCCTCCAGTGCCCATAACACTGGGTATGAATGTGTATAAATGTTTGGTGGTGGCCGGAGAGGCCGTTGGTGCAGATTGGCAGCCACGTTTCCGTCAGCCTGCTACAGTAGTAGCTTGCCACTACCATTGTCTGTCTGGAGTGAATGAATAATGTATCTACTTGTAAAGTGTCTATGATAAAGCGCTATATAAATCTGATGCATTATTATAAACGTAATTTCACCAACGTTTGGACTGATTTTTCAAAACATGAGTAAAAGTTGGTCCAAACGTTATCATGTGAACCCAGCTTAAGAGACAGGTAGTTGGCTTAGAAGCTGAGACTATTAAGGCTAGATCAGAATGATTAATAAGAGAAAAATCAGAAAAGCAGTGTTCTGAGCCTGTGGACACAGCAGTGTTGGGCAGAGGCTTGGTATTTTTAAAGGGGCTATTTTTTTGAATATTTTTCCTGATATTGATAATTTTATCATTAAAGAAATTCAAAAAGTCATCACCACTAAGCGTTAAAGGGATGCAGGGATTTTTTGCATTGTGGCTGTCGGTTAACTGAGCCACAGTGTTAAAAACAAATCTATGGTTATTTTTATTTTCTTCTGTCAAGGATGAATAGTACTGTCGCCTAGCATTAAGGAGAGATTTCTTATAAGTGATAAGGCTGGCATTCCAGGCTGAATGCTGGAGTTGGTTACTTTCCTGCTGATTATTCAGCCCTATTGAGCACCACACTTATTGACCCCAAGGTGTCAGTTATGCAGTAAGGTAAAAAACTGCAAAACAGTTTTAAATTTAAAATGAGTGGTTAAAATGAAGGACAGACCAGTATGGAGGAGTGGGAAAACCTGACCATCCTGGGGTCCTGGGCTACTGCCCTGCTAAGCCCTTGATAAAATCCAGCTCTGCAGCTACATTAATACAAAAAGGCTTAAATTATAAATTTGCAATTTTTGCGTCCGCCAGTTGGATGTACGTATGTAATGTAATCATTGCCGTTTGCTTGTTTGTTTGTTTTTTGTTTTGTTTTTTTTTGTCTCAGCACAATTATACAAAAACTATATCATAGCTTTTGATTACGTTTTCATCAGAGGTGGCCTTTTGCCCAAGGATGGACCCATTAGATCAGACCTGGGTACTGTATGCCCCCCGGGCCACATACGACCCTTTGGTTGACTCCGACCGGCCCGTGTGAGGTTAATTGTAAATTTCAAAATAAACACATTTTCTAATTTTACCTAATGCATGGACTAAAGCTGCGCTGCTTTTATTTTGAAGTTGTTTTTTTTTATTCACGTGCAAAATGATGCAATACGTAAATCAATACTGCGCATGATTGAATCTACCTTGTCACAAGCAGATGACTTTAGCCCTCAAAAATGCCCGTGCATGCTAAACAAAGAGAGGTAGATGCCGAATGAAGGGTTTTCAACAAAACATGGACTGCCAAGTATTTATTTACTTGGCTATGGACGAGAGTTGTGATGTCCGTGACACAGCCCAGTTACTCGTATTTGTCCGTGGGATAACGGACTTCAAAATTACGTTTGGCAGTGAAGCTGTAGTAGTCTGCTGGAGAAAGTGCTCTGCTGCTTGTCCAGTGTGTGGTGGAGGGGGTGATAAGGATTGTCCATGAGGGAAAAGAGTTTGTTCAGTGTCCTCCTCTCCACCACAATCTCAAAGGTCTCCAGCCTGAGACCAATTACAGAGCCAGCCTTCTTGATAATCTTGTCAAGTCTGTTGGTGTCGCTAGCTTTGGTACTGATACCCCAACAAACAGCAGCAAACAAGATGGCGCTGGCAACAACGGTCTGGTAGAAGAGCTTCAGCATCTCACTGCACATATTGAAGGATCTCAGCTTCCTCAGAAATTAGAGTCTGCTCATCGCCTTCTTGTATGAGGCATTGGTGTTAGCTTTCCAGTCAAATCCATTGCTGATCACAGCACCCAGATATTTGTAATCCTCCACTACCTCTACACCCCCCCCCCCAATCCATAATGGCTGTGAAGGCATTCTCTTCTTTCTGAAGACAATCACCATCTCTCTGGTCTTGCTGACATTCGGCCTCAGGTGATTCTGCTTGTCCCAATCCACAAATCTGTCTACCAGTGCCCTGTACTCTTCCTCCTCTCTCCCATTACACACCCAACAACAGCCGAGTCATCAGAGAATTTCTACAGGTGGTATGACTCGGAGTTGAACTGAAAGTCATTGATGTATAAGGTGAAGAGAAAAGGAGAAAGCACAGTCCCCCTTGGAGCTCCTGTATCACTAACCACTACATAAGACAAGACACTGCCCAGCTGGAGAAACTGTGGCTTGCCTGTCAGGTAGTCAGTAATCCAGAAGATCACAGAGCTGTCGACCCCCATGCTCCGCAGCTTCTCCCCCAGCAGCAGTGGCTGAATGGTGTTAAATGCACTGGAGAAATCAAAGAATGTGATTCTCACAGTGTCTCCTCCTCATCCAGGTGCAGATGAGCTCATTGCAGCCGGTAAAAGACAGCGTCTTAAACTCCTAAATGGGGCTTATAAGCAAACTGCAGAGGGTCCAGCCACGTCTTCATCTGCAGCCTCAGGTGGGTTAAGACCAGTCTTTCCAGGACCTTCATCACATGAGATATGAGGGCAACTGATCAATAGTCATTCAGGTCCAATGGAGATGACTTCTTGGGGACAGGAACCAGGCAGGACATTTTCCACAGCACCAGTACTTTCTCTCGGCTCAGGCTCAGGTTGTATAGGTGATTCAGTACCGGGGCCAGCTGGCTGGCACAGGTCCTCAGGAACCTGGTGGGCCCGCAGCCTTCCGCTAGTGAAGGCTGCAGTCCGTGCCCGCAGACCCTGCCGCCCATTGAACCTAGCTGGCTCACAAAAATTTCCTGTCTTCGCGGCAAGCGCTGCGTGAATAATAATGTAAACCATTTGGCGCAGTACTTCCTGTAAGCAGTAGGTGGCGCTATAACTTTTGTCAAGCATTTTTATGTAAGAGCGTGTGGGGTGGGACTAATATCCGTCATAGCAATAAGAGGTTCATAAATCTCTTATAATGCATATTTTAAACCATGGCTGCTTTTAACGATCTTGTTTCAACGTGGAGCAAGGATCTTTTTTTTCAGTGTTGTGAGGCAAGGATGAGATAAACTGTCAGTACAGACTGCTGAATATTATTCTGAAATGGACTAAATGAGAGTATGGTTACCCCTATGCTTGTTGCCAAGATAACGAGTGATTAGCCTCCATTGAGCAGCTCATCTCAGATCTCTTTTAGCCCCACACCGCCCTCAGTTCCCAACTGTCCTTGCTGGAATGTCTCAAGGCGACTAGCCTACCAGCTAGCATACAGCACTCAGTTGCCTTGTCTCCCAGCTGTTCTGTCTTAGCCTTGGTGGTTAAAGAAGAGGAATGATGTTCCCTTCCCTTCTTTGATTCCCATGATGATTTCACTGATCTGGAGTTATCCGGCCTCTTCTGTCCTCTGGCTGCTCTACCAACTTGGCCGTCTGTCACCATTCTTGGATAGAGGTCGTAACAGTAAGGTGAGTGCTACCTCCTAAAAAGACGAAGAGTCCTAACACTGTGGGCACTGTGGAAGAGGCTGCTGCTTAAGGCTGAAGAAGCATTGTTGTCACCCTGCCAGCTTTGGGGTCAAAAGGTCAAAGGTCACTGTTGGCTTTCCCAAACCTCCCCTTTCTTAGTAAAATAATAGAAAAAGCTGTCTTTCAACAATTGTATAACTTCCTGACATTAAATAACTGTTTTGATGTCTTCCAGTCTGGTTTTCGGCTACATCACAGCACTGAGACAGCTCTAGTTAAGGTCCTTAATGACATCCCCTCCAATAGAGATAATGGCAACATTTCAGTCTTGGTTTTATTGAACCTCAGTGCTGCATTCGACAGGGTTGACCATAACATCTTACTAGACCAGCTGAAAAACTGGGTGGGGCTTTCTGATACAGCACTTAGCTGGTTTGAGTCCTATTTCAAAGACAGGGACTATTTTGTGTCGATAGGTAACTACAAATTTGAGCGAACAAAAATAACCTGTGGAGTTCCCATCCATCCATCCATCTTCTTCCGCTTAATCCTTTTCGGGTCGCGGGGGGGCTGGAGCCTATCCCAGCATCTTTTGGGCGAGAGGCAGGGTACACCCTGGACAGATCGCCAGTCCATCGCAGTTCCCCAAGGTTCCATTTTAGGACTTTTGCTTTTCCACGTCTATATCAGTGGTGTCCAATCATGTGCCATGGAGGGCCAAGACCCTGTAGATTTTCTCTTCTATCCAGTCTCTTCAGCAGGTGTTTTCACTGATCAGCAATCAGTGGGAAGAAGTTCAGTGAAATCTGCTGTTGAAGACACTGGTTGGAGGTAAAAGCTACATGGTCTTGGCCCTCCATGGCATATGATTGGACACCCCTGATCTATATGCTCCCACTAGCTCAAATCATAAAAAAACAACAAAATATATTACCATAATTATGCAGATGATACACAAATCTACATAACCATCTCAATAGGAGACTATGTTCCAATTAAAACCCTGATCAAATTAAAGAGTGGATGTGCCAGAATTTTCTTCAGTTAAATGAAGACAAAACTGAAATAATAGTTTTCAGAGCCAAAGAAGAAAGACTCAAGTTAGTACTCAGTTTCAATCGATGCAAAAAACCAGCAGCCAAGCCAGAAATATGGGTGTGGTTCTGGACTCAGACCTGAATTTTAACAGCCACATTAAAACAGTAGTGAAATCAGCCTATTGTAACTTAAAGAACACAACGAGAATTAAAGGTCTGATGTCCCAGCAGGATCTAGATAAACGTGTCCATGCATTTATCTTCAGTAAACTGGACTACTGTAATGCTGTTCTCACAGGTCTCCCTAAAAAGTCCATCAGACAAGCTGCAGTTGGTTCAGAATGCTGCAGCTTGAGTCCTCACTAAGACCAAGAAAGTGGATCATATAACACCAGTTCTCAGATCTTTACCACTGGCTTCCTGTCTGTCAAAGAATAGATTTCAAAATATTGCTGTTGGTTTATAAAGCTCTGAATGGCTTAGTATAGGGTCAAAATATATCTCAGATCTGCTGGTCCATTATGAACCACCCAGAGCCCTCAGGTCATCAGGGTCAGGCCTATTATCTGTGCCCAGAGTTAGAACCAAACATGGTGAGTCAGCGTTCAGTCTTTATGTTCCTCACATATGGAACAAACTCCCAGAAAGCATCAGGGCTGCTGAAACTCTGTTGCTTTTAATCCAGGTTAAAAACTTTCCTATTTGCCACGGCCTTTCAGTTGAACAATTGTTGATCTCCTGCAATGTACTGTAACTTTTATTTCTTTCATGTTTTCTGTCTTATTCTATTTTAACTTGCTTTTGTTTCTCTTTAGTTTACTTTTTAGTTGACTTTTAAATTCTTATGTATTAGTTTTGCAACTTCCTGTAATGCTTTAATGTTTTTATGTAAAGCACTTTGAATTGTCTTGCACACGAAATGTGCTATACAGATAAAGTTGCCTTGCCTATGCCCTATTACTATAGAACAAGTAAAGCTAGGATCCCCAAACACACAGGTTCACCCTGAGACCCTGACCTCTTGACTATAGTTTTTGGATTGCAGGGTCAAAGGTCAAGGCCAAATTGCGATTTAAACTACTGTATATCTCAACAGCAAAGAAACCTAGGGTCATTAGACTTATTACACAGGTTCACCTTGAGACCTTGATCTCTGACAGTGGGTTTGGTGTCAGAAGGTCACTGTTAAGATTCCCTATGCCCTGTTACTACAGAACAACTAAAGCTAGGGTCACCAAACTTTGTATGCAGGTTCACCCTGTGACCCTCACCTGTGACTATGGTTTTGGGATGCCATATAAATTATCTCAACAACAAAGAAAGAGGCTGAGGGGTAAAACAGTCGCCAGTACTTTTTGTCTTTGCTGTTATGTCTTTCTCTTGTTTGGGCTTTGAGGATTCCTCATGTTGTGTTTTTGCTCTTACTCGCATGGCTGTGTGGAGGCAGATGTTGTTATGCCGCTCGATGTGATGATATAATTTCCTTGTGCTGCGGGAAAAGCGTAACACTTATGTTTTATCGGTTGTAAATATCAATTTATGCCGATGCAATAAAATGTGCCGACGTTATTGTGCATACCTAGTCCAAAATGATCATAGTATTTAGATTTGAGCAGTTGGCTGATGAGAACTGTGAGGGCCAGTAAAGATCTCAAAATCAGTGGCATAGCTCGGTTGATATGATGGATTGTCATTTGCCAGAAAGCTTGGGTATTGCCAGACACCGTCTCAACCTGGTAACCAGTACAATGTTACAGTGAGGAAACAGTGTGTCACCTCTAAAATTTCTCTCAAATGTCCCCTCCCCCCGATTTCTGTCTCTTTTTTGGCAAAGCCACAGGGAACCACATTTTATGGGAAAAAGAGCTACACGTGGCTCCTTATTCACAGATTGCAGACCCTTGGTCTAATGTAACAGTTACCCTCAACATACTGTATGTATATATTGGTACACAAGAAGGGCTGTCTTTGGTTAATTTTGGTTTTTAACCACTTAATTAGCACACACAATGGCTGTCTCACAGAGAAGCAAAACAGCGTTAATCTTTTAAAGCCAAGTCAAACTGTGTATCATGATTTGTCAACTGAGCTCTTTGACTGCCCTTCACAGACAAGGATGTACAGTGACTAATGAAGGCGGACCAACTTGTCTCTTTGCATTTGCTCAAGAGGACGCGCCTTCATCATCATTAAGTCACAGTCTTTGTGACAGAACTGCTGAAACGTACCCCCATTGTTTTTATTAAATATTAGTCAGAACAAGCTGCTGTTCTCTATACACTTGTGTCACAGTGATTTTAATAATGAATAAGACATTTGTTGAATCTCTGAAAAGATGAAAGCATCTTTGTTTGACTAACAAAGTGGCTCTGGCCCGAGGCACAAAGATATGCCTGGAGTCTGCTGCACACAACATATTTAACTGAGATCTTACATTGTTCGTGGCCCAAATACATCTCCCCTGACTAACAGGTTTCCCTGCCAAGGACCAATGTGTGCTTAGCAAACAAGATTCTTTTGGACATCGCCATTCTAACTACAAAGCAGATGTCGCACAGTATGTCTCCACTCACTGTCTGCCAGAAGTTATCTACTTATTAGTTATTTATTAATTAGACAATTTACTCTCAGGAACACACAGACTGAGGATGGAGGAGTGCCGAACTGAAATCAGGGATGCACCTGAACATGCGGCGGCAGCAGCAGCAGCAGCAGTGAGGAGCTGTTTTAGATTTTGTTCCCTTTTTAGAGGAGACCTTTTAAAAATGAATCAGGCAAAGAAAAGCTTCAGGAAGAGGGTTCAGAATCCAGTGATGGTATGTAGAGAGCTATAGAGAGAGAGAGTGAGTGTTATGGTGCAGGGCTGTTTCTGAGGCAGACATTAGCGTCGTTTGGGGTAGCATTCAGTTAATTTCCTTCGTGAGGATCATGCAGACAACACAAAGGTCCTTTTTTTTAATGCTGTGACACAGAAGATGGAATCTACTGGAGCACACTTTACAGTAGAGTGGCTTTAGCTTAAGAAACAATTGTATGGATTTGCAGAACCAGACGTGTGGCTCAATGCACTTTGTTGTCATATGTTGCATAGTGTTCATAAAGGCTGAAAATTCAAGGTCAGCCGATGGTTCAGATTAAAGTTTTCTGTGCATCCCATTAGAAGATGACATAGACCATCACATTTCATCTGCTTTAGCATGATTACTGCTGCCACTTTCTGTACAAGCTGCTTTGCAACTTCTAGCCACCCAAGTGCTCCTTTCTTCTTTTTTTTTCTTTTTTTCCCACCTTATTTAGATACCAGTTTGGGGTGAGTTTAACAATACTTGACGATATTATGATATTACAGATTCAAATGTCTGGACTTTTGTTAGCTTTTACAACAAAGAGGAATGGAAAGACCTTGACATAACACACTCAACGCTGCATTAAAAACAACACTTGGAACGCAACAAACCACCCATGCGTCTCTGCTCTATCCAGCAGCAGTTGGCGACGGTCGCGCTAAAGCAATGCCAGCTGAAAATAACCAACAATGCAAACGACAAAGCCACCTCTAAATGGAGCAAGCTAGCAAGACAACAGCCCAGAGCACACTTCACGTGCAAAGACCACCATTCATACAGTGCCACAGAAAATGACTGGCCACAACTGCATACCATCGCCATCGTGGTTGTATTGTATCATGAAGTCTCTGGTGATTCCCACCCTGATAGAATGATTCAGTATCATTCAAAAATATCCTAAAAAAAAAATAAATATATATACACTACCGTTCAAAAGTTTGGGGTCACCCAGACAATTATTTTGTGTTTTCCGTGAAAAGTCACACTTATTTACCACCATGAGTTGTAAAACGAATAGAAAATATAGTCAAGACATTGACAAGGTTAGAAATAATGATTTGTATTTGAAATAATATTTTTTTCCAGATACTCAACCTGCTCAAAGGAAGGTCAGTTTTGTAGCTTCTCTAACCAGCTAAACTGTTTTCAGCTGTGCTAACATGATTGCACAAGGGTTTTCTAATCATCCATTAGCCTTCTGACGCAATGAGCAAACACATTGTACCATTAGAACACTGGAGTGATAGTTGCTGGAAATGGGCCTCTATACACCTATGTAGATATTGGACCAAAAACCAGACATTTGCAGCTAGAATAGTCATTTACCACATTAGCAATGTATATTACTAACTAACTAACTAACTAACTAACCTGCACTTATATAGCGCTTTTCTAGTCACAAAGACCACTCAAAGCGCTTTCATTAATACTAACCCTCTATTCTAAAGGCCTATAGGAAACAAATATCTAGGGACAATTTAGAACAGCCAATTAACCTAACATGCATGTTTTTTTGGCATGTGGGAGGAAACCGGAGAAATCCCGGAGTAAACCCACGCAACACGGGGAGAACATGCAAACTCCACACAGATCACTGTTGGTCGGGGGCTGGGATCGAACCCACGATCCCACGATCCCCACAATCCCCCGGCCAAGGGTAAACTGTGCTGCCGCAGTGCTAACCACTGCGCCACCGTGCAGCCCACGGTGTCTAATATCTAATTTATATTAGATATTAGAGTGTATTTCTGATTAGTTTAAAGTTATCTTCATTGAAAAAAACAGTGCTTTTCTTTCAAAAATAAGGAAATTTCTAAGTGACCCCAAACTTTTGAACGGTAGTGTGTATATATATATATATATATATATATATATATATATATATATATATACTGTATATATATATATACTGTATATATATATAAAATTTAATGCCTTTTCATGTGTATGAAACTTGCAGCATCCATGTGAGAGTTCAGCCACATCATGTGATATTCTTTCACATGCAAGGAAAATAGTTATTACAGTGTCTCACAAAAGTGAGACACCCCTCACATTTTTGTAAATATTTTATTTTATCTTTTCATGGGACAACACTAAAGATATGACACTTTGATACAATGTAAAGTAGTCAGTGTACAGATTGCATAGCAGTGTAAATTTGCTGTCCCCTCAAAATAACTCAACACACAGCTGTTAATGTCTAAACCGCTGGCAACAAACGTGAGTACACCCCTAAGGGAAAATGTCCAAATTGTGCCCAGTTAGCTATTTTCCCTCCCCGGTGTCATGTGACTCGTTAGTGTTACAAGGTCTCAGGTGTGAATGGGAAGCAGGTGTGTTAAATTTGGTGTTATCACTCTCATACTCTCTCGTACTGGTCACTGGAAGTTCAACATGGCACCTCATGGCAAAGAACTCTGTGAGGATTTAAAAAAAAAGAATTGTTGCTCTACATAAAGATGGCCTAGGCTATAATATACTCTGAAACTGACCATACAGCGGTTTAACAGGACAGGTTCCACTCAGAACAGACCTCGCCATGGTCGACCAAAGAAGTTGAGTGCACGTGATTAGCGTCATATCTAGAGGTTGTCTTTTGAAAACAGATGTATGAGTGCTGCCAGCTTTGCTGCAGAGGTTGAAGGGGTAGGGGGTCAGCCTGTCAGTGTTCAGACCATACATCGCACACTGCATCAAATTGATCTGCATGGCTGTCATCCCAGAAGGAAGCCCCTTTTTAAGATGATGCATAAGAAAGCCCGCAAACAGTTTGCTGAGAACAAGCAGAGTAAGGACATGTATTACTGGAACCATGTCCTGTGGTCTGATGAAACCAAGATAAAGTTTTTTGGCTCAGATGGTGTCAAGCGTGTGTGGCGGAAACTAGGTGAGGAGTACAAAGACAAGTGTGTCTTGCCTACAGTCAAGCATGGTGGAGGGAGTGTCATGGTTTGGGGCTGCATGAGTGCTGCCGGCACTGGGGAGCTACGGTTCATTGAGGGAACCATGAATGCCAACATGTATTGTGACATACTGAAGCAGAGCATGATCCCCTCCTTTCAGAAATGGCCACAGGGCAGTATTCCAACATGATAATGACCCCAAACACACCTCCAAGACGACCACTGCCTTACTAAAGAAACTGAGGGTAAAGGTGATGGACTGGCCAAGTATGTCTCCAGACCTAAACCCTATTGAGCATCTGTGGGGCATCCTCAAATAGAAGGTGGAGGAGCACAAGGTCTCTGACATCCACCAGCTCTGTGATGTCGTCATGGAGTAGTGGAGGAGGATTCCAGTGGCAACCTGTGAAGCTCTAGTGAACTCCATGCCCAAGAGAGTTAAGGCAGTGCTGGAAAATAATGGTGGCCACACAAAATACTGACACTTTAAGTACAATTTGGACATTTTCACTTAGGGGTGTACTCACTTTTGTTGCCAGCGGTTTAGACATTAATGGCTGTGTGTTGAGTTATTTTGAGGGGACAGCAAATTTACACTGTTATACAAGCTGTACACTATTTTACATTGTATCAAAGTGTCATATCTTCAGTGTTGTCCCCTGGAAAGATATAATAAAATATTTACAAAAATGTGAGGGGGTGTACTCACTTTTGGGAGATACTGTATAATGTTAGCATCCATAACTGAATCAACATCAGATGATCAAATCATACCTAGGCCTAACACCAACTTAGGGCTGTGCATAGCGAAAGATTTTCTTGGTCAACTGGTAGTCACAATTAAGGTAAATAGTTGATTCTCTGTGGGACTTTTATTGATAAATAGAATAACATCATCATAGGGGTGTGGGGGGGGTTGATGCATCATAATATTGCAATGCTTTGTGGTGGTGATACTGTTTTGATTCAGAGAGTAACAAAAGAACAGTTGTCCTTGCAGTCCACTAGATGGTGCTAAATGCTCACTGTCTGGTTAGGTCAGCACAGCAAAGGCGTGACTTCTGAGATCTAGCAGGGGGTTGAACAAGTCAAAGATCAGGATATGAAATTGAAATATATAATATCGTAATACTCAGCATATTGCAAGTTGATGATAGTATTGTATCATGTGGCTTGTGGTCATTCTCACCCTTACCGGAAAATCTTGTCAGTGGCGGGAAAAGAGTTAAATACAAAAATCCAATCATGTGAAATTAAAGACATGCCACCAGAAATGCAAACACAAAATGAATACAAATGGAAAATGGCTCCGCAACCGTCAAAATTAAATCAGAAAGGCTGGAAATATTTCACTGTGTCCAATGAATATTGAATATATGGAAGTGTATCTTTTTGAATTACACTGCCGTTCAAAAGTTTGGGATCACTTAGAAATTTCCTTATTTTTGAAAGAAAAACACTGTTTTTTTCAGTGAAGATAACTTTAAACTAATCAGAAATACACTCTAATATCTAATATACATTGCTAATGTGGTAAATGACTATTCTAGCTGCAAATGTCTGGTTTTTGGTGCAATATCTACATAGGTGTATAGAGGCCCATTTCCAGCAACTATCACTCCAGTGTTCTAATGGTACAATGTGTTTGCTCATTGCGTCAGAAGGCTAATGGATGATTAGAAAACCCTTGTGCAATCATGTTAGCACAGCTGAAAACAGTTTAGCTGGTTAGAGAAGCTATAAAACTGACCTTCCTTTGAGCAGGTTGAGTATCTGGAAAAAAATTATTATTTCAAATACAAATCCTTATTTCTAACCTTGTCAATGTCTTGACTATATTTTCTATTCATTTTCCAACTCATGGTGGTAAATAAGTGTGACTTTTCATGGAAAACACAAAATAATTGTCTGGGTGACCCCAAACTTTTGAACGGTAGTGTATATCACATAAAAAAGCAATTTTTCCAACAGTATTCTGATTTACTGAGATGCACTAGTACTGGGTTTCTGTTTGTGCTACATGGCATCAGAAAAAATATGCCGTATGCAACCTTTTTGTTAAATATTGTGATAATGATATGACGTATATCTAAATTTGCAAAATCTGTATTTGCTTTATCCACAAGTTTTTCATTGTCTACATCTTCCTCCCCTGTCGCCTTCCCTTCAGCCTTCATTATGCTCACCACATTCCATGCTCTATGACGGGGTCCTCAAATGTTTCTGCCAGGGGTCCACAATTGTTCTTTCCAGGGGCCGGAGGGCGGAAGGAGTGCTGACATGGTGCATGGACGGATATTTCATTGTGATGTTGGGAGGGACAATAAACAGAACATTTTCTCCAGAGTAAATATTGAGGGGACATTATAAGTATTATTGTAATCAGTCACAAATTTATGAGAAATAATATACAAATGTACATTGATGGAAAAAATTGACCCAGACCAAGAATTCCCTTAGCGTAAGCGTCTATACCAAATTCTGAACTACAGATCTATTCATAATGTCTAAGTAGCCTATCTCACATTAATAAATGTATGATTAATCCTTATCAATGTTTAATCCTTTTTTCAGAGAGCAGGGAGAGTGTATTTTTTAAGTTTTATAACACTCATTTTTGGAGAAAAACATCTGCTATCACACAGTATCATGTCCTGTTTTATATACAGTCATGTGAAAAAAATTAGGACACCCTGTATAAGCCTGTGGTTTTTTTTTAACATATTTGGACATATGGATATTTAATATCAATGTTAAAAATACTGGGAGATTCATGTAATACAACTAAACAAAAATGAATTAGACTTTTTTTCCAAATTTTCTGTAAAATGTAATTCTAAACAAATAGTGAGGAATAATTTTGGACACCCCCCATCTTTTTTAGGACACCCCCACATTCATTCCCACTTAAAATGGCTAAAATAAATGTTAAAAAATGCAAATAAAAACAAAAACAAGGTTAGACATAGATTTGTGAACATTTCTTAATAAAGAACTAATTTTTTCACATGACTGTAAGACATAAAAACATAAAAGCTATAATGATTTAAATATATTTTATTGATTTTGAAAATGGCATGAACATTCTGGAACTGTTGGAATTTATAATATAACCATCTATTATCCATGGCCACACGGGGGCCAATATAGAAAAAAATTTAAAATCGTTCAGATACAAATCACAAAATGCAATCAGTTCTTTTAAAGAGGACTTGCTGAAGCAAGACTGGACAGAAGTCTATGTATCAGATGTAAATGAAGCCTATGACACATTTATAAACATTGTAACTACTCTTTATGAAAAAAAATGTCTATTAGTAAAGAATAAGCTTAAACATAAATTTGCTGATAAGCCATGGTTAACCAAAGGATTACAAAAGGCGTGTAAAAAGAAAAATTTATTATATAAAGCTTTCCTAAAGAAAAGGACAAAAGAAGCAGAGCAGCGGTATAAAACATATAAAAATAAGTTAACATATATAATGAGATGTAGTAAGAGAGACTATTACAGTAAAGAACTGGAGAAAAATAGAGACAATATTAAAAATACATGGACAATACTTAACAGTATTCTTGGAAATAAAAGCAGAAATACAAGCTCCCCAACCAATTTTTCAAAAAATAATAAAACGACTCAGAGTGTGAATGCAGCTTCACCTGCAGATGAATTTAATAACTTTTTTGTTAACATTGGTCCTAATTTAGCTCGAGAAATACCCACTACGGCACCTACAGGTGATACAATAAGCAATAACACTGCTATAAAAGACTCCATTTTCATAAAGAACACAGATGAGAGAGAGGTCATTGAAATTGTTAAATCGTTTAAAAGTAAAACATCTACGGACTGTGATGGTATTGACATGCTCTTAGTTAAAACTATTATTGAATGCTTAGTGAAACCACTGACGTATATCTGTAACCTGTCTCTCCAAACAGGTATATATTTCCCAATGCAATGAAAATAGCTAAAGTAATTCCGATATACAAGACGGGCGACAGAGGGGAATTCTCAAACTATAGACCAATTTCACTATTGCCTCAATTTTCCAAGATACTTGGAAACATATTCTATGAGAGAATTGACAACTTCATACTGAAGAATAATTTCTTCGTGTGAGCAGCAATATGGGTTCAGACACAAGAGGACAACTGCATTTGCTCTAATGGAATTTATAGAAAAAATATCAACTGCCATTGAAAATAAATAGTATTCAGTTGGGGTATTCCTGGATCTTAAAAAAGCATTTGATACAGTGGATCATAATTTATTATTAAAGAAACTACAAAATTGTGGTATTAGAGGGGTAGCACTGTCCTGGTTAAGTAGTTACTTAAAGAATAGATATAAGTATGTATGTGTTGGTAACAAAAACTCACAGTTACTGAAGGTTACTTGTGGAGTCCTACAGGGTTCAGTTTTGGGGCCATTGTTATTCAATATGTATATAAATGATATATGTAAAGTTTCAGAAAAAATGGACTTAATATTGTTTGCCGATGACACTAATCTATTATGCAGTGGAAGCAATTTGGAACAACTTTTGGATACACTCGGAAAGGAATTAGGAAAGCTTAAACTGTGGTTTGATTCAAACAAATTAACGCTCACTTTAAGTAAGACAAAATTTATAGTCTTTAACAACCATCACAACAACTCAGTATCTAAACTCAGTGTAAATGGTGTAGAGATTGAAAGGGTATCTGAAACTAAATTTCTTGGAGTAATAATTGATAATAAACTGTGTTGGAAGTCGCATATTAATTATATTAAAGGTAAAATATCCAAATCAATTGCAATACTACACAGAGTGAAATATTTGCTGAATCAACCCACACTATATACCTTGTATCATTCATTAATACTCCCATACATGACATATTGTACTGAAGTATGGGGAAATACATATAAAACAAACATATATCAAGTCTTTATGCTTCAGAAGAGAGCTATTAGAATAATAAACAAAGCTGCTTACAGGGAACCAACAATCCCACTTTTTCTTAAATTAAAAGCTCTCAAGTTGAAAGATCTGGTTGACTTTAAAACTGCAATAATAATGTTTAAAGTGAAGAATCTATCACTGCCCGCAAATATCCAAAAGTTGTTCCAAATAAGGGAGAAACAATATCATTTCAGAGGAACATGTATATTTCAAAAACCTTCAGTGAGAACTACCACCAAGCAACACTGTGTTTCAGTGCAAGGAGTCAGATTATGGAACGATTTTGGACCTGAATTAAAATCATGTACAACGCTTGGACAATTTAAACAAAAACTAAAGGAAGAAATACTCCAAACATATATACAAGATGACATGTAAAATCACATAAGGATTGTCATATCCAGCCTGTGTTGTGTTGTAGCTTAATTTTTTGTCACATTTTGTCTTAGCTTCGTTCTGAATTGTAATTGCTCTTGTTTTGTTTTTTCTTTTGAATTCTTGGATGGAACATGGGTGGGCAATATAAGCTGCGGCTTCAGCCATCACCCATTTTGGATAACTTATGTTGAACTGTATAATCAGAGGAGTTATTGTCTAATTTGACCTTGTTGGATTTTCTTTCCCCCTTTGTTATATTATTCAGTTTCTTTTAACCTGTACTTTTAATCTATCCGAAAATAAAGATTCATTCATTCATTCATCTTTCACCACTGCAACTATTAAATTCTGTCCACACTGCTATATCGTAAGAAATCATAATTAGCAATTTTAATTCAACATTTACCACTTACAAAATGCTTATTGCAAACTAGTCTCTGCATTCAAAGCAGTGGTAGGAAAGTGTGTGCGGGAACCTGGATGTTTCCCACATGTGCAGCAAATTTGCCTTGTTTTCTAGTCATTCTTTACAGGGCAGAAGTTTCATCTCCTTCCCTTCTGTCCCCTTGTGTTGGCTTCTTGTGTTAATTTTGATCAGTTCCAGGTTCACTGTGAGCATCGCGGTGGTACAGTGTTTAGCACTGTTGCCTCACAGCTAGAAGGTTCCCCGGGCAGGCACTGCCCTGCCCGATCTCTGAAGGCAGGGGTGGGAACTTTTCTGTGTGGCATTTGCATGTTCTCCCTGTGCTTTGTGGTTTTACTCCGGGGCCTCTGGTTTCCTCTAATGTCATGCATGTTAGGGCGCATTCACATGGCCACTGTTTGGTCCAGACCAGAGGACTATCCGTAGATAGTTTTGTTCATTTGGTGCCATCTGAATGCGCGTTGGAACTCTGGTGCACACCAAAATGTTTCCTTTCTGGTCAGTGGTGGTTTCGACTACGGCGCCCCAAATGAGTAGTTGTTGTTACTGCTTGACGTTGTCCAGGCAGTTTGGTCTGCTGCAGTGTGAATGCAAACCAAACCAAAGGTGTGAAAATTCTCGGCATTCCCTGCCCAGTCAAACTGAGACCCCCGGACTATCCTGGTGTGAATGCAGCCTTAGGTTAATTGGCGATTCTAAATTGTCCCTTGGAATTTGACTGACCCTTAGAATGAAGGGTTGTCATAGCTACTAGTGAAGCACTTTGAGTGGTCTTTGTGAGCAGAAAAAAGCACTTTATAAGTACAGGTCTTTATCCCTCAGATTTCTCCACTGCCCTTACCAATGCTGCTGAAGCTGCTGTGTGGAGAAGGTAGTGTCGCTTTTGCATACAGGGAGTCACAAGGACCTTTCCAAGCTCCAAAAAGAGCCACCTCCAGTTTTATTACATTGCAGGTGCTTGTTTGCAGGTGCTGATCTTGTGTCTGTGTCAAGGCACACCCTCTGACCTCTGGATGAATTCTTTTTCTTATGTATGCTGTGTGATCACTCCTATGCTGTTCTACTATTTCACTGTTTCAAGATTCTCCCCTGCCTATTCAAAGACCAGCAGGTGTCTGTCTCTGCTGGAACCTGGGCAAATATGGTGGGAACACAGTTCTCATGACAGTGTCAAGGCCCCCCTTGAACTCTTTCGCCACTGTCCCATAAAAATACACACAAAAATGGCCTGTACAATTTCACAGTTTCAAGATTCCCTAAAACCACCATATTCCTTGATTTGACCCAAATTCCTCAAGTTCCGTCGAGTCGTGTACGACCCCTGGTTACTTCACACACCAACTTTCTCCATTCTTCTCAATCCCTCGTCCTTTCCTTCAGGAGCACTAGTAACATTCCCGTGGCTTCTGTAATGCCTTCCATTCATCGTTGTCATGGCCTTCCTCTTCGTCGTCTTCCATCGCACCTGGCAAGCATGAGACTTTTCTCCAGACTCTCGTCCTTCCTCATTATATGGCCAAAGTACTTGAGCCTCCTCTTCACAATTTCACTTTCAAGAGATGTTTTAGGACTTATTCTCTCAAGTACAGACTTGTTGGTTTCCTTCCTGGTCCAAGGAATCCTCAGTACTCTTCTCCAGCACCATAGCTCAAATGAATCTATACGTCATCTGTCCTGTTTCCTGATGGTCGAAGTTTCACATCCATATATGGCCATGGAAAACACAAGCATAGTCACCATCTTGATCTTTTTGTTGAGTCTACTGCTTTTCATCAGGCGTTTGAGCTTTATCATAGCTATTCTTGCCAGGTCGAGTCTTCTCTTGATCTCCGCAGAAGTTGTACTGTCCTTGGTGATCAAGCTGCCAAAGAAATTGAATGATAACTTCAGTGTTCTCCCGTCCACCTCGAAGTTACTTGTTTCATCAGTCATCATGACTTTCATCTCTCTGATATTTAGATGCAATCCAGTTTTTACCACTTTCTTGCTTGACCTTGGTGATCATCCTTTTCAGGTTTTTACTGTTCTCTGCAAGGATGGTAGTATTATCTGCATATCATAGGTTTGCCCAGTCTGATTCTGGCTCCATCTTCCTCCAAGTCAGCTGATTCTCTCAGCAGGTTCAGGTTCAGGTTACTTTATTTGTACCCATAGGTAGATTTGTTTTGCAGTCAGGTGACATCCATATTTACAAACCACAATTACATTCAACATGAACACAAACACAGGCACACATGAAGCTGACTATAAACATGATAAGAGTACTCAAGGCTCTACCAATCAGGACATAGGACAAGAGATAAGAGAAAAAACAAAGAGATAAGAGAGAAGGGTCATATTAAAAAGTTAAAGATAAGATAAGATAAGATAAGCCTTTATTAGTCCCACAACGGGGAAATTCCAGGATTGCAACAGCACAGGGATAGCAACACTCAGAGCAACAATCAGAAGGCAAGAAAAAAAACAAGCAAGCAAGAGCAGCTAATAAACATATGTACGTATTACTATAAAATATATATATATACACACACACACAGACACACAGTGCAGAGCATTGTAGCTGGATGGAATAAATATATGAATATATGAACACACAGTGCAGAGCATTGTAGCTAGATGGAATAAATATGTAAATATATAAACACCCACAGTACGGAGCATTGCAGCTAGGTGGAATAAATATGCAAGTATATAAACACACACAGTGCGGAGCAATGTAGCTAGATGGAATAATATGTAGATATATAAATATATAAACACACCCAGTGCTGAGCATTGTAGCTAGATGGAATAAATATGCAAATATATAAACACACACAGTGCAGAGCATTGTTGCTAGATGGAATGAAACAGCATAACCGTCTACTTAGTTATCCTACATGGTATGATTATGTGCCCATACATATTCTCACCCTCCATAGCGACCGGTATGTTCCTAGTTGTATGCCGGAGGGGACCATTGTGTAAGTCTATTGCATCTTTTGCATTCAAAAAACTATTAGTTTGTTACGTCTTTTTGCTATCTCTGCGAGCAGCCCTGCTTAGGTTGTACAGTCTGACAGCCGTTGGTAGGAAGGACCTACGAAACCTCTCGGTTGTGCACCTGGGATGATGTAGTCTGCTGCTAAATGAGCTCCTCAGTGCATTCAGTATGTCCTGCATAGGGTGGAACTCGGACTCCAGCAGAGATGACAGTTTAGCCACCGTCCTTCTCTCTCCTATCTCCTCCATCGGATCAAGGCGCTGCCCCAGGACAGAGCTAGCTTTCTTAATCAGTTTGTTCAGTCTCTTCCTATCGGCTGCAGTAATGCCACTGCCCCAGCAGACCACTCCAAAAGTGATGGCTGATGCCACCACCGTGTCATAGAATGACTTCAGCAGCGCCCCTTGTACACCAAAAGACCTGAGTCTCCTCAGCAGGAACAGCCTGCGCTGTCCCTTCTTGTAGAGTGCATCAGTATTGTGTGACCAGTCTAGTTTATTGTTCAGATGAATACCCAGGTACTTATAGGATGTCACCATCTCGATGTCTGTTCCCTGTATATTTACTGGTACTGTGAGGGGCTGCCCATGCCTGCGGCAGTCCACCACCAGCTCCTTAGTTTTCCTCGCGTTGATCTGGAGGCAGTTCCGATGGCACCAGTCCACGAAGTCCTGGATAAGCCCTCTGTACTCAGCTTCATCTCCATTGGAGATGAGGCCAACGATCGCAGAGTCATCAGAGAACTTCTGTAGATGGCAGTGTGTTGTGTTGTGTGAGAAGTCCGCAGTATAAAGAGTGAACAGGAAGGGAGCCAGCACCGTTCCCTGGGGGGCCCCCGTGCTACTGATGATCGTGTCGGACACACAGTCCCGGGTTCTCACAAACTGAGGCCGGTTCGTGAGGTAGTCCAGGATCCATGATGACAGGTGCTGGTCCACCCCTGCGCGCAGCAGCTTGTCCTTCAGGATCATCGGTTGGATGGTGTTGAAAGCACTGGAGAAGTCAAAGAACATGATCCTCACCATATTCCCGGGCTTCTCCAGGTGGGACAGAGAACGGTGAAGGAGGAAGATCACCGCATCCTCCACCCCAATGCCATGCTGGTAGGCGAACTGGAGTGGATCCATCGCTGGTTCCACCAGGGGGCGGAGGTGAGCAAGGAGCAGTCTCTCCAGGGTCTTCATCAAGTGGGACGTCAAGGCCACCGGTCTGTAGCTGTTCAGGTCTTTGGGGTGGGAAGTTTTTGGTACAGGTACCACACAAGATGTTTTCCACAGCTGTGGTACCCTCCCCAGTTTCAGGCTCATGTTGAAGATATACGTCACAATCCCACACAGCTGGTCTGCACAGGACTTGAGGAGCTTTGCGCTGATGCCGTCCGGTCCCGGCGCCTTCCTCGCCTTGATCTTCCTCAGCTCCGTCCTCACCTGGGTCCTGGTCAGGGTCAGGATGGGGGGCTGTGTGTTGGGAGTGGGGGGGTGTTGGTGGAGTGGGGAGTGGGCAGCAGGACTTGATTTCTTTAGAGGCAGCAGTGGTTGTTGTGCAGTCAGGGGGGAGGGCGGTTGGTCAAATCTATTGAAAAACAGATTCAGGTTGTTCGCCCACTCCCTGCCCCCTGTGGCCTGGGGGGAGGTATTCTGGAGCCCCGAGATGGTTTTGAGGTTTCTCCAGACCCCGCTGATGTCGCTCTGTTGCAGCTTGTCCTCCATCTTCTTCCTGAAGCTGTCCTTGCCTTCTCTGATCTTTCTCCTCAGCTCCCTCTGTACGGACTTCAGCATCTCCCTGTTCCCTGACCTGAAGATCCTCTTCTTCTCTCTCAGAAGTGTTTTTATCTCAGGGTTGATCCAGGGTTTGTTGTTTGAGTGACGCCGTATGGTCTTGGTGGGAACGGATTTGTCCACACAGAAGCTGAGGTAGCCCGTGAAGGTGTGAATGAGGCCATCGATGTCCTCACCATGTGGATCGCAGAGCTGCTTCCAGGCGGTGGCTTCAAAACAGCCCTTTAGAGTGTCCATTGTCTCCTCAGACCATAACTCCACAGTGTGCATGGCCGGAGGTTGTCTGTGCACTAGGGGTTTGTACACCGGCCGGAGATGAACCAAGTTGTGATCCGATCTCCCGAGTGGGGGGAGTTGTGATGAGGTGTACGCCTCCTTAGTGTTTGCGTAGAATAAATCCAGTGTTTTATTGTCTCTAGTGTGGCATGTGACATACTGGGTGAACGTGGGTAGAATGGGAGACAGTGAAACATGGTTGAAATCGCCTGAGATGAGGAGAAGAGCATCTGGGTGTTCTGTCTGCAGCCTGCTGGTTACTGAATGGATGACGTCACGTGCTGTCCCAGCGTTCGCCGTCGGATTTGCATAAACAACAATGCAGATCACGTGTGAGTGTTCTCTCGGGAGATATGTAGGCCTCATGCTAACAGCTAGCAACTCAATGTCTTTGCTGCAGTGTCGTTGTTTAACAGTGATATGTCCCGGTCTGCACCAGTTGTTGTTAACATACATTATCACTCCACCGCCCCTAGCCTTGCCACTGTCTGGTGTTCGGTCAGCTCGTATCATGTGAAAACCCTCCAGCTCAATGTTAGCATCTGCTGCTAGTTCAGTTAGCCACGTCTCAGTAAACAAAAGGAGAGAGCACTCCCGGTATGTGCTATCATAACGGGAGATAGCCGCTAGCTCATCTAACTTTCCCAGTATTGACCGTACATTTCCCATGACAACAGATGGAAGGGAGGGTCTGTACCTTATATTTTTTGTCCTCCGCCTTACTCCAGCCCGGCAGCCGCGGCGTTTTCGCCTCAGTTCTCTCGGTATGTCGAGTTTTTCCAATGGGACCGGGTGGCGGTTGAATGCTAGCAGCTGTTCTCTGCTGTATCGTATCCTGCTATAGACAGTGGCTCCGTCCACCGGCTCAGGAGACATTTAGGACGATCTGTGTGTCCGTGATATAAGTGGGGTGAAAAAAAAAGACGGATCAAAAGAGAGAGGAAGGGAAAAAGACTCGGAATCGAGCCGCTGTTGCAAAAGGCAGCCGACTCGTGTGGCGCCGAGAGAAAAAGAAAAAGAAAAAGACTAGTTAAAGAGGTTAAAAACTCAAAAGTCTAAAACCCAATAAAAGATTTAGAACCCAAATAAAAAAACCTACAAAAATAAGTAAATATAAAATAAAATTAATAAATAGGTAACTAAATTATGTGCAATATATTGTTACATCTTGTTCAACTCTTTAACAGCAGCAGGAATAAAGCTGTTTTTGTAGTGCTGGGTTTTACTTTTTGGGACAGCAAACCTCCTTCTGGAGGGAAGAAGCTGAAAGTGGCAGTGCAAAGGGTGGGAGTCATCATTTAAAATGGAGGTAGCAATCCTCTGTACTTGAACAAACTGATCAACTGAACAAACTGATCAAGAAAGCTAGCTCTGCCCTGGGGCAGCGCCTTGATCCGGTGGAGGAGATAGGAGAGAGAAGGACGGTGGCTAAACTGTCATCTCTGCTGGAGTCCGAGTTCCACCCTATGCAGGACATGCTGAATGCACTGAGGAGCTCATTTAGCAGCAGACTACATCATCCCAGGTGCACAACCGAGAGGTTTCGCACGTCCTTCCTACCAACGGCTGTCAGACTGTACAACCTAAGCAGGGCTGCTCGCAGAGATAGCAAAAAGACGTAACAAACTAATAGTTTTTTGAATGCAAAAGATGCAATAGACTTACACAATGGTCCCCTCCGGCATACAACTAGGAAAATACCGGTCGCTATGGAGGGTGAGAATATGTATGGGCACATAATCATACCATGTAGGATAACTAAGTAGACGGTTATGCTGTTTCATCCCATCTAGCAACAATGCTCTGCACTGTGTGTGTTTATATATTTACATATTTATTCCATCTAGCTACAATGCTCTGCACTGGGTGTGTTTATATTTATATATCTATATATTTATTCCATCTAGCTACAATGCTCCGCACTCTGTGGGTTTATATATTTACATATTTATTCCACCTAGCTGCAATGCTCCGTACTGTGGGTGTTTATATATCTACATATTTATTCCATCTAGCTACAATGCTCTGCACTGTGTGTCTGTGTGTGTGTATATATACTGTATATTTTGTAGTAATATGTACATATGTATATTAGCTGCTCTTGCTTGCTTGCTTTTTTCCTTGCCTTCTGATTGTTGCTCTGAGTGTTGCTATCCCTGTGCTGTTGCAATCCTCGAATTTCCCCGTTGTGGGACTAATAAAGGCTTATCTTATCTTATCTTATCTTACTTGTCTGGTGTACAGGGATGTCAGGCTCAGTTGTGACTCACCAAGCAAACGACTGGACCATCTAACTACCTGATCCAAGGATTTCCTCTGTTTCAGTTTTATCTGGCCAAACCATGACACCAAAGAAAAGGATAAAACAGATTCAATAAAAGCCTGATAAAACATTGTCATTATGGTTTGGTCAGTTTGGAAGCGTGCAAGTTTCCTTAAACAATGCAAATGTTGCTGACCCTTTTTGCACACCCTTTCACAGTTCTCTTCAAAGTTTAAATTACTATCAATAATCGTCCCAAGATATTTGTAGGATTGTACACATTCAGTTGTCTGGCCTTTTAGTACAGTGACTTCGTGCCTGGGAGTTTTCCTCCTAAAGTCAATAATCATATCTTTAGTTTTTGTCGTATTCAGCTGCAGGTAGGAATCCTCACACCAAGTGAACAAAATCATCAACTACTGGGCCGTGGCCACTCTCACCATCCTGAAGGAGACTGACAATAACTGAATCATCAGCATACTTTATAATGTGTCTGTTGTCATGTCTGCTCCGACACATGTTTGTGTACAGGATGAAGAGTAGTGGTGACAACACACACCCCTGAGGAGAGCCAGCAGAAGAGCACTTTGATCAGACAATGTACCATTGACACTTACTCTCTGTGTCCTGTTGGTTAAAAAATCCAGAATCCAACCCACTAGATTATTACTCAAATCAAATTGTTGCAGGAGCCTTTCAACTAAAATATGAGGTTGGATTGTATTAAAGGCGGAAGAAAAGTCCACAAATAGAAGCCTGGTGTGTGTCCCATTAAAATCCAGATGTTTAAAAAGCATGTTAAACAGAGTGACAGTGGCATCCTCCACTCCTCTGTGAGGCCTATAGGCAAACTGCAGAGGATCCAATGCATGCTCAGTCTGCTTTAAGACCTCAAATCTGACCAGTTTTTCAAAAATTTTCATTAAAATTGAAGTCAAAGCAACTGGTCTAAAGTCATTTACCGTTTTAGGACACTTGGATTTTGGAACGGGGACAACTACGGCATCTTTCCAGATCTTAGGCACATGTTGTGTCTGTAAGGACTTATTGAAAATTTAGTGAAACACGGGACTCAGTTCATGTGCACAGGACTTTACCAAGCACCCACATGTATTATCAGGGCTCTGACTTTTGTTCACTTTTACAGCGCAGAACACCCTTTTAACATCCTGCACCATTAACCACTTGCGCTCCGTTGTTCCGCGGGCGGGCAAGTCTCTGCGTCCTAGGGCGCACAAGGGCGCACTCCTGCGCCCTCGTGCGCTCTCGGACGCATAGTCCAGATTGTGGTGATGTAGGTGGTGTTGGCGTCCAAGCGCCACTGAAAAAAAAAAGCTGCAGACACAGCCGCAAACAGATTAGTTCATCTGATTGACCTCTCATTCGACTAATAAGAGCCTTGAATTGGGTTTCTGAAACCTTGAAGAACCAATGAATGAAAACCTAGGAAGGAGGACCCGCCTACTGTGAATGCAGGAGCCAATTGAAGCACAGAAGTTCGGGCTGGGTGAAGAGAGATTTACTGTTGCAGCTGATGAAAAAAAGGACGCTGGACAAACCTGCTACAGATCCAGCAGCATGGAGAACACCCACAAGTGGGACCTGCACTCATTCCAGCAGAATAGACGTTTAGGATTCTCTTCCGTCATCATAGACCGACGGAGGCCGACGACAAAAGTCGTAAATCATTCGCCAAAACGGCAATAATGGAATTATGTTTTGACCGGGATCCACGAGCGGACCAGCGTCGCGTTCGTCTGACAATGGGGAAGAGAAGTTCGCCAGGACTCTGCTGCTGTGAAGAGGTAAGTGTTATAAGCTAAATTTATTATTTATCCCTGAAAATTGTAATCAAAAAATGACTTTTGACCAATCGGTAAATTACAACTGTACGGCGCACGAAGTACGAAGTGCGTGCGCCGCGATAAACGGTTCATTTGCCGTGTTCGGACCGTGAAGGCCCCCCCCCCCTGCTGCAGAAGAGGAGCGGGGGGGGCGTTCACAGTCTGAACGCCCCCCGGTCCGCGGGGGGAAGCATATGAGTCTATTCCGTCATGTCGCGATGGCCGTCCTCTGTAGCGAGGAGGGGGACAACCCCCCCCCCCACACACACAGTAGCGAGGGGGGGGGGAAGCCGCTGTGACAGCGTTGCTGTGGAAACATGCAACGAGTGTAATCCGTCATGTAGCGAGGGCCGAACTCCGTCCTTTGTAGCGGGTGGGGGGGGGACAACCCCCCCCACACACAGACACAGCCCTGAATGTGACCTTTCATTAGAGCCCAAAATGAAGATTCTACATTGAATTATTCAAAAGTTACAGACGTTTTTCCAAACTGTGCCATTTGGCAAAATTTGGCACAGTTCCAAAACGCCTGGGAACTACCTGAGAACAAAGCTGTGTAAAATATTCATTTTTTGTGGTATTGTTACCAAATTTGGATCTCAGCTTGATAACACTTGGTTCTACATTTCTGTTGCATTTTCCAGCCGGATCGGACAGCTGTGTGTTATTTGCAAGCATTTGTATCCAAAAAAACGCCGTGTTCAAATTTATTTTCTTCAAGTTCAGTATGTTTAGATGACTGTAACTCAGTGGCCGGAGCACGTAGAGAGATTATGTTTTTTTTGCCAAAAAATTCAAAGTGTTTTCTTTTAAATGAGACCAACCCCATGAAGATGCTGCAAAGGGTTGAAGAACAGCTTTCGATTTACTTTGGGCACGTTATTTTTTTGGCATTTTTAGGAAAATTGCCCGGAGTGCAAGGGGTTAAAGTGCTGATTGTCTTTGAGTTTCTGTTTCAAATCTTGGGTTTCTGTGCTAAAATCAAAGGAATCAGAACGACCATAAAAACAATTAAGAGCATTAGCCAGCTCTGCGTCTGAACTAAAACCATCTAAAAACACACGATTACTGCACTCTGTGCTCTGAAGGCCTGCAATAGTTTTCATACTGGCCCAGGCTGAGTCAAGCTTCTTTGTTGCCATCTTGCTTTCCAACTCTGATTTATAATTCTGTTTTGCTCTTAAAATTTCGGCCTTCAGCTCTTTTGTGGCAACCTGCAGCTCAGAAACAACCCCGTTTAAAGGCAAGTGCTTTCCTCTGTAAGCAGGATTTAACTGATTTTGTAACCCATGGCTTGTTATTGGGATATATTTTGACATGTTTACGTGGAACGATCATGTCTCTGCAGAAAGCCATGTATGAGCATGTCACGTCCACTAAAGAGTCCAAATCTTCTCCGCAGGAGAGCGTGAACACCTCCCAGTCCGTACAGTTAAAGCATTCCTGGAGGCAGTGCACTGAATCCTCTGTCCACACGTCTATGTCTCTGGTCTTCGCCTTGCCTCTTCTGAGAGCAGTTTTATATGTGGGCAGCAAATGTACACAGTTGTGATCTGAGGATCCTAAAGGAGGAAGGTGAAGAGATTTAAAGGCCTTCTCTATGGATCCGTAGCACAGGTCCAATGTCTTTTTTTGCCTGGTGGGGCAGGAGACGTACTGATAAAAGTTTTTAAGTGTCTTCTTTAGAGACACATGGTTAAAATCCCCAAGTATAAAATTTGGAGCCTCTGGGGAAATCGACTGCAACCGCTGTACCACATCAAAGATGGTGCTGGAGGCAGAGGCAGCATCTGCCCTCCGGTGAATGTACACAGTTGTTATAAAAAGTTGGGGGAACTCGTGGGGCAGATAAAAGGGGCGTAGCGATACAGACAGAAGCTCCACATCTGGTGTAAAGATGCGCTCTCTGACCGTGACAGATGTACAGTACTGTTTATTAATATGCAAACATATGCTACCCCCCTGACGTTTCCCCGTTACCTCTTCCTGCCGATCCGAGTGAAGTGGGGCTCCAAAGCCGTCAATCCATAGGTCTGCATCCCGGGCATGCGCCGTAAGCCACGTCTCCGTGTAAGCCATGACACAGCAGTTCTTGAAATCCTGATGATGTCGGACATTTCCTTGAATTTCATCCACTTTATTTCTCAGGGATTGTACGTTCCCCATAATAATGGAAGGAAGAGGAATGCG
Source organism: Pholidichthys leucotaenia (assembly GCA_020510985.1). NCBI lineage: Eukaryota > Metazoa > Chordata > Actinopteri > Cichliformes > Pholidichthyidae > Pholidichthys > Pholidichthys leucotaenia. The sequence continues at coordinate 283,222,295 of CM035849.1, forward strand.
GTGAAGCTGACGCCTCCTCAGATGTAATCTTACGCCTCCACGAATTCCGTGTTTCCTCTTCTTGTCACTCTTTTCATCACTGTGTCCATGAAAATCTCTTAAAATAAAGTCCGGCAGTTGCGGCACAGACTCAAACACAGATGCTGCATTATCCATGTTTAAATGCAGTAACATGTCTCTGGAATACTGCGTCCTTCCCGGCATGATCGCGATCGTGCTTACCTCCAAGACAAAGAGCCGGTAAGAAAGAAATGACAGTGTAAAAACAAGAAGGAAATTCATACTGATGGAACCAGGGAGCTCTTCGTTATATAGTCCACAAACATTCAAGGACAAAAACGGCACAGAGAATTACGTTAAAACACAATAAAGTGCATAAAAACAGAGACACAGGCGTCAAACTTTTTTCACCCACTGCCGGTCGCTGCATGCGCATGCGCCCGAAGCATATAGGTTGAAAACATACGGGGACAGTATACAGCCTTGTTGAATTCCTTTATCAATACTGAACCAAACATTGTCTCCATGTGCTGTACAAACAGTGGCTTCTTGATTCTCATACAAGTTCTTCATCGGCACGATAATGTGTTCTGGTATTCCCATGCCTCTCAAAGTCAGCCACAGCTTGTTGTGATCAATGCAGTCGGACGCCTTGCTGTAATCGATAAAACAAAGGCACACATTTTTCTGATACTCTCTTGTGATGTCCATCAACCATCTGTGATTTGTGATCTGATCTCTGGTCTCTCTGCCCTTTCTGAAGCCTGCTTGTTCAGCTGGAAGTTCTTACTCCATATGGGGTTCCAGTCTTCGCTGCAGTATTCTCAACAGCACTTTACTACAGTGCGAGATGAGAGTGATTGTCCTGTTATTTGAACACTCTGCTGTCACCTTTCTTTGGTAATGGCAGATATACTGAGCGTTTCCAGTTCTGAGGCCATTCTGATGTTATTCAAATCTTCTGGCATAGGGTAGTTAAGGCACCAATTGCACTCTCTCCTGCTGCTTTGATTATCTCTATAGGGATGTCACCAATGATGACCCAAACTGGTCAATCTAAAATCCATCTCTGTAGAGACGGGTCAAATTTGACCCGAAACAGCTTCAGTGTACAAAAATGTGTAGCCCCTGTACAAAAGCATGCAATTTTTAAATATTTTCATTTTTGTGTATTTTGGGTCACTTTCGGAAAAGTAATCAAATTTTAGGGTAAAAGAAAGATGTTTAAGGTATTTATACTGCTGTCAAATGTCAAAACGGGTCAAATTTGGCCCGAACAGTATGTAAGGGTTAAACATTCAGCACCACATCGCTGTAGCTGGCGCATGCTGGCTGCCTGGATCTCATTTGCATAAAGTTAAAAATTTCAACTTTATGTAAATGAGAATCTCCCCGTACTGGAGCCAAATGTTTTCTGTTGCATTTCACATACCCAGTGAATGGGAGGTGGAAAAAATGACAGATCCAGTAGACACATAGCATAAAACTGGATCTATGCACCTGCATCACATTGACACCATTACTGACATACATCACCGATGGCAGTGATTGGCAATTTTTTCTTGTGTGTTCGAATGTGTTGTTCCATTGCTATAACAGGTTTCTGCTGATGTGTAGAGTGATTTGTCTTCGTTGTGTTTTTGTTTATTAAATAGCAATGGACAAGAGAAGATTGTGATGGAGTTGGAGCTAATAAATGTTAAAAAGCAGCTTTTCATATGATACGTTCACAGAGAAAAAAGAAGTAGTTAATGGTGCATGCGACCACTGCTGCTGCCGTTATTTGACAGTCTGTAATTACTGAGGTTAGGACGAGTCATAAAATGTTCTGTATGTGCTCACTCAACCAGGAAATGTGAAGGAGGAGACAAAGCGGACCAATCACAGCTCTTGTGGCCTGCGTCACGGACGTGCACCTCTCCTTCTGTAGAGGTGCACGTCGGCCAGCATAAGTCATACACATGCAGTGCAATAAAGTTAAGCACAGAAAAGCACAAATACAGTGGTGTGATAAACTGTTTACCCCCTTCCTGGTTTCTCATTTTTTTGTATGTTTGTCACATGTAAATGTTTCAGATCATCAAACAAATTTTAAATATTAGACAAAGATAACACAAGTAAACACAAAATGCAGTTTTTAAATGGTGTTTATTATTAAGGGTAAAAAAAATCCAAACCTGCATGGCCCTGTGTGAAAAAGTGATTGCCCCCTGTTAAAATATAAATTAACTGTGGCTTATCACAACTTTGGAAAGCTGAGTTCAGTTTCTCTCACCACAACCAGGCCTGATTACTGCCACACCTGTTCTTCTTCTTCTTATTTCTTATTTATTTATTTATGCAGGGACATGCACAATATACAATGACCTTAAAGAGGAAAGATGCATTGTACCAGGTTATAGCACAAGTGCTAATTTCCACCTGTAGTCCCTGGGCAGGCTGGTGTTAGCATTAAAAAGCAGACATTTGCTAAAACTACAAGTAAGCATTGATAAAAAAACTAAAACCAAACATTGATTAAAAAACTAAAACCAAGCATTGCTAAAGACTTAAAAAAAAAACAAAAAAACATTAATATCGTTGATAAGAACCCAAAACATTGATAAGAACTAAAACATACAATAATACATTTTTATAACTCCATCCATATAAACAATTTTTCACATCAAACCACTGACTCTTATTGGTCCCACTGTCAACATCACACACTCTAACATCTTTACATCACAGTACATTATGGACACAGGTTTGCTTAGAGATTAAATGTTTTTTCACCAAGCGTGAAAATGTGTGATAGTCTGTTACTGCAAGTAACTCTGTTGGTAACATGTTCCACTGTCGCATAGCCACACATGAAAATGTTGAATTTGCTAATGTTGTCTTGTGCTTAGGAATCCTGCACTCGCCGCGTGCTGTTGATTGAGTTGTCCGAGATGTATTTACAGAACTTAATGAAACAAACCTTTTTAAGGGAGGAGCAGCAGAGTATGGATTATCTTAAACAAAAGACACACATTTGTATACATAATTAGATTTTCAAAGCTCAACAGGTTATATTTGGACAGGATTGGGCAGTGATGGAACGTTCGTCTTTTCTTGTCATGAATCTTGACAGAATACTTGTATAATGATTCCAGAGGCCTCAGGGCAGATTTACATGCCTGTGACAAACTTGTCATACAGTAAAGAAAATGTGGAATTATCATAGCATTTAGATACATACTTGATGCTTCAGTAGACAGTGAATTTCTGATATGTTTGAAATTAGCACAATTAAATTTGACTGTGTTTGTCATCTTTTTAATGTGTTTTTTAAAGCTTAAATTTGAGTCAAGTGTAACACCTAAATATTTAAATTCAGTCACATTCTTAATTTTTTGTCCTTCTATCAAGATATGACAAGAATTCTTCTCAATCAAGGAATCACTTAAATAGGACCTGCCTGACAAAGTGAAGTAGACCAAAAGATCCTCAAAAGCTAGACATCATGCTGTGATCCAAAGAAATTCAGGAACAAATGAGAATGAGAATCAGAATCAGGTTTATTGCCATTGTTCATGTAGTACACAAACTAGGAATTTGTCTCGGTACAATGCTGCAACATTAAACATGATAAGATAAGAGAAATAAACTATACATGTAATAAAGTGTAGGATAAGATTAAGTGATACTGGTCAACAGTTAAAATATATATTAGCCAGCAGCAGATACTGTGGAGAACTATATAGTGCAGTCGGTAATGCAGAAAGAAAACAGTGATGATTGACATGAGTCTGGTTGAGCTGCTGTACATGGTGCACGAGAGTCAATAAGTCACTTAGTGTTCAGCAGTCTAATGGCAGAGGGGAAGAAGCTGTTCATGTGACGGGAGGTTTTAGTCTGGATGGACCGAAGTCTTCTACCAGAGGGGAGGGGGGCAAACAGTACGTGACCAGGGTGTGAGGGATCGGCTATGATCCGGCCAGCACGCCTCCGGGTCCTGGAGATGTACAGATCCTGGAGAGATGGGAGCTTGCAGCCGATCACCTTCTCAGCAGTGCGCACGACGCGCTGCAGCCTTAGTCTGTCCCTGGCAGTGGCTCCTGCGTACCACACGGTTATGGAGGTGGTGAGGATGGACTCGATCAGAATCAGAATCAGAATCAGAATCAGGTTTATTGCCATTGTTCATGTAGTACACAAACTAGGAATTTGTCTCGGTACAATGCTGCAACATTAAACATGATAAGATAAGAGAAATAAACTATACATGTAATAAAGTGTAGGATAAGATTAAGTGATACTGGTCAACAGTTAAAATATATATTAGCCAGCAGCAGATACTGTGGAGAACTATATAGTGCAGTCGGTAATGCAGGAAGAAAACAGTGATGATTGACATGAGTCTGGTTGAGCTGCTGTACATGGTGCACGAGAGTCACTTAGTGTTCAGCAGTCTAATGGCAGAGGGGAAGAAGCTGTTCATGTGACGGGAGGTTTTAGTCTGGATGGACCGAAGTCTTCTACCAGAGGGGAGGGGGGCAAACAGTACATGACCAGGGTGTGAGGGATCGGCTATGATCCGGCCAGCACGCCTCCGGGTCCTGGAGATGTACAGATCCTGGAGAGATGGGAGCTTGCAGCCGATCACCTTCTCAGCAGTGCGCACGACGCGCTGCAGCCTTAGTCTGTCCCTGGCAGTGGCTCCTGCGTACCACACGGTTATGGAGGTGGTGAGGATGGACTCGATGATGGCTGTGTAGAACTGCACTAACATCTTGGTGGGTAGCTTGAGCTTCCTCAGCTGCCGCAGGAAGAACATCCTCTGCTGGGCTTTTTTGATGAGTGAGCTGATGGTCAGCTTCCATTTGAGGTCCCTGGTGATGGTAGTGCCTAGGAAGCGGAAGGAATCAGCAGTGGTGATGGGAGAGCCTGAGAGGGTGAGGGGGGGCAGAGGAGTAGTGACTTTCCTGAAGTCTACAATCATCTCCACTGTCTTCAGAGCGTTCAGCTGCAGGTTGTTATTGCTGCACCAGGACGCCAGCTGGGCCACCTCTCTCCTGTAGGCGGACTCGTCGCCGTTGGAGATGAGCCCGATGAGGGTGGTGTCGTCCGCAAACTTGATCAACTTGACAGACTGGTGGCTGGAGGTGCAGGAGTTGGTGTAAAGGGAGAAGAGTAGGGGGGAAAGTACACAGCCCTGGGGTGATCCGGTGCTGATGCTAGTATAGTCTGAGACAGTCTTTCCCAGCCGCACATGCTGCCTCCGGTCCGTCAGGAAGTCGATGATCCACCTGCAGAGGGAGTCAGGCACGTTGAGCAGGGACAGCTTGTCCCGGAGCAGAGCGGGGCGGATGGTGTTGAATGCGGAGCTGAAGTCCACAAACAGGATCCTGGCGTAGGTTCCCGGGGAGTCTAGGTGCTGCAGGATGGAGTGGAGGGCCAGGTTGACTGCATCGTCTACAGACCTGTTGGCTCGGTAGGCAAACTGCAGCGGGTCCAGGAGAGGGGTGGTGATGGACGTGAGGTGGGACAGGACCAGGCGCTCAAAGGACTTCATGACTACAGAGGTGAGCGCTACAGGTCTGTAGTCGTTAAGTCCAGTGATCCGTGGCTTCTTGGGGACAGGGATGATGGTGGAGGATTTGAGGCAGGACGGCACGTGGCATAACTTAAGGGAGGTGTTAAAAATGTCTGTGAATACAGGAGCCAGCTGTTTCGCACAGAGTCTCAGGGTGGAGGGAGACACGCCGTCTGGGCCGGGGGCCTTGCGCGGGTTCAGTCTGGAGAACTGTTTGAGCACATCCTGCTCACTGATGATAAGGGGAGGGGGGGAGGAGGGGGGGGTGCCTTAAATGAAGTAGGGAATGTGGAGGCTGTGGAGCTGGAGGGAGGGGGGGAGTTGGACACAGATGACGAGGTGTCAAAACGGGCATAGTGTTGGGACAGTCTTTGACAAAGGGCTTTGTCATCCTGACCTTTAGGAGCCTTAGGTCGATACAACAAAGTAATTGAGATCTATCAGTCTGTAAAATGTTATAAAGCCATTTCAAAAGTTTTGGGACTCCAGCAAACCACAGTGAGAGCCATTATCCACAAATGGTGAAAACATACAACAGTGGTGAACCTTCCCAGGAGTGGCTGGCCATCAAAATTACCCCAACTAACTAACTAACTAACTAACTAACCTACACTTATATAGCGCTTTTCTAGTCACAAAGACCACTCAAAGCGCTTTCATTAATACTAACCCTCTATTCTAAGGGCCTATAGGAAACAAATATCTAGGGACAATTTAGAACAGCCAATTAACCTAACATGCATGTTTTTGGCATGTGGGAGGAAACCGGAGAAATCCCGGAGTAAACCCACGCAACACGGGGAGAACATGTTGCCCCCTGTTAAAATATAAATTAACTGTGGCTTATCACAACTTTGGAAAGCTGAGTTCAGTTTCTCTCACCACAACCAGGCCTGATTACTGCCACACCTGTTCTTCTTCTTCTTATTTCTTATTTATTTATTTATGGCCCAAGAGCGCAGCGACGACTCATCCAAGAGGTCACAAAAGACCCCACAACAACATCCAAAGAACTGCAGCCCTCACTCGCCTCAGTTAAGGTCAGTGTTCATGACTCCACCATAAGAAAGAGACTGGGCAAAAATGGCCAGCATGGCAGAGTTCCAAGACGAAAACCACTGCTGAGCAAAAAGGCATAAAGGCCCATCTCAGTTTTGTCAAAAAACATCTTGATGATCCCCCAAATTTTTGGGAAAATACTCTGTGGACTGACGAGACAAAAGTTGAACTTTTTGGAAGGTGTGTGTCCCATTACATCTGGCGTAAAAGTAACAACATTTCAGAAAAGTAACATCATACCAACAGTAGAATATGGTGATGGTAGTGTGATGGTCTGGGGCTGTTTTGCTGCTTCAGGACCTGGAAGACTTGCTGTGGCAAATGGAACCATGAATTCTTCTGTCTACCAAAAAATCCTGAAGGAGAATGTCCGGCCATCTGTTCGTGACCTCATGCTGAAGTGCACTTGGGTTCTGCAGCAGGACAATGATCCAAAACACACCAGCAAGTCCACCTCTGAATGGCTTAAGAAAAACAAAATGAAGACTTTGGAGTGGCCTAGTCAAATTCCTGACTTGAATCTGATTGAGATGCTGTGGCATGACATTAAAAAGGTGGTTCATGCTTGAAAACTCTCCAGTGTGGCTGAATTACAACAATTCTGCAAAGATGAGTGGGCCAAAATTCCTCCACAGTGCTGTAAAAGACTTGTTGACAGTTATTGCAAATGCTTGATTGCAGTTGTTGCTGTGAAGGGTGGCCCAACCAGTTATTAGGCTTAGGGGGCAATCACTTTTTCACACAGTGCCATGTAGGTTTGGATTTTTGTTTCCCTTAATAATAAACACCTTCATTTAAAAAGTGCATTTTGAGTTTACTTGTGTTATCTTTGTCTAATATTTAAATCTGTTCGATGATCTGAAACATTTAAGTGTGACAAACATAAAAAATTGAGATGTCAGGAAGGGGGCAAACACTTTTTCACACCACTGTATATTTAATAAAGGTGAAATAATGGTGAAATCAAAAACAAATAACGTAGTCCTTTAGTCAAAAAAACATAGAATTTGTAACATATGAATATCAGACTTTTAATAAAACCTGGAAACAACCCTACCACTGCCTGACTGTGGCTCCCTGGCTTTCATTTTGGATCGTGTTGGGATTGTTGGTCCAGGGAGTGTGGCGGTGCGGTGTGGTGGGGAGCGGGCAGGGACCCTGGTTATCAAAGGCAGAATGCGGGTGCCTTTTCCAGGTTGTGGTTCTCTGGTCGTCAGCAGTGGTCACAACCCTTTTCTTCCCTCTTCCAGTTGGGGAGTGCAGTGTTGGTTTCTCGTAACTTGCCTTCACTGAGCATTTTCCCTGGCTTGACAGAGCCTCATCAAAGACCTCACTTTGTTTCCCCATTTTGTCAAAATGAAACAGGGATTTTTTCCTTCAAATTGTATGAAAAGGCTTCGGGGTCCAGACGGAAGACCCTTGCAGTCCGGAGCCACGAGCCTAGCTCTATAACTTCTTCACTCTACATGTACCATGGCTCTTCTTCTGCATAAAGTGCATTACTCCCACCCACTTTGTTGAAGTGTAATAACATGGAGGCTGTATAAATGCTGCTCCAAAATGGCGGTGCGTGAATGCATAAGCACATTAAAAAGATACTGTTATCACTGTTCTAGCCGTCCCTAATATATACATTGTTGATATAACAGTGGTGATAATATTTCAATATGTTTTGCAGCATTAGCTTTGGTTTTTGATGCTGATTTCACTGGCTCATCCTTTCCATGTTTGTACATATGGTAGAGGCTCTCAAAGAGAACTCTTCTACCAAGTTACTATAGATCAAATTAGTCTCTTTTTTGACTAAAGTGGCCCTTAATGAGCTCTGATTTATATATACTGTCATGCTGCTTTGACTGAGCATGCACTTTCTCTCCTTTATAAGACCACATTCAAGGCTCACTCATTTAAATTTTAAAGCACATGCCAACTGTCAAAATATTTAAGGCAAGTATGAAATAAACAAAGAGCCAGTCATTCTGACTGTACATTTCCCCTGACAGGTGCAAAGACCTGCCCGTGTGTTTTTTTAAGTTCACTTTAAGCCATATGATTTAAATTGCATTTTTATTTTGACTAATCTCAGCCTGAAATTATTGAGACAAGTGACAGGAAGTCAGCACTGTTTTAATCCCAGGGATGAATGTTAACTGTCCAGGTGATGTTTATGGGGCGGAGTATGTCTTCACCCCTGTCAGTTCCTCGGCTTCTTATCCCACTAAGCAATCACTAAGCCCCTTTCTGTCCTTGTTTCCTTAACATGGAGCGAGCATTGTGTGGGTCTGGCAGTATGCAGAAACAAGGGGCTGTCTAATTCGCCGGGTAAATTAGTGGAGATAAGGCCTGGTCAGTACCTCCAGCCTACCACAGATCCCCCTGGGGCGGGCTCTTAAGGAGCTTAGTAAAAGCCTGTCGTATGAAGACATGACATGGAGCTGGCTAAATGGGCGACGTTGGAGAGTCTTCCATCAGCCTAATATTTATATATGGGTCACTGTCGTTCAGGCTTAATCCCATTCAATTTAACCACTCTTGGTTATTAATTCAGGAGTTTAAGGGAAGAATATGACTACAGTGTGTGCAAGGAAGGTGAACTGAGGCTACGTTTGAGTCTCTGGTGCAGCTGTTGTGCACAGCTGTCACAACACTTTCAACTGCCCAACACAGTCTTAGGACGGATTCTGATTAAATTTTCACCAGAGCCAGCCCTTGGACTACGGATGAACACATTAGATTTTGGAGGTGATCCGGGTCAGGATGCGGATTCTGGATCACTTTTTCACTTTCTTTAACATTGTAAGATAGGGCCTTGGTGGAGGTATGTGCTGTAAAGACAGAGGGAACGCACAGAGCACATACATCCACCAAGGCCCCATCTCGCAGTGTTAAAGAAAATGAAAAAGTGATCCAGAATCCACATACTGACTGTAACAAAAACATTTGAGGGGTCACAGACAGACAGATTTTATTGATCCCAAACCTGAATCATACCCACTGCACAGTGCAGGTCTATCAGGTGCAGGGTGAAATGTGAGGTACCAATTAGACTGTAAGGTGGAGTATGGTAGCATAGTTATCACCACAATTCAACATCAGAGAGAGTTATTGTACACTGAAATGGCATGTGGCAGGAAAGATTTCCTGTACCTAACCGTTCGGCAGCGAGGCTTTAGCAGCCCGCTGGAGAAAGCGCTCCGCTGTCTGTTCAGTGTGTGGTGGAGGGGGTGATCAGGATTGTCCATGATGGATCGCCGTTTGTTTAGTGTCCTCCTCTCCCCCACAGTCTCAAAGGTCTCCAGCCTGAGACCAATCACACAGCCAGCCCTCTTGATAACCTTGTCAAGTCTGTTGGTGTCGCTGGCTTTGATACTGCTACCCCAACAGAGAGCAGCAAAGAAGATGGCGGTGGCGACAACGGCCTGGTAGAAAAGCTCCAGCATCCTGTTGCACATGTTGAAGGATCTCAGCTTCCTCAGGAAATAGTCTGCTCATCCCCTTCTTGTGCGCAGCATCGGTGTAGGATCTCCAGTCCAGTCCGTTGCTGATCATGACACCCAGGTATTTGTAGTCCTCTACTACCTCCATATAATCCCCCCTAATCTGCAGTGGCTGTGAAGGTGTCCTCTTCTTTCTGAAGTCAGTCACCATCTCTCTGGTCTTGCTGACGTTCAGCCTCTGACTGCACTTTCCCAAACTCTTAACAGCTCCCACTGTCATGATCCTGAGCGTAGGTGGGTGACGTGCTCAGTCTCCAGTTTAAGTTTAGTCCTTTTCTGTTTGTTTGCTTCTTTATTTATGTGCAGGTATTATGTCTGCAGTAACTTCTGTTTATTTATGGGTTGTTTGCATTCTTAGTGTTAGCCTCATAGTCTTGTCTAGTTATTGTGTCATTTTGTATTATGGTATCATTTACATCTTTTGGGGTTGTGTCATCTTATTCTTGTATTATTATTTAGTTTCCGGTTTGTGCTTTTATGTTGACATGCAGCTTCCGGCTGTCAAACTTGGTTTCGTGGGCTGCACAGCTGTCACTTGTTGTTTTTGATTATTTCCTCATTCATGTACCCACATTGGTCATTCATCAAATCATTTGTGCCATTTACATATTTAAGGATACGGCAGCGTTTCCCCCGTTGTTGTGTCCTACTGTTAGCCTCCTCAGAGGTAACCGTTAAACCCTGAGTGAGTGTGGTTGTGCGCCGAGGTGAACGGGTGTGCTTTGTCCAGGTAAAATTTGTTTCTTTTCCCTTATCCTCTGCCGTGAGCACTGTTTCCTTTCGGGTGTGACTCCGGCAGATTTAATCTCTTTTTTTCCCCAGCGTTCCCACACGCCTCAGCCTGAGTTCCTACCAGGTTGTTCTTCCTCCTGCAGATGTTAAGCCCCGTTGTCCTCCTGCGCCCTTCTTCATTTCATATGTAAGTGTAGTGTTTTGTGCCGTGTTCGTTTTTCTGTTAAGAAATGTGCATACTCTCAGCGTGCATTTGGTGTCCTCTGTAGTCCTTGAAAAGGGCAGTTTATGACACCCACAGGTCTTAATGAAATATTTGTGACATATTTCGGTCACATTTTATTTCATAATTTAATGATTATATCATAATTGTCAATCATTTTTCGCAGTTGGTTTCAGTTCAGTTCTCTCTCTAAGGCTCCATTTAACTCCACCCTCCCTCTTACATCACCGTTGCTAACCTAGCTGGCTAGCCCCTTGCTTGGTCGAGCCTGAGCCAACTAATGTAAATTTGTCTGAAGAATGAATGAATGAATGGGTTGGACAGGGTTGTGTGGTTTCAGTGGTCGATAGAATATGGCCAGTTCCTGGAATATGATAAGTGAATGAGTAGCTAAACTGCTAGCTTCAGCTAGCCGTCTGGTCCTGGTTAGAGATAATACTACAAGAACTTAGGCTAAAATAACCTCTAATAATGATGTATATGGTCAAGTGTTGGAGATGAACAAGGATTCTAGTGGGGGTGAATAGAATTTATACAAAATAGTGGCCTAGTGGTAGAGCATCCACCCCATAGTCAGGAGGTTGTGTGTTCATGACCGGGTCATACCAAAGACCACAAAAATCCTAGCTAAATCAAATGTGCAGACCATCACAATATCAATCTTTGTTATAATAACACACTGTGGCAACTGAAAGCTTAAATCTTTAGGTCTCTGACCTAATGCTGATGTCTTGCCAATGTGCAAACAGCATCTACAAGATGTATTCCTGATGTAAAATTGCAGACGTTAGCATGATGTATGTGTGCTGCTAGGTAGGGCTGTACGATATGACAAAAATTTCATATCACGATATGTCATCTTATATCATGATAACGATATATACCACAATATACATTTTCAGTAAATTCTACAGTTTAGATAATCACATAAAAAGAACCATCTCTCTTTTAACTTTTTTTACATGCACCTTTTTCCCCTTTCTAGTTATAAAATTGTTTTTTAATGTGGATTTGAGACTTGATTGTCATAAATTTCAGGTTTTTCTTCTAAATCATTTATGAATAAAAAGTAAACATCAATAACTTAAATATTTTATTTAACCTTTATTTATATAGGGTAGTTCCATTGAGAGGCAACCTCTCTTTTTCAAAGACGCCCTGTTCACACTCACACAGCTACACGTTCACACCAGCAAGCCGCCCAGTCCAACCACAGACTGACCTGTGGCCACTGAGCAGCTCCACTGGAGCAGCTGGGGTTAAGGGCCTTGCTCAAGGGCACCACAGTGGGGTTAAGGAGCGTGGAGTAAACACTGCTATGTTATCTGTCCCACCCAGATCTGATCCTGCCGGTCCTGGGATCAAACCCGCGACCCTCCGCTCACCAGTCCACATCCCTAACCATTAGGTCACCACTGTCCTCCATCTCCTCTGGCTTATTTCCTGAGCCAGAGAAGAATAGCAAAAAAAAAAAAAAAATAGATAACATTAAAAACAACTATGAAAATGAGAAAATTACCCATCGCTGCCATCTACAGATATAAATTAGCCGTTAGTTTAAATCAATGAAAACTTAAGTGTAGATCCACAGCCTGAAGATGCTTCTTAGTAAAAATATTTCAGATTGGCCATGACCTGAAAATCAAAGACACAAAAGGTAATGTAATAAAATACATGTGCTGACTTTAGCTTTTTTCATTATCACTACTTGATGAATTAAAATTAGAAATCAAATAAATTACTTTAAGAGCCAACTTGCTTCTCCGACCCGTTTTAATTTATTTATTATGTATTTTGCGTACATGTGCCACCATCATGCACTTTTGCAGCTTTAATAATTTTTTTCAGACAAAACTAAGACACTCAGCAGTAATTTAAAGCAAAGAAAGATGGTCTGATACACTATTATGTTTCCAGTTAGCACAACTTGGCACTGTCATTTAGCATTTGCCGTTTTACAATTAGACATGGTGTTAATGTCACTTACCTCTTATTAAAACGAGGTTAGCGGACTATCCTCTCTGACGCAGCATGATGGAAAGCAGTCCCACATCCCTGACAAACAGGAGTAGCAGGCTAGCGGCTATTTGACCAAACTGGGAGTTCCGAGTAACCAATGACCGGAGAGCCTCGCCACACACCACCCACGCTGTATGCACTGCGGCGGAGAGGCGGGGCGCTGACAAGTAGTGTGAGGAGCTTTGCTCAAGAAACTGGGGTATGTGCATTTTAAATAAGGATATAAATGATAGGGGATTCTATGAAACGAATTTTTATGTTGTCATCCGATCTATATTGTCATATCATATAGCCCTACTACTAGGGAATAATCGGGGTGGGAATCGAGAGGGACCTCACGATTCTGATCGCTATACTTGGGTCACGATGCAGTCCTATCACAATTCAATGATAATCACGATATCAAGTATCACAATACCATATCTTCCAAATAATTTTTTTTTTCGCTTTATTCTACCTCAAATCATGTCCTAAAGTAAAACTGTTGACATCTTTTTCATATAATAAAGTATTTTCAGGGCTTCGTTTTCTGCGGAGATGGGTCTCTGCACACAGGGAGGGCAGTGGACAGTGATAGATTATAGATTACCACTCCAGCTATGTTTATCTGACTCTGTGGACTCTTTAAAAGCAGCTGAAAACTTGGAGGCTTTCCATTGAGTTTCAATTCAACTGCTTTTTAATGGTAAGTCTGATATTTTAAAATTATTTTAATCTTGTGTTTTAACGTGTTTTTGTATTTTTTAAAATTTTTATCTATCAAATTCCTTATTCTATTTTATTGTGCAGCACTTTGTGACTATACAGTATGTCTCTGAAAAGCGATTCATGCCGGTGTGTTTTTTGCTTAGCCGTTGCTAATGCTCCTCTGAGATGTGTGCTGGGCCATGTAACTTTTTTTTTCCGTGCAGCGTTTCTTGTGGGTTGTGTGTCATGTCAAGATCTTTCCTTTAATCTTTGTTATAAAACCCAAAAAAGGCCCAATATTTGAGCTAACTGCTTCCTAACTTTCAAAGCTGTCTGCAAATCTAGTGAGATAAGCTATTACTTTACTGGCTCGGTCCTTGCTTTATGCCATCTAGTGGACTGAAAACACAATTGGTTGAATACCCAAGAGAGTGTGCAACGTTTATATGAATAATTAATAAAGGTTCAATCCATGCGTTTAGGGATTGGTGCATTGTGGTTCGTGTGAAGTATCGCAGTTCATCACTGAATTGACCTTTTGTCCCACCCCTAGGAACAATTCGATGCAGCATTATGGTGGAAAAATAACAAAATAAGTAAGAATGACACAAGGTACTGTATATTGATGGCTGTGGATTAGTGAACCAGGTGGAAACAGTGATGTTTATTAGGGTGACTGAAATTTAAAGAAAATATCAACATAAATCACGCTTAGTGAGCTCCCTAGCACCACCGTTAGCTCTAACGTCTTTGACTCCCCACCCATCTACATGACAGACAGCTAGGCTGGCCAATAATAGAGCTGCGGGCAGACGTCAAGGTTGCTCATGTTTACGTTTTAGTGATATTTCCCATTTTTTGACATACAGGGAGATACCTAGAAGAGTTAAAATTACTTCTTGGAGAGAAAACATATAAAGGCTGTTTTGTTTAAAATTAGTGACTTGATATTTTTCAATAATCATGTGACTAATAGATTTGTTACAGAAGGTTAAAGCCTACAAAAACATTTTTTTCAGTCAGTGACATCTTTAAAATCTCTCAAACCAAAAATAACTCAAAGATTACAACCTGATATACTGTAGAAATAGTACTGTTGTTTTTTGTTTTTTTTTAAATCCCCCCCACCTGGTCGAAGAAGGGGGATCGGTATGATGATGTCCACCTGTCCATCCAGCCGCACCACAAAGTTACACTTTTGTTCCAAATGTTTTGAAACTTGGTACCAGGGTTTGATGATGTGCAAATTGTAATTTGGCTCTGATTGGATATTTTTTTTTCAGGACTTAAAGCCTCTGACTTACAGATGTTACATTTTTATCTTGGTTAATAATTTGCCCCATTACTTGATATGCTTATTTCACTTTGTTTGGCAGAAACTACTTGTATCGACTAATGAAAGACTCCTGTTGAATCCCAGATGTTGTACAGCTGTCTTTGTTGTATATTCATGGATGATAGTCTTGACATAATTTCATTCTGCCCCAATAGTTATCTTGAAAACTTGAAAACTGCTCTCCTTCAGTAAGATATTGGGATGTTCAAAGGAAACAGAGACTGGGGAAACTGC
This sequence comes from Pholidichthys leucotaenia, assembly GCA_020510985.1. Classification (NCBI taxonomy): domain Eukaryota; kingdom Metazoa; phylum Chordata; class Actinopteri; order Cichliformes; family Pholidichthyidae; genus Pholidichthys; species Pholidichthys leucotaenia. The sequence continues at coordinate 283,237,642 of CM035849.1, forward strand.
AGTCACCTCAGAGTGCTCTTACCTTCAAAAGTGTACTCAAGTAAGAGTAATAAAAAGTATCCTGCAATAAAACTACTTACAAAAGAACAATTTGGTGAAAAAAGTTACTTGATTATATGTACTTTAGTAAATGTAACTATGCACCTCAGACTGTAATCTAATGCTTTTTTTACTCGAGTACCATTTGTGGCTCCTCCACCCGCCTCTGCTGTTGTGGAAAACTCTGAGTTCGTACCACCTCATCAATAATGAATGCTGGTGTAGCCGTAGTAAAAAGAACAAGGACAAAATCCTCCAGAGTCACTGGGTCACATGCACTGGGGAAACAATTAGAGGCTTCTTTGCACTTTGCAGTACTGCTGCATTTTTTTCCCCAGCTGCATGTATTTCCTGTAATTTTTCTCTGGGGTCCAGCCAGCCCTGTCTGTTCTGCTGTTGAGAAATCACAGACACGGGCAGCAAAGTCTTTTCCGAGCAGGACTACAAAAGGCCGTGTCAGGCACTGGCGATGCATGTGGGCACCATGTGAAGTGGAAAGCACAGTGACTGATAGGACAGCAGTCTTGTGGGTGTGTGTTAACCTCATAATGCTGACAGATTACAGATTTAAATATTTTAAATCTCACGGAGCACATGCTGTAGTGATGAAGAGTGGAAATGACTGCAGTAATGCAAGAGATTAATGGAGATCTTTCCTCTCTCTCTCTCCCACACTGAAATCCTCACAAACTTCCCACTGCTCCTGGTGGGCTGTCACATCCTCCAAAACCAGACCACGCTTGACAAATATGTCTTTGTCTTGAATTAGTTTTGCTTCATATTAACTCGTCTGAAGCTCTTTTTCCTTTATTTCCTCCTTTTTGTTTTGCCCTCGGCTGTTTTCACTTGCTCACAGACATCCTGGAAAACATTAAATTTTTTATTATTTTATGATTTATTACGTTTCATATTTGTAATCTTTGCATGGTGGTGCAGTGGTTCGAGCTGACGCCTCACAGCAGGGATAGCTAGACTGGGCTTCAGCCATCTGTGACACTCCAGAAAGCATTCCTCCTGTACCCGCTGGCTTGTCTCCAGGTGCCTCTCACAGCCGGAAGAGATGCAATTTAGGTTAATTGGTGATTCTAAAACGGAGTATATGTGGGATAAACTAAGCACTTAAAGTGCATTGAATGCAGTGTATGAATGTGTGCATAAGTAGGTGGATGTGCACCGCAGGGTAAAACACTTTGCTATCAGTAAGACTCAAAGAAGTGATATCATTGCTGTTGGAGTTTGTGGGTGTGTGTCTGTGTAAGCAGGTGACGGTCTGGAAGATTGTCCAAATGTTCACGTTCACCCGTGGAGTATGGTTGGAGCCAGCCAGCGTGTCCGCGTGGGCCCCACCAAAGCTTAAACTGGGCTGTCTCATGGCTCCCGTGTGGCTTTGGCCACAATGACCTATCTATTTTCAACTTATTTTCTCATAAATTTGCTATTTTCTTGTAAATTTGTGACTTTCCCCCCAATGTGAAAAAAATTGAAGCCGCTTCATAAATTTCCATCTTTTTTGGAATGTAAACTTGCAACTTTTTCTCATAAATGTGTTCATTTTCTTGTAAAATTGTGACTTTTTCATGCATATTTACGAACTTTTCCTTGACATTTTGAAATTCTCATAAATTTGCCTTTTTTTACTGTAGTCTTGCAACTTTTTCTGATAAATTTATTACTTTTTTCCTGTAAATTTGCCATTTTCTTGTAAATTTGTGACTTTCCTATAAATTTGTGACATTTTTGTTGTAAATTTGGAACTCAAAAATTTGCATTTTTTTTTACTGTAAACTTACAACTTTTTCTCATGAATTTGGGACTTTTGTTGTAAATTTTCAATTTATTTACTCATATATTTGCTACTTTTGTTAATTTGCAACTTTATCTGATTTTTTTTTCCTCTAATTTTTTCCTTTTTTCCTCTAATTCTTCTTTCTAGTAAATTTGTGACTTTTTTCCTCATAAATTTATTCCTTTTTTTGGTAAATTTGTCACTGTTTTTCTTATAAATGTTCACATTTTTTTTCTCATAAATTTGACTTTTTTTTTTCTCATAATTGGCGCCAGTGTTCCTGAAACCTGCTTACCCATATTGAAGCCATTTGTTGCCCAGCTGGATTTTACTGTTTACCCACTCACAGACACAGATGGGGCCAGCATGGAACCTGTGCACAGACCCACATGGGACCCACAGATTTAACCTGTGGTGGGTCCTGCCTGGGCACGCTGGATGGATGGATGGATGGAAAGGCCTGTTCACAGTCAAAAGCTGACTCTCAGTGTAGCACCTGTTTCATCTGCTTTTCAAAAGACAAGCATTTACTAATGTCGAGGCTTTACTTTCTGCATGAAGTAAAGTAATAAATAAAAATAGTGACAGCTTGCTTCCTAAAGCTGGATTCCTGCTGTCCCTCTGCTCGACTGCGAGGCTTGTATGACAAGAATGACGTCATTGTCTGCGGTCCGCTAGGCTCCACAGACCCCTTTCCACGACCTTCCTTGTGCAGCCCAAATTGTGTGACAGCATTGCCTGGGGACATTGATTGCGCATGTGCAAGACTGAGCCTCCCATTCACAAGGTTGTGCTACCAACACAGCATACGAAGTCAAAGTAGACGACGAAGAGAAAGACAAGAATAAACAGACATGAATTGTTATGCAGCAGTGTGGGTGGAGAAGAGTGCTGAAAAACGGTAATGCCTCCTTTTCCTCAAAATGATGCCGTTGTTGTTGCTACAAAAAATATATATTGATCTCGCATTTCTTCACTTAGTTCAGTTCACCATAGCCGGTGAACAAACTGGTGTGTCAGTGCATTTGCGCTACCCATAGGGCTGGGGTGAAATTATAAATGACAGTTGTGCGCATGTGTCAACGACATGGCCTAGGGGATGACAAAAATGAGGTACATACACCACCATGTGCGCACCGGCCTTGTACAAAGTGGATACACATCTCAGTGGACCAGAGCGAAAATGTAGCAGGAATCCAGCTTATGGTTTAATGATTTTTTTTTCAAATAAGTATACTATATATATTAAACAATTTCTTGCTGAGGGTTTTAGGTGGGGTAAAACTGCACTTCTTGAGGAAACTCAAACAGGCCTCTCTCCCCATCTGCATCCTCAGGACCTTCTACAGAGGTGTGGTGGAGAGTGTTCTGACGTACTGCATTGCAACATGGTACTCCAGCTGCAGTATGTCAGACAAAAAAGCCCTGCAGAGGATAGTTAAGGGAGCTGAGAGGGTAATTGGAGTTTCCCTCCCCTCTGTCCAAGAACATTTTCAGAACCGTTGTAGGAGCAGGGCACTGAACATTGTCAAGAACCACTCTCACCCTCTGCATAAACACTTTGAACTGCTGCCATCTGACAAACGATTCCGGAGCATCAGAGGCAGAACCACCAGACTGATTAACAGCTTACTTCCACAAGCTGTTAGGATGCTGAACAGTTGATCTGGAATCTTTCATACATACTACTGCACCTTATGGACATTATGTATATTATTTGTATATTATAGTTCTACTTAGTTTTCAAGTATGTCTCAGGGATGTGTGAATGGCTGTGTTGGGGTGGGGGGTGGGGGTGTGTGTGAGTGTGTCTTAAATTATGTTCTTTTTACTCATATGGATGCCGAGAGAAACGCAATTTCATCTTGCCTGCACTACAGTTGTATGTACAGCAACATGACAATAAAGGTTGATTTGATTTGATTTGAAAACGTTAGATGCACCCAAGTGCCATGTCCTTCGCTTCCCGTGGCTGTTTAGGTCTGCAGGATAACCTTTGTGCTGTCCTCGCCAGGGAGTTTTGGTCCAGTTTCCTGTGATGACCAGATCCCCTGGTTTGCTCAGGAGATGGGTGCACCTCCCACGGTTCCTTCGTCACATGGTCCCTCCTGGGACATGTTAGGGCAGTGTTAGGTCAAAAATGAATTGACTGAGACTGAATCAATAATCAATAGGCGGTTTCCAAGTTCTGAGCCATTTATTCTCTTTCTGATCAGAAAAAGGAGGCAATTAGTCACAGCAAGATAACTTCCTAACATGCATTACAAAGGTGGGGCTTCTTATACCCGCGGCAAAACAAACCTTGAGTCTATCACTAGCCTGAAGACAGCTAGAGCCATCTCCCCCGAGACTGCTCCAATCTATGGACAGCACTGAACATTCTGCTTTGATCTTTACATGACCTGGTCAACCTAAGTCATCCTAACTTGGGCATCATGAACGGAACAGATAAAACAATAAAACCTTCGTCATTATTTACATCCTTGCTCAGCCTAATCTCACAGTGAGGAACAGACATTCTTTTCAGGCTCTGAGACAATGGAAAATCACAGAGAATCAGACATTGGTTCATTATATGCACCAGATACAATTATAATATAAAATAGAATAATACAGCATTAAAATCATATAGAATAATGAATGGAACATGAAAATATCCTATCAGGCAGTATGGATGACATTGCTGTCAGTTGCCATTCTTTGCACCCAGGAACCCTTCCTCATCACCTATGTTAAATGGCTTCAATAATAGCGTTTGTCATTCACAATTTCACTATTTGTCTTATTTGTATATTATACTAACAGTTGATGGTAAGCTAAATGGTATCCTAGGTAAATATTTGGTACTAATTTAGGAACTGCACTTAAATGTGACAGGATTTGATTTACAAAGTGTATTCCATTTCCATTATCTAAGTAAATCATTTCAGCTATTTTAAATCTTGATATTGTTTCAGTTAAGGGTTTCAGTGTCACCATAGCAATATTTAAATTAGTGTAGGGGAAAGCCTTTGTATATTTCAATAAGTATGTAAATAATTTCTAACCATTCACTCTTATTTAGCTCAATGAGAGCCATGCAAAGGTTTTGAAAAAACTAAGTTTATGCAAGGAAGATCAAATTATTTTGCTTTGAGCTCCCTAAAGCATTGCTCTTTTAACTGAGTAAAAATCTGTATTGTCTTTGTAGTAGATTCTAAATTAAGTCCCACAGTAAACATAAATTCAGCACAAGTTGAACTTTTCTTAGACATTTGGAACTTTTCTCATAAATTTGCATTGTTTTCTTCCTTATCAGTTTACTTTGTTTCTTATAAACATTATATTTCTTTTACAATAATCTGCAGATATTTTCTTAAATATCTGGAAATTTATTGATGTCACTTTTAACTTCTCCTATTGAATGTTGTGATTTCATTACCAAGCGGTTTCATTTATATTTTTCTCTTCATTATTGATCATCTATTGATAATTTTTTTTTGTATTATCTATTTTTCTGAGGATTGCTAACTATTTTTGCTAATTGATTTCTTTGGTACCCCCCTTTTGATGCATGGAGACGCACATGCGGCAAAGTTACAGGGTATTTGCTTGATGGGTAGTGTCTTTTTACTAGAAGGAAGCGTGTTACCACTTTTATGTGTTACACACAGTTAATTTAGATGAAAATTTGTGAGTGGTATAGCTCCTTCAAAATGAGGTTTCAATAGTCATAGCTTCTTCTGTGCGTGTCGTCTCTTGACTTAGTCTAAAAAGTAATATAGCTGTCTGTGCAGATTTGATGTGATATAGCATTTAGAGTGACCATTCTGAGTTAGTCACTTAGATCACATCTGTCTGTCCAATTGAACACAGACAGGTTGAATTTGTGTAAGTGAATCCTTGTGAAAGGTTGTGTCACACTCCTTCAGTCAATGGAAAGGTGGACATATTGCCTAATTAGAATTTGGCTTAATTTTGTACAAAGAATCCCTCATTTTATATATTCCTTGATAAATTATGGGGTGGACTGTAGTCCCGAGGCCCAGCTCGGCCACGGCTGAGCACCGGCAGCACAGAAAACACATTCCTTATTACAGTCACATTTCTGAAATGTGATATTGGCACGCCATTATGTGGTGAGTGGCATCAGATGTATCTTGCAGTATGAAGTCATATGAACACTACATTTTTAAAGTCAGAGTCATTTAAATTGTTATGCTTTATGTCATTTGCAATGTCATTTGTTCTACTTAGCTTCAAAAAAATGCTTGTCAACTGAGAGGTCCTTCCCCTTGTGGTCACTGTAGCCCCCCCTTCCAGCCAACGAGCCCGTCACCCACACACCCACTGTTCGGCATCCTCCCATCTCCCACAAAGATCAAATGTTGGTGCCATCCTGCAAAGAAAAATTTGGGGAAACCTCATGGCTTCCCCATCCTTACGTCAGTATTTACATCAACAGGAGTGCAAATTTTATCACCTCATAAATTGATTTTACTAATGTTCCAGTTATCATCATTATTTATATAGCTACATCATTATTTATATAGCTACAATGCTCCGCACTGGGTGTGTTTATGTTTATATATCTATATATTTATTCCATCTAGCTACAATGCTCCGCACTGTGTGTTTATATATCTACATATCATTCCATCTAGCTACATTGCTCCGCACTGTGTGTTTACATATTCATATATTTATTCCATCCAGCTACAATGCTCTGCACTGTGTGTCTGTGTGTGTGTATATACAGTATATATTTTATAGTAATATGTACATATGTATATTAGCTGCTCTTGCTTGCTTGTTTTTTTTCTTGCCTTCTGATTGTTGCTCTGAGTGTTGCTATCCCTGTGCTGTTGCAATCCTGGAATTTCCCCGTTGTGGGACTAATAAAGGCTTATCTTATCTTATCTTATTTTGTGTCCCTTAAATGTTTATCCCAGTTGTTTATCCCACTGTTTATTATAACATGTAATGTTAAGAAACACAAGTGAATTATTGTTTTTTATTATTTTATTACATATTGCATATGTCACCAAGGATTTATTAAATTGAAAGGTAATGGTGATGCTATGATTCCTTGTTAATTTGGCAAATCTAATTCCTGGTGAAAGCTAAAAAAAAATCTTGTGAATACTTTCCCTTTCCCGTTGAAAAATGAAGAATGAAAAATAGCAGAAAAACCTTTAAATTACACCTAAAGCTTCCACAATTTGAATGTGTTTTTCTATTCACAGCAAGTATTCGCTAAATATTCTATGAGTCAGTAAACGTTTTACCAATTGACATGGGTAATCACTAGTTTAGGATTATGTTTAAACAAAACAGTGTCATATATTAGAAGCCTTAAACCAATGCAGCATTTAGAATCAGTAACTGCAGGTGTAGACCTAATCTCTGTTTTCAGGAATTTATGGCACAGGACCACAATCTGTGTTTTTATATATATATATATGTCCTAAAACCCGTCAGACCTCGAGCGTCCTTCTTTTTATTACAAATATCTGAGTCCTTTGAAGGCTGATTCTGTCTGTTTACCGTTACCTTATCTAGGTCAGCCTGATACAAGCTATATATTTTTTCCCCCTTTCTCTTCGACATGGACAGACTCGACATGGACAGACCTTCTTCTTCCGGCTATCAGAGAGAGCAGACGCATTTCTTCTCCTCTCCCTTCTCCTCCTCCCTTTACTGATCCCAGCTTGCTGTGTCCTGTCTGTGTCTCGCTCTTCTTCTGCTGCATCTCGACCCAAACGGAAAATTATGGAATTGGTGAGCTGGGCTTTAAATGCAATTGACACTACTTTTAAACAGAAAATCAGGCCGGGGGAGCCCAAGTGGAGAGACTCATGGGACAATTGGAACTCATGTGTCTGTGTGATTCGATTGAAGATGTGGAAGACATCTACCTGTTTTGGCTTCATGATCACAGGATTTCTGCTGTTTGGATTTGGAGTTTTCCTGGTGCATCGGAAATTAAAGAAGTTGGAAGAGCTAATCAAAATGCGGACCCGGTGAAGCTCCTTCAACAATTCGACCAGCTGGGGAGAGCACTGATAGCGGCAAATGGCGAACTGAATTGGAAGGTGGGAAACATCTCGGAGTCGCTGGGTGCTCTCCAGGGAATGATTTTAAAGCCTGTGAATGTTAATGTAAATTGTGATGCACAGAATCGCATGAGAGAGGAAATTTCTATGCTCTAAGTGAACTGTGCTCATCAGGCCTTGATTCGGCGTCCTTGGGAGAACTCATTCCTCCAGGAGAAGAGATAAAGCAGAAGGGAGTTTTGGCTTCTCTCTAACCCAAACAATTGCTGATGTGCAGCAATCTGAACTCTCCAAGGACAGCGTCATCATGTGACTAACATGGAATTTTACCATCTGGCATGCACTGAAGAGAGATGGATTCTGTGGACATGTTTATCTATGTTTAGAATACATGGACATAACATCTAGCCCAGGGGTCGGCAACCCGTGGCTCCGGAGCTGCATGCGGCTCTTTCATCCCTCTGCTGCAGCTCCCTGTGGCTTTGGAAAATAAATAATGAGTATTTAATTAAAATGTGTTTTATTTTAGTTCATTAGTTTTTAAAATGTAATTCTAAATTTGAAGATTATGGTGATCTTGTAAAATCTAAAAAAAAAAGTGTTAAAGTTTAATCACCGTCAGTGAAAAATCAACACGATTACATAAGCACTCGGCGCTTCCCCAGAAGTCGTCTCCCGCGATAACCCGGATGTGTTGTGTTCAAGCTACTGCTGTATTGCAGTAGCTTGACAGCCCTGCGATTGGATAGTTGCAAACGATTGGACCAATCAAATGGCTCGTTGTATGCTTTTTCAAAGATTCATGGCGGCGTGTTCTCAGGGATGTGATTTTCTGCTAATTCGCCGAATTCCGCTTTATTTTATCTTCCAGGAAGATAAAGTACGTTAAGTACGTTAGTGGCTTGTGGTCCACGAATGCAGTGAAGCTGCACCCTTTCAGGCAGGACTGGAATTGGTGTATGGCCACTTCCGGTAATCGGTATGGCCAGGTGAGTCATTAACTCTCTGTTACTGGCGGCGGACAACGGCTGTATGAGCTGGGCTGGCGCAAGGGAGGAAACGGTAATAAAGGTTAACCATCCCCTTTTATGATTCCAGACAGTTTGAAATTGACAGTGCACAGTGGACATTGACTCATAACTTTTGAATATTTCTAAGACTTGGCTACATCAGTGATTGTGCAAAATGAACTGCTCAAGTCTCAATGGAGATTGAAACTGGTGACCTGAAATGAATGCTGAAATTATAAAAAGTAATGGTATGTTGGAATTTTATTTCTATTATGGAACAGATAAAATTAACTGATTTTGATTTGATCAAGTGTTAAAGCATGTGATGGATAATGCTTGTTGGAATATTTTAGGAATGCTATCTTCTTGGAACATAAGTCAATATTATACATTAATAAGTGGCATTCAGCTGTTTATTTTATGTCATTTAAGCACAGTTCTGGTACTTAAAAATCATAAAAACCCAGGAGCTTTGGGGGGCTTTGCCCCCCTTGTTCCCCCCATCCCACCCCACCGGGGCTCTGCCCCAGACCCCGCTGGGGAACTGTGTCCCCCAGACCCCCTGCTGAATTTTCAGATAATTTCCCCAACCCCAAATCACATTGCTGGTTCGTGTTGGAATTCTGAGCTTTCGGTATTGTTTTCAGCGGAATTATGAGATTTTTATCGAAGGATCAGGAGTCATCAGTGCTTGAAATAGCACTCTCCTTTCAACCCAATGTCAACCTTCAACCCAATGTCTTTTTTTTCGGAGTTCAAAATGTTTTTGTTGCAGGAGTTCCCTGATTTCATAAATGCAACACATTATAGTTTGTTTATACATAGCATAAAGGGAAAAAAAGTTATATGCAGTGTTATTTCATTTTAAGTGTCAAAAGGGTTTTTGTGGCTCCCAGTGTTTTCTTTTCTGTGGGAAACGGGTCCAAATGGTTCTTTGAGTGGTAAAGGTTGCTGATCCCTGATCTAGCCATTGCCTAGGAGAGGATTTTTTGTTGTGCACCAGTAACTGATACATTCACATTGCACTCACACTGATATCACATGACTGACATACACACACTGGTCTCTCTCTTGCTTTGTTAATGTGTGGATCTGTATCTTGTCTACTAATTGTGTAATTAGAGGGTTTTTTTCTATGTGATCACAATCTTGCTCACTCGAGCTCTATTTTGATAACTTTGTTTTTTCTCTCTGCCCAATGTGTCACCCCCTCCCCCTCCCCCTCTTTACCCCCCCCACTGTATGAGGCGCCTTGTATGGCTGCCGCGTCATTAAGGAGCGCTTAGAAACGAGCGCACCTTAGTGATAAGTAAAATTCCTTGTATGCGTAAGCATACTTGGCAATAAAGTTGATTCTGATTCTGATTCTGATTCTGACAGACTGAGGATCAAAATATAAATAAGATTGCATATGCCATTTATTAAAAAGTGAGTTTAGTGTTATTGAAATAAAGCAACAATATGACATAGAAGTCCCAAAACCTATGTTTGATAGTCAGTAGACTCTGGCAAATCACATGCACAAACACAGTAACCATCAACCACTTCTGTGCTTTGAATCATGTAATATAATGTGTACACAAAGCCTTCAGTGATTAGGCATTCAATCAATCAATCAATCAATCAAAGACTTTATTCCAGACTCAAGGTCCATCAAAAAAAAAGTAAAAACAAGACAGTTGAAACAATCAAAAAGTTACAAAAAACACTAAGACACAACTGCTAAGAGAAGTACAAAGACAGTACAGACTTTAAAAAGACTTAAAAAGACAACTGTACCAGTGCCTTCTAAACTGTGACTGACAGCGAATAGAACTGAGCTTAATGCTAGACATGACTTGAATGATTTCATTTGTAGATACATCAAGCCGACAGATGAATTTATACATAAGATTCCTTATTACTGCATGCAGAGTATTTACCCGTGATGAGACAAATAACTCGGAAGCACTGCACCATCGAGGCTTTTTAAGTAAAATTCTTAAGGCATCATTGTAAGCAACCTGTAATTTCTGCATACTTTGTTTCCTATAATTTATCCATAAATGAGCAGTGTATAAAGGTGTACAATAGGTTTTAAAAAGAACCAGTTTCACCTCATCTGAACAAAAACCAAATCTGCGTGCAAGAATATTTGCTTGCATGTAGATTTTGCAGCGTTGTCTGAAAATATCATCATCATCAGTCATTCTATCATTAATAAAATGTCCCAGATATTTAATTTTATCCCTGACAATTAATTCCCTGCCTGCCAATTCAAAGACAGGGAATTTCATTAACAAATCTTCTTTAGTGCGGCAAATCAGCACACAACTCTTATTTGCATTATATTTTATGTCATTTTCCTCTCCATAAGCAGTACACACTCTTAATAACTCCTGAAGACCAGCACTACTTGGACTGAGAATAACTAGATCAGGGGTGTCAAACTCATTCCATGGAGGGCCAAGACCCTGCAGGTTTTACTTCCACCCAGTCTCTTCAGCAGGTGTTTTCACTGATCAGCAATCAGTGGGAGGAAATTCAGAGAAAACACCTGTTGAAGCCACTGGGTGGAGGTAAAACCTGCAGGGTCTTGGCCCTCCATGGAATGAGTTTGACACCTGTGAACTAGATCATCAGCATACATAAAATGATTCACTAACTTATTCCCTATTAAACACCCAGTTTTACAGGTATTCAGTTGCTTTGACAACTCATCCATGTAAAGATTAAATAGAATAGGGGATAATATACTGCCCTGTCTGACACCACTGCTCACACCAAATGGGGATGAATGACTCTTCCCCCATTTCACCAGCATCTTCTGATGTGCATACCAGTAAATCAGGATACATACTAAGTACTTGGAAACCCCCCTGTCAATCATTTTCCTAAACAATATCCTGTGATTAACACGATCAAACACCTTGGAGGCGTCAATAAAACACAGAAAAACTGAAGAATTTTGATTTCTGTACTTATTTATAATTTCTTTTAAAGCATATATGCACAGATCTGTTCCATGATGGGGTTTGAATCCAAATTGATGATCAGTAGATCTGATGAATACATTTAATTTTTCAAACATGATTTTTTCCAGTACTTTAGATATTATATTGGCTATAGCTATGGGCCTGTAATTATCCAGGCTACACAGCTTGCCAGCTTTATCTTTAATGACTGGTACCAACACAACAGACAATAAAGATTCTGGTAACATCCCATGAATCATGAAGCTGGTGAAACAGATTGCAAGAAGAGGAGCAATTCTTGAGCTAGCATATTTAAGATGCTCAGCAGAAATACAGTCTAAACCACTCGCTTTGTTATCTGATAGCTCTCTAATGGCTTTGGTCACTGCATGAGTGTCAATCAGGAGCGAATTGTCCCTTTCTACTTTCCTTACCTTATAAGTTTCATCCTTAGTTGAATTAAATAATGAGTAAAAATGCTACCGCCATAGATCCACAATATTTTCTGTACCTGAAATGCCTTCCAAGGTACAGGGCAAAGACGTTTTACTGTTACTAATCCGTCTAAGCTCCTTCCAAAAATCTGTGACATTCTTATCTAACAATTTCTTGGCCAAGGAATTACTTCTCATTAGCTGCTCATTTTTAGAAATATGACGAATAGCATACTTAAACTTTGCATTTGTACATTTCTTCATCTCAAATTCTGGCCCTTGTCTGGGTCTCCCAGCCACCACCCATGCTTTATATGCTTCCCGAGCTTCAGAATACGGCACAGCTACGACCTCATTCGAGCCAGGTCTAACATTATGTGTTTTACGTATTTTCTTATAATAAGGCTTACTGTCATTATACAGGGAGTTAACTATAGCATTGTACAAACTACAAAGGTCTTTCTTATGCTCAACAATGCTACAGTTCACATCGCTGCACATTACAGCATCTCTAGGAAGACATATTTTACTCAAGGATTGATCTGTACGAACACAATATTCTACAATTTCTTCCTCAGAAAGAGTGTCCCAGTCTAATTTTCCCACCTTATCCTGACTGACATTTTGACAAAGTGCAGGTAGACAGTCAACATTAATTATCATCTCAAACGGTATATGATCAGACATTGCTAACCCATAATAAATACTCATGCCACCCAAAGAAGCATGTGCATCACCAGTGCTGATGCAATGATCTAGCCAGGGCGTAGTGTGCCAAGCCTCACTTATATAGGTATAACTATCAGGAGGCATTAGTACCTTACTTGACAAGATTAAGTTGTTCTCATAACAAAAATGATACATATGTTTTGCAAATAAGGAGTCAGTGTCAGATATGTCTGCATTCAAGTCCCCCATAATAAAAATACAAGTATTATTATAGTCTTGCATATAAGAATTAATAAAGGCAAGCTTATTTAAATATTCATCCTCATTCTGTTGACACTCAAATGGCGTATATACATTAATAATAAGGAATTCCTTATCATTACAATTAAACTGCACACCAATACACCAATCTACACCAAGTCGGACCACTTTTATCAAGGAGTCCAGCTTCTTTCTCCAGAGGATAGCCACACCTCCAGGTATCCTCCCCCTGATGATCCCCTTGCTGAGGTCAGTTGTAGACTCCCCAGCACCATGAAAATCAGGGTTAAGACAGTTCTAACGTTCCAAGTCTTGTTCAGAGAGAAACGTCTTCTGAAGGCACAAAATATCACAATTGTTCAATAAATTGTCAATAACTAACCGGCGAGCTTTCTCCCCAGCACTTTGCCCCAATTTAAGGCCACGACAGTTGTAAGACATGACCTTAATACCCATCAAAAAAGGAGGAAGAGTTAAGAAAGATCACCATCATGCGTGGGTGCCCGCATATTCTCCACAGCAGCCGCTCCACTAGCTCCAGCCCTCCCAGCCCCCCGGGGCTCATAATATCGCCGCACCAATGCGCCCTCTGGCCAGAGCTCTGGCTGGTACAGGTCCCCGACCTCAGAGCATTCCGCCGTTACTTTAAACGAGCCAACCCTGCCGTTCCCAGTGAGGATTTTCTGACAGAAAACTTCTTGTCCAAGCTTATCTTTAAGATATGCAGATAAAGTGTCAGCTTCCAAATCACAATGAAAACGGGTAGCAAACACAATCACCGTCTTAGTCCGAACTGTTTTAATATTACTAGAGCCCGTACCCACAACAGGAGCCGCGTTGCTGCCTTTATTCCTACAGCTGTTTGAAGCAGAGGATGGCTTGGGTTTATCCGCAGCGCGCTCAGTTCGTCTTCGTCCCTTTTTCACTACTTGACTCCATGTTGGAGATCCTGGTGAAGACGCTACTGTTCCAGAATTTTCTCCGGTTATAGGCTGATCCACCGGGTCCGAATTCACATCCGAAGCCTTCTCTCCAGCGGTCAAGTGAGATTCCCGTGCATCTCCAGGTCTTGAATCGATCATCGGGCAGGCCCCCTCCTCCGCTCCGACATCAGCGGGGCCGACAGGCCCTCCCAGGGCGGGCGCCTCCTTATCCACGGCCCGTACAGCAGACTGCTCCAGGCCACTTACACGTCGGGCAATATCCGAAGTTATCGTGCGTAGATCTTCACTGGAGCTAGTCTGTAACAGCATGGTTTGTTTCATGGCACAAACCTCTGCACATAACTGCTCCATTCTCCTCAGTAGGCTTGAGCAGTCCAGGCTGGAAAATGTAACCAGCGGCAAATCATCCAGGTAATGAGAGACAAATCTAGGTAGATTTTCACCACATTCATTCATCACCTTAAGGCAACTCTTTAAATTATTTACATCTTTCTGGGCCCCCTTGTGTGTAACACACCTTTGTGTAGTGGGGCAGAGCTCAAACAGCACTTTTTTCGAGGCCTCAATCCACTCAGAGTCAAAAGTATTAGAGGCCAATAAGACGATCTCATCCTGACTCAGAGTCTTAATTTTCACTGCAAGGAAATTTAGCAGCTCATCCTCAATAATTATTTTCCCCTCAGTAGTCTTATATACTTCAGGTTTTAAACGAGACCGTTTTACCTCAGGAGCCTCCACAGAGCCATTCCAGCCAGGACGCGTGGGTTCCACCATCTTGTGCCAGCTTGTTTCACCGTCCTTTTAATCCACTTTGTGACCAGAAACGGAATCAGAACCTTCTCCGGGTCAGCTTAGTTGTCTCACAAATATTCCTCACATTTGCTGGTGTCCAACAGAAGACTTTAGAACAGTTTTACCAGGAAGTCTCAGTTCAGGTCTCAGAGCTCCTCAAAGCACCTCTGGTCTCGTCGCCATCTTGCGGCATCCATTAGGATGCCGCAAGATGCATTATTAGGTGACAGCATGATATTGTAATATTCAGTTAATTTCATCGTCATGCTGGTAGCATTGATGATGATGCAAGCAATTGTACTTAACTTAGATGTTCTATGCGCCTGTGGTCTCGACAAGGGAGGCACGGACAGTGGCGAGAGGCTGGGTCCCAGAGGCTGGTCGTTAGTCTTTGTCCTTTTTTCCCTGTAAAGTTCACTGTTATGCTTCAGTCAGAAAAATAAGGCAATTCAGTCAATAAAAGTTAGTGAGACGTCAAAAAAATCAATAAAAATAGCTCAATGTTTTTCATTTTCCAAAGAAAAACTGGAGGAAATGAAAATATTGGCTTTAAAAATATGTGAATAGTTCATCACGTACGCAACATTAGAGTCAAAACCCACAAAGTTAGACTGAAAAAAGTAAAACCTCAAAACTTTGCAAAAAATACCCATACATAGATTTTTTTTTTCTTCTCACTCCTCTTTTCTCTTCTTCTCACGCACTCACTGTTAAACACAAGGGCCCACACATACAGCACACACACACACGCAGCGCCGTTCTGTTATCTCTTCAAGGCTACTGTCGGGCAGCTGTTTAGCAGAGTAACAGAACGATAGTCTTAAAACGAGCTTGAAATGGCAAACATCTGGCAAGCCAACGTTTTCATGTCAACTTTTTTCTCTACCACAATGAGAAACAATAGAATTTCTCACCCAAAAGTATAAATTGCAAACTTCCACAACTTTAATCCTTTCCCAAAAGGATAATAAGTAATTAACCAACTCATTTATGCTCCACAAATACCAGAAAAATTCACAAACAACAATTTTACAACCTGTTTCTTCTGCCTCTGTGGAGAACTTTCACTTTTTCACACCGAAGCAGATTACACAGAGACAAAACAAACCAGACTGCAGTAACTTTTATCCAGCGCTTCAACAAATTCTCAAAATAAAATCTACCAGTATTTCAACGGTCACGTAACCCCTCCGCTGTGTGCCGAAAGCCCCAGTAAGACCTCCTCCCCCGGTATCTTGCAATTGCTCACCATAGTGGGGGATGGGCAATAAGCAGACACAGTAAGGGCACGAATCTTCCGTGAAAATCTACTTTTCTGGGATCATGTAAACTCTTCCACAAGATGTCGAGAGCCTAGTTATTTAGACAATAAAACGTCTGTGGTTAAAAGAGCACGAATCGTTCCCTTTTTTTCTTTCCTCCACCGCACTGACAGGATGCAGAGGACAGCGGACCCCTGGGAGCCTCCCCGGGTCTTGCGATAACGCTCACCATTGCAGAGGAAAATCTCATTCCTCCCTTATTGCAATATCGCTCACTGTGGGCAGGAATGACCCAGCGATCAAGCCGTAATAATGCATCCAAACAGCATCCGCGATGTTCAATCGGTCCGGGTAATCTCACTATCTTTTTTCCATAAGCAACAACAAATGTACTTACATCCAAGCCACCTGTAGGATTCTCAGATCCGTCACCCAGTCAGTTCCAGCGCCCCAGTTTGAAATGCCTTCACTGCAGTAACACTGAGCCTTTTTTTTTTCACTCAGCCGGGGAAGGTCTTTTTATCAGCTGTGCACTTGCTGGAATCAAGCAGAGGCGCCGGAAAGACGGAGATATGTGGATCCGCTGTTTGGAGCGCCAAAATGTTAGAATAATTTTGAGCTTAAATTATTCAAAGTCAAAAATCAGGTGGAAAGTTGGATTTATGTACATTTATTACACAAATATATAAGGTGTCACCCCATTGGCCACTTTGGGGGAGAGATTACAAAGCATGGCAGTCAGACACACCTAGAATCTCTAAAGGATCCATTTCTTTAGGTCTGATATATATAGGTAGGAGAAAGGGGAGGGAGGATGAGGATAAGGGAAGGGACAGAACGGGACAGTCCTGATAATCAAAGCTTATCCGGGGAAACGTCACAGACACTCTGGAGACAAGAATGTAAATCTAATAGAACGTCCATAAAACACTAATCTATTTGAGCTGAGGAGTTCATGTGCATTCCTGTGACCCGAAACAGGACATGTCAAAGAGATTACAAAAAGTGGCTTAGATCATTCCTTACGCATGTACTGATCCTGTGCTGATCTTCAGTCTGATCTCTCTGAAATTGCTCACAGAAACATGCCAAGAATATATGAACTTATCCTATATGGAATGCACATAGAAACATTAAACATGGCATATGAAAGGTATGGCATTTCTCAAATATAAAAATACATTATTAATATCAATAATAATGTAGATAATATGGAATTTTTCTATCAATATCAAATAGTTTACTGTTGTTGTTGCACTGCAATACAACGATATGGTCTTGATATTAGCAGCTTCAGTATGCATTAATTAATTTTTAAATTATCACAAAACAGTGTTTCCTCTGGCTTAAAGACCTTGGCGCGGTGGAAGCATGTTTTTCCCCCGGGGGATGGGGGGAATAAACATACCGGAATATTTTAATTTTATACTATTTATTTCTTTTTAAAATTTTACACAGTTGCGTTACATATGGAACTTACCATTTGAAGTATTGTACAACCGAGGCTTGAATATTGGGCCAGTTGGGGTCCCACCCAGACATCCTGTGTTTAGACTTTTTAGTGGTGTTATCCTTCTCTCCTTCCTCTGCCTGAACACTTTCCTCTCACTTGGCTCCTCTCTTCTGTCTCATCTTGCCCTCTCTGATCCCTGTCTAATTCAGGTTCTCTCTCTATGGTGGTATACAAACAGGTTAGAAAATATCAAGTGTCATGTTTTCTCCTGCAGAATTTTTTTGTCATGGTTTACATAAATGACAAATATATGTGTATTTTTTTTGTATTTTTAGTCTAGTCTTTCTTTTTTGTCCATTGAGAGAGTAGGGAAGGGAAACATTCATAATAGTAATGTACTCATGCATACTTAAATTATATGATCAGGTGGGTATAGCAACCAGAAATTCTACTCATGTAAAAGCAGTGCTTTGAAATTAATAATTAAAAGTAGACAACCAAAAATTTCTCATAGAGTTAAGGATACAAAGAGCACCCACTTAAAAACTTGAGCAATGACTTCAGCCTTGAAGGTTTGAGGTTTTGTTATACATTCAAAAATGTATAACAGTTTTCTTATAGTTTTCTACTTTTCTCTGTAAATCTAAAGTTGAAACCATGTTCCTCAAATTAGTAATTTCCTCTAGTAAAATTGACTTTAATTGTACATTTGAAACTTTATTATAAATTTGTGGATTATTTTATGTCTAATTTTTGTCTGGTTTTTTTTTTAATAGAATTAGTTTTTTTTTTTTTAGATAAATTTGAAACAGACTGTGGTATTTTTTTTTTTACTTTTTCCTTATAACAATTTACATTTTAGACTATAATTTTGCAGTCAGAACAGAACAATAATTTAACTCTGATTACAAAGAAAAAATTTTAATAAAATTGTATTTAATGAAATAAATTAACTTAAATGACCAAGGATGCCGTTATTTCTGTTATAATATTTCTTTATATTTATAGTTGGTTTTTTTTGTTTTTTTTTTTAGAAAGCTCCTCACCACCCAGACAGCAGGAAAGTCCTCCCTTGTTTTGAAATCAAATGTTGGCACATTTAGTTTGTCTGAAGGCTGCTGACGGATTAAAGTCATTGGCTATGTTTTACATGGACACAAGTAACCGGATTAAAAGCCTGATCGGAATAAAAATGCTTCATGTAAACATGGCAATCTGAATATTCTAACCCGATCACACTCATTCGGATCAAAATTTCATTCTGATTGAGAGGGGTGGGTTATGCCGATTGTTAATCCGAATGGTGCGCATGAAAACACTTATTCCAAACGTAGGGCAGAAAATATGTTTACTGCGCATGTCTGTACACCAGCCGCACGTCGACGTGACGTATTTCCGCCTTAGCAGCAGCTAGCGGAAAACATAGTGGGATTAAAAGAAAACTGGTCTGTATCGTCCTGCTGTCTCCCTCTGTTCGTCATATGCAGAAGTATGTACTTGTAGCTTCATTAGACCAGCAGAAGCAAAAGTACAGTCTGAATAACACAATACAGATCAATTTCGACACGAAGTGGGCTTGCTAACACCGGAAGTTGCTTTTTCTTCTGCTATTTTTGGAATGTCGAAATGTCGACGTGCGCATGTCAAAATGATTTATTCCATTCAAACATGTGACACATGGACATGCACGTCCTAATCAGATCAGCTTTTTCAGGATCAGATTGAAGAAATTTTGCCCATGTAACTGTGGCCATTGACTTCGTGAATTTTGGTCATCTTAACGTGCCAGGTACATAATAGGGAACTGTAGCGGAATCTAAAGACATAATTCACCACAATATATGTTCATGTACAGAATGATCTGTTTAGGCAGTTATAGTTGTGCACTCAGGCTTTCTCATCAGGCACCTCTCTAGGCAGCCGCTGAAGGACCTCAGTTTAGAGTGAAGAGAGCTAGCGTTTTCAGCTGTTGCTTTTTGTCACTGCTGCCGGAGAATGAAAACGGCACGCCTGCTTATGTGAGAAAAGAGAGAAATTGCTACTGCAATTCCTACAGAACATAACTTACAGTAATATTGTAACGGCTGGTGAAATATATCCTCAACAATTCAACAGTCCCCCTTGCCTTTCCCTTCATATGAAGCTGGCTGCATATGAATTCTAACCACATCTCTTATTTAAGCAACTCTTCCATTATTGCTCCCGTTAACAGCGGGTTAAAACCATGATAAATGCCTCCAGTGCTTACATACATACCTCTTCTGATTTTTTTTTTTCTGTGTTTAAAGTACTTGAACAAACACGTTTTTGTCAACAGTCACGCTTAGCGAGACACTGCCTGCTGACTAGCTCGAAAACTTGCGTGGGCGGGGCTGATTAAAGTCATTGACTTTGTGAATTTCGCTCATTTTAACTTGTCAGGTACATAATAGGGAACATAACTTAATATTGTAGTGGCTGGTGAAATACATCCTCAGCAATTCATCAGTCCCCCACCTTTCCCTTCATATGAAGCTGGCTGCATATGAATTCTAACCACGTCTCTTAGCTAAGCGACTCTTCCATTATTGCTCCCGTTAACAGCGGGTTAAAACCATGATAAACGCCTCCAGTGCTTACATACATACCTCTTCTGATTTTTTTCTTCGTTTAAAGTACTTAAACTCATGTTTTTGTCAACAGTCACGCTTAGCGAGACACTGCCTGCTGACTGAGTCGAGAACTTACGTGGGCGGGGTGCTTCTAAACTCCGCGTGGATGACAGCCATGCGCGTTGTTCGTGTGTGCGCTTGCGGAAAGTCATTGCTTCATATATTTTTCTTATTAAAATCATATCGCCTTGGTGTGGCGGTACAATTTCTGGTGATGCAGCCTGCCACGGAGAAATGTTACCAGAGGAACCCCTGCAAAATACAGAGCAATAACATTTTGAACAATTGTCAGAAAAGGCCTGTATGTGTCAAATTAAATTACAAGCATTCATGGTATGACAGCAGCGGGAGCATTGTCAAGGTAAAAGAAACCGCTGCAGAAAGAAACCGCTTTTACCCTGACATTAAAAACACCCAAACATGGTGTTGTGGTTCTTTGTGGTTCTACGTCTGCTCTGAGGAGAATTAGATTATGCACAACATGCATTAACAAAATGCAACCGACTTTATTGCGGTGGAAATATTGATATATCTCAGATTTTACTTGTTTACAGCATTAGCATTTTAGCAGTAGAGCTAGCTAACGGGGCCACTTTTTAAGGTCATCTTCCCATCTCTCGATAGTTGTAGGATTGTGGTGTGATTATATTACTCTTTTTGAGGTGCAGAAGCTCGTGTTCCCACATTTTTAATGCTGAAGTCATTGTTTTGTAACAGGGAAAAGTGTCCCTTTTCCGTAACAACTCTGCGTTCTAAAACTGTACCGGAAATTGCGCCCATAATTCATACAAGGCATTGTGGGGGCTAGGAATAATGTTGATTAAGGGTGCAAGTACGTATATTTCCAGGGCTGCTCAATTTGGAAAAAAAATGCAGTTGCAATTATGGCCCCAAATGTTGAGATTTGTGATACAATTTCCAATATTATGTTTTTGGGGTTTTTTTTAAGTGGATGGTTTTATCTGTCTACTTGGCTTGTTATTAAAAATTGCAGAGTAAATTAGGAATGCACTATATTAGATTTTTGGCCGAGAACAGACTAGCCAATATTTCTGAAAATGTTTTTGCAGATTGCCATTTCTGGTGCAGATGTACAGACGTGGACAAAATTGTTGGTACCCCTCTGTTAATGAAAGAAAAACCCACAATGGTCACAGAAATAACTTGAATTTGACAAAAGTGGTAATAAATAAAAATTCTATAAAAATTAACCAATGAAAATCAGACAATGCTTTTGAATTGTGGCTCAAGAGAATTATTTAAAAACAAAAACAAACTCATGAAACAGGCCTGGACAAAAATGATGGTACCCTTAACTTAATATTTTGTTGCACAACCTTTTGAGGCAATCACTGCAATCAAACAATTTCTATAACTGTCAATGAGACTTCTGCACCTCTCAGCAGGTATTTTGGCCCACTCCTCATGAGCAAACTGCTCCAGTTGTCTCAGGTTTGAAGGGTGCCTTCTCCAGACGGCATGTTTCAGCTCCTTCCACAGATGTTCAATAGGATTTAGATCAGGTCTCATAGAAGGCCACTTTAGAATAGTCCAATGTTTCACTCTTTGCCATCCTTGGGTTTTTTAGCTGTGTGTTTTGGGTCATTATCCCATTGCAAGACCCATGACCTGCGACTGAGACCAAGCTGTCTGACACTGGGCAGCACATTTCTCTCTAGAATACCTTGATAGTCTTGAGATTTCATTGTACCCTGCACAGATTCAAGACACCCTGTGCCAGATGCAGCAAAGCAGCCCCAGAACATAACAAAACCTCCTCCATGTTTCACAGTAGGGACAGTGTTCTTTTCTTGGTATGCTTCATTTTTGCGTCTGTGAACATAGCGCTGATGTGTCTTGCCAAAAAGTTGCAGTTTTGTCTCGTCTGTCCATAGGACATTCTCCCAGAAGCTTTGTGGCTTGTCAACATGCAATTTGGCAAATTCCATTCTTTTTACCTCCGCCAAAGGGGGAGGTTATGTGATCATCGGCGTTGGTTTGTCTGTCTGTCTGTTTGTTTGTTTGTTTTTTAGCAAGATAACTCAAAAAGTTATGGACGGATTTTCATGAAATTTTCACAGATTGTCAGAAATGGGGTATCCTACAGATGATTAGATTTTGGTGGTGATCTGGATCACCATCCACAAGAAAACTGCCATTACGCAAAATGCCATTTTCGTGAATAACTACTAAACCACTAATCCTATCATTGTCAATCCAATTGCTTGTCATATGTTTTCATGGTCAAGGAATCTGAAAACGTACACACAAACACTGTATGGGGGGAACTGTGGCGCTAAACCGCCATTACGGAAAATGCCATTTTCGTCAATAATTACTGAACCACTAATCCTATCATTGTGAATCCAATTGCTAGTCATATGTTTTCATGGTCAAGGAATCGGAAAACGTACACACAAACACTGTATGGGGGGAACTGTGGCGCTAAACCGCCATTACGGAAAATGCCATTTTCGTCAATAACTACTGAACCACTAATCCTATCATTGTGAATCCAATTGCTAGTCATATGTTTTCATGGTCAAGGAATCGGAAAACGTACACACAAACACTGTATGGGGGGAACTGTGGCGCTTGGCGGAGGTCTGCGCTCTCCGAGTGTTTTTCTAGTTTTTTATGATTTGTTTTCAACAGTGATGTCCTCCTTGGTCGTCTCCCATGAAGTCCACTTTGGCTCAAACAACGACAGATGGTGCGGTCTGACACTGATGTACCTTGACCTTGGAGTTCACCATGAATGTGTTTAGAGGTTGTTCTGGGCTCTTTTGTTACCATTCGTATTATCCGTCTCCTCCTGCGGCCACGTCCAGGGAGGTTGGCTACAGTCCCGTGGATCTTAAATTTCTGAAATAATATGTGCAACTGTAGTCACAGGAATATCAGGCTGCTTGGAGATGGTCTTATAGCCTTTACCTTTAACATGATTGTCTATAATTTTCTTTCTAATCTCCTGAGACAACTATCTCCTTTGCTTCCTCTGGTCCATGTTTAGTGTGGTACACACCATGTCACCAAACAGCACAGTGACTACTTGTCACCCTTTAAATAGGCCGACTGACTGATTACAAGTTTGTAGACACCTGTGATGTTAATTAGAGGACACATCTTGGTTGAACATGTCCCTATGGTCACATTATTTTCAATCTTTTCTAGGGGTACCATCATTTTTGTCCAGGCCTGTTTCATGAGTTTGTTTTTTAAAATAATTCTGTTGAACCACAATTCAAAAGCATTGTCTGATTTTCATTGTTTAATTTTCATAGAATTTTTATTTATTACCACTTTTGTCAGATTCAAGTTATTTCTGTGACCATTGTGGGCTTTTCTTTCATTAACAGAAGGGTACCAACAATTTTGTCCACATCTGTATGCACGTATTTTTTTCACCTCTTTCCATTTCCTTTGTCTTGCAGTGACATTTAACTGCCATTCTAACACATTCCCAAAGGGAAATTAGCCACCTACCTCAACTTAATATGAAAATACACATTATTTATTTTTAGTAACACACAGAACTGTAAACTTCTTCCTTTTAGAGCGAATACTGTTCCTGTGACAGTCCTTACAACAGTCACAATCAGGCCAAGATGAACCATGTAAATAAAAGCAATCTTAGGGAATCAGTCTTATGGGATTGTGTGAAAATGAAGTGCATTCACTGTACAACTGTACAGTAACAAAAAAAATTGTGTCAGCATACTAAATTGTGAGTGTAATATTTTTGCACTTCTGAATAAAGAAGCACAAAATATGGACATGTGAGTATTTGACACACTGGTCGACTGCAAGACACCGTGCCACTGTCACGGTTTCCCCCTCCAAAGCGTAGCCATGAGACGAGACATGTCCTACCTTGGCATTTGTCACCACTGGTCAGACCGGTGGGCGGCGAGCCTGCTGTTGTTCAAGCTTTCATTACTGTCATGGTAATGTGGGGGGCTCCATTTCAAACATTTTTTAAGGTCTTCTCTTTTCGCTTCTCTCTCCAGCTCTGTAGACTTTCCATTTTTTAAATTGTGGGTGGAGCGAGAGATTGACAGACAGATCGGAGCAGCATCTGCAGTGATGTGGATGTTGTATTAATCTGTTGTGGTGAAGAGGGAGCTAAGCTCTAAGGCAAAGCTGTCGATTTACCAGTCAATCTACGTTGCTACTAGGGATGGGCATAATTTACCGATTAACTGATAATTGATCATTAAGAATTTCACCGAGGAAGTTCATTTTCGTCGACAAACCGTTTTTTTTTTTTAAACAATCCGAATGTAGGTTATTAGGCCTAGTGCACGGCCGTCCTCAAACAATGCAATGCATTTAACTGTGCCACTGGCAAAATTTGGGCACCAGGGGGCAACATTACACCATCGCCGGTACCCTGGCGTGCCTCAGTTGATACATGCGAGCTTCCGTAGGGCAATCGCCAAATCATGAAGCGGTTACGGCAAAGTGTTGCGTGGGACCATTTCAATTTAAAAAATGACCAGGTGTACTGCAATCACTGCAATGCAGCATACAAATATACCTCATCGACAACACAAATGATGTATCATTTGAACACCACTCATCCAAGCCTGATAAAAGACACTGCACCTCCTTATTGGTCCATGGAACACCCTTATTACGCGAAGCCATTTTTGATAGAGAATAAATGAAAATAGCACAGCAATACACTGAAAAGAAACCGCCAACGGTGGTTGCGCGCTGAGTAATGGCGGTCATGAAGATTCTTTTTTTTTTTTTTTTCAGAAACTTTATTGAGAAGGTCATGAAGATTCGGTAGAAGACACACACACACACACATGTGTGTGTGTGTGTAAGTGTACATACATACGTAGATGTAAATAAAGTGTACATAAATATGTTTTTAGAACTCTTTTATTCTTATAACAAGATACGTAACTCAAGATGAAAATGATTTACTGCACAGGTTAATGAGAGCTTTACTGCTCCTCAGGTGCTAGAGGCGCAGGATCGTCGAGGGAAGCTGCAGGAGGCGGCGTAGTGGCTCGACGGGAAGACTATTTCGCACAAAATGGCACAAGAGAACAGCAAAAAGTTCCACGCGGCTAGACTAAGCAACACGAGCGATAGAGCAATGAATGCGGTCTTCGTTTGTTGGGTGGCCGCTCGGCAGGGAGAGAAGCTGGGTAAAACGTCTCGGCCAATCAGCTTGCGGGGTGAAATGTCTCGGCCAATCAGCTTGCAAGATTCCCGAGCCGAGCCAACACGAGAACAGCGAACAGAGAGAGAGGGATTTGAGAGAGAGAGGTGGATTTGAGTTGTGCGGCTCTCCGTGCTGATACCTGATGTTCTAATGTAGTCTACCTGCCTTGTTACGTACCTAAAAATGTTAATGATTAACCGATTATTAATCATTAATTCTCCCGACGATCGGTGAAGAAAATTTCACCGAATGCCCATCCCTAGTTGCTACCCTCACGTATGGTCATGAGCTTTGGCTAATGACCAAAAGAATGAGATCGCAGATACAAGCGGCTGAAATTAGCTTTCTCTGTAGGATTGCTGGACTCACCTTCAGAGATAGGGTGATGAGCTCAGTCATCTGGGAGAGGCTCAGAGTAGAACCGCTGCTCCTCCACATTGAAAGGAGCCAGCTGCGGTGGTTTCGGCATCTGATCAGGATGCCTCCTGGACGCCTCCCACTTGAGGTGTTTAGGGCACGTCCCACTGGGAGGAGACCCCGGGGCAGACCCAGAACTTGCTGGAGAGACTACGTCTCCCAGCTGGTCTGGGAGTGTCTTGGTATCCTCTCTGAAGAGCTGGAGCAGGTGGCTGGGGAGAGGGAAGTCTACGCGTCTCTGCTTCAGCTGCTGCCTCCATGACCTGGACCTCCAGAAAAGCGGTAGAAGATGGATGGATGGATGGAAGGATGGAAGGATGGAAATTGTGGGTGCATTTAATAATCATTTTTTTTGACATTTCTGCATTGATTCAGAATCTTCCACTTATGCCATGCAGTGCATATGAAAAACATTTTCTCCAGCCACATTTTAAATGTCTCAAGGCATTTTATTACCCTAACTAGGGCTGCAGCTATTGATTTTTACTAAAGTAATTTGCCACTCTAATAAGATAAGATAAGATAAGATAAGATAAGCCTTTATTAGTCCCACAACGGGGAAATTCCAGGATTGCAACAGCACAGGGATAGCAACACTCAGAGCAACCATCAGAAGGCAAGAAAAAACAAGCAAGCAAGAGCAGCTAATATACATATGTACATATTACTATAAAATCAATTAATCAACTGATTAATCAAGTAATCAGATGTTTTTTTTTTCTTTTCTTTTTTTGCTTGAAGATATTGTGAACAAAATCTTGGTATTTTTGTACTGAAGAAATTTGCATTGACTGTCGTCTTTTATTATCCCGCTCTCTTATTAACACAAAGAGGAGCTACACTTCAGATGTCATTGTACTGATGTAAAATGACAAAGGCATTCTCACATTACGTTATGCCATTAAGTTCAGTGTTGTAGCATTAGTCTCAACTCACCACATAGAAAAACAAAACTGGCTGCATAGTAGCGGTAGCTGTCATGTGTTCTTCAGCCATGCAAGCGTAATTAGTATAGCTGACTACATTCATTTGTCGTAATTTAAACTCTCAATCACATGCCGTGTCTTGGGTGTGGTGCTCGTTCATGATTTGGCTGGTGCATTCTGCCGAGATGCTATAACATCCACGTTGCACTGTTGTACGTTAGGTGGGCTTTACAATATACACACACTGTACCATGTTTTCCTTACATTTGAGCTTGAAATGATCTTAAATTTGAGATATTTTGTCGTTCTCGCCAGCTTTCTTTTTTCTTTTTTACCCCCATCACTCTGTCACTTTTCTCCCTGCTCCGCTGAATCCATGATATCATGCTTTGTTTACATCACATGACTGGATGAAGTTCGTACCGGAAGAAGGTCATATAGACTGGAAGTGTTGCATTCAGATTCTATGAATTGATCATTTTTTGGTCATCGAGTTGCTCGGTTTACACGTGCAGTCACTTCAGCTCTACTCTCATGCTGAAAGCATGTGTTCAGGCAGCCTGAGGGCATCCACACGGACACGGAGAACATGGTGACGCCGCAAAGCCTCAAGTTATTCAGTGGATTCACACACACACAGAATGTATATCTGAAGCTACAGGGCTAGCAACTACACCACTGTGTGGTTGTATGGACAATATTCTGGTGGAGAGAAATAATAGTGGACATTTCTGAATCTTTGCTCTTTTCTGTTAGCAAAACTGTCCTTTGTAGAGGTGTGTTTATTCAGTAATAGACCAGAACTGATCTGCAGTTGTATCATAAGAGTCTTTGCTGCGGTCGTTTAGTCTCAAACACCTAAAGCAGTACACAGGGCTGGTCTTTAGCATGTTCAGTCATAGCGAAGTTTCTGCCTTTGGTTGTGGTCACATTTCCTTGAACATTTCACATCAGGTTGACTGGAGACTGACTGGCCTGTAGGCATCAGTGTGTCAGCTTTCTTCCACAGTGCAGCGGTATAATAGTGCTGTTATATGGGAATAAATGAAGAAATGCCAAGATATTTAAAAGCAAATAACCACATGTAAATAAGAAAAATGTGGGAGCATTTATAACAGTACCCAAATAAAGCTGGCTCTAAATTGCTAAATAATTAAGCAAATCTCATCTTTGTAGTTCAAGGTGGAAACCTTATTTTCCAATCTGCCGTAATGACTTTGTGAACCTTAAGAGGATGCTACCTACTTTGGGACTGGTTTATTCCAGCACTCACATGCAGACCTGCTTCTGACCGTTGTCTATTTATATCTCCTGCCAGCTTGGCAGTGCCTCCCGATAGCCTTTCACTTTCAGAGAAATTCCTCCATCAAGCTCAGGGCCCATCTGTGCCCATATTTATCCCAAAAGGAACCATCCTCCACAATTACAGCCTTCTTCCAATCATGCCATCATCATGGCATCACTGTGTAAGAACAGGCTCCAGGAAATTGGCTTGATATTAATCTGACAAAATTACCAAGAAAAGGAAATTAGTCTGGGGATTTTCTCTGGTGTGGATTGTGCTGTAAAGAAACAAAAAAAGTATACTTTTTTTACGATCAGAGGAGTTTTCAATAAAAGCTTAATGTGCTGATCATTTCAAATGTGTGACCCTGAACACGACTGTGTTTGATGTTTAATGATTTCCTTGATTTGGCCCCGCTCATCACACTGATGGAGATCCAGAATCACCTGAAAATCTGGGTCATTACAGAAATAGCCTCGCCACTTGCTGCTCTCCCAGGATGGCAGCTCTGATGCATTGGCGGCTGTAGGTCAATGTGGCAATATTTTAAGGGGAAAAAGTGAAGTGACATGTCCTGGTGATTTTTTTTTTTAATGTGTAAATTGGTAAGACATTCTTAATCCAGAAAGGAAGTTTTATTTTGGGGGCGTGTGCCACGATGTGGCCAAGTACATGAGACCAGAGGGGATCCTCTAGGCACGTCCCTGATCCTTTAAGTAGCACAGATTTGAGGGTTTTGCTAAAACGCCCCAACTTATGTGTTGCAAAAGCCTGTAATCCCATATTATTTGTAGAAAGCTGTAAATTTGGGTGCTGATATATGTGTAGTATTAATGCATTGTGCTCTGTCTTTGTAGTGTAAAGAAACTATGTGAGTTTGTTCTCCAGTGAAAATGTCACTTGTACTTTACCACACTTGCATAGGTTGGTAGCCAAGTAAAAGTAGCATTACCTTCTCTCTATATAAATGCAAGAACGTCTGTGTGTGTCTGTTCCTCGCGTGTCTCTCAAACCGTTCATCAGACTGACCTCAGATTTGATACGTGCTTTGCTGAGGTTACGAGGGTGTGCATTCCCTAGTATGTCGTTGTTCAGACAAAACATGCAGCTATTATCGTTAAAAGTTTAGCCATCGCCCCAACTCCTCCAGTGCCTCATGCCCAAGCTTCTACATGTGTGGGGTTCAGGAGTGACTGTGCTGATTGGATAAAACTCGGCATCACAGCCAGAGTGCTTAGTGCACAAAACAAGGAAATGAAAAGTGGCAAATTTGACGAGAAAAACTAGTGAAGATCTAAGGCTTAAAAGTTTATAATACGTATAATTCTGCTGTGATAGTGTAGGGTCTAAGTAATAATACACCACTGCCCCTTGCGGGGATGCAAGCCCACACAGCCCGGCCAATGGGAGAGGAAGTACCCTCTTTCTTCCTCCCATGTGCTCACATAGCTATTATAATGTCTAAAAATTCAAAAGTTAATTGTGGAGAGGAATGGCAAGATATATCGTACTGTATGTGGCCACACAGGACAGGACGGGACCGGAGGCTCTGGCCTCTCTGCTGACAAGTTTTCCATCAAGAAGAAGAGGGACCGTGTCTTTGCAGCCGTGCGCTAACGTGTAGCAGCCACTGCACAGTAATTTGTTTGCAATTTTTTGGACCAATTAAGAAGTGAAATTGGACAATTTTCCCCAAGACCCCTGGTTGGAAAACACTGATGGAGACAGTGACCCAAGTTTGTTTTTCCATGGTTTTGCTGGGATGGAAGAGATTTTCTATTTTCCATTTTAAAAGGTTCATACTCTTCCTCATCACACAAATGGGGGCCCTCCAAACACATTTGGCGTAGGGCCCCCCATGAAACTAGAAACGTTCCTAGAAGAAAACTACCTAGTTACTGCCCACTTTTGCTCGTGAGTCCTTTTAACAGGAAAGTAGATCTGGGATGAGAGACTTAACGGTTGCAGCTTCTGCCATTCTGCTGCCTTTGGCCTCGCCATGAATTTCAGGTCCGGTTTTAAGTACAGGTGCTGAATGACATTATAGCGGTGGGCAGTTCAGTCCTGAAGCTGAAGTGTGAAATGATACTGTCGGATAGAAATGGTTGTGAGAGTAGCAGCAATGGAGAGGGGATCAGCGAGGATAAGAGCAAGGACAGAAGAAGAGGTGAGATTGAAATGAAACAAGAGGAAAATGGCTCGGGTGGAGAAAGATAAGCTCGGATAAGCCTTTGACAAGCGAGCTCTGGGCTGGAGAAAGCCAGTCAAACAAAAATCTGCCCAGTTTGTTTTATTCATGCTGCGGACGACTGCAGCTGAACCATTTTTTTTATTCACACTATACACAAACAAGCAGGATTTCAAGTTTTTCCCCCCACTGTCATTTGTGAGAAGTTTTTTTTTTGATGGAGGCATAAGCTGATGACACGTTGGAACATACTAAATGATTCAACGTTTTCTGACACCCCAGAATTTACTGGCATCTCCCATTGCTTATTCCCTTTAATCACACTCTTTGAATCCAAACCTGCTTCAGAAAAATTTAGTGTGTTTTAAAATTCCACTGAAGCCCCAACTCCAAAGCAAACGGTGACAATAAGCATTTGTTGTGGACGTCTGGCACCCAGTAATACTTTAACTAATGGGGATGCCCAATGGAGTTATTTGCTAATGCTGCAGAAGAATAACAATTCAACCGAGCAGGATATTGAATTTACATCCTTTGAGCTTCTGTTTGGTTTGTATTAGCGAGCCATCTCCTAAGTCTACTCCTGGAATTAATTATTGAGACAAAAGGAGCTTTTGTGTATTTTACTGTGCAAAAGGCATTTGAACTCTACGAGTAGGCATTTTAGAAAGAGTGCCATATTATTTTGCACCATTTTACTCGAGTGGAGGTTGGGGGGAAAAAAAAGCAAAACACCTAATGGAAAGTCATAAGCCAGCCTACGCACACACGTCTTGCCAGAGTCTCCTGGGGGCTGATTCTAACGATGCCCATGTGATTTCTCCAGCAGATCCAAGATCAGGATGTAGAAAAGGGAAAAAAGCAATACAGAAATGACCTAATAAGCGTTATCTTTTTATGTCTCATTGAGCTTTTTGAAAAGGAACACGGCTGAAGCAACCTCATCACAAAGGACATTGGAAATGTGACATATTTCCTCTGGGGTAATTGCTCTTTGTGTCTGACACACTTTTTCCTTCATATTGATGCTTAGCTGCACTCAAGTAATAAACAGCAGCATCACATTTCTTTAGTCAAATCCGTCAGCAAAAGTGCAAGAGAGGGGCACTTGAACATGGAAAATCATTTTGGAAATGCCTACATGACATATGATGCTTTCTTCCCGACACGTTGACACAATTCCCAGAGGTCTTGATGAAATGTCTCACACGCTTGAGTCAAAATACCAGATTTGACCTTAAATCAGCATCATGGTTAATTGAACCTTTCACATCAGTTTCTCCCCCCCTCCTTTCTTCTTCACCCTTATAGTTCACTGGCAAGGCTCATAATTAAACAGTATTACACAAGAAAGAGTTTGGTATTAATGAATACATCCCTGTGGTGATCAGTGTTAATTTTGACAGTAGTTTATTTAGTTTCGGTCTTCACTAAAATGTCATTTATTTTTAGTCGTAAGTTATCTAAACCATTCTAAATATAAGAGTTTAGTTGACTAAGTCCTGATGCGATATACAGGGCAATGTATTTTTAGGGTCCATCCCAATTCTCATGTGTACCTCTACCCTATGCCTTGGGGGCCAGTATGTGCATCACAACCTTCACATCACAAAGGCACAAAACATTAACACACGACCTGGAACTCAAATATAGTGTTTTACTTTATGATTAAAAAAAATTTGTCAAGATCTAAAAATTATTTTAAATGTTCACACATTTCCACATCAGTCACCAGTCTCAATCAGTCCAAACCACCTGAACAGCTAAATACATTTAGCCATAATTTTAGCTTCATGGATCATTTTTTATTTAGTTGACATCTCGTTTTCACCAGAAAAAAAGAATAAGTCACTGATGAAGACTGACAAAAATTATTTTTCAACAAAATTAACACTGGCTGTGAGTCGCTAGTAAATGAGCATAATATAATAAAGTCTAGGCCTGTTGTAATTTCACACCAAGCAAATTACAGTAAATAATGTCCAGTGCAGACGTCAACATATATACCTCTTGAGGTTTTGTGGCTTGTAGCTTGTTAGCCATGTGGAGGAGTCCTTTATACAGTCATGATTATCACCACATAGTGATTATGAATCGCTGATCAGGATGGTAAATTGATCCTTAGCTTGTGAACTTTCATCCATTCCCACTTTACAATGGTTGTGTTGACATGGATAGCTGTTAAATGCTCATAGTGATTTAACTTCTGTGCATTTCCATACAAGTTTCCACACACTTTGCTCACTCTTTCTTGGCATTTTCTCTTTCTTTTCAAATGAAACAGAGTCAGTCTCCACATACTGGCCCTCATTTATCAAAAGTGCGTAGAAATCGGCTCAGTTTTGTGCAGAAATGATCGTCATTTGAATACCATGCCTCAGCCCCAGCATTTACAACACAGCGGAACATCCATCCATCCATCCATGTTCTACCGCTTAATCCTTTTTGGGTTGCAGGGGTGG
Source organism: Pholidichthys leucotaenia (assembly GCA_020510985.1). Classification (NCBI taxonomy): domain Eukaryota; kingdom Metazoa; phylum Chordata; class Actinopteri; order Cichliformes; family Pholidichthyidae; genus Pholidichthys; species Pholidichthys leucotaenia. Next base: position 283,270,392 of record CM035849.1, read on the forward strand.
GGGTTGGGGGGTGGCACCTATCCCAGCATCTTTGGGTGCGAGGCAGGGTCCACTCTGGACAGATCGCCAGTCCATCGCAGGGCCAACACAGAGAGACAGACAACCATTCACTCTCACAGTCATACTTAAGGACAATTTAGAATCCCCAGTTGATGCCATTTAACCTAACCTGTATGTCTTTGGTCTGTGGGAGGAAACTGGAGTGCCTGGAGAAAAACCCATGCAGACACAGGGAGAACATGCAGACTCCACACAGAGGGGTCACCAATAGTCAGGGGTGGAATCGAACCCATGACCTTCTTGCTGTACTGCCACAGTGCTAACCACTGTTCCACTGAGCTGCCCACAGCGGAACATAAGACAGAAAAAAGTTTAACTTCTCCAAAGTTGCATTCAATGCAAAATAACCAAGTTTTGGGGGAGATCAGTGCTCCGCAACATGGTTGGTTTGACCAGCTGATCTCCATCTGAGGATTATAAAGACAGTAAAGTAGTACATGTGGCAACCCCACAAGTGTCATTAATAGAAGAGCGGAAACATGGCTGGAAATAGATCTGTGATGTGCAGCAGCTTGGCGTGAACTCAGGCTGAGGGTTAGAATTGAAATTTTTACAGCCATGATATGTAGCCTTGGATATATCATCTGTAGCTGTAATTACACTTTATTTTGAGGTAAAAAAATGTGATCAGACTTTGACTGACTGGAGAGACGGCTGTGCCCTGGGTTATATTAAAGGCATCGTGAGATAAGTGATTCAAGTGTTTGACTAAATGTAGTCTGCGTGGTCATTTTAAAAGCAGAGATGTCAAACATAAGAATTTAATACTGACATTTTAGAAGCAGTGATGGACCGTCTCCGTCACCCGTCCTTGCACTCAGCCAGCTACAGCTGTCTGGCGCACAGTTATCCAGTGTGCTATTATTCAGAACAGCAGATGTGAAAATAAGTTGATAGATGCGTGGCATGTACAGCAGCATCGTTTCAGATGATCATATCTATTTATTTATTTAACCCCGATACCGTCACTGCAGCTGTGTTACCTGTGAGTCACTGTTGTCTACCAGTGGAGTTAGCCAGATAATCTGTGATCCATACCAGCTACTGTCACGTAACTTCAGACTTGGTCAAATAAATGTCTTTTTAGAATAATTTACCACAGTTTATCTTTACAGAATTAATTTAGCACAGTTCTCTCACCGGAGGTGCCTCTCAGCTCTCTGGTGCACACATACGGGAGAAGACAACAATGGTGATCTTGAAAAGCTCTAAGCCCAAGCTCAGCTGTATGAAAAATATTATTAATTTCAAAAGTTAAAAGTTTAATTCAGGTTTCCACATTTGATCAATTAGATATTAGAGTTTCTGCTTTAATCCGCTGTATTGGCTGCAGTGATACTAGTGTACAGTAAATGCTTATGTACATGCATTTGGAAAGTTTATAATTAAGCAGTATGACACAAGAGGGAGTACGGTATCAATCAGAGGGCATTAGAGTATCACACCCGGAGTTACTATATTCATGATACCGTAACAACCTCCAGTGTAATATTGCTTTTATGCAACAGTCCCGCAAGCACAATTTATCAAATGACAGCAATACTGGATAAAATATTATGATTTGTTTAACCAGTTATTTTGCGCAGCTGAGAAAAAATAGTCCCTTCTAAATGTAGCCAGTAACTATTGCTAAGCATCTCAATCAGCATGAAGACGTCTATTGTCATTCCACACACATGTAAACAAATTAAATATTGTCAAATGCAAAAGTACCATAAATTCCAGAATATTGAGTTCACCTGAATATAAGCCACACCAACTAAATTTAAAAAGAAAAAAAAATTGTACATATATAGGCCGCACTTGTCTATAAGCCGCAGGTGTCCACATTATGACATGAGGTATTTACACAGAAAGATTTTTTTTTCTGAACAGTGCCTGTAACATGGCAGTAACACGACAGTAAAACGACTGCCGGCAGTAACGCGGCCGTCTGCTCTGTGTGTTCACCCAGTCTTCAACAGCGTTTTCAAGTTCGGGCCATCTGCTTTTATTACCTCTGAAAGCTTTTGTCGTCTTTTTGCATTGAGTCAGTTCTTCACGCTGCTGTCTCCCAACGTCTCACCATCGATTCATTGATGCCAAGCTTACGTGCAGCAGCTCTATTTCCTTCTTCGACAGCCAGATCAATTGCCTTTAACTTAAAAGCTGCATCATATGTATTTCTTCGTGTGTTTTCCATGATGAGGGTGTGTGCATGATGTGCAAAATGACTGTTTTGCGCATGTTTTGGCCGTTGGCCTGTAAAAATCCATAGATTAGCCACATCGTTGTTTAGGCCGCAGGGTTCAAAGCGTGCGAAAAAAGTAGCGGCTTATAGTACGGAATTTACGGTAATAAGTGTTTATAAAGCATATACCTGTTGAGTCGGTACTGCAGAAGACCTCAGATCAAAATGTAGCCAATGCCAGTAGCTAGCCAGTGGCTAGTAGTTGGCATGCTAGCGATTTAGCACACGTCGCTCACTTTTCTTCACATTTTCAGATGAAACCAAGAGTCCATCACCACAAAGGTATTGTGGTTTGTTAATCGAGACAATAAATCCAACTCTAGCACTGCCTGTTTTTTTAAACAGATGTGAAATAGCTTCACGATGTTTATACAAGGGCAGACTAAGCTGCTGAATAAAGCTTTCAAAAGGGTGGGACTTCTGAGTCAGGTAAGAAATCTTTTCAAACAATGCCTCACTGTGGAAATCAACACAGTATTGCAATTATCACTGACAGTTGACAGTAAATTAGTGTTAGTAATTAACGGTTACTTGAACACCTTTGAAGTGGAGTGATAGATATCCAGTGAAATGTTGGCGTGTAATTGTCATGGATTTTATTAACTTCTGGAATCCCTGTTGTCCAATCAGACTGCTCGGTCAGAACTAACTGTTGTATAATTACTGATATCAGCCTCTTTAGTCTTTAGAATAAGTTGTTAAAACACTCAACTAAATATAACAAGGCAGACAGATCACCGGAAAGATGATGCGATCAAATAACTCTGCTGCATTATGAGTCCAACAGTGACTTGAAAATTTGCATAGTAGTACCAGAGCTCCGACCTGCCGTGAGATTTGCGCAAAACGTACAGTCACGTTCAGATTGGTAAATACTGAACTTTGTGTTGAAATTATCGTACAACCACTCTTCTGTTTTACACAGGTTTGATAAATGAGGGCCACTGTGTGGACGGACGCCACACTTCTTTGATACAAGCTGCTTTCATTTTTTCTGCTTCCAAACAGGGCTCACTGGTTCCGAGTCACATGACCGCACACCCAGGAGATGTTTTAAAGGGGAAGTACATGAAAGTGGATTTTGATGACATTTTCACCACAGGTGGCCGTTGGCCTAAGGATGAACCCATTAGATTTTGGTGATGATCTGGGAGTTCATACCTCCACCAAAGGCCTTGTTTGTATTTGTGCAGCAGGATTACACAAAAACTACTGCATGGATTTGGATGAAATTTTCACCAGTGGTGGTCTTTGGGCTTCAGGGGAGCCCATTAGGTTTTGTAGGGGATCCATGGGTGCATACCTTCACCAAGGCCCTATCTTGTTATGTACAGAGGGATGGAGGGAGGGAGGTTACAATATCTCACAAAAGTGAGTACACCCCTCACATTTTTGTAAATATTTTATTTTATCTTTTCATGGGACAACACTGAAGATATGACACTTTGATATTGTATAACAGTGTAAATTTGCTGTCCCCTCAAAATAACTCAACATACAGCCATTAATGTCTAAACCACTGGCAACAAAAGTGAGTACACCCCTAAGTGAAAATGTCCAAATTGTGTCCAAAGTGTTAATATTTTGTGTGGCCACCATTATTTTCCAGCACTGCCTTAACTCTCTTGGGCATGGAGTTCACTAGAGCTTCACAGGTTGCCACTGGGATCCTCTTCCACTCCTCCATGATGACATCATGGAGCTGGTGGATGTTAGAGGCCTTGCACTCCTCCACCTTCCATTTGAAGATGCCCCACGGATGCTCAATAGGGTTTGAGCCTGGAGACATACTTGGCCAGTCCATCACCTTTACCCTCAGTTTCTTTAACAAGGCAGTGGTCGTCTTGGAGGTGTGTTTGGGGTGGTCCCTGTGGCCCAGTTTCCGAGGGAAGGGAATCATGCTCTGCTTCAGTATGTCACAGTACGTGCTAGCATTCATGGTTCCCTCAATGAACTGTAGCTCCCCAGTGCAGGCAGCACTCATGGAGCCCCAAACCATGACACTCCCTCCACCATGCTTGACTGTAGGCAAGACACACTTGTCTTTGTACTCCTCACCTGGTTGCTGCCACACATGCTTGACAACATCTGAACCAGATAAGTTTATCTTGGTCTCATCAGACCACAGGACATGGTTCCAGTAATCCATGTCCTTAGTCTGCTTGTCTTCAGCAAACTGTTTCTTATGCATCATCTTTAAAAGGGGCTTCCTTCTGGGTCGACAGCCATGCAGACCAATTTGATGCAGTGTGCGATGTGTGGTCTGAGCAATGACAGGCTGATCCCACCCCTTCAAACTTTGCAGCAATGCTGGCAGCACTTATACGTCTATTTTCAAAAGACAGCCTCTGGATATGAAGCTGAGCATGTGGACTCAACTTCTTTGGTCGACCATGGCGAGGCCTGTTCTGAGTGAAACCTCCTGTTCTGAATGGAACCTGTGCGAGCAACAATTCTTTTTTTCAAATCCTCACAGAGTTCTTTGCCATGAGGTGCCATGTTGAACTTCCAGTGACCAATATGAGAGAATGTGAGAGAGATAACACCAGATTTAACACACCTGCTCCCCATTCACACCTGAGACCTTGTAACACTAACGAGTCACATGACACTGGGGAGGGAAAATAGCTAACTGGGCACAATTTGGACATTTTCACTTAGGGGTGTACTCACTTTTGTTGCCAGCGGTTTAGACATTAACAGCTGTGTGTTGAGTTATTTTGAGGGGACAGCAAATTTACACTGTTATGCAAGCTATACACTGACTACTTTACATTGTATCAAAGTGTCATATCTTCAGTGTTGTCCCATGAAAAGATATAATAAAATATTTAAAAAAAATGTGAGGGGTGTACTCACTTTTGTGAGATGCTGTACATACAGATGGATGGACAAAGGGAGGGAGGGAAGGAGCCTGAGCAGAGGTATGCGCTCTGAGTGCTTTTCTCATTTCAGAGGTTTTCAATTCCAGCCACTCCAGTTATACAAGTAGATGTGCAGAGCCAGTGAAAAAGTGAAATTTTCATCATGCCTCTTTAATTTTTCAGCACAGAATAAAATGACTTGTCGCACTGGGTCAAATCAGAATCCTCAGTTTCCCTTTTAATCTGAAACGCACACAAAAAGACAAAATGCCTTCAAAGATAAAAAGCAACTACAACAGTAGAGCGTGGATATAGTGGTGAATGGCTCATAGAGGATATTTTTGTAATCTGGGGGCACCAGGGCTGACTCAAACCCGACTCAGAGCTGCTGTTGCACAGAGAGGCCCAAGGACAGTAGCACATTTTCTAAATCCCTGGTAGACACTGAAAGTTAAGACAAGCAGTGTTGCAATAAAACAGAGCTCAACCCATTTATCTGAGCATCCCACACAACCTCTGGGCCAGATTTACAGCCATGGGCGTCCAAGAGCTACCAAATCTTCTGGCAGCTGCTGCCTCCGATATTGATAGGGAAGAGCAAGAATCTCACAGGAGTTCTGAGCTGGAGGGGCTCACTTCCCAAAACATGAGCTGTCCCTTAATGGTTTGGAACAACAACAGAAAGAACAGAATTTAAAATCCTATGCAGTGTAATGACATTAGGAATTAGGATGTTTCTTTTTCCTCATTGATGTTATTTGCTCTTTCTTTGAACCTGTCTAGCAACTATCCATTGCTATGTGATATTAAGAGTTTATGGGTTGTCTGACAAAGCCAGGTCTTTGATGAGCATTTATATCTTCTGGAGACAGAACAGAGATGCTTTTCTATTAACAGCAAAATGCCTGTTTGAAAACAAATAAAAACAGGTCTGTCTCATCATTGGATCTAAAGCGTTCCTCCACAGAGACAGCTCTCCTCTTCCACTGAAAATCTTTTCTTTGAATCCTTTGTGCACGGATTTCCCCTACTGGAGCATGTCTGCATACCAACTTATACCACCTTTGCACAGGAGTGGAGATTGTTGAGAGGTGAAAAAATAGCCAGATCGCTCAGCGATCGTTCAGTGAGCACCCAGTGATCACCAAGATCTCTCCATGATGTTGCAATGTTCTCCACGGCCTCAAAGTCTTGACTTAGTCCAACTCGGTGATCACTAAAGGGAAGCGATCTCTCAACGATCTCATTGATCCCCAGCGATCTTTTGATGACCTCTGTTGTTCCATTAAACATTTTCATTAGTTAACGCACAGAGCTACCAGAGGACTGACACCTCCCCATGTTATTGGCCGTAACAGAGTTATGGCCAATAAAGCATATGAATTATCAGCTAAGTTTACTATTGACTTTACTTTTCTTGGATAACTTTATGAGGGGGGGCTGAAAAGTTCATAGTGGTCAAATCTGACCAAATGTGATTTATTTTTCAGCCTAGTCTCCCCTTCGGTCCACACAATTCTTCCATTGGTGTTGCAGCGCTTGGATTCCTGCAGTTAAAAAATAAACCACATTTGGTCAAATTTGACCACTATGAACTTTTCAGCCCCCATCGTATTAGTCCTACAAGGGGAATTCAGTTGCCACCAGTCCAGAACAACCATTCACAACACATTCACAGCAACATGACACTTAAAAACAGGAGCAAACACATACAATAGTGTAACAGTAACAAGCAATACCACCCCCACCAATGCTTATTATAAAATCTAATTGCTGCAGGAACAAAAGACCTCAGTCTTTCTGTGGAGCACCCAGGCATCAACAGTCTGTCACTAAGAGAACTGCCACATTTATTAAAAACATGAAAAGGATGACTTTCAAGTTGTAACCCAGTCTTAAGTTTGGCCCTCATTCCCTTCTCCATTACGACCTTGAGAGTCCAGAGGAAGGCCACTCACGGAGCCAGCCTTTATCAACTTGATCTCATTTTTATCCTCCACCCCAATACAGCACAGCATAAAACAAGACAAACTTATTGTGAAAGTTCAAGTTTTATTCTGAAATTTTCTGCTTCCTGAAACCAGACACAGCAGGATTTATGGTGCCTTGGAATGTCCATTCACTACATTTGAATGGGAATGAATTCAGATGCAGTGAAATTAGTGGACATTTTGGACACAGCAGTACTTTGATGCAATGGCATAGAGTGCCATTGGAAAGGAAAATAATTTCTGGTCCCATTTGAATTGTGTCATGAATTTCATGTGGATGTTAAATATACTGCACTGTACTGTTTTTGTGACAGCCCATGAAAGTTAAATGAGGTTTTGTGTGAGAGTGCTCAGTGAGCTACATCTCTGGTCATGAACTGTATACCATCAAGGACTGTGGGGAGGCAGGACCCAAAGGCAGACAGATTCTTGTAAACTTACAGGATTTATTGAAATTAAACTGAGGCTCAGGGGCTGGAGAGTAACTACCCAAACACTGAAAACATAAAACAATGCTGCACGGGGACAGAGAAAACAAACTAACTCTACTAACAAAATACAGCAGGCTTGATGAGGAGATTAACAGGATACTCACAGAAGACCAGCATGGACCTAGGGACACCGAGTTAAGGAGCTAACATGGAGCACAGACATGAAGGGAACTAAATAGACACATGGAGGGAACTAAATAGACACATGGGGCAATCAAGAGTGGGAATCAGCTTGGGATAATCACACAGGTGAGGGGAGTCACGCTAACAAGGGACAGGCAGAGAAAAACAAGCAGGAGGAACACCAAGGGAGAATAAACACTGGGAAACATGATCTAAAGCATAACTGTCAGGATTCTGGGCATGAGTGGGTGCCGTGCCCAGTCTGTAGTTTTAGTTCTGTCTTTTTCTGTCTGTTTCTCTGTTACTTTGTACAGTTTTTGTCATTGTGTATTTGTAGCAATGTTTACGTTTTGGGGTTGTGTTGTTGTTTCATTATGGTTTCCGGTTATATTTTATTTTGACAGCGCTGTGCAGCTTCCGGCTATCAAACTGGTCGTAGCTACACACCTGTCATTTATTCTGTTATTTTCTCCAGTCATGTATCCACACCTGTGACTCATTGTAAATGGCATATAAGGGCACGGCAAACCTCTGCGGGTTTTGTGCCCTATCACTGCTACCCATCCTCAGGAGCTCTGATGGTTATCCCGGCGTGTTTTTGGGTCCCGCTGTCGAGGAGAGAGGAGAGCTCCGTCCAGGTTAGTTTTTCCCTTTTTCTCCAGCTGTGAGCCTCGCTGTCTTCGGGTGTGCTCCAGCTGGATTCTTCCCCTTGCTCGGTGTTCCCGGCTTCTGTCCCACTGCGATGTTGAGCCCTGCTCTCCTCCAGCGGTTATTATTTTGTATTTGTATGTTAGGGCCCCACGCTTTCTTATTTAGTGTTTGTATGTTAGCGTTCCTGTCTGTCTTTATGTTAATAAATGTGCGAACTCACAGAGAGCATTTGGTGTCCTAAGCCCTTGAAAAGGGCGATCCATGACAGAAGGACATGACCAGTGACAGACACCAGCCTCTGTGGGTTTTGCAATTTTTTTTCTTTCCATAATTATTTTTCCCTCTTTTTTGCCATCCTACGCCTGCTGAGATGTCAGCAGGTGGAAGACAGTTTTCACGGAGCTTGGGGTGGGAGCTCTGCACTGCGTTCCGGGAAGTGGATGAACATATCGCCGACCCTCGAATATTCCACCCCGAAAGATGCTTTGTGGAACTTGAGAGTGGCAGAGGTGGCTTTGCAGCGTCACCCTTGGCTCGTGCTGCACACCAAAGGAAGAGAGAGGGTTTTCCTGATGGAGGATCTGCAGCGGGAGTATTGCAGGAGGAGTGCAGTCCGTGAATTGAGGTCTGTGCCAGCGAGAGGGCGTTCCTGAACTTCAGTGCCATCGGCTCCTCGCCAGCCCCGAGTTCCGGCGTCCTGCCTCCCTCGCCAGAAACCCGAGCCTCTGCCTCCTTCCCAAACAACGTCAGTGGTTGGCAGGGGAGTCAAGATGCCCCAGCCTGGATCACCGTATTCCTGGACAGCAGTGGAGCTCTAGCTCAGGCAAGTTCTTTTTTTTTGTCTTCACTCTATTGGTCCTAGAGATATCTTGCCTGGCTCTTGATGGAGAAGGCCAAGTGCAGCCGTCCGCTGCTCCTAAGCCCTCCTCGCCGGGCTCCACTGCTGCTGGTGACCCTGACCTGGTGCCTTTTCTCCTTGTGCTTGAGCCTACTCCCAGGGTCGCCGTGGATATTCCTCCTCCATCCAAGGCCGCTGTCGGTGCTGCTTCCCTTCTGTCTGAGGTCTCCAGGGGTGCTCCGCCCCAGCCCGGGGCCAACGTGGGTGCCACCCCTCAGCCCAGGGCCACCGTGGGTGCCGCCCCTCAGCCCGAGGCCACCGTGGGTGCCGCCCCTCAGCCCGAGGCCACTGTGGGTGCCACGCCTCAGCCCGAGACCACCGTTGGTACCGTGCCTCAACCCGAGGCCACGGTGGGTGCCGCGCCTCAGCCCGAGGCCACGGTGGGTGCCGCGCCTCAGCTCGAGGCCACCGTGGGTGCCGCACCTCAGCCAGAGGCCACCGGGGGTGCCATTCCTCAGCTCAAGGCCACCATGGGCCCCCCTTCCTCGCCCTCGGCTGGTGCGCCGCTGGTCAATCGCCTCCTTGACCTGGTACTCTCGCGGGTCACCCTGTTCATCGTGAGTACGATTCTCCAGTCCAGGGCTGCCAATGGGTGCTACGCCCCAGTCCGGGGCTGCCGTGGGTGCTACGCCCCAGTCCTGGGACGCCGTGGGGGCTACACCTCAGCCCAGGGCCGCCATGGGTGCGTCACTTCAGTCTGGGGCCTTGACGGTTGCTGCACCTCAGGCCAAGGCCACCGCAGGTGCCGTGTCCCTGCTTGAGGTCGCTGTGGGTGCCACGCCCTCCTCTGAGGTCGCTATTGGTCCCTCACCTTCATCGGGGTCCTTTGTGGGGCGTTGGGCGTCACTGGAGTTTCCCGCTGACCGGCCGCCCATCTCAGGAGGATGCCACCTCCCGAGTCCCATGCTTGGTGGGGGCCGCTTTACCTGGCTGCTGCTCCCAGTGGAGGGGGTGGACATATTGTGTGCCACGGCTTGCTGGCTTAGGGATGCCAGGAGGCTGTGTGTGGGTGGGTACTTTTTTCTTTTGATGTTGCCCTAGGTGGGTGCCATGCCCAGTCTCTAGTTTTAGTCTTTTTCTGTCTGTTTCTCTGTTATTTTGTCCAGTTTTTGTCATTGTGTATTTGTATTAATGTTTACATTATAGGGTTGTGTTGTTGTTGTTTCATTATGGTTTCTGGTTATGTTTTATTTTAACAGCGCTGTGCAACTTCCAGCTATCAAACTGGTTGGAGCTGCACACCTGTCATTCATTCTGTTATTTTCTCCGCTCATGTATCCACACCTGTGACTCATTGTGAATGGCATATAAGACTAGCGCCCCACGCTTTATTATTTAGTGTTCGTATGTTAGCATTCCTGCCTGTCTTTATGTTGTTGTTCGTCTATCGTTGTCGATGATGGCCTCGTAATCCTATTGATGAGTTGACGGTTGACCGTGGGTCCTGAGATGACTGATCAGTCCGATTTTGGCACGGAATGTCCTGGCACATGTGGGGCAGGCATTCATCATCACGTTAACTGATGTGCTGGGCTGTCTAGTCTTGCGCAGTTCGCACTTGGCTTTAGCTCCAGCAATACGTCTGGCTTCGAGATTTCTGCAGCCATCCTTAATGCTCATATGCCAGGCCAAGTGGTCTTGTGCTAGAGTTTCCCAGGAGGCCACGTCTATATTGAGAGATTTCAGAGAGGCCTTCAGGGTGTCCTTGTAGCGTTTCTTTTGTCCCCCTCTCGACCTTTTTCCTTCTGAGAGTTCCACGTAGAACAGCTGCTTTGGAATGCGTTCATCAGGCATACTGACAACATGACCTGCCCACCTGGCTTGCGCTCTTTTAGCATGATGTGGACCATTTCCATTTTAGCGCACTCAAGGACTTCTGTATCGAGTACCTTGTCATGCCAGTTGATTCTGAAGATCCTTCGAAGACAGGTGAGGTGGAAAGGTTGAGCTGTCTGGCATGCCTTGCATACACCATCCATGTTTCACAGGTCATAGAGGAGTATTGGGAGCACAACAGCACGGTAGACCTTTAGCTTCGTTTCTAGGCTAATGCCCCGTCTTTCCCATGCAATTTTGCAGAGTCTGCCGAATGCAATGCTGGCCTTGGCTATTCTGTGGTTGACTTCGGTATCTATTGTTGCAGACTGGGAGGGGGTGCTACCTAGGTATGTGAATTGGCCTACAACTTGCAGTCTCTGCCCCTTCACTGTAATAGTTGGTTCTGCCTGTTGGCCATTTGGAGCTGGCTGGTGCATAACTTTGGTCTTCTTGGTGCTGATGGTGAGGCCGAAGTTGTCACATGCCATGAAGAATTTGTCCATACTTGACTGCATCTCACACTCTGAGCTATCATTTAAGGCACAGTTGTCGGCAAAGAGGAAGTCCCTCAGTACAGTCTCTTTTACCTTGGTGATAGCGTGGAGTCTTCTTGGGTTGAAGAGCATTCCATCCTGTCTGGACCTGAGGCTTATCCCAGTGGTGCTCCTGAGGCTTATCCCAGTGGTGCTATTCTGAAAGGCATCAGTGAGCATGGCTGAGAACATCATACTGAACAAAGTGGGTGCGAGCACGCAACCTTGTTTAACGCCATTCGTGACTGAAAAAGCCTCTGATGCCTCACCGTTGTCTAGGATGTGTGCGTTCATGCCATCGTGGAACTGGCACACCATCAGGAAGAATTTGTCTGGGCAGCCAAACTTTGACATTATCCTCCATAGCCCCTGGCAACTGACAGTGTCAAACGCTTTGGTGAGGTCAACAAATTTGGTGTAGAGCTCGTGGTTCTGTTCTAGGCACTTTTCCTGGAGTTGACGAGCCGCAAAGATCATGTCCACAGTACCTCTACCCATACGGAAGCCACATTGTGATTCTGGAAGCAGGTCTTGTTCTAGGTGAGTGATCAGACAATTTAGTAAGAGTTTTGCGAGGACCTTACCAGCTGTGGAGAGTAGCGAGATACCTCGATGGTTGTCACATACTCGTCTGTTGCCCTTTCTCTTGTACAAGTGGACAATTGACGCATCCCTGAGTTCCTGAGGAATGGTGCCTTGGGTCCAGAAGGACCGGAACAGTTCAGTCAGCTTCTCAAGGAGTGCTGGGCCACCTGTTTTGTATATCTCAGCTGGAATGGCGTTTGAGCACCCGGTGCTTTTCCACTTGATATTTGGCCAACAGCCTTTTGGACTTCAACAACAGTAGGAAGTTCACCCATGGCAATGTTGATCTCAGCCTGGGACATCCTGTTGATTGCCTCATTGTTTATAGTAGAAGGCTGGTTCAGGACTCCTTCAAAATGTTCAGCCCATCTTTGGAGGATTTGGGTCTTCTCTGTCAGGAGGGTTGAACCATCTGAGCCCAGAAGTGTGGAGCTTCCTGATGGCTTGGGTCCGTACAGGGCATTGAGAGACTCATAGAATCGTTTTGACTCATTCCTGTCTGCGTAGCCCTGGATTTCATCCGCCTTGGCACTCAACCATGAGTCTTGCATCTCTTGAAGTTTGAGTTGTACTGTCCTGCGTGCGCTGGTGAAAGCCACCTTCTTTGAGATGGATGAGGGATCATTTTGATGGGCACGATGAAGGCTATGCTTCTCCGTTAGTAGAGCTTTGATTTCCTCATCATTTTCATCAAACCAATCATGCTTTTTCCGTGTTGAGAGGCCCAGGATTTTCTGTGCAGATGAGTGGACAGTATTCCTGAACAGCACCCAATCTTTCTTGGCATTGGCTGTGAATCTCAGATCTGCAAGTTCGCGTTCCAGGTCTTCCGTGAGTGCATTAGCCTTGGAGTAGGTTTTCGGTTGGGACACATCAAGCCATTTCATGCTTTTGTTCTTGTCCCCCTGTGACCTTCTCTTAGGTCTGACGTGCAGTTTCATCCTGGAGACAATAAGCCTGTGGTCGGTCCAGCAGTCAGCACCACACATGGCCTTTGTGACTCTGACGTCCTGTTTATCTTTTTGCCTGATGATGACATAGTCGATGAGGGGCCAGTGTTTGGAGTGGGGGTGCCTCCATGAGATTTTGTTTCGAGTGGGCAGGTGGAAGACAGTATTTGTGATGAGGAGGCTATGTTTGGCACAGGTCTGTAGCAGGACAAGGCCGTTGTTATTGCACTTGCCCACTCCATTTTTGCCTATGATGCCTTCCCAGGCAGAACTTTCCTATCCTACTCTGGCATTGAAGTCCCCGAGCAATATGAGCTTGTTGTTGTGCTTCACAGTAGACAGGAGAGCATCAAGTTCTTCGTAGAACTTGTTTTTAGTCTCATCAGGGTTTGTCATCGTTGGTGCATAGGCACTGATGAGAGTAGCCTGCTTGCTGTCATGCAGTGGAAGCTGCATTGTCATGAGGCGGTCATTCACGCCCTTTGGGAGGCTGGAGAGTTTGCTCACAAGGTTGTTCCTCACAGCAAAACCAACTCCTGCTTTGCGGCGCTCATCTTTGCTACAGCCACTCCAGAAGAATGTATATCCACCTCCCGACTCATTTAACTGACCTTCTTCTGCAAGCCTGGTTTCACACAGAGCTGCAATGTCAATGTTGTATCTTGCAAGTTCCCTGCTAACTAGAGCTGTTCTTCTTCCAGGTGGATCAGCTGACGGGCTGTCTAAAAGTGTGTGCACATTCCATGTGCCAATGTTGAGTGGTGTCACCTTTTTCTTTCTTCTGTTGTTTCTACCGCTATTGTGGGATCCCCTCCAGCCACGGTAAGCTGGCCAGGGTGTTGTGAAGCAGGCAATGTTTAGGGCACATTTTCTAGCCCCTTCCTCAGACTGTGGAGGTGAGCAGTGCAATCCTAAAAAGGGCTGCTCAGTCACTCAGACAGACACCGAACCCCACTGATGCTTCTTTCATTGAGGAGCGATCATTAGGCCTGAGCCGCCTGTGTGCAGGTCCATGACTACAGCTGCCAGTGTATCCTCACCTGCTGCTTTGCCACTCGCCCATCACCACAGGCTTTTGAAACGGATTGACGGATTGACGAGACTTGCGCTACAAAATTGGATTAAAGTGAGGGAGAGTTGCGCAACGTCAACCTCACTCTCTCTTCCAGGGTCATCCGATTCCAGTGGCAGGACGTAGTCGAAACGGCTGGAGATGACACGATGCAGGAGTTGGCGGAGTCTTGGTAGAATTTGACCATGACTCCGCCTATGGGGCTCCACTCCGATATTTCTGTCAGGGTTGATTCCCTTAGCCTTATGCTATCCCTAGCACTCACAGGGCAGTGAGACTCACACCTAAAGCCAAACTGCCGAGTCCCTGACACAGCTTCAGTTTATTACAGCCGCTACGCATCCTCGGGGAATTTGGCCGTTCGCCTTCCCCACATCCTTGCAGGACTGGGCCCGCACAAGGAGTCAGAGACTATTTTTTTTTTTCCACACAACCACCGGCTTTTCCAACTCTCCTCACCAGCAGACAGTTCGACCAGAGCGACAACCCCCCCCCCCCCCGCTACAGCCTCCACTGGTGTCAACTTGAGCCCAAACAACAGCGGGGGTCACAACCCTTTCTTGGTGTTCGGGGGGGACCTGGTGTGGTGACACTAAACACAGCAGGGAGACATTCCTCTGGGAATTTCTCCTGGAGCTTTCTTCACACCCAGCAGCAGGGCTGGAAGAAGCAGAGGACAATTTACATGCGGTCAGGGAACCACAGGAAACAGTCAGACGGGACTGTATGCATGTGTAACGGATGCCAACTAGTACTGTTCGGCGCAGAACGTTAGTAAAAACCTCCCTCCCAAAGCCTCATACAGTATCGGTAGCGCTGAGCTATCGGTCGGACCTTTAGCTCAGTGCGATCGTGCTGTGTCTCCCATGCTCGAACTGTGTTAGTTGACTGAGAGGTCGCGGGTTCGTGTCCCGTGTGGGGCGAACTGCGCAGGATGATCTCTGTCACACTGGTGCCGTGAACCCGGCATGGGAGTGAGGTTTAGGGGGGAGAGTGTAACGGATGCCAACTAGTACTGTTCGGCGCAGAACGTTAGTAAAAACCTCCCTCCCAAAGCCTCATACAGTATCGGTAGCGCTGAGCTATCGGTCGGACCTTTAGCTCAGTGCGATCGTGCTGTGTCTCCCATGCTCGAACTGTGTTAGTTGACTGAGAGGTCGCGGGTTCGTGTCCCGTGTGGGGCGAACTGCGCAGGATGATCTCTGTCACACATGCGTCCTCGAGCCAACCAATGTCATGCTAATCATGTGTATTGACCGATGTGTATTAGATGACAATTGATATGCTAATGTGACATGCATTCTCTGTCTGTAACACTATATAAAATAGCTGACTTTACATGCCTCACTAACGCACTCAGAGCGCACTCACAACAGGGCACACACAGCACACAATGCTGCAGTGTGTCTCATGATGATGGGGGAATAAAACTCTTAAACCTTCAGCTCACCGTGTCACGCCTGAACTTATTTTTTTCCTCCACATTTGAGGAACAAAATAAGATATTTTGTATTTGATAAAATATTTGTTCCTCCATGAACAGAGACCCATAACTGGGGGTCTGTTCATGGGCATCAGGACGTGTCCACACACTGGTGGGCCTGGCATGCCACATGTCTGGGGCAGACCTCCTCGGAGTCCCTTGCAATTTGGCCTGAGCCCACAAGGTTCTCGGTTTACATGCGTCGCCACGAGAAGGCATTGCATAGGGTTTGTCTACTGAGAGGCTATGTACTGGCAGGGAAGACTTACGCACTCGGCTTCCTTTTCACAATAGCTAGCCAGTGGCAGAGGCTGAAAGTGAGAGGTGACAAGCACCGCACACACAGCGCACTGCACTAGATGCATCAATAGACCATTTTGACATACTGTCTTTATGTTAATAAATGTGTGAATTCACAGAGAGCATTTGGTGTCCTGTTTAAGCCCTTGAAAAAGGCGATCCATGCATGACATTAACTAAATAAAACCAGGAATACGGGTGCATCTCAGTAAATTAGAATACTATCGAAACGTCAATTCATTTCAGTAATTCAATTCAAAAAATGAAACTCCTCTATTATATAGATTCATTACACACAGAGTGATATATTTCAGCTGTTTATTTCTTTTAATTTTGATGATTATAGCTTAAAGCTCATGAAAACCCAAAATACAGTTTCTCAAAAAATTTGAATATTACATAAAATTAATTAAAAAGGGATTTTTAATTGAAGTGTTCGCTGACTGGAAGTATGGCCATGTACATGCACAGTACTTGATCGGGGCTCCTTTTGCATCAGTTACCCCATCAGTGCCACGTAGCATGGAGGTGATGAGCCTGTGGCTGTGTCTCTGGGGTTTAGGTCGGGAGAGTTTGCTGGCCAGTCAAGCACAGTGATTCCATGGTCATGTAACCAGGTATTCATACTTTTGGCAGTGTGAGAAGGTGCCTCATCCTGCTGGAAAACAAAATCGGCATCTCCTCAAAGCTTGTCTGCAGAGGGAAGCAGGAAGTGCTCTAAAATTTCCTGGTAGATGGCTGCACTGACTTTGGAGTTGATAAAACACAATGGACCAACACCAGCAGATGACATGGCTCCTGAAATCATCAAACTGTGGAAACTTCACACTGGACCTCAAGCAACTTGGAGACTGCCTCTCCACTCTTCCTCCAGCCTCTGGGACCTTGATTTTCAAATGACAGGACTTGGCACCTGCCCACACTGCCAAAAGCACTAATACCTGGTTTAATGACCATGGTATCACTGTGCTGGATTGGCCAGAAAACTCTCCTGACCTAAACCATATAGAGAATCTATGGAGCATTGTCAAGAAGGAAGACACCAGACCCAACAATGTAGATGAGCTGAAGGCCGCTATCAAAGCAACCTGGGCCTCCATAACACCTCAGCAGTACCACAGGCTGATCACCTCCATGACACACTGTCTTGATGCAGTAATTCATGCAAAAGGAATCCCGACCAAATATTTTTTATTTTTATTTATTTTTTTTTTTGTTACTTATTTGTACCCGTAGGTAGACTTGGTTTGCAGTCTGGTGACAAGCCACCGGCTGCTGGTCGCTGCGTGCGCGAGCGCCCTAAACCTACATGTTTTTGGTGTGCGGGAGGAAACCGGAGAAATCCCGGAGTAAACCCGCGCAACATGGGGAGAACATGCAAACTCCACACAGCTCAATGTTGGTCGGGGGCTGGGATCGAACCCACGATCTCATGATCCCCGCGATCCCCCGGCCGAGGGTAAAACTGTGCTGCTATAGTGCTAAACCACTGCGCCACTGTGCAGCCAATATTGAGGGTGTACATGGACATACTTTTCAGTCAGCCAACATTTCTGTTAAAAACCTTTTTTTTTTAAATGCTCTTATGCTATATTCTAATTTTATGAGAAACTGAATTTTGGGTTTTCATGAGCTGTAAGCCAAAACCATTAAAATTAAAAGAAATAAACACTTGAAATATATTGCTCTTATGAATCTATATAAGATAGGAGTTTCACTTTTTGAATTGAATTACTGAAATAAATCAACTTTTCGATGACATTCTTATTTATTGAGATGCACCTGTAAATGGAACTTAGGACAAAGCATTAAACCAGAGAGTAAAATACAACTAATGGGAAGTTATCAGAATTACACCTAAAGGTAAACTGTAAATCATTAACGAGGGCTAACAGGTAAATGCATTTCAAAATAAGACCATAAATCAAGTAAACTAGACTGACCAAGACACAGGAGAAATACTTACAGAATAAAACTGAGATCAAGTCAACTAAACTAAACACAAATAACATGGGGTACTTTCAACAAAAGGGAACCAAACTAGAGTAATTATAATATCAATGAGTCAAAGCTAAAGAAAACCTGAAACACTGGGGCATGATCTTGAATCATGTCCCCATGACATATACATCATCAGCACAGAACATAGCGGTCTCCCTAATAAGCTTTATGGCCTTCTTCCAGGAAGGTGGTGGTGGTGGGGGCATTAATAGAAGGGAGAATCATTATAAATCTGGGACATATCTAGAGCTGGTCCTACTCTGAGGGAGAATTAGTCATTTGTGTACAATATGTGCCAGTTCTGGGGACCCTGGCAGTAGAGGGAAAATGGTGATGTCGTCCATGTTGCTCATAGTCATTCTAATTATACATTTTTTTGTAGTCCTCTACTTTTGTTTTTTTTTTTTGGTAAACTATTTTTACATAACCCATATTATGATGATCTAAGGCACAGAGCACATTTATGGGTGTGTCCAAGTCCATTTCATTATTCCAGCAGTGCAAAAACTAATTTCGTTCCTGGCGGAAAGCGCAAAGAGACTGTCTTAGTGCTCTTAATTATTCAGAGGGGTGTTTTTTGGCGTAGCATGCAATAAACCAATTGCTGTTCCCTCTAGTAAACAAGAGTGCAAGATCGAAGGTGTAATACTAATGTGATGCCATTTAAATGGGATGACAAATTTGTTTGAAAATGTTTTTAAGGACCATCCACAGCCCTGCTTGCACTGGGAATCAAGGTTCATAAAATAGGCTGTAAATAATACAGAGTAATTTGTTGTGTTTACAAAATAAAATCAACATCACCAAAAATTTGCTGTGGGAATAAATAAATCAGACTGCAGCCACAAAGACTGATTATCACTGTGCTGTCATCCGAACTCCTCCATGAAACCATGGAAGAGCAAACCGCTCCTCTAGAAGATCTTGGCTTCAGGCCCGTTAATATTTCCTCCTCTGCTGAATACAAAATTGTTGTATTTTAACTAAAAAAAACTGTTGGGACATCCGTTGATAAGATTAGGTAATGCCTACTTCTACTACAGCAGCTCAACCGGACTCATGACAATTATCACTGTTTTCTTTTTGCACTACCGACTGCACTATGTGGAACTCCACAATATCTGCTGCTTGTTAATATATTTAAAAATTGCATAGATTAGTATTACTTACTCATATTCTACCTTTTATTGCATGCATAGTTTTTTATTTTTATCTTTAGTGCTACTCCATGTTTAATGTTGCAGCATTGCACCGAGACAAATTCCTAGTTTGTGTTCTACATGAACAATGGCAATAAATCTCATTCTGATTCTGATTCTACTTTGATTTTGAATCATTCTGTTAAAAGAATGGCCGTGAATGAGACGAAATTTTTTAAAAAGTGTATAAATTGAATAACCATGGATGTCGATATTATGTGCTTTGATGTTCTGGTGGATTGTATGATCACTCCTTTACCGGTCAAAGGGGGGCTGAAACCTATCCCAGAATGTTTGGGTGACAGACGGGGTAGACCCTGGACGGCTCACCAATGAATGAAAGATTGAATAGGGGATTATGACAGATTTTTACCAAATAAGTCTGTCAAAATAACGTACACTGAGAAATTCTAGCCTTGAAGTAGGAACAGAACTACATGTGTGTTCACGCCTTTTAAATGAGCTGCTGAAATAGTAGTTGATAATGTGCTGCTGACTTTAGACCTGCTATTGGTTGATCAAAGGCGCATTGACAAACTTTGCGTCGAGCCCACTTTTAATGAGTCCCCTCCTGTGAACACAAGCTGCACACACGTCAGCTGCTAATCAGGTGGCGAGGACACACAGACAATGTACTGACAGAAACTAAAGAATCCACTGGCGCAAGAAAGCATGGCAAAAATGCCCACTTTAGATTGTCATAATAGGGGCCCATATGTATAAGTTGAGGCACATGTCAACAAGACCAAGAATAATAATTTTCTCTCCATAGACTCCCGTTCATATTGTTCCTGACAATAGGTCCCATAGTTGTCAACTGAAAGGGGAGGGACTGTGGTACTTTATAGAGTTGATGATCTTTAAATCCATAATGTAAATGTGCAGCAGCCATCACTATCACTAAAGCAGCTCTACAGTGCTGCAGCTGACGTTATGCTAGCCTAGCATTAGCAGGTTTGTTTTTATCAGAATACGGCCAAGGGAAAAAACAGAGGTTAGCTGAATGGACAGAGTGGAGACACTCAGTTTTCAGTTCATTATTACTTCTTTATTCACTGTCACAAGGCACTGGAACTTCATTCTGAATTTAATAACGTGTTACTTTCCCATCCACATATGTAAAGGGCACATTACATGAACCCCCACTATGGGGAAAGTATGAAAGTGGGAGGGGGGCAGTAACAGACATGGGCAAGATTCCATTTGAGGGTCTGAATATTGGTTTCAGTATATTTTCAGTTAACCAGACAGCCCGAAAACAACTTTTAATTTTAGTGGTGAAAAAGGCTTGGCCTTGAGACAGAGGTCAAGGCAATTATTTTCATAGAGTACATTTAAAACAACAGCTATCCAAAGTGATCTACAGTCAGATAAAAATTCACAACTAAAACAGCAATAAAATCATAGCAATAAAGGGCAATATAATACAAATAAAATAAGGGCTATACACAGAATAGTTATCTACGTACAGTATTTAGCTGAGATGTGCCTTGATCAGTGAGTCGAATGCATTTAGTGACTGAGCAGGGCAGAGATAGAAAACAACATTTATGTAAAAATATAATTTAAACAAATGTATGGGAATATGAGCTACTTTAGATAAAAGTTGGGTTTTTATTCCCGCTGAGTGAAAACGATCTCTCTTTTTATGTCACCAAAAAGGCCACGACCAAGCATACATCAGCTCTGACTGAGACCTCCACAGTTCTGCATTCACAGTTTAAGTTCACCTCAGGGGTTAATATCGGTTACAGACAGCAGGGCATTTTGCCTCTAGACCTGCTGCTTTTAGCATTCGTGAAAGTTGCGGGAAGGCCTTGTCGTCACATGAAATTTTACAGCCGGCATTGAGGCGCTTTCATTGTTGTGTTAGCTCCTCACAGAAGCTCCTCAGCAAGGAACCAACAATGGGCTTGCTGTTCTATCTCTATGTTCATGCCTAGTAAAAGGAACATAAAACTCTGCTTCCCTTTTGTGAGACCCCACTAGCTCCACTCATATCAGGATGGTTCAGGCACAGAGGAATAGTTTTCAAAGTGTCACCGTTTAGGGCATGGTTTTGGATGTCAGCAGTAAAATGAATAAATAATGTGCCCTCCAGTCTCGTTTGATGTAGTGCGATCTGATCCGATATGACTTTTCATTCAGGCTAGCTAACATCCAGATGTTACAGGAAGACCCTTCTTCCCCCCCAGGTCTCTAATGAAACATGGAACAGGAAGGATGTTTGTAGTTCAGAGAAAAAAATAACATGTTAAGAAATGGCATGAAAGCAGGCAGATAAGAGAGATTATTTTATGAGAGAGAAGTGGATTTGGAAATGGTTTGTTGTGCGAGCGCTAAGAAGCATGATCACAGTAAGAGACGCACACATACAGCATCCACTGTCATTTCTCTGGGGCTGTTTGGTACAGAGTATGTGCAGAATAGAAAGAGAAATTCCGTTTGCTTTATGTGCGTTGGGTGCAGTTTTTGAGGAAACGCAGACAACCCAAGGCCAGATCTGCCTGCAGTGTTTGGACGTGGCCTACTTCTAAGTGTAGAGTCATTAATGTGGTCTTCTACTCTGCTTAAAACACACAAATGGGATTTTTATTCATTGCCACGAGCACGGCTTCTCTTCAGTGTCTTTTCATTCAATTATAAGAAATTTACCTAAGTACAACCTCAGTTCCAAAAATGTTGTGAAGCTGTGCGAGAAAAACTGACCTTACTCATTTCCAAATCTCATAAACTGGGTAGTAGGTAGTTCAGAGTAGCCCCGAAAACTGCTGGGTGGGGTTTAGGATTGACTCGGTGCCGATTGGATAAGACGTCATGTGGTGCTGGCTTCAGTGAAAAAGGGTGCTTTCACACCTAAATTCATTTACTTTGGTTCAAATCAGTTGATAAGTTTGTTACTTTGTATCATTTTCTCCTTGGTTCGGTTCCCTTTCACACAGGCAAAAATTCAAGCGGACCAAATTGTGTCACGTTAAATCCCGTGAGACTTGGTTCAGAACATTCTCTGTTCTTATTGGTCAGATTTTTTTGCTGCGAGAACAGGAAAGGTAAATACAGGAAGTAGGATGACTAGTGTGTATTTATGCATTTCTGAGGAGAAAATAATACAAATCATAGCGTAATCTACGGGGGTTTTCATTGCCCTGGTTATTGTTTATTACATACAGTACGTGCATATACATTGTGTCACTTCAGCACAACTCCCGACGCTCATTTGTGGGCAACTCGGTGGTACAGTGTTTACCACTGTGGCAGCACAGTAAGAAGGTCATGGGATCGATTCCACCCCTGGTCATTGTGGGTTCAACCCCACCCCCTGACCATCAGTGACCCTTCTGTGTGGAGTTTGTTTGTTGTCTGCGTGGGTTTATTCTGGTTTCCTCCCACATGCAAGTTGGGTAAGTGGCTGTAACTTTTTATGAGTTAATAATTATGATCAGATATGAAAATTATTGAATTTATATTAAATTAAATATACACAGGAAAAATTAATAACACTCGTGGGGCACCAGCTTCCATCTAAAAAAGCAATTTTAATCTTTATTTCACTTTATACCTGTTTAATCACTCAATAAATTAATTAATAATCAGTCTCAAAATTTTAGTGAATTCGATACTGGGGACTTAAACCAGACTCAGAATGAAATAAATTCTCAACAACTTCTCTCATTTTCACATATTTATTAAATGAAATGAGACATTGCAATGATTTCATTAACCATGAAATTAAACTTAACAGATTATGGAAAACAACACAATTTTATGGGGAAAGTTTTACTAGTAATATGAAAAGTTCTGGATTACTCTTTAAGAAAATGAAAATGGGATTTTAATGAAAAGAAAGGTTATGTTAATGATTCCTTAATTTGTATCTGATTAGATATCAAATTATTATCGAACCTCAGACGTTTAATTCAGCAGATGAATAAAATTGCAGCTCACGTGACTCCGGGCCTGATGGTCGGTTTCCTCTTGGCGGCGTCCTCCACTCAAGATTTCGTGGATGTAAAGAGGAAATATCTGCCCGCAGATATTTCAGGGTCCACCGTTTGACCTTTATAGTCAAGCGGTCAACAAGGCTGGATTTTGACTGTATAACTCAGAGTTGGAGCTTAGGTCAATCAAAGATGGCGATGATTGTTTCTTCAGCTGCTTGGTAAAGAGGCTGCGCGTCCTTTCCTCTCCGTTGGCAAGCGGCTTTCCCAGAGGATTCGAGGATAATTTGTAATATCTAATCCTATATCAAATCAAAAAGAGTTTCGGACTTTTGAGAAAAGAACTTCTGGTGTGGGATTGGTCAATAAAAATATTATAAAAATAAAGTCAAGATTAAAACTTAAATTAACAATTAAAACGGTGGTTTTACAGAAAGTTTAACAGGTGAAAAATTAATGAAATAGAGACGCCTAGAATTGGAGTTTTTAACTCCTAATTAGAATTGAGCTCAAGAAAAAAAAATTAATTCCTAGGCGTTTAAAGAAAAACATTAAAAGTACACGAAGTTACAGAATGCAAAGTTATGAGTTATCTGTTCTGTTATTGTAGGAGAAAAAAAAAACGTGGGAGAAAGCGTCTTTGTTCGGCAGTCTTTTGTTCCTTTGCTCTCCCGAAAAAGATCTCTGCTGTATAGACAAAATGTGAAGTGACAAAACAGTAAGAGCCGAAAGAGACTGAAAAAGGGCGTTGTTTCCTTTTTATCTGGGGAAACTTTCGTGGGCCTTCGTGATTGACAGGAGCTCAGCCAATAGGCTTCCTTCGGGGGCGGGCTTTATGAACTTTAGTCCAATGAACAGTCTTTTGTCTGAACTTTGAGAGAGCTGTTGTCAAGCAAGGATTGGCTGCTGGCGGTCACATGATTTGAGATATGCTTTGCAAATCTTATACATGTCTTAATACTGGAATATTCCTCTATACCCTTGTTTATAAAACTAAGCTAACCTTAATGATTCATGTAACTTATAATCAGTGCTTATAAATTTACATGCAAGAATGAACATCCATTCAAACATTTTAGCATGCACATATCTAAAATCCAAGGATTAATATATTTCAAACCCATCATTGTCCACATCAAACATCATGGTCCATTTGCTTTTCCTGGTGTCCTGAAAAGGAAGAGAAATGTTGAGATGTGAGTATTAACAAAGATGTGGTTAAAAGGTTTGCTGGTTAAATCCAGCATGTCCCAGAGTTGCCAGTAGAGGGCAATGGTGAGCTGTGGATATTTTGTAGTGACTATAGGAGGGGCTCCAGAGGTCTGTCTTATGTCTCCAAAAATTTTATGGGCCATAGCTTCAAAAGGAAGTGCATTAGGGTGAATTCCTGAGGCTGGTTTTAACAAAGGAATGTGAGTTCAGTTTTGGCCTGGGGATGCAAGAGCAGCTTCCTGGCTGTCCTTTTCCTGAGTGAAACAGTGTCTTTAAGCTGAAGAATAATTCTATTGATGAGCCAAAGTGAGATGATGCTACAGTGGCCCTAGGTGTGACTGTGTGTGTGAGTAGTGTTAGGTTGTTATGGGTCTGTTTCCTTTCTTTATTTTGGTTTTCATTTCTTTACTTTGGAGCTGGTTTCATAAAGAAATGCCATCTATGTGATGATTGTGATGTCTTATGGTCATGAAGGCACCATCTGAGAAGTTCATGCGGCAAGGGCGGTGAAGCCTTTAAATGACAGTTGATCTCTGGTGTGAGTGAGACAGCGGTGGACTTCAACGCCAAATGTTTGTAGTGGACTGCTGTGTCAAGCCTTGTGTTCAGTTGACAAAACAGTTTGCAGAACATAGTTTGCAAGGCGAACTGACCTAAATGAACGGTCAGTTCTCGGCGAACAGTTTTTCTGTTCAGCTTGCGCATTCTGTAGTTGTGCAGGTCTATGGTCCTCTGTCAGCTGGTAGAGGACCCTAGTAGCTACGGCGTAGACTGTAGCCTACTTCAGCTTCATATTACCTAAGAATTCTCCATTATACCCCCACCAAAAACAGTATTTTATGCGTGGTATTGTTTTACTTACAAACTGACATAACCTGTACTCTTAAATTGATGGAATTGCTCCAAAGATAGAAGAAAACAAAAGAATATTGCAAACTAGCTTACCTAGCCGCCATCTTTGTTTGCTACGCGAGTCACCTCCAAAAGAGTTTGGCCAAAGAAAAAACAGTTTGCAGCGACCATGTCGTTCAGTTACAGAAACTAATGAACAGTTCCAAACAGTTGCAAACTGTTTTGTCAACTGAACGTGCCCCAGATGTGCTTCTTGGATTTTTGAAACCAGTTCCCTCTTTTTGGTGAAAAAGGATCTGACTTTTAAAAGTAAACTGAACTAACATAACACCAGCTGATTTGGCCTCTCAAGGGAGCAGAGATTGGGCTTGCCAAGGACCCTGAAGACCCACAGCATTGGTGAGCTTCAGCTTCACACACAGTTTTTCTTTCATAAAAAAACGGTTCTATTTTCTTTCCCTGCACTTTAGAACAGAACCCAGCCTTAGACTGTAACAGTAGTGAAGGGATTGGCGCCACACCTTGGCTGCCTCATCCATCCAGGTGGATGCTCTGAATTTCCCCTGGGATTAATAAAGTATACAAAATTTTTAAAAAAATACCACTTTTAGCAAATTGTACATTTTGAAAATGAAGCACGGCTACGGATGGACAAAAACACGTTAAAGTTCATTAATCCTTCAGAACTGTGACAAGCTCAGCTACAGATATTTTCAAAGATCCCTCAGGTATGTACATTGGCATAAAATGTTTTACCGTTTGCTGTTGGTCCTGTATGGTCCTTTGCTCATCTGCAGGACCTGCACTAGAGTTTGCCAGTTGATTCGAATCAAGACCACCTCCTTTAGGCAGTCTCAGTGCAGTTGCTTTGGCATGCACCTGAGTGTGATTACCATGTTCTCATCAGACAAAACAAACCACACTAACAGAGAAAACGAACTCAAGTTTGACTGAAATGAACTAAAGCCTGCAGGTGTGAAAGCACCCTAAAACAAACGGAAATGAAAAGCTGCAGATTTGACCAGAAAAATATATCAGTGAACATATAATGGTTAAAAAACTATAATATAATATAATGCTACCATGATTGCGGAGGGTCTAAACAACTATTCAGCATGGAGAACACGGGCATACAGTATATAGCTGAGCGGTATGGCGCATAACACCGGTTGCTGCCACTGCTCTTTCTTGGGCTGTGAGCTCATACAGCCAATAGCAGATGATGGATCTGGTGCTCCTCCTGGGGTGCTTGTGCACCTGTAATATCTAAAAAGTTAAAAGTTATTACCACCATGATTGTGGAGCAGAATGGCCAGATCAGTTGTACATCATATGGGGTAGCACGAACACAGCAGAGAGGCAAGGCTCTTTCTAGCTAGAAAGTGGACAAATAGGTCAGCCAACCGGGGACGGAGTGCCTTGGTGATGCTGCTCACACAGCTCCAGTCCATTGATCCCATGCACTCCACTTTGCATTCATTCCGTGCATAATCCTTGCTGTATGAGTTCGCTGTATTTTAAACGTACTTTACTTTGCATATTGCGTTGAGGCTGAAACTGTCAAATGATTACGCCGCTAACAAATCTTCCAGAGACCAATGGAGGAGAAGGCCAAATACAGGAATGACCCCTAAGAAGTTCTTGAACCTCCTCAAATGGTTCTTGGTAATGGAAACAGGGCTAATTCTAAACCACATACTTCAATTCATCACAGCATAATGGATTGGTGGTAGACGACTGACCCGAACACAGTCCAGACATTTCAGCAACTGAAAACCTTTGGAACATCATGAAACACAAAATATGTCAAAGAGGACCCAAGACAACATTCCAGTCACAAAGGACCAGCACTTGGTCTCCTCACTTCTCAGACGTGTGCGAGCTGTCGTTAAGAATAGGTGATGCTACATAGTGGGCAACACGTCCCTGTCCCATCTCTTTTGAGGTGTGTTGCTGCCATCAAATTCAAGTTGAGCTAATATTTTTTAGGAAATTGTAAAATGTCTCACTTTCAGCATTTGATATGTTTTCTATGTTCTCTTGTGAATAAAATAGTGGTTTAAGAGATTTACACCTTCTGTTTTTATTTTTAATTTTACACCTTTTTTAATTAGATTTTTGCTTATAAAGTCAAGGTTTAAATAAAACCCCACAGATTTAGGACACAATTTATCTGTGGTGCCTTTTGATACAACCTTGACTAAGCTGCAGTGTCTGAGGACATCTGTGTCTGGCCTACTCTTGTCTCATGGACTTTGTGCTGCCCATGTGTCTTTGAGTAATGTCCTGCAGGAGACACTCTAAGTGCAACGTCTAGGACTCAGGCGTCAGCAGTTATGTAGGGGCATCCTCTCCTTTCTCTCCTCTCCTCTGTGGGCAATGGCATGGGGCTATTACAGCATTAGAAAGCATGAATTATAGCCATATTGTTAACTCAATGTCAGGGGACACAGACGTGTTTCTAGTACCTCCGTGGCATCAGTCAAAAGCTGGAAACAGGAGAAGTGGGAGATTATAAAATGCAGTTTTAAGTGCATCCCTGTGCACACTGTTTTGGACTCCTGTGATAAATTTAAACCAATTTCACTGAATAACACTGTATTGAATTAGGATGCCACATTTGTCACAAACCCTTCTGAGCTCACGGCAGCTCCCCTGTTTAATCTGCGGGCTGCTATCGTAGTGGCAGGTACGACCCAGAATTCAAAATGGATCAGCGGATTTTCCCAAAGACAGAAGGGGAGGGGCCAAGAGAGAGAGAGAATGAGAGAGAACGAGAGAACGTCCAACCAGTACAATAACAAAGGATGCATTACCTAATAGATTTGGCAGAAATACAGAGTTCAGGGTGGTATGATAAAGCCGGGTTACAGTACTTTAATCAATCACTATGAACAAGAGCCAATTTCAGAAGAAGCTTGACATTCAAGATAGGCTTTCAGACAGGATTAGAAATAGTGAATGGAATGTAAACATATCTGTCAGGGCGAGCCGTAAGGACTATTGTCAGGGGACGGCGTTTCTTCCTCTGCATGTGATATTGAAGCATGCCCCCCCCAAAAAAAAATAAAAAATAACTAGTCGCACCCCTATCTGTGTCTGAAAAGTAACGCTCTGCCTTGGCGGCCGTGCTCCTCTCCCACGTTTTCTTCGGTGCATGCAAATGAGTGCTAGTAACAAGAGAGCAATGACCACCTCCATTGTTTTCTCTCTCCCCCTGAAGAAAAGGGCACCGTCATGTAAAATGTCCCTAAGAGCTCATCGTCATGTAGAGTCCATGGGCTGACTATTAAATAGGATGTGAATGTGAACATGCAGTGAAGAGATGAAGACAGCTGCTTTACTAAATAGACAACTGGGAGAGACAATTGTGGGACAAAACGTCTCTCTCTATCGCTCTTTCTAATGTCTCTTGAAGAAGTGGGTAGACTAGTCAGACATTGTACTCAAGTAAAAGTAGCATTACCCTAAGTGTTACCACCCAAGTCAGTTGTCACATTGCTGAAATAAGAATGACAAAGTATCTACAAAAATGTATTTGAGTATATGCCACTTTCAAACTATAATTGGCGAGCTGAAATCACAGGTTTCACTGGCATAAATTAACACCAGAGCAACTCTGGATGGCTTTTTCAAACTGCAGGCAGACCAGGGTCTGATCCCCTGCAGATAGCAGTGCATTTCTTTGGTGTATCAAGTGTCATGTCCTCACACTGCTGATGTCACACAAACGCATTGGTCAGCCTGGAAGCTGGTGATGCCGTGCTTGGTCAGCAGCTAGAATACAGTAGGGCTGCAACAGTTAGTCGACGTTGTTGATGACGTCGATCATAAGAATTTGTCGATGCAGATTTTTATTGTCGACAAGTTGTTTGATTTTAAAGTTTATATGCATGCCGCGGGAATGTTCAGTTTAACTGTTCCAGTGAAGAAGAAGAGGAAAGCGTCATGGTGACACGGAGAGAGAGAATCACAGAAGGCCAAAAGTTTCCAAAGTATGGGAGGATTTTCCTGAAAATAAATAAATGAAACAAGTTAAATGTAGACAGTGTTGTCATCACAGTACTGCATCACAGTACTGCATTACTATCATCACAGTAAAGCAGTGTTGTCATCACAGCTGCACTACAGCGATGCATCCATTCCCTCCTCCTACTCGTCTCCGTTCCTCCGTCTCCGGCCACCTGCTAGCGGACTGCACTAGAAAGGTTAGCGAGTAAAGTTAGCGCTTCTTATTTTCAATGAGTGACTTTCATAGAAAACACCTATGTATGAATATGTTAATTTTATACTACTTATTTCTTTTTTTTTAAATTTTGCACAGTAACTTTGGATATAGTAATGCATCAGATTTATCATAGACACGTTTTTACAGACAATGGTAAGCTACTACTGTAGCCACAGCTGCCCTGGGACAGGCTGACGGAAACATGGCTGCCAATCCGGGCCAACGGCCTCTCCGGCCACCACGGGACATTTATGCACATTCATACCCAGTGTCATGGACACTGGAGGCAAGGTGAGTAAAGTGTCTTGCCCAGGGACACAACGGCAGAATATCTGGGGAGAGCGAGATTTGAACCGCCACCCATCTGGTTATTGGATGACCCGCTCTACCTCCTGAGCCACTGCCGTGCATATGGAGCTTACAGTTTGAAGTATTGTACAACCAAGGCTTGAATGTTGGAATATTGGACCATTTGGGGTCCCACCCAGACGTTCTGTGTTTGAACTTTTTATTGGTGTCATCCTTCTCTCCTTCCTCTGCTCTCACCTCTCCTGGATCCTCTGCCTGAACACTTTACTCTCCTTGGCTCCTCTCTTCTGTCTCATCTTGCCCTCTCTGAGCTCTGTCTAATTCAGGTTCTCTCTCTGTCTATGGTGGTATACAGACAGGTTAGAAAATATCAAGTACCATGTAAATTAAAGGAGACAACCAAAAATTTCTAGTTATGGGTAAAAAGAGCACCCACATAAAACTTGCGTAATGACTTCAGTCTTGAAGGTTTGAGGTTTTTCTCCAAAATTTATAACAATTTTCTTATAGTTTTCTACTTCTCTCTGTAAATTTATCTAAATTTGAAGCCATTTTTCCGCCATATTCCATATTATTATATTCCATAAGCCATATTCCGATGGTGCCATCGGAACTGCCTCCAGATCAACGCGAGGAAAACTAAGGAGCTGGTGGTGGACTGCCGCAGGCATGGGCAGCCCCTCACAGTACCAGTAAATATACAGGGAACAGACATCGAGATGGTGACATCCTATAAGTACCTGGGTATTCATCTGAACAATAAACTAGACTGGTCACACAATACTGATGCACTCTACAAGAAGGGACAGCGCAGGCTGTTCCTGCTGAGGAGACTCAGGTCTTTTGGTGTACAAGGGGCGCTGCTGAAGTCATTCTATGACACGGTGGTGGCATCAGCCATCACTTTTGGAGTGGTCTGCTGGGGCAGTGGCATTACTGCAGCAGATAGGAAGAGACTGAACAAACTGATTAAGAAAGCTAGCTCTGTCCTGGGGCAGCGCCTTGATCCGATGGAGGAGATAGGAGAGAGAAGGACGGTGGCTAAACTGTCATCTCTGCTGGAGTCCGAGTTCCACCCTATGCAGGACATACTGAATGCACTGAGGAGCTCATTTAGCAGCAGACTACATCATCCCAGGTGCACAACCGAGAGGTTTCGTAGGTCCTTCCTACCAACGGCTGTCAGACTGTACAACCTAAGCAGGGCTGCTCGCAGAGATAGCAAAAAGACGTAACAAACTAATAGTTTTTTGAATGCAAAAGATGCAATAGACTTACACAATGGTCCTCTCCGGCATACAACTAGGAACATACCGGTCGCTATGGAGGGTGAGAATATGTATGGGCACATAATCATACCATGTAGGATAACTAAGTAGACGGTTATGCTGTTTCATTCCATCTAGCAACAATGCTCTGCACTGTGTGTGTTTATATATTTGCATATTTATTCCATCTAGCTACAATGCTCCGTACTGTGGGTGTTTATATATTTATATATCTACATATTATTCCATCTAGCTACATTGCTCCGCACTGTGTGTGTTTATATACTTGCATATTTATTCCACCTAGCTGCAATGCTCCGTACTGTGGGTGTTTATATATTTACATATTTATTCCATCTAGCTACAATGCTCTGCACTGTGTGTTCATATATTCATATATTTATTCCATCCAGCTACAATGCTCTGCACTGTGTGTCTGTGTGTGTGTGTATATATATATATTTTATAGTAATACGTACATATGTTTATTAGCTGCTCTTGCTTGCTTGTTTTTTTTCTTGCCTTCTGATTGTTGCTCTGAGTGTTGCTATCCCTGTGCTGTTGCAATCCTGGAATTTCCCCGTTGTGGGACTAATAAAGGCTTATCTTATCTTATCTTATCTTATCTTATTTTCCTCAAATTTGTAATTTCTTCTTGTAAAATTGACTTTTCTTGTACATTTGAAACTTTATTATAAATTTGTGGATTATTTTATGGCATATTTTTGTCTGTTTTTTTTAATAAAATTACTGTTTTTTTAAATAAATTTGAAACAGACTGTGGTATTTTTTTTACTCTTTCCTTATAACAATTTATATTTTGACCATAACTTTGAAGTCAGAACAGAACAATAATTTAACTCTCATTACAAAGAAAAAAAAAATATTAATAAAATTGTATTTAATGATTTAAATTAACTTAAATGACCAAGGATGCCGTTATTTCTGTTATAATGTTTCTATATGTTTATTTTTTTTAGAAATCTCTTCCCCACCAAGAAGAACCTCCTTCTTTTGAAATCCAAATGTTGGCACGTTTAGTTTGTCTGAAGGCTGATGACGGATTAAAGTCATTGACTTTGTGAATTTCAGACATCTTAACTTGCCAGGTACATAATTGGGAACATAATATTGTAGTGGCTGGTGAACTATATCCTCAGCAATTCAGTAGTCCCCCTTGCCTTTCCCTTCATATGAAGCCGGCTGCATATGAATTCTAACCACATCTCTTAGCTAAGTGACTCTGCTGTTATTGCCTCCGTTTCCAGCGGGTTAAAACCATGATAAATGCCTCCAGTGTTTACATACCTCTTCTGATTTCTTTTTTCCGTGTTTAAAGTACTTTAATAAACTCATGTTTCTGTCGGACAGTCAAGCCTTTTTCATGCTGCATTTTCCCTCTAGTCCACCTTGGTCTGCGTGCGCTTTGGACGAGCCCGGCACGCACACGGCGCTGTACATGCTCACTTTTTTCATCTACCCAGGCCAAGCGGTTGACACATGCACACAACCATCATTTAAGATAAGATAAGATAAGCCTTTATTAGTCCCACAATGGGGAAATTCCGGGATTGCAACAGCACAGGGATAGCAACACTCAGAGCAATAATTTAAAAGATAAGATAATAAGTGCAGTGAATATACATATGTACACAGAAATATACACAGCGCGGAGCATTGTAGCTAGATGAAATAAACAGCATAACAGTCTATTTAGTTACCCCACATAGTATGAATATGTACCCATACAGCATATTATGTATTTGACTCAGCCTAGTTGTCACCCTCCGTAGCGATTGATATTATCCTAGTTGTATAATGGAGGGGACCATTATTGTGCAAGTTTGTTGCGTCTTTTGCATTCAGTACTATTAGGTCGCAACGTTTTTGTTTTTTTTTTGCGATCTCTGCGAGCAGCCCTGCTTAGGTTATAAAGTTTGACAGCCGTAGGTAGGAAGGACCCGCAAAACCTCTCGGTCGCGCACCTTGGATGATGTAGCCTACTGCTAAATGAGCTCCTCAGTGCGTTCAGCATGTCCTACGTGGGGTGGGACTTGGACTCCAGCAGAGATGACAGCTTATCCACCATCCTCTTCTCTCCTATCTCCTCCACTGGGTCGAGGCACTTCCCCAGGACAGAGCTAGCTTTCTTGATCAGTTTGTTCAGTCTCTTCCTGTCGGCTGCTGTGATGCCGTTGCCCCAGTAGACCATTCGAAATGTGATGGCTGATGCCACTACCAAATCGTAGAAGGTCTTCAGGAGCACCCCTAATACACTAAATGACCTGAGCCTCCTCAGTAGGAACAGCCTGCGTTGTCCCTTCTTGTAGAGTGTGTCGGTGTTGTGTGACCAGTCCAGTTTATTGTTCAAATGAGCACCCAGGTACTTGTAGGATGTCACCATCTCAATGTCTGTTCCCTGGATGTTTACTGGTGCTGTGAGAGGTTGTCCTTGCCTGTGGCAGTCCACCACCAGTTCCTTAGTTTTCCTTGTGTTGATCTGGAGGCAGTTCCGATGGCACCAGTCCACGAAGTCCTGGATAAGTCCTCTGTACTCAGCTTCATCTCCGTTGGAGATGAGGCCGACAATCACAGAGTCGTCAGAGAACTTCTGTAGATGGAAATGTGTTGTGTTGTGTGAGAAGTCCACAGTATAAAGGGTGAACAGGAAGGGAGCCAGAACTGTTCCCTGGGTGGCCCCCGTACTGCAAATGATCATGTCGGACACACAATCCTGGGTTCTCAAAAACTGTGACCGGTTTGTGAGGTAGTCCAGGATCCACGATGACAGGTGCTGGTCCACCCCTGCGCACAGTAGCTTGTCCTTCAGGATCATCAGTTGGATGGTGTTGAAAGCACTGGAGAAGTCAAAAAACATGATCCTCACCATGTTCCCAGGCTTCTCCAGGTGAGACAGGCAATGGTGTAGGAGGAAGATCACTGCATCCTCCACCCCGATGCCATGCTGGTAGGCGAACTGGAGTGGATCCATCGCTGGTCCCACCAGGGGGTGGAGGTGGGCAAGGAGCAGTCTCTCCAGGTTCTTCATCAGGTGAGAAGTGAGGGTCACTGGTCTGTAATTGTTCAAGTCTCTGGGGTGGGAAGTCTTTGGTAGGGGTACCACACAAGATGTTTTCCACAACTATGGTACCCTCCCCAGCTTCAGGCTCAGGTTGAAGGTGTGCGCCACAATCCCACACAGCTGGTCTGCGCAGGACTTGAGGAGCTTCATACTGATGTAGTCCGGACCCGAAGGCCTTCTTCGCCTTGATCTCCCTCAGCTCTGCCCTCACCCGGGTCTTAGTGAGGGTCAGGTTGGGGCTGGGGGGCTGTGTGCTGGAAGTGGGGGGGGGTGTTGGTGGAGGGAGGGGTGGGCAGGAGGTCTAGATGATGGTAGAGGCAGCAGTGGTTGTTGTGCAGGCGGAGGGGAGGGTGGTTGGCCAAAAACTGTTAAAAAAACAGGTTCAGATTGTTTACCCACTCTCTGCCCCCCGTGGCCTGGGAGGAGGTATTCTGGAGCCCAGAGATGATTTTGAGGCTTGTCCAGACCCCGCCGATGTTGCTCTGTTGCAGCTTGTCCTCCATCTTCTTCCTGAAGCTGTCCTTGCCTTCTCTGATCTCCCTCCTTTGCTCCTTCTGTACAAACTTCAGCTTCTCCCTGTTCCCTCACCTGAAGATCCTTTCTGTTCTCTCAGTGGGGACTTTATCTCTGGGTTGATCCAGGGTTTGTTGTTTGAGCAACACCGCATGGTCTTGGTGGGTACGGTGTTGTCCACACAGAAGTTGATGTAGTCTGTGATGGTGTGAGTGAGGCCGTTGATATCCTCACCATGTGGGTCACAGAGCTGCTCCCAGGCAGTGATTTCAAGACAGTCCTTTAGAGCGTCCATTGCCTCCTCAGACCATACCTTCACCGTGCGCGTAACCGGAGGTTGTCTGTGTACTAAGGGTTTGTACACCGGCACAAGGTGAACCAAGTTGTGATCTGATCTCCCGAGTGGGGGGAGTGGCGATGAGGTGTATGCCTCCTTAGTGTTTGCATAGAATAAGTCCAGTGTTTTATTGTCTCTGGTGTGGCACGTGACATACTGGATGAACGTGGGCAGAATGGAGGAAAATGAAATATGGTTAAAATCACCCGAGATGAGGAGAGCATCTGGGGGTTCTGTCAGAAGCCTGCAAGTGACTGAGTGGATGATGTCACGTGCTGCCGCAGCATTCGCCGACGGATTTGCATAAATAACAATGCAGATCACATATGAGTATTCCCTAGGGAGGTATACAGGCCACATGCTAACAGCTAGCAACTCATTGTCTTTGCTGCAGTGTTGCTTTTTAACCGTGATGTGCCCAGGTTGACACCATTCGTTATTCACATACATTATCACTCCTCTGCCCCTTGCCTCCCCACTGTCTGGTGTCTGGTCTGCCCGTATTGCGTGGAAATCCTCCAGTTCGATGTTAGCATCTGTTAGTTCTGTTAGCCACGTTTCAGTAAACAACATCATGCTAATCTCTCTGAAGGCGCTTTTGTAGTGGAACATGGCCACTAGCTTATCTGTCTTATTGAGTAGCGATCGTACATTCCCCATGATAACGGATGGAAGGACGGGTACAGACCTTATGTTCCTCTCTCGCCGTCTTACTCCAGCTTGACATCCACGCCATTAACGTCTGATTTCTCCCGGTATGTTGAGATTTTGCATTAGCACCATGGGGTGGTTAAGTGCTGACAGCTGGTCCCTGTTGTACCGTCTCCTGCTATAAACAATGGCTCCGTCCACCGGCTCGGGAGACATTTGGGGTGATCTGTGTGTTCGTGATGGATAAGGTGTCGCCGGATCAGAAAGTTTGACCAGAGAAGCCAGATAGTAAATAAGAAATAGGAAGAAAAACTCAGAATTGTGCCACTGTTGCAAAAAGGCAGCCGACTTGTGTGGCGCCAGAAGTTGAATGGAAGTTGAATTTGTAGTTTCACTCCCACCCGATAGGTAGTGCCAAGGCGCTGACGCGCCAGGAATTTCACCAACGAAGAAACGGCGGACTTCTTCACAAAGTTTCTCTTCAAATAGAGTCCGTTTCCGCTCTTTGACTTCCCGGTTTTCAATCCTTTTCCATGAAGATGCTGCTGCCACTAGCGAGACACTGCCTGCTGACTGACTGGAAAGCTTGCGTGGGCGGGACGCTTCTAAACTTCATGTGGATGACGGCCATGCACGTTGTTCATGTGCGCGCTTGCGGAAAGTCATTACTTCATATATTTTTCTTAAATTCATATTCAATTCAATTCAATTCAACTTTATTTATATAGCACCATTTCACAACAACAGTCATCTCATAGCACTATCAACTGTAGGGGGGGAACCCCCACAGTTGCAGAAAGACCCCAGCAATCGGGCGATCCCCTGTGGGCAAGCACTTGGCGACGGTGGAGAGGAAAAACTCCCTTTTAACAGGAAGAAACCTCCAGCAGAACCAGGCTCAGAGAGGGGCAGTCATCTGCTGCGACTGGCTGGGGGGTGAGGGGATAGAGAAGAAGAAAAGAACAGACATGTAGAGGGCAAACAGCACGATGGGGACTCAATCTATGGGAGAGAACAAACAGATGTTAATGACCAGCAAAAAAAAAATATTTCATAGAGAGTGAGGAAAGGAGTGAGGCCCAGTGCATTACTGGAGGTCCCCCGGCTGACTAAACCTATTAGCAGCATAACTAAGGGAGGGTTCAGAAACACATGATCCCT